>OX392474.1:6335000-7569901 GCA_947623365.1 Achlya flavicornis
TGTAATATCCGCGCGTTCTCCAGCTCTTGCAGCAATTGAAAGTAAATTATCTACGGTGGGTAGTTTTTGCCGGATGGGGCGGCGCGGCGGCGGCGCAGCCTGCGTTGTAGTGCTAATTGTTTTCATTTTTTGAGCGGACCGCTAGTCGCGTTTTGTGCATAGAGATTTGTCCTGTTTTTACCCGACTGACCCGGAAGGAGGGTTATTACCCGACTGACCCGGAAGGAGGGTTATGTTTTTCGAGTGTATGTATGTATGTATGTATGTATATATGTATGTATGTATGTATGTATGTCTATTTCTTTGGCACGCTCTGCAGCCTAAACGGCTTGATGGATTAAAGCATATAAGGTGTCGTTAGATTCGTCTGAACTGTGGGAGTGTCATAGGGTATATTATTTTTATATGGCGTCTGCGGATAAGAAAAGAGGGGGGGTATTAAAAACAAAAATTTCGTTATTATAACAATATGGGTATCAAATGGAAGCTTGTGAACAGCCCATTCCATATATGGATATATTGTAATAATTTTTTGCTACCATTTTGACGTAAACTGCAAAAAACCATGTTTAATGCAAGGACAGAATGAGCGGCTACCGTACCGTACTCAGAGTTGCGGTGGTTGTTGGTTGTTAGCGTTACTTTACCGCACCGCTCATTTACTTACTAATACTTACAACTCATTCTGTATAAAACTAAAAAGTCTGAAATAAATTAAATTATTAAAATAAACAAAAAACCCGACTGCGTAAAACAAAAATTAACTAAAAAGAGAAAAACAAGCTCTTTAATCTATAGAATTTGGAATATAACTTGAATATTATAAGGTATTGCAGTCGGGGATAAACAAATATTACAAAAAAATACATACTTAGGTTATTGGTTTGTCCCCGACTGCAATACCTTATAATATTCAAGTTATATTCCAAATTCTATAGATTAAAGAGCTTGTTTTTCTCTTTTTAGTTAATTTTTGTTTTACGCAGTCGGGTTTTTTGTTTATTTTAATAATTTAATTTTTAGTATTGTGCGGTTATTTATCGGTCTGCGTGGTTCGTAAAATACGATTATGGTTTTGGAGACATTTTATGATAGGTTTCTTTTTGGATTTGTTCAGGATTCAGAGTGAGCAGGCATATACGAATTATTTGTCTTTATTTCCCGTTACAAGATAGATAGATAAATGTTAAAAATTTTGGTAAAATAACACATTCAGTGTGACAAGGGAAATATTAATTTCAGTAAATAAATAAATCTGTCGACGACAGTTAGGTAGACATTACAGTTTCAGCGACTCAATGTTTATTTAATTTTATTCACTGAACATTTTATTCGTATGCTGTTTCCAGACGGACTTGTGTTAAATTTTTAATGCAAGAAACGCGACTCCGAGGCCACAGTAATGGGAGAGTAAATATCGCAGTGCTCCTTATGAATGAATAATAAATATCGAGCGTCTCGGTGCTGTGCTGCAAATACAACCGTCGGGAATTTCGCCTACTCCGGTATTTTGCTTGGATTTAGTGGGACTGAAATACTTACGAAATGACCGTCGTTTTCGCCGCCAAGCTCTGATTCAGTGAAGTTATACCGAGCGAAATAAATGTACATGATCGACGTTCATTTTTCTATGCACGAGTATCCAGCATTTTCAAACCGGATATTGCAGTCATTAATACAGAAACTACATCGTATTACATCCTCGTGAATATTTGAACTAGATTCGAGCGAATTGTATTAGTGCCGACGTAAGTACAATGTAAAGTTGTAAAAAATACAAAATGTAAGTTTTCCTAATTTAAAGTTTTAAATACCGGCCCATGTCCGAAAATCCTTTTTGTTTTAGCTCCGTATTTGGATAGCGGAGGCCCGCTCTGTTTGTCGGAAGGTTGCGTTAAAACGAACATTGTTTTCAACGCCACGCCGTTTCTCGTTAATTGCGCAGAAGTGTTTAATGAACGCTTGTTCGCCGTGTTTGCAGGCTGAGCTATTTGCCGGCCCTTCTTTTACGCCCTTAAAAAATAATAATAAAGGCCATGAGTTGAGTCAGCAGGACGTGGTGTTCGGTTCGTGCGGCCTCATGATTATTCTCTGTTCGCATTATGATCAAAAGAACGATCGCATACCAACGAGGTGTGCAAAAAGGTTGTGCGAGATCAGCGTCGCGTTTTTGTACAGTTTTCTTTTCATAATATTGCATGCTTGTTAAACAATATACACACATAAGAAGTAAATCTATCTTTTTTATTTTTAACACCGTATTCTTAACTACCTATATCCCACAGCCTTGTCACAGCGAATATTGAGTCTTTAAAAAAGTCCTTTATGGCATTTTATAAGATTTTGTACATTGAATTCATCAATACGGTTGATTTAATGTACAATTTTCACGTCGTGTAGTCGCTTTGAGAGTCAATCGACCGTTGTGCGAGTTGGCCCCGCCGAATTTACGAAAATTTACTTTATAAAAAATATTTACGGAAATAAATCTATCGCGGTTTCTGAGTACAGCTGAAAAATAAATAATATTCAGAAGGTAATAAAATTGTTCGGCAAGTAAAAGCCAACAGTAGGTACCTAAATGTATAAAATTGTAGGCTACGGAGATGAGATCTGATCATATAAAACCGCACTAAGTTAGGGTAGGGTTTTTTTTTTTTTTTTTTTATTTTATACAACTTTGTCGGTAAACAAGCTTACGGCCCACCTGATGGCAAGCGGTTACCGCAGCCATATGGACGCTTGCAACACAAGAAGCATCGCTCACGCGTTACCGACCTTTCCCCCCTCACATATGAGCTCTGGCGACCTTACTCACGCGCAGGAACATAACTTTACACAACATAAAGTTATTTGGCTGCGGTATTCTGTAAGGTACTTCCCCAGTCGAGCTGCTCTTTGAGCGAATAAACGCTATGCTCTACCTCTCTTAAAAAAGTTATCATAGTTATGGTTAGCAGAGTTGAATAGTTTAAGTTAACACGATGATAAATCAATGCTATAGTAACGTCGAATACCGTGACGAAGGTAGTTCGAATCTTACAGAAACATTGTGACTGGCAGGGTACTTTGTGGTACCCACTAGGCTTCCTACCACCCAAACGTTGTAAATGTGTTTTCAAGCACCTATCGACTTGATCGGGCAGCTGCACTTAATACCCAGATTCTTTTTAAGTTTTTTGTGTCAACCACCGCATCTGGCCAAGTTCAAATAATCGCCTTTTTCTCGCTTTTCTTTCTTTTTCTTTGAAAAAGTTCCCGCCCGCTGATCTCCGGAGGCCTCGATCAATTTTGATGACAAAGTGCGAGCAAAATGGCGAGCATAATGGCGAGCTTCGGACTTCCGCGGTCCCATGGTCTCGACCGCAAATATAATTTGGACATAAAAATATAATTTGGTCCAATCGAAGGTAACATTTTTCTTTTTGATCAATTTAGGTATTTTAAACCTCAGACATAAGAGAATAATCCCTACAAATGCAGAAATGGTGAACAGTTTGAAGTTAAACTTCAACAATTTCATTAAAATTTCGTATATTTGCGTTCAACATCTCAATATTTGTTGAAAATTTCAGACGTGGAAGTTTTAAAATATAAATAAACTAATTGATGCTCACTAGCTTCTGCTTTGCAGTTTAATTTAATTTATAAAGTTTAATAGCAGTAATTTATAAAGTTCAATAGTTCTCCAAGGTTTGAAAGGCCATGTGAATAATAATTAACTTTATATAAGCGTCTGGTCAATATTGACGTCTGAAAGAAAAAATGAAGCACCTCCTTTATCAATTTGAAACGTATTTCTGAGAAATCCCGCGATCTCCTATGATATAAATATTTTTGGTACTTAACCGTATACATTGTATATAATTCCAAATTCCATTATTTGCACTTTACGTTACGAAGAACATTTTCTATTTCGGCTTGTATGTACCTGAAAAGTAAAATACCTAAGTTATTAAGACCGAAGAATGTTATTTCCTTTACCATCCGTTTCTCGATAAGACGTTTCTTAAGAGAAATAAATAGGTAGGTACTTGTTACAAGCACAATAAAATTTACTCTTTGTATAATTTATAGTTTTAGTTGTACTCATGGAGTACATAATCAAAAAGATTTTAAAGCATTTTTAAACTACTCTCCCCATTTTAATATTTATGATATGCATCCGTAATAGAATCACAGTATGTAATTTGAAAATATTACTCCTTTAAAAGTATAGTATAAGCCGCTCCCGAGACCATTCATTTCCACAATTTTATGAAAAACAAATTTCATTATGTATTTCATCATGTCTCATGTATCGTTTGGTGTATGATCTATCTACCGCACACATCGTCTACATAAGCAGAGGACAGGGGTCGTGTTCGGTAGATGTTTGCTTAGGACTGGCTACATCTTCCCACCGAGACGTCAAATATTTGAAACAGTTGATGACGGGACTCTCGTGTGTCATTCAAGTGTTCGCGTCGATGCGATGCGTTTCAGGACTTTCCGAACATATTGATTATACCCTTGTGAGGGTTTCTTTGTTCCTCTATACGTCTTGGTATACAAAACGTTTACTATCTAATAGTTATCTATCATTGTAAATTCTATTACAAAGGATTTAAAGCTTCAATTTGTAATAAAGGGAATATATCTCACCGAATGCCTTCAAAATCTGCAGGTCATGGACTGTCGAGGACTTGTTTGACTTAGCTTATTCCTAAAATCCCTGAACAAAAACTGAACTCTTGACTTTAGTCAAGTTTACAATTTGTTATTGTGTTATCCTGTAAAAATCTATATCTGTGTATATCGCAGTTTTGATAAGATGTAAAGACTAGGTAATATTATGTGATACTTATTTCTCGACTGTATATTATAGTATCTACGCATATATAGGATACCTTCTTTTTATTCTGACATATTAGATCCCTGCAAAACACAGCTAAAACCACGAGGCAGTACTAGTAGTTTTATAAACGTACCAAACAATTTTCGTTCGCGTCACAGATTGCGAATGGCCCGAGAGGTGTAGCGAGTAACTCGTGTCCTAATGAAATTGCCTCAGAAATGTAAATTACTAAGGGGTTCTGTTTATTTAATAATAGGTACCAAACTAGTTCCGTTTGTGTAGGTCTATTTGTGGAGGATCTCTCAATTTTTGCTAAGGGATTCATTACAACTCGTTCGTTATTGTAATAATTTCGTTACCCGCACAATTTGGTTGGCGCACAATTTAACGCTCGGTAAGATTTTAAATTATATTTTACCCATTTATAAACTGCCTTAGGATTGATATTCAGTTCGAATTTCAAAAGCCTAGACCATGCCTAGTTATTGAAATTAATTGGCCTGAATATCATATGATGATTCGGAAAAATAAAAGCCAAAAACTATCACCTACAGAAATGGTAGCCAAAAGTGCCCTTCGTATTTTAAATCAGTTTCTTAGTGTATTAGATACAGAACGAGAATTAAAAATTTACTTAAGTCTCAAGAATAGATTTTGTTAATTGAAGATAAACTTTATGTCATAGGACCAGCTGGGCCAGTAGACAAGATGGTTAACGATCAACCTTTGTATGGGATTGACATTTCAAATCCAAATATCACGTGATTTTTCACAATCTCTTATGTCAATCCCATACAAAGGTTGATCGCTTACTAACGATGAAGATTGTCGACAGCCATTTTGTGTAGGGGGGCTGTTTCCAATTTCAATGTTTCAATCTCGACTCACAACATGACTAATAGGGTTGATTTTCGTTCCATAATACCTAATGATCTTAGTCGATCTATACTGAAGGTAGTGTCAGTCCTGATCAATCACATTTCCACATTAAAACAATTAGAAAGAAGAATGAAAAGACATTTTATTCCGAAGTAACACAACACAATTACATACACATAGAAAGGTAAAACCAAAAAATTACAGAAAAATAAAAAGTTGTGTTGTGTGACATCAGAAAGCGACTCAGTTGTAAACTGTAAGCCCAGTACAGGTACCGCGCTACAGTACTGATTTTCAGTCGCTGCCAAAGGTGAAGCCACGAACACCCTAATTAAAATTAGAGTATGACGTGATAATCGGATCAATGTAAAAATATGATCTATTATCAAAATATAGTTCTGTAAATATCATAACTATTCACTTTGTTCCGCCACCCCATTTGAGCTATGAATTCTTAAAAGGCTGATTTGCATCTCAAAGACGATATCTGTCGTAGCGTCAAGTGATATTCATATTTGAAATCAAAATATTCGACAGTACAAAGAAATCAATAAGCAAGAGATACTTGTCATATGTCTTCAACACATTATTACTAGCTGCCCGGACCGACTTCGTTTGCCCTACCCTATTTTCTAATTTTCTGCGCAACTTTCTTTTTTTTTTTCCGTAAGAGTATTAGAAAACTTTAAAATAAGATGGATGTGATCGGTGAAGTAGTTCTCAAGTTATGGCGTGACGAGACCAAGGGAAATTGGGATTCAATTTTATTACAGTATAGATAGATTAAGTTTTATAGAAAATCTAAATCTAAGAATATTCTCTAGAAATACTTGTTTCTGATGAAGTTATAATGTTAAGTAAGTGACTACCGACAAACTGGTAAGAGTATTATTATTACATGATAAATAATGTAAAATAATTAAATCTAACTGGATGACGCATGAAAACTTAAACTTATATTTTTGTTAGCAAATGAGTCTTTGAACGTAAGGTATGGAAAGTATCGTGAAGAAAGCAGCATACAATTCAAAGGGATTTAAACTTCGACAATCCACACTGGGCCTACAACTACAAGTAAATCTTATCCCCCTCTGATTGTTAATCCTTTGGATCGCGGTTAAAAAATAACAATGAAAACAATTGTTATTTCATGGTTATTTCATAATAATTTAATTGTTTTTTTTGGACGCCCGTCCTTCGACACAAAAATAAACAAGGAAGCTCCGTTTCCTTTGTAAAGATGATTAATAAGATACAATAATCAAATAATTAAAATGTGACACTTATTACAAGATTCGCCATAGGAATATCAAAAGTGTGAAGTGATTTTTCCACATGTCTGCAAAATATGACTTCCAGTCCCAGTCCAGACAATGTTCACGTTTGTTTAAAATGTATACGGACATTTTGACAGCTGGAACAAATTGCTCACAGGATTATCATACTGAAAGTTGTTGCAACTTGTGAACTGTGTATATGTGAAGAATTTTATTTAGTTCAACATGTTGGTTTTATTGTTGATCGAAAACGATTTTGTTTCCCAATTCCTACATTAGACGAAGTGTCTCAATATTTTTACATACGGCAATACTTCAATTTCCAAGTACGAAGCAATGACGGCGAATATTTATCATCTGTAAGAAGTTTTGAAGAATCTAATTAATTGGTGAGTGAGCACAAAGGTGAAGGTATATATAAATATGAATATGTCTGCGTATAGGTACTTATGTTCTTTCTTAAATTCCTGTTTCTTGGAACTCATCTAGGTATATAATCTCGAGCTCGAACTAGCGACACGTTTATTAGTTAGTTCCAGAGGATATGCTGACAACCTACCTGGGATGCCGATGATCGGCAGCACCGACAACCTCGTGGAAATTTCGTATAGATGTATATAATTTGATAATTTGGCATCATCATAAGGATTTCGTTTTCTTCTGTTGTGTTTATTAATTTAATGTTTATAATAAAGTGTGTGTATTTATTTTTTATATTGTTTGCATCAAATGGCACGCAAAATTAAAATGTTTTTCTTTCTTTCTATATTTGTCGTAAGTAATATGTTATAAAATTCTAAACTCTGTGATTTAATCAAAATACGACAAAAGCATCGACATCAAAGCAATCTCAACTCAACTAGTCGCAACTAAAATATTTACAATATTTCAATGTGAATGGCGTCTCCCCTTGGCGTTTGAGTGGCTGATTTACATGACAAAGTCTAAATAACCCTTGAAGGATTTTGGCTATGAGTTTGCTTTATCTGTGTTCTAGGAAATTCGCTGGTATCATTCCTGTTTTTTTGCTGTAGTGGGTGGAATTTATATCAAGAAACTGGCCATTTTGCTTATATTAACTGTACGAATAATAACTAGCAATAAGGACAGCTCATAAATAAATTAGTTTTGTAGCTGTATCCGTTGCTAGAAAACTGCGAATGTTTTTTACGAATGAAAAACACCCGGCCAAGGGCGAGTCTGACTCACTCACCGAGGGTTATGTAAATTTTTTGGTTTGGGCCATAACTGTTGTAAAAATCCGGACCGCATAACTAAGTTTGATGATTTTGAAAAAACTGTGCTAGTTAGAAACTTCGTTCTATTTTGCCTGAAATATTGACATCGATGTTTATCAACTGTAATTATTTCAGAATGTTCGATTTGGAATCTTCGGAGATAAGGGGGATAGTATTTTTTAAACTACACAATATTTGAGGAAACACACGCACTTTTGCACGTTGGTACCTTTTTTTTTTTTTTTTTTTTTATTATCAAACAAAAAAATTACAATAGGGATTAGTATGAAGACATTCTCAATAAAACCACAAAGGTTTATAATAAAGGGAATGACTAAATAATAAATGGAATGACCTATTACCTACCTGGCTGGCTACAACCCTCGAGATGACAATCTGTTGCCAAGCACCTATCGGTGTGTTCCGATTCCGACAGCTGCACTTGAGAGCCAGATCCTTCTAGGCTTTGTGTGCTTACCACCTTCAGCCATATTATCACGTACCATCGTGCGATTGGGGTCAAAAACAGGCCTATAAACAGTAAAAAAAACCTTTTGGAATGTGCCTACAAACGAAACCCTTACATATAGACCTAGGTTGGGTAGATAAGTAGTACAAACTATACCGAATTTCAAATCAATAGCATTAGTGGTTGCTGGAATACACCTCTGTGGCAGACGGACAGACAGACGGGCGGAGTCGCCCCAAAAGGGTTCTTTTTGTTACATCGTTGGTTCGGAACCCTAAAAATATACTTTTCTACTACCTACGCCTTAACTTTGATGTTTATTTAATACACAAAAAGATCTAGGTACAATACAAATGATGGTTGTATATATTTTTAAAATAAACATTTTAGAAAATAGCAAGCGAAACGTTGAGAAATATCAGCTTTGTGCTGACGATGCGAACTGTAAATCTCTTTTGAATCAAAATATCAAAGGCGGGCCAAAGAGCAAATTGGACAAATTTTCCGGCTTTTAAGGAATCTCCGTCTTGGAGTGGCACTAACGGGAAAAGTGGGAGAAAATGTTTTCTTTCACAGTCTGATAAGTTGGCCCTTGCGTAGAGACGGACATTTTTACTCAATCTTTAAACCTTTTCACTTGATGTCGTTTTAACATTAAGGTAAACAATTCACACGATTTGAAATATGTATGAAAATGTACTTAAAGAATATAGTTCAGTATTTTTTTCAAAATTGGATCATTATAGGGACTTAGTACCTAGATAATTAATTAGTACATAAATATCATTCGATATGTTTCAACTATTTGACGCTTACTTTAAATTGTTCAATAGGTACATAGATTTGGAATATGATAAAAACTCCAATTAGTATACCAAACATATCCGAATTGTGCAATCTACGCCCATCACAGACGTAGCTATAATATATCTTTATATATAAAATTCTACTGTACGTGTGTATGTCACTGAATTCCCCCTAAACGGCTGGACCTGATTTGAATTAACTTTTTTGGCGCTGCAGTCGGTATCTATGTTATATTATCGACTGCAGCGCCATCTGCCGTGCTGATCTGTGAATCTAAACGATCCCGGGCGCTACCCAAACGCAAACAAAAAAAAAACATTCAAATCGGTTCAGCCGTTTAGGCTCCTCCTAAACAGTCCTCCAATTCAGTGACAAACATACGTACGTTTTTTTGTTTGCGTTTGGGTGACGCCCTGGATGGTTTAGATAGGTAGGGTAGGGTAGTGTAGGGTAGCACCACGCGAACGAAGTCGCGCCGGGCAGCTAGTATTAATATAAATCATAGCAACGCATATTACGATATATTTTCAATACTAACCATTAAGTGACCGCACCACCACCATCATCAGCCTATTATGTCCCACTGCTGAGCACAGGCCTCCTTTCACAGATGAGGGTGAAAGGGAATGGGCGATACTCCACCACGCGTGCCCGGATTGGTGGAGGTAGGCTAGTGGTCCACCTACTGTTGGAATTTTTCAAGCCACCTAGGTGGCATCCTACTAGCTTAACGACTATCACAATTAAGTGATAACCGGGACCAACGGCTTTACGTGCCTTCCGAAGCACGGAAACGCTCGATTTGAAATACCACTAGGCGGTCACCCATCCCGGTACCGACCATGATAGACGTAGCTTAACTTTGCCGATCGATTAAGAACTGCAAATCATGCTACACCACGAGTGACCGCACACGCAGCTACAATATATTTCTGTTTCTTCACTAATCTGTACTGTAATTTATATTATAGCTACGTCTTTATGGGCTTTATGATCATACCATCATACCCGTGCTATAAAAAGTATTTCAATATATTATTACACTTAGAACCTTTAGTTCTATTTATTAAGCAGCAATCGTTTTGATTTAATTTATTTCTCGCTATTATATTTTATTTAAAGGGTTAATTTTGAAATAAACGGTGTCAGAAAATATCTAAACATTATTATATTGCTCGTACGTGCTACAGAAATATATACTACACTATAATACAACATACAAGTTTACAGAGTAAGTTTCTCAGTAGTTGGATAATCTTTCATAGTCAAGAGCTGAAATATCAGTTGATCGATCGAGTAACTCTAGGACACTTGCCAACCTAACCCACTTTTTGTGCAGACTCTTTAGATCATTTAGTTAGCAGTTGAATTAGTGTTCTTATTTTGAAATTGTTAAAATCAAAATAAGTTCTTTTTTGAATTAAATCTTTTTTGAACAACCCTGTGGTTGTTTCAAAGCGTGTTCAAATGCTATTACGCTGTTCTGGCTCAGTGAGCGACGAATGAAAATGCGAGCTTGCCTGCACATAGCCGTTTGTGGTCATACGAACACTAGCATTCTGTTCTCATTTAGTTAGATACTCGTATATGTTACCCAAAGATTTTCATAGGGCATCGTGCCTCTACCCAGATGGATAATCCGCCTTACTAAAGCATGACATTTAATTTCACTCCGCTTGAGGGGCTCCCTGAGCAAATCGCTCTCAGTTCGTACTGCGCACGGCTGTCAAATACTGTCAATTCTGGCTTGTTTATTTCATGTTCCCATAGAGGCGACTATCCTTCTGGACGTTTTAAATTCTTTGATGTTACCTTTTGTGAGATAAATACAAGCGGGTTTATACGAAAGCTGTTGATAGTCAGAAATTGATATATTACGTACATGATGTACCTACATATACTCAGATCGGTGAGCCGTGTTATGTAATAATCGATTCGTTATCTCTAGTTTCCCAAAACATTTCTTATTGTTTTTTAAATTGTATAGGTTGCATGTTATAGAGATAAGTATAACCTAATAGCATAGAAATAAATATACCTACCTAGAAAGAACGTCGCCATACTACACGAATATATAAAACAGGCCAACTTTTGTAGGCTGCTGCGCGTAACAGCTACGTTTTACGCGCCCTCTGCGTCATTCTGCTTGTCATAGTGACGTTCACAATGATAGCAGTTGTTGAAATATTCCAATTAAAATCGAGAGAAACTTTAAGGTTAAACATTATTTTGCTATTTTATTTATTTTTATATGATGTAGCCCCTAACTGATAGATATAGGGGCTATTTTTTTCGACGCGTGCACAGCTTCGTCGCTCAATCTGGATGTATCCTAATAGGTACTTATTCTTATGCTTGCGTGTCACTGTACGCGGACACTTTGGTTGTTCTTGTGATCTATTATTTTTTATCCGACACACATTTCGCTGGTTTTATCAAGTGTAATATTTAAATACTGTACTTAAGTCACGGCTAACAAATTACTTGGCATTTTACATTAACAACGTTATTATAGAGAAATCCATTTGGAACGTAGTTATATGAAAGGCAGGGTTACCAAATTCTAATGACTGGCTTTAATTAATCCGTTAAGGTTTGTTGTTCGGCGCTAATCACTCCGAGGGACCCTTTTCACTCCACGACGCCCTCCCTGTATAGAAACTCTTAATAAAGTCAATAATTCAATATTACGATTCTTTTGATATTGGCTCGAACCAATCAATTTATGAAAATAGTCGCTGTCTCTCGAGGAATAGATTAACATATTTTTTTCGAAATTGCCGAGGAATATTCAGATTTCCCTCCAATTTTCTCATGGAGGACACTCTATTGAAATTCACGTTGATATTGAATATTGCGATCCGCCGTTTGTTGGCACAAATGCATATGTATAAGCGTTTTGTGTTCAGCCATTGTTTTAAGATGTTCGAGATTTCGCTACTCATTAGTCGGTCTTTGTTCCGATTAAATTAATTTTGTTAGGACGGAACAAGGATGGCTTCGTGATTTGTTTCAATATTGAATAGGTATAATCATCGGCTTTATTGGGGTGGGTACACAATTTAATACTTGTACCTGATTCTCCCTTTTGTTATTTTAAGATAATTTACTATTAGTAGCATTTTTGGGTGGCAAGTCCATTACCAAATATAAAACATATGTATTAGAATAGTTAAGGGTTGAATTTAGCCAGTGTAATATCTTGGCTTTAACAGTCAATTTAAAAAAAACCGCCGGCGTTTCCACTAGTTTGGAAGCCTGCCAAATGTAGTCAGCAAAGTTATGCCTTATATATGTTTTATAATGCATAATTTTCCTTGTTCAAATTAACCGATATCATTGTTAACTAACATTACATATTTTAATAGAATTACTTTTGAAAATGGTACCGCATTGTACTCAATTCATTACATTATTTGCATTTTTATAAAAAGTGTTTTATTTACATTTCCACACAGAGATACTTTATTTTATAACTTTTACAATGCATGCATTTCGTTCTTATCAGAATAAGGCCAACTTTTTTTAACATGAATAAAAGTTTTTATATTTCAACTAGCTGTCCCTCGCGGTTTAACCCGCGTTCCCAGGATAAGAAGATAGAGTGTCAGTGTTCATTCGATCAAAGGTAAGCTCTTTACAGTATACCACAGTCAAATGAATTTATGTTGTGTAAAGTTGTGTTCCTACGCGCGAGTGAGGTCGCCAGAGCTCATTGGGGAGGGGAAATATCGGTAACGCTTGAGCGATGCTTAGTGTGTTGCAAGCGTCTATATGGCTACGGTAACCGCTTACCATCAGGCGGGCCGTATGCTTGTTTCCCTAATTATATAGTCGAATAAAAAATAAAAACAAGATAAGAAGTAGCTTTATGTCCTTTTCCAGTCAATCGAGCCTGGACAATAAGATCCTGAGCTGGTACAGTATGCACCTAATTGTTAAACAGAGAACATAATAGGTGACAGAAGCTGTTAGTGCTCATAAAGACCCTTGTCTTCACACGTATATGACACAGTATAATAAACTAAAGTCCAACCAGAACAATAAAAAAAATCTACAAGTAGCACCATCATTTCTGGTAGGTACCATATTTTTTTCGGTCGGGGTTTATGTATACCATATTAAAGTACGGAATATCCTAAATAATGAAGGACTTAGATTACTAATCAGACTTAGATATGTTATTTTTACAACGGTTTTATTAAATTAATTTGTTATCTGTTCGCAAACATTTTGCAAGTCAACATTGGATTGTCATCCAGTTCTATCTACGAGTATGTTTAAAGATTCAAGTCACTATCTCATAACTTTCGCCCTAAATTAGGTTTTATTTCGTATCAAAAATCGTATTCGGAAACACTGGTTTATAGACATGCAAATAGTTGACATTGTTTTTTTTTAAATGGACTATAAGTTGCTATTCTCAGATGGCGTCTACAGTTCTACACCATTCGACAATCACAGTGAGATATGGCTCAGATTGGCAGATAACAGCAATTTTGTTTTGCATAATGCCAATTTAAAATCTCATTTAGCTTCTTGTTTCAGACTTGTGATTTAATTTTAATGTAGGCCTTTCAATAACCCCCTGCGTTTGTCAAATCAGAGTAGGATCCGTATCAGTTTGAGTTACTGCTTTACCTTACACGTTTACTGTGTCTATGTTCAAGTCAGTTAATAATAGTGGCATATACAGACAATCAAACATTGATTCACTAATACGATGACGATGACTGAATCAATTCATTAGTATGCCAATAATTGAGAGCTAAGCCGTGTCTAAGCATATAATTGAGTTGATTTATATTCAGCTGAGGAATTGATTGATTTTGATTGAAAATCGTCAAGCGACTAAAGCTAAGAAGCGATGATTATACCAGCTTCTTCATTTTGAAGATAGCAAATGTTGAGAGGAAATGACTTGCTCGTAGGTACTGGGAGTTATGGAGAAGTGAGGCGGAAGACTTGTTCATTGAAAAAGGAAGATATTTTTGGCCGGCTAGTTCATCTTTTCGGGACCGCAGTCCAACAGGTGATGTTTGAAAGTATGGTTTACTTATACTTCGTTTACTTTTATTGCTGATAGATGTCGCCATATCCCTTATTATTATTTTTTATGATTTTTATTTAATTTTCTATTTTTTTGTCATCAAAATTGATCGAGACCTCCAGAGACCAGCGGGCGGGGAGCTTTTTCCGCCAACGCGTCAGCTTGGCTATCCAAAGAGGAAACGCTGCCAGCCTTCTGGGAACCTTGCCGTTAATCGGAAGCAGCGGCAGGCTGGAGGAAATTTTCTATATATAGATTGTATTTTGTACATATTTGTTGTAAGTAATAGAGTCAAATTAAATTATTTATTTATTGTAAAAGAGTTTACATCAAGTGTGTCAATACATTTTACTAAGATCAAACATGTATTTTGGGAGTCAGTGCTCTCTCAATCAGTATGTAGGTAAAATAAAGGTAAAACAAAAATTACATATATTATTATGCTAATTAACTAAAATAGAAATCAAATAGACATCTTATACTTGTTAATTAATAGCCTCATGTTTGTATGTGTGTGTGAGTGTGTGTGTTCTTATGCCAGAGGTTTGATTATATGGTATATGCTTGGCTTTAGAAACTTTCGGGAGAGTATCGAAATAGCTAGGTAGCTACTTAATGAGCTTGAGGTGAATGAAAAAAATAAATTTACAAAAACATTACGCGCTTTCAATGTGGGATTCACAAAAATAAGTTGGTTTAAATAAACTACTCCCACGCAGCATTATAACTGTTGTGTGTGTGGGAGAACCTTTACTCTACAAAGCTTTAACAAAGTATCAAAACGTTTCGAGGCTTTTCAATTTTCCAAGTTGACATTGCTTGTATGTGACCGGAACAAATAACCTAAGTAAACTCGGTTTTTTCTAATGGTTATACTTCAAATATTATATTGTTAGTTTTATTTTGTGGTGAAAAGTCTTGTAGGTACTTACCACTTATCTATACAAAGTCAGCAATTTGTTTGTTTTCTTTTTATCTGTACCGTTTGACGGCGGCGGTCCACCAGAGGTATTTGCAATACCAGTAGGTCGATTGCGTAACTTTTTGCAATCAGATTGAGATTGAAACAACAACTTAATAGTAGTAATATTACAAAATCGAAAATGGTTCCATTTCCAAAAAAGCACTGATGAAAAAACCGGTGAAAAAATTTAACTTCTAGGTCAACGCAAAAACGCAATCAAATGGTACTTAGCCGTTTATGCCACATATTTTGAAGATTGCAAGGGAATCAAAACCTATAGGGTACGTCTTGTTGACCTAGAATCATGAAATTTGGCAAGAAGCAAGGCCATGTCTAGCACAAAAATCCAAAAACCGTAAATTTGTAGTTTCATCACAGAAAAAAACATAATCAACAGATTCGATTCCCGTGATGAACGAACTATTTACATACCTACAAGTCTGTACGGTACCCTTAGTGCGCGAGTCCGACTCGCTCTTGGCCGGTTTTTTATGAAATATTTCAGCCACATTGTATTTGGCCAATTGGCGGATGAATACCAAATCATTATTTATTGAACGATTTGAGAGAAATGAAAGGAAGAAAAACTATATTATTTGCACCACAAGTCCACAACACACAAAATACAAATATGTCAACATAAAAACAATAAGAATAAAAAAGCAGAAACAACAAATAATCTGTGCATCGCAAAGTAAAAATATTTAATACCTTTACAACATTATAAATTCCAATTAACCGATTAGTGTAAACGCGAGGAATTCACATTAATTCCAGCTTAGGTCTCTATCACCACAGTTTTGGGACACCTGTTCCCACGTACGTATTATGTAGCTAACATAAGCTTTGGCTTTTAACTCAAAGCCGCAACTTTGTCATATTGGAGCAACAGGTACCTAGTTATGTTACACAAGTTGTTTTAACTTCATCTTGACATCACTTTGAAATTAATAATTGGAAAGTGACTGCCACCTTGAGTAACATCGTTACATAGTTCCAATCTAGAGTAAGAGTTATAACGAGCATGAGCAGTTTGCAATAGATGCATTCATAGATATATTGTACGTACACTAGTAATTTACTGTCAGGGAACACGTCGATATCAGTTCTTTGTCAATTTTGTTCTCGGTAAAGTATCGATAAAAACGAGAAATTGGCATTCATTATGGTGCGTCCATACTTGGCGAACCGAGCACGAGCCGAGCCACGAACGAGCACATTGCGAGCACGATTCGCGTAGCGTGGACGGGCTTGCGAGCCTCGAACGAGCGCGATTGTCAGTTTTTTCACGTACAAAGGGATTCGCATCATGCTCGTTGCACTATATTATATATTTAGTCGTTCAGATTCAAACTGAACGCGCAGCTTGTTTCCAGGCGGTGTTGCACATTCCCGTGCTCACGGTACATGCTCTAGTACAGTCGCTTTATCAATAATCTTACTCTATGGTTGCAATGATAATTTCTTTTAACATTATGTAAATGTAAAATGTTTTTTTTTTTTTTTTTTTTTTTTTTTTTTTTTTTATACCACTTAGGTGGCAAACAAGCATACGGCCCGCCTGATGGTAAGCGGTTACCGTAGCCTATGGACGCTTGCAACACCAGGGGTATCACGCGCGCGTTGCCGACCCTGCAGAAATCTCTTCACACCCCTTTTGAAGAACCCCATGCTGTACTCCATTGGGAAAACCACGGCGGGGAGCTCATTCCACAGTCTGAGCGTCCGCGGAAGGAAGCTCCTTTGAGCCCGCACAGTACGAAACAATTCAGGTTTCAATATGTGAGGATGGACTCCCCGTCGATGGCGAGAGTTGCGATGGTAGAAAGTAGCCGTGGGCATCATCTTAAACAATTCTTCAGAACACCGTCCGTTGTACAAGCGGTAGAACACACATAAGGAGGCAAAGTCTCTCCTCAGACTGAGGGGCTCTAAACCGCTTGTGAGCTCGGGATCGTCGACAATTCTTATGGCACGTCGTTGAACCGAATCTAAAGGATCAAGCTGGTATCCAGGTGCGCCCGCCCATAGATGACAGCAGTACTCCATATGAGGCCGGACTTGCGACTTGTAAAGTTGCAGCCTTTGCCCCGATGTGAAGTACTGCCTCGCTCTGTTGAGCACTCCGAGCTTTCTGGATGCCAGCTTTACCTTGCCTTCTAAGTGACTTCGGAACAAAACGTCGCTAGAAATGTCGACGCCAAGGATCCCGATGCTTTTGCTGATGTTCAGGGACGTGTTCTGGAACTGTGGAGCCACAGCAAATGGGGTTTTCTTAGCGGTGAACGCGCAGGCTTGGGTCTTGGTGGGGTTGAAATGGACTAGGTTTAGTCGACCCCAATCGGAGACACTAGTTAGTGTACTCTCGATTTCAGACACCAGCCGTTCGCGGCTTTCCTCAACCTCGGAACGAGGGATATTTGCACGGCCCGTGTAATGGGTGTCCCCTGTACTGTCGTCTGCATAGCAATGAATGCCGTCAATAGACAGCATATCATTGATATGCAGTAGGAACAGTGTTGGGGACAGCACAGAGCCTTGCGGAACGCCAGCATTTATGTCCATGCTATCGGAGCAGCTACCGTCGACGACGGCTCTTATGCATCTGCTGGACAGAAAGCTGGCAATCCATTTGCACAATCCCTCGGGAAGCCCGTATGATGGTAACTTCGTTAGAAGACCCCTGTGCCAGACCCGATCGAACGCCTTCGCCACATCTAGGCTCACTGCCAATGCCTCACCTTGACTCTCGATGGCGAGTGACCAACGGTGCGTGAGATACACAAGGAGGTCACCAGCTGAGCGACTGTGGCGAAAGCCATACTGTCGGTCGCTCAACAAATCGTGATCCTCCAGGTATCTCAAAAGCTGCGTGTTGATCACTCGCTCCATGACTTTGGAGAGAAGGGAGGTGATGGCGATAGGCCTGTAATTCGTCGGGTCTGATCTGTCACCCTTTTTGGGCACTGGGTGCACATGGGCAGTCTTCCACGAAGACGGGACTTCCTTTTTGGTGTAGGAAAGCGCGAAAAGGCGCGTTAGTACTGGACACAATTCAGGAGCACACCGCTTCAGCACCACTGCCGGTATGCCGTCTGGCCCACTCGACTTATGGATGTCCAGAGAAAGCAATTCCCGCCGGACCTCCCGTTGGGTAATGCTTATCTCTGGCATGGAGCTGTCACACCGCGGAATGGTAGGCGGTGTGGCGCCACCATCATCCAAAGTCGAGTTCGAGGCAAAGAGAGAGCCTAAAAGGTCAGCCTTCTCTTTAGCACTATGGGCCAAGTTCCCGTCCGGCTTACGTAGTGGTGGCAAGGACGACTGGCAAAAGTTTCCCTCAGCAGCTTTGGCAAGAGACCAGAAAGCGCGACTCCCAGAGGGAAGGCTAGTTAGTCTCTCACCAATTCTGCCGACGAAATCGAACTTTGCCCTGGCAATCATTCGCTTACTGGATCTCGAGGCAGCGTTAAATTTGCGTTTCGCATCAGAGATTTTAGGGTCCTGATTAGCTTGGGCCGTGGTCCAAGCCTCATACAAGGTCTGCTTATTATGTCTAGCATCCTTGCAGGGCCGATTAAACCACGGTCGTTTCTTCACCCCTGCAGCCACTAGCGGGTTTGGGATATAACATTCCATTCCCGCCAGTATCGCCTCAGCGACAGCAGCTGCACAGGTGTCAGGTTTATTGACTTATCTAAGAAGGAGTTATGACGAGGCTGAGGATGTAGCACGCTTACGCAGAAAATACCTTTCTTTGGCGGTATACGAGCACACTACCACAGTCTATAAAACCATACAGTCGTTCGACGCCTTTGATCACGTGGAAAATGCCGACAAAGCCTAGACAGTATCGCGATGTATATCGTCAGTATGCTGTGTCCCGAACTGCTAGTCGTTTTGTTCGTAGTTCGGGCTCGGCTTTCCCGCATCTCGCCCCTCACACCCCGCATGATTGCCCTGTCTAGACGTCATCGTCGGACGACTGTATGGTTTTATAGACTGTGACACTACTAAAGGACTTCAAAACGTAATTTTTGGAGTAGGTACCTACGCACGACTTTTATTCAGCCCATTTTTCCTTTGTGTCCAGGTATTATGTAACAAGGGGCCTAGTAAAGAAACATAGGTAATGCTAGCTATAATATAACACTAGATTGAAATGAATATGAGTAAGGCATCTGTAAAGCAAAAGTATTGGAGTCTTGACATAGTATGAAAATATTCAAATTAACTTATACACATTTTCACCAACCAGCCTAACGCTTAGGAAACTTCAACTTTCAATTTTGGAAATATAGTCTAAAATCTATTATGACATGCAAATAAAACGGTTTTTTTTCTTTTTATTGTCTTATTGACTCACATAACACACTTGAAACGATGAATATTATCCTGTCGCCGGTAGTATTATATCGTAGTCCTTGGCCGTGAGTTTGATTCAAGGACAAGGTGATCTTTGACCCTTTGACGTCTATTATGTTCTTGACCTGTGGGTTTAATTCTGGATAACCATCGACCTTTTCAATCAGAAATTTTCAATATATTTTTATGGGACTAACAACACTCCATACTAGAATCACAGTAGATTCTAGGTAGAGTAGAAAATCTATTCTAATCTGGTTTGTTTTGTGTTCAATTAAGCATGGCCACAGCGAAGGATTCAAAAACAGTTTATTTAATTAAATTTAATACAATAAAGTTACAATAAAACTATTTAAATAAACAAGATAGTTGCCCGAAGTTAGGTACAAGAATGCGGCTTTCCGGTGATGGCGACATATCAACGATATTGGATTTGCGTCATCGGCGTCACGTTGCGCAGCAGCACCTTGTGTCCATTGCAGTTGTTGATGCTAGTATAGACAGCAATGCAAGCTAGACATTATACGGTGACTATGCTTGCGTTAGAGTTCAGTATTGGTTCATTGGTAAAAGCTCAAGTAGCACGACAAAAAAAAACTGAAAATTGTAGTGTTAGTTTTCTATAGTAAAAAAAATGCCTATTGCCTAAATGCCTGTTGTTCCAGAAAGTAATTTATTGTTAATGTTTCATCTACGATCCCCATGAATGTTTGATGTGTAGTACAGCCTCTACCAACGTACTGTGCATGAATATGCACACGAATTTCAGGAGACGCGGGAAGTTTGTCTATACTCTACAGCCCACTCACAATTAATTCCTCAAGTATTCAGGCTTCATCTCATTCATACTTCAGGCTTATACTCATACTTGTCCTAAATTGAAATAGAGCTAAGAACTGCACCTACTTTTAATTATTCATTTTATCTTATAACGGAAAGTGTCCGCTCCTTTTGAAGATGATTTCTTTTTGGCTAGTAGTCAGTATCATAGAATAAAGAATGTCAGTATGGTGCGTTTTAGGGTTCCGTACCCTTAGTAAATAATTTGTAATAGGGTGCCAAATTGGCACCCTATACAGTTCCTCCGCTGTACGTCCGTTTGTCTGTCTGTCCGTGAGCTGTATCTCAATAGTGGGATTAAATAGGTAGATAGTTTTACAGAATGTGTATTTATATTGTCACTATAGCAACAACTAATAAAAATGAAAACAAAATGAGAGTTTCTGAGCATCCCTTCGTGTGCGAGGTCCAATCTCACCATGGTATATGACAAGCATACACGTACGTCGTACAGCCAGGGAACAGGCGCTCAAGTTCAGGCTGCTGAAAATATTGGTATGTACTTGGCGAGAAATATTCAACTTGAGCGTGGTGGTCAGTGGGTACTTACCACGAAGTACCCTATCACTGTGCTATGGTTTCCTCTAAATGTTTTCCTTCACCGAAAGCTTAAGCTCATTGCAGGATTTGAACCTTCGCCATCGCATTCAACGTCACTACCACTGAGCTATCATCATTAGGTAAACAACAAAAAACTATTTTAAATGGGAAGGTAAGTTCTTGTTCAACAAAAACTGCAACTGCAATTTTTCATTAATACAGGGTATGCTTGAAATCAAAGATTTTCATAGGGCATCGTGCCTCTACTTGAAATGTACATTTCTTTGCTAAATGATATTGGCATTTCCTATAAGTACCTTATTTAAAAAAAATAACGGAAACTAAATCTCATCAACATTTTGTTATCAATGTAATTATCTACAAAAGAATTTGGAGGAAATTTTCCTTAAATTCCTTCTTACTTATTTACACAATGTCAAAAGTTAAGGAAGTAAGCGAAAAATAAAAATTGGAATAAAATTGTTTTTTGTTTCATTCATCAGAGTGCAATAAATAATTTTATTCTCAATTCCCGGGAAATACAGGCGCCATGAGACATTTAGTTTCAGCACTTTTTGATAAGAGAGTATTCAAAAAGAAATTCAGCAGTTTTTGGACGGTTTATTTGAATAAAAAAGGAAAGAATTATTTTACGAATGTTTGCGCTGCATTGTTGTCACGTTATGTTATGTTGTGCAAAAAATATCGAATAAACTCAACATACATAATACAGTCAGCTATTTATATAGATACCAATTTTGTGTGACAGGTAGCAATTGTATCTTTAGCAAGTGAATAATAGTACATTATGATACATATGTGCAAATTTGATTATTAACACTCCAGGGCGATAAGGGAGCCGAGAGTATAACAAATCAATGCACACGAGCAATGAACGCTCATACGATATTTTTCAACACACTTGCGAGGAAAAAAACAGACTTCAATTTTGCAATAATTGTCACTTTACGAGCGAGTGTGTTGAAAGAATGTTTTTAAAATACAAAAGAAAATCGAAATATTAATTAACACGTAAGTAAATCCTTTTAACACGTAAGTTAAGTACGTAAGAAAATCTAGGAAGTCTATTTTAACCTTCTTCTAGTTATCATATCGATTTGAAATTTTGCAAGATAGTAGTACTTTATGTATATCGGATGATAAAACAATAATTTGGTACCATCGAGCTGATTTGATGATGGATCCGGAAGGTAGGCTCTGGAACTCCATAGAGGAATAACGTATGTTAGCCGTGTTTGGACTTCTTGGAATGGTCTTGAGATGCACTTCGGACATATACTAAAATAGTTTTCAGGGTCTAATGATGGAGTAGGAGGGTAAAATCTAAAGTAAAATCCAAGTAATAACCAATAAGGACAAAGTGGGAAGGGTCGGTAACGTGTGAGTGATTCCTCCTGTATTGCCAGCGTCCATATGGCTACGGTAACCGCTTAACATCAGGTGGGCTGTATGCCTGTTTACCGACTTCGTCGAATAAAAAACCGGCCAAGTGCGAGTCAGACTCGCGCACCGAGGGTTCCGTACAAACCTGTAGGTATATAAGTAAATGGTAGTATAGACCTGAGTACTTGATATTAATTTCAATGTATGAGGTATTAAAAAAAAACTACTTACTAGATCTCGTTCAAACCAATTTTCGGTGGAAGTTTGCACCGTAATGTACATCATATATTTTTTATAGATTTATCATTCTCTTATTTTAGAAGTTACAGGGGGGGG
Source organism: Achlya flavicornis (assembly GCA_947623365.1). Classification (NCBI taxonomy): domain Eukaryota; kingdom Metazoa; phylum Arthropoda; class Insecta; order Lepidoptera; family Drepanidae; genus Achlya; species Achlya flavicornis. The sequence goes on from OX392474.1 coordinate 6,358,007, forward strand.
ACACACATTTTACCACTTTGGAAGTGTCTCTCGCGCAAACTATTCAGTTTAGAAAAAAATGATGTTAGAAACCTCAATATCATACCATAGACCCCACACTTATGGGTTTGATGAAAAAAAAAATTTTGAGTTTCAGTTCTAAGTATGGGGAACCCCAAAAATTTATTGTTTTTTTTCTATTTTTGTGTGAAAATCTTAATGCGGTTCACAGAATACATCTACTTACCAAGTTTCAACATTATAGTTCTTCAACACTTATGGGTTTGATGAAAAAAAAAATTTGAGTTTCAGTTCTAAGTATGGGGAACCCCCAAAATTTATTGTTTTTTTTCTATTTTTGTGTGAAAATCTTAATGCGGTTCACAGAATACATCTACTTACCAAGTTTTAACATTATAGTTCTTATAGTTTCGGAAATAAATGGCTGTGACATACGGACGGACAGACAGACAGACAGACAGTCAGACATGACGAATCTATAAGGGTTCCGTTTTTTGCCATTTGGCTACGGAACCCTAAAAAGCAGAAAAAATATCGGTACTATGAACCAGAAAAGCTGATGTTCTATATGTTGTTCATGCACTTAAATTTGGGGTGGGAATCGAGAAAGCCAATGACCTGTGGCGTGACAGAAAGGTAATCTTACCAGCCATGCTAACTGTCCCGTCACATTAATTATAATTAATTTCATAAACAGATTATAATTTCAGAAGTACCTATACATTTGCGAAAACATATTTTTTTAGCGGACACCTCCATTATTTTCCTAGATAAAATTCTAGAGTCTTTCCACTGTCAAAAGTTTACACGAGCTTGGAAGTTGAGCCATTCATCTCGACGACATTTTAAGTGCTCAAGTGGCTCGGCTAGATGGTGAAACCGTGTTTAATGTTCACTGACGTTTGGAAATGAAATATCCTATCGTTTTACTAATTGGTAATATTTTGTGTGTTAAATGTTCCTAAGTAATCTGAATATATACTCATTGTTCGGTAAACATCTCCTCTTTATCAGGCCACTCAACTGGTGCTACGGCAGCCGCACTTACAGCTTGTCCTCATCCATATTTTGCATCTCTTTGGACTATGCGAGAATCATACCTGCAAGTTACTAGGGGGTCAGTTGGTTCCATACACTATTAAAATACATGACAACGTGAAAGATTAAAATTATACCGTAGTAAGAATATTCTTTATTCAGGCCCTAAAACACAAAAGCCGAGCTTCATTTTCTCGGACATTTTGCCCTAAAAGCCGAATATCCATACACATACTAAATAACACAAGCTAATAAACTACCAATGAAAAGCAAACGCTATAATTATTACTTTGACTCCGTAAATATTGTATTTACTTGTTTGTAGTAAGGCTAATATTAATTTGTAATTGAACAAAAAAAAAACTGGCGTTGACATGCTTAGTGGGATCTCTTTTTACTTAATTAATATAATGATTTCGGGTAATATTTAATGCCACATAATTTTCTTTATGCTCTTTTAATATTTGTGATAATTATTTAAAATCAAGGAACCGACCTAAGTCCCGTCATTGGATGTCAGTACCACCGACTAATTTCACTTTAGCGACATTCTAATTACAAATTGGTACCGTTATAAAGTTTTTATTCGTTTACTTACCATTTGTCGGAAAGTCCCTTGGCTGCTAAGTACAAGTTAATTTACCGAGGACTTCTTCGCCTCACGCATCGATGCGTCCATCGGTGGTAGCGTACCACCAGGCAATTTGACCTCATTTATTCAACACCAAGTAAAATTGTGTCGTGTAAGCTAAGATTTACGATGAAGTCATTACGTTTTATGGGCCATAATTGATAGAGATAACATCTGAGGGCCACTGAAATTGCAAAGTGAGGTTTCAAGCACATTGAACTCTGAGACGCGCATTAGTGTAAAGAAAAATTGCCTGAATTACCATAAACGAGTGGCGCTGTAGTTATTAATTACAAAATTTTATATTCGAACGACACGCAAACTTTCTTTTGTGTTTTTAACACACATATTTTTTTGGGGCGTTATATTGCTGTTTGGCAATTAAGTAGAATTGTAAACCCCTACTGTAATTAAGTAATCAAAATTTCCTGGCTCTCAATGGAGGTTTGGTGCGTGGAAATTGCTAATGAAGGATAGGGCTTTGGCTTGACTTCTTACTCACAACATAACGTCTACTCTTTCATTCATTACGTTCCCACGGGTTAGATAATCTTTTTATACAAAAGAATTGACTGGAATAAATATGCCAGTGGAATATAAATATTGCATTGGCCGATGGTCTCATTCCTGCTATTATCAGCCCAAAGGTTTAAAATCACAGAAATGTTATTATAAGTATAGTATAGTACTTCATCATCATCATCATCGTTTAATGTCCCACTGCTGAGCACAGGCCTCCTTTCACAAATCAGGGTGAAAGGGAATGGGCAGATACCCCACCACAGTGGGCACTGCGGATCGGTGGAGGTAGGCTAGTTGTCAACCTACTGTTGGAGTTTTCATGCTGCCTAGAAGGCCTCGAACCATTAAGTACTACTATTATATTGTACGTAGTATATTATTTACTCTGAGATTACACCATTCGTTGCTATTGAGATATTATTATTCTGTAGTATCAAATAAAATAAGAGAACTAACAAATCGAAGATAACACTCCTTTATTTTTAAAAGTGAAGTGAAATTGAACCCACACAAATGCGAAAAACAACCTGTATTTTTATGGCACCAATCGATGTGGCCAATCACACAGATCTGATCTCTTTTATCTAAACATTGTATCATAAATTTTAGGATGATCATAGAATCTTGAACATATGATTCATAGACATGAAATCTAATAGTGCGTCCATGCTTGGCGAACCGAGCACGAGCAGAGCCTCGGACGAGCATTCGTAGCGTGCTCGACTGCGCTCCGCCCGATTGTCAGTTTTTTCACGAACACAGGGATTCGCATCGCGCTCGTTGTAGGCTCGTTGAAGGCTCGTTATGTACGTCCACGCTTGAAATCGCAAGCAACGAACGAATCCTGTTCGTTCGACGCTCGGCTCGTGCTGGCTTCGCGTAGCATGGACGCACCATAACAAGTAAATCTTGCTTCATCGCAACAAAAAATCTTCAATTACTTAATAAAAAACTTCTTTTACTTAGTAAAGGCGCTTTTACTTTACAAATTTTCTTATTACCTCCACTCAAATATTTAAAAGGTACTTATTATGGCCAAAGTCAAAGCTATATAGCATACTAATGCAACATTAGTGATAGTAATGTAGTAAGTATCAAGGTAATTATGTGAACTCGTTTCGTAGGTAGGATAGTTGGTGTTTTTCAGGAGTAAGTAAAGACTTTTTAGTTTCAGTAAATTCGCAAAAGTGCTGTCATAATTCCCCAATGTTCATACATCTATCTACTGAAGAGTTATTCATATTCAATTATAAGTTGTAGTATTTAAAGTAAAAAAGCTAATTTTAATCATGGACTTCCAATTCAGCTGCTGAATTCATAAAAACACAAACAAGTGTTTATAATAATAGTAGAACAAGTTTTAATGACTAACACGCAACAGAGCACGTAGGCGTGTTTATTTTGAACACGTGCGTCATTTGGAAACTTGACTTGAGCACATGGTGTGAGTTTCATCAAAGTTGCGGCGGGCGGGCGGCGCGGCGTGCTAATATATTTATGGGCCAAGCAGGTAACTTAGCAAAGAGCACTACAACATTAATACCGTCCTTTGCTTAAGAGCTGCAAGTTTATACGACATAACTTGGCAAACTTATGATTAATGGTATCCAGGCGTCCGCCAACAAGAAGTGATAGTTTGAACTCCTATAGAATTAAGCCTCTTGTTTGGATTAAATTGTTGATTTACAAATTAACAGTCGCTGTCGCCGGCCGAAGTATCCGTTGACAACAAGTTGCTGTGTTGTTGTAGGTTTAAATGGGTCATGTTTTTGCGTCATATCAAAGTTTGTGTTTGTAAGGTCTACCTTAATACGTAACAGTATTGCGCCTTGTGGCATCGTTGATTACAGCGTGTTTGTGTAGAGATATAGATTTGGGTTGCTTTTATTAAAGTAACTTTATTTTTTATATACGACGAAGTCGGTACTTAAGCATATGGCCTGCCTGATGGTAGGCGGTTACCGTAGCAATATGGGCGCTTGCGACACACGAGACATCACTCACGCGTTATCGACCTTTCCCCCCTCCCCAATGAGATCCGTAAGTGGATTACGTAACTTTATTGCAATGAAATTCAGATTGAAATTACCTCTGAATCGGTAGAAATATTAAAAAAACGGAAATGGTTCCATTTCTAATGAACCACTGTTTGAATTTGCAGTTATCAGAACGTAAAAAAGTTTTCAGAAAACCGCTACTTTGAACCGATTTCAATTCGAAAATGATTGAAAAGTTACGTAATCACCCCGCTGGCGATCTTATTCACGCATAGTCCAGGAACACGACGTTTAGTTGTGGTATTCTGTAAGTTGGAGGTACTTCTCCAGTCGAGATGCTCTTTGAGCGAATAAACGCTATGCTCTAGCTCTTACTACTTTGCTTTGTTGGTAAATATTGGTAGGTATTACGCACGTATTACGTTTAACTTGCAACATGCGTGCGTTGGAAGCTAATTTGTTATGTACGTCACATAATACGTAATAAAAGATAAAAGGCAATATACTATTAATCTTATTAATGAAACTTACCTCCATAAATATCAAAGAACACTAAAATAAATTTACTTTCACTAAAATATTGGAACAATTACTTTTTTCGTCTCAAGATCAATTTGGGAGGATTTCTCAAATGAGGAATGACCCATAAGAAAGAACTTGTGAATTCATGATAGTAGTATGTACACAATGTCGACAAATCAAATGGGCCCCACAAATTATATTAAATACGGTTTCTTTGTTCGCGGTCTTTTTATCTCTGACAATAGATTGTAAAAAAGATTCACAGTTGGTGGTTGTGAAGAATCTTTTATTTTTTTAATTTACTTAGGTTTTTCTTTTGAATCTTGAATTTGCCCTTGAATTGGAATCATAAACTTTATTGAATAAACTTGGTCTATATAACATATTCCTGGAATAAGACTTCAGTAAAAAATCGCTCTATTAGGGTTCCGTATATACCGACCGAATGAAGCGATCGTGGTGTAGAATGATTAGGCGTTCTTAATCGATCGGCGAAGATAAGCTACGTCTGTCGTGGTCGGTACCTGGATGGGTGACTGCCTAGTGGTATTTCAAATCGAGCGTTTCCGTGCTTCGGAAGGCACGTAAAGCCGTTGGTCCCGGTTATCACTTAATTGTGATAGTCGTCAAGCTAGTTGGATGCCTCCTAGGCGGCTTGAAAAATTCCAACAGTAGGTTGACCACTAGCCTACCTCCACCAATCCGCAGTGGGCATGCCTGGTGGAGTATCTGCCCATTCCCTTTCACCCTCATTTGTGAAAGGAGGCCTGTGCTCAGCAGTGGGACATTATAGGCTGATGATGATGATCATGATATACCGACCGACCTATAATTTTGTTTATAACTAGATTAGCTGTCCTTCGCGGTTTCACCCACGTTTCTAAGATAACAATTAGACTATTACCTTCTCCATGCCATGATATCTGCATTCCATTTTCGGCCTAGAGTGGACGAGTTGCTCAGTAGCAACTAGTAACAAGAACTTATTATAAGAAATCAATGCAAACATGTCTGTACTCATTCCTTCAGGAGCTAGCGATCATTAGCACACAGACAGACAGACAGAAATGTTTTCTTTGGGTACGGAACCCAAAAAGTAAAGTAATTAATTATACGCCCTGAAAAATATTGTTTCATTTTAGGATTACTGATAATTAATATAATCACAAGTTTAGACTTTAGTTTTCGCCAGCGGTTTCTCCCACATCCCCGAGCGATCGAAGAAAAAAGCTATCCTATATGTAATTCCATGTTATGTTCTACTTGTGTGCCCAATTTCATCTTAAATAGTTGTGCCGTTTAGGCGTCAAGAGGTAATAAAAAAAACAACTATTCTTCTTTCAATTTTATAATAGTAGGATGTAAGACATGACAATGAAATTTCATGTGTGAAAATGTAGGTACACAACGAAAAGTTTCCAATATCGTTACGACATAGCAACAAATGGATTATGGAGGTTGTTAGGCAACCGATTGCAGTGTGGTTTTTGGTTTTATTTTTTGCGATTTCCATTTGACTAGTGAAATTAATGCTGCGGCAGACTTTAAGCCGATATTTCAAACGGAAAGTCTTCTTTGATAAAAATTTACCGCTGCTGTTTTTTTTTTTCTTATAATATACTGGGTTGAGATTTTGACAAACCTATGTTGGATTAGTCCTGCTGAACAACTTTACTATGGGACTAACACAGAATTATCAAAAAAAAATGTTCACTTTTCATATATTATGATCGAGCAAGGTTGACAGTTAGTAAGAAAAGTAAAAAAAAAAATTGAGAATTCACTATTGGTCCCATAGTCAAAGTTTTTGTAATAGATATGAGTAGGCATCTACCTAGTATTGGAACACTCAATCCATACGCCCATCTCCAAAGATGTAATTCATAAAACTATAACAGAACCTGGTTAGATTCACAGCTTTCAGTAATAGCTTGTAGTCATAGTCGCGGGGTGCAAAATAAGGATCATCGTAAACGCAAGGGATACGCCGTAAAACAATTTGTAAGCTCGTATAAAGTTATCCAATCTCGTCTAAGTGAGTGCTCACACTACATTACGCTGGTACAGTTCTTGAGATTTATTAACCGCTAACAAGTTGATGATGTAGCGCTCGTTATCGTTTGACAAGTGTGGCCCATCAACGTCTTCCGTTTTATAACACACTTCTAACCCTTTATACGCCCTCATAATAGTTCTTTTTTTTTTTTTTTTTTTTTTACTGTGTATAGGCCTGTGTTTGACCACAATCTCACTATGGTAAGTGATGATGTGGTCGAAGGTGGTAAGCACACAAAGCCTAGAAGGAACTGTCTCTCAAGTGCAGCTGACGGAACACACCGATAGGTGCTTGGCGACAGATTTTCAACTTGAGGGTGGTAGCCAGCCAGACGGGTACTACAAAGTACCCTACCACCGTGCTATGGTTTCCTCACGATGTTTTCCTTCACCGAAAGCTCAAGCTCATTGTAGGATTCGAACCCGGGACCTTCGTCTCGGTATCCGACGTCACTACCACTGAGCTATCATCGCCTTAAATGTACCTTAATCTACCTTATTATGTGGTTTTATTTAGCATCTTTTCGCTACCGGCACGTGCAGGACGAACTCTGGTCTCCGATCACCCCTCCGCCGGATGGTAGATACATACAACAACTTGTTCTCTACTGTCGATATATTTTCCACCTCTTACAATAGTTTTTAAATTCAAATTACCAACATTCCGAGGCAAAGGCTCTTTGATGTTTCTCTCCCTTAATTGCATTAGTTATGTTTAACTGTTATTCTCTTTTTATTTATTTTTTCTCTCTGTTTGTCTGTTGCTAACTACGATATTCTTTTTTTTATCTTACTTGTATGTCACATGTAACATAATGTAGCAGAACTGTAAAAAATTGACAGTAATCTGTGGATAGCGTAGTGGGTAGTACATTTAGCACTCTTCTTTATTCATTGTTTTTTATGTATACTGTATAATGTATTACTGTTGGTTGTCTCAAATAAAACAAAACATATAACCCTTAGTAAAACTGGTCCCAAATTCATTACTATCTCATTAGTACTATATACAGGAAACGTCAATTAAATAAAAAAACTAAAATAAAAAACATCATTACGAACATTATTGTAATCGTGGAGTTTATAGCAATTTTACGTAAATGCAATGATGTTAAGTATACATTTTAAGAGCGAACCACTTTTTATATTTTTTGCTTTAGTCCGGATAAAAGTCTAGTGTTATGGTGCGTCCATGCTACGCGAATCGAGCACGAGCCGAGCCACGAACGAATCTAAAACGAGACTACAACGAGCATGATGCGTGCGTATCATAAAACTGTGCGGTAATGTAAAGTAAAAAGCACTAGTGCGTAAAAAGCTGCATTAAGATACTAAAAACGGTGCAGTAAATGTCACTTTACGAGCGAGTGTGTTGAAAATATCATTATGTCCTGCTTATTCCATTGTTTTTTTAAAACGCTCATATCTTCTTACTCAAACCAAAACCATAGAAGTCACTATATAAAATCATCTGCACCACTTCCTCGGAAGCCTTTATTATGTGAGGTGTCTGTAAACAAACAACAAAACATTATATTTTGTGTGTTGTTGAATGTTGCTGTTCTTATGTAGTCATGAGACTTTGTTTGATTCTATTTATTGGTATAGCTATTATGGAAATGACTTACTCCGCGGTAAGTGTGTTTTTAGATATAAGTCAGCCAGAGGATAGTCAATGTTACTAAAGGTTACAGTTATCATGGATATATTATGTCGCAGGATCATGAGGATATCAGGGATTTCGTTCAATCCCAATTGCGTTAATAATTAAATAAACTGAATTTCTTTTGAGCATTTTTAGAATAAAATGTTTTAATCAATACTAATAATAATAATTAAATGCTAATACTACTTTGTATTAGCATTTAATTAGTAGTAAATGGGACATTTTCCGTGATTTTGTGATATTCCTGAAATCCCTGATATTTTCTCATTTCCCATAGTGGATACGACAATACGACATTAAATGAAACCACGTAAAGTACTCATGTATACGATCTACTTTTACTATGGGACCAACTTCGAAATCACAAAAAAAAACTGCTTTTCATACAAAATGTACATGTCTCCTCGGCAAATGTATGAAAAGCTGTTTTTTTTTTTGTGATTTCGAAGTTATTAAAAATGTCGTATTGTCGTATCCACCCCGTATAGGTACCTAGCTTATTTGCATCTTTAAATATTTTTGAGGTCTTTCGGTGTTTTAAGTAAATGTACTAAGAATAACGTCAAAAATAGTAATTTTATTGTTCTATCCAAATATCGATAGCATTGGTGTTTAATAATAAATTTTATTTGATAAATGCTTTGAAAGCTATCGATAGTAGGTACCTATATTGTTAAAAATACCTACTAGTTATACAAATGGTAGTTATCGATCCTTAACCTACTTTGGATGAACAGTATTTTAATTATTACAGATAATTATAAAGAAGCGAAGCGTTGACCATTGTAAGTATAGTGTAATATTTACGCATAAATATGATAACAACTATAATGATGTAGAGAAGGTCACTGTTATAATATATACTTTACATAGTAAGTATATTATGATTCTACGTTTTTTGTAAACTGAGTTGTATTTTGTATGTGGGTACCAAATTTCTGTGTTCCATCTACAAATCAAAATGAAACTACTGAGTTTCCACGCTTTTTGTGCCATTAGGCGTAGGGCGTCGCTACATTGGACTGAGACGACATATTTCATGGCACGGGAACGCTGATAAAATATTCCATATAAGGTATGGCATAAATAAAAGATTAGGATACTAAATAATAATCAATAAATTTATAAACTAAACTACAGTATATGGAAAAATAAAAGATTTTTAATTTATCTCTTGCTGACGTCAGCACACCATTATTACTTATACACGTACCTATAGAATGCATGATGAGGGTACCTAGTTGTAGTAAGGATAAAGATAATGAATCTAAACTTGTTTATGAAAAAAACTAATTGTTGAGTTTATCTCAGCCGAACCGGTACTAGAGTCAGACTAATTAAATCGTACTATAATGTCAATACTTATTATTTTGTTACAAAGAGTTTATATATCATTGGACCCAATACGCACATAGGCAAGTGGGTAAATGTTACATTAATGTCGTACAAATAGAGGCGAACTATTGGTAAAGTGTTTATGAGTTTTGTGATTCCGGATTCAACGAGGGGTGATTACTTCCAAACTTTGGAAATACTTAGGTACGTTATAACTTCGAGTTATAAATCTTTTCTGAAAGCTTTAGCTATTTATATGTACAAACATAATAGGTATTTTATATTTTATAGACCTGGCAAATAGTAAGAAAATTTGAAAAGAGGTAGAGCATAGCGTTTATTCGCTCGAAGAGTAGCTCGACGGTAGAGTACCTCCACGTCACAGAAGACCGCATACAAATATTTTGGCGTTCTTGCGCGTGAGTAAGGTCACCAGAGCTCACTGGGGAGGGGGAAAGGGTCGGTAACGCTTGAGTGATGCCTATTGTGTTGCAAGCGTCCATTTGGCTACGGTAACTGCTTACCATCAATCGGGCGGGCCGTATGCTTGTTCAACGAATTAGTCGATTTAAAAAATATGGTATTTCTAGTTGATATAATCTCATCTAAATAATAATAACATTTTAATTAACACCTATTTTTATTAAAATATGTATTTTATAAGTATAATGTAAATAACTAAAATGAACTTTGAATATATTTAAAATCCTAAATAATAAACATTAATTATAATAAAAATACATTATTTATTTGAAAAAGTTATAAGTAGTTATTAAATCAGAAAATTCACATGAGATTGAAATTCATGAGCTTGGTAGAAGGTATGTACTAATGTTCGAATGGTTCCAAGTCAACCTTTACAAATATAATTTACAAAGCGCTTCTCAAAATGCGTATTTATATTTCCAGTGGTTGGTTCAACAAATGTTGGTTCTTCAGGGGCATTTGGAGAGCGTGCTGTATCCAACTGTCTTGCTGAAGGAAACCCACCGTCGAAGTGTTACACAGAACAGGTGGGGTTTAATCCCCAATGGCGTTGAAGAATCAAGTATAGCAACAGATTTTTTATTTTTCAATGAATGTTTATGTGTATTATATATAATACATGCATGTTATATAAACATAAAATATAAAAAATGACAATGTTTCGTAAAAACAGAGTTTTTGCGCTTTTTGCTAACCCTGATAAAACTTGAGATAACTAGATCAAAATTATCTACTACGGAAAGTAACCATTTTTATGTGATTAAGGTTAATTTGGTTTGTGGGTAATCGAAGTAATATTAATCCTTATCTCATGAAGTAAATTGGTGACTTTGGATATGTATTGTAGATAAAGTTAGCTCTTTACAGCAAATCATTATTATTTATATTATGGAAGATTATGTGCGGTGGTTACCATAGATAGACCACCTGAGGTGATGAATCACTGGTGATTCCGCAAAACCCTTCACTTTGATATTTTTTTCAACCTTATTTTAATATTAACAAAATAAAAAAAACGGGTATTGTGATCCATATGAAGTTTTTTAATCTCTTTCAGGGGGAAAGAGTTTAAAAAATCATAGGTACTAAAAACAGTATTCGCGATACCGCGCCCGGGCAGCGGGTGGGGCGGTCGCGCGTGCAATGAAACCACATTAGTACCTAGTACCTAAATTGCACCCGTGTTAAGCCGGGGCGGGTCGCTAGTAAGTATATAAAAATGGAGCATATAATAATAACAAACAGATCTACCGCGTATCTGGGACTTACCTCAGGTATCTGAAATGTATCATGACAAAAAAATTATTTCTTGTGTGTAAAATTTCTTTCGGTTTTTTAAAGCACATAAATACTAAGTAACTACTATCGTCACCATTTTCATTTGTAGGGGTAGCTGTACTTTCTAAAATAAATTAATGATAAACAGAACTCTACAAACTGGTGATTAAATTATAGTAAATTTCTACCTTTCATTGATTTCTATCCGAATTTTTATCATATTATGTGCAGTGCAAGAGAAACGGTGAAAAATCTTTTCTCGTTGCTTATAAAATATAAATTATTAGCTCAATTATGATTTTAACTTTCAACGGGGCACGTATCAAACGCCAGCGAACTTTAATACAGAATCTAGTTTCATAAATCCTCTCACTTTGCTGTATCCGGTCCGTTTATTATCCGGCTGCTACCAATTTAGATGGTCCCACTGAATTTCCAGATATTATACAAGTCGTACGTGACTTTAGAACCGTGAAGATTTCACCGTGCGAAGGCTGGATCAGCTGCGGTTTAATACGTCTTTCCGCCATAAATTTAACTTGTTCAATTCAGTGTTCTGTATTTGAAGTGAAGCTCATGGAGATGTTATTTTTTCATGTGATTTTAATACTCTTTGTGGAAAAAAATTATGAGATGGCTTATTCTAAGAATTAAGTGTAATAATTCCATTAGAAGTAATGAGTCTTTGAAAGGCTCATTATTACCTAGTAATTTACCCAAATTATACTTTTAAAGATGTGAATACACTAGCTGGCTCGCGCGGTTTCACCCGCGTTCCCGTGATAAAAAATAGCCTATAATACTCGGGGATAATGTAGCTTCCTATTAGTGAACGAATTTTTCGAATCCGACTTGTCGTTCCAGAGATTAGCCCGTTTAAACAAACAAACAAAAAAACGCTTCCGTTTTTTTATATTAATATTATTTATCTCTTTTTCTCGAATTTTGTCGGTTTTTTTTTAATTTTTTTTATATTATTATTAGTATAGATTATTATTATTATATTATTATAAGTATAAGTATAGATTAGTAGTAATTGAGCTACTTAGCTGTTTAGAATTGCTCGTGCACATTGCAGTCATCATCATAATCATCATCATATCCCAATGATGATGAGTGTTATTTTATTTATTTCAAGAGCCCTTGATTATATAAAAACTTCAAAAGAAACCGATCAATCACTACAGTAACATAATGGCACACTAAATAATCAGCATATTCCTACATAATGTAGAATACCTGCTTTTGTAGACAAAACATGAAGATCCTGAAAAATTCAGCCCCAATTTTCAGCTGCCGAAACTTCTATTCATTGAAGCACTCCCTTTGAGATGTAAGGATCTCTTGCGTATAGTGAAGTAATTTGCTTGCCCTCGTAAACTAAGATAAATATTATGAAAGAAAGAGCTGCGATATAAGAAATCTTGTTTACGTTCACGTTTAGAGCTTATCAGTAAAATTTTGTATCATTTAGATCTATGGCCAGTTAGCTATTTGGTATTTTATTTATGTTTCTAACTTGTGAAATACCTACTTCTCTTCGTAAAGGAAAGCCTAATATAAATCACTATCACAGATTTGGAGCCAATATGTGGATACGATGTATATTCTATAAGTAGACGCTAGAAACCTTGCTCCTTTGATCGTTCATCATATTTGTGAGCTATTATTTATTGTTGTGAAATAAAATAAATTACCATCAACATTTTTAATGGACATGATTGAAATTGTCGATTTACCAATAATATTATTTATTCAATGCTTAGTAAAACTTTTGAGAAGTTCCCGATAAACTTCCGTCGGATCTTCATCTATGCAGTTAAGGTAAAGATTGGTCTCCGGTTAAATTAGTTGACCAAAGTTTGCTGCTTGCGAATTTGACAATGAACTGTAGACCCCTAACTATGAACATCGGGAACCTCGCGATAGGATCAATTTGCCGGCGACTGGCGATCCAACGGTCTTCGGCGATCGATAAAGTCCAACTAAATTCTGTTGGAACTTTGATGTTATCCGAAGCTAATTTACTGGTCTTACTTCCCGACTCGTTTCGCTTTACCTGTTGAAAGTATGAAATTCAATATTTCCTCGCTGACGCTATTGGGTAATTGAATTTGTTGCTTTATTGAAAAAACGACGCTTCAATCTAGGCTATGGATATTGATGTTTTTCTCAGAGGAATAACTGTTTACATGGAGAAAAGGTTTGGTTAAATAGAATTTTGTTAGTACCATTAATAATTGTTTTATTTAATTTTTTTGTTTGACCACAATCTCACCACCTACACTTGAGAGCCAGTTCCTTCTAGGCTTTGTGTGCTTACTTACCCCCTTCGGCCACATCATAGTACGATGATCATACATAGGACCATAGCTGTTGGAACACACCGATAGGTGCTTGGCCACAGGTTTTTCAACTTGAGGGCTGTAGTCGGCCAAATGAGTACTATAAAGTACCCTACCACCGTGCTATGGTTTCCTCATGATGTTTTCCTTCACCGAAAGCTCAAGCTCTTTGTAGGATCCGAACCCGGGACTTTCGTCTTCATATCCGACGTCACCACTAAGCTATCGTCGCCTTCACACGTATTACTGTCAAACGAATGTTTTGTGGTATACCTCGAGCAATACAAAATTGTTGTTGTAATAATGAAATAGAATTAAACGTTTAAATGCCAATGTCAACCACATATTACCGTAGTTTAGTCGGATCTACATAGCCGCAATGCATTTTGTATATTCCGTTTGTTGTTAATTTACAATTTATATTTAAAGTTAAATATTATAGGTACCAATTCTGGGCGTCTCTCGGTTATGTCACACGGAGGGAAAGTCTACAATAACATTTACAGTTTTTCAGTTCCTCAGTATAGTTTTATTATTAGTACCTACATCAATTATTATTAATAGATATAGAACTTAACAATCCTCCTATTTCCAAGTGTTCGCATGCATAATAAAAAATAATTAATCTATGTGTCGATATTGGAGTTATCTACTCTATTAAGTATAAGGTATTAAGACAACTGTATTAACATAGATTTTAAGGCTTTTGTTTTTATATTTTATTAGATGGATTTATATAAACTAAATAGAGTAAATAATATTTATACGCTTTAAGGTATTTAGACCCCCGACATCAAAGACATATTTTAAAAGATACAAGCGTCATCGTGTAGTAATATTTTGATCCATGCGTCTTCGTGTCGGTGGCCGCTAAGTAATGCTGTTGTAGAAAGGATAACTTCCTCCTTTTATTTTATTTACCCTCCACACGTTGATATGGATCAAAATATAATGTTCTTGCATAAACGCACTTAGATACCGTAATTTGATAATGTAAATGATGAATGAAAAAGATCAATCAAAAACTCTTGCTTGACTGAGCGTTCAGTGTGGTTCAGTGCAGAGCGTAAAACGCTGGCCATATAACCACAATAGTACTTAATCTGTGATAGAACCATGAGATTTAGAGAAGGGTATTAACTAGGTCTTATTGCATAGGTGTGTATTAATATTAAGTCGAAATTTTGCTACTAAGCGGTAAATATATCCCAGGCCAAAAGCAATTTATTCTTTATGCCTGTGCTGTGAAAGTAACCCAACTTTTGGGCCTATCTGAAAAGCACGGATTTCAGCATACCACGCATCAGCTGATAAATAGGTGCCTTTTTACATGACTGCCCAAAAAAGGAGAGTACTTAATGTTTTCAGGGTTATGTATGTGAGTTTCTTTATACCACCAACTTTTAATTGCCTGAACAGATTTCAAAGTATGGGGTATCGTTAGAACGCCTGCATAATCCCAGTAACACTGGCTATAATTTTTAAACTTTTCGGTTCGAGTTTTGGCAGGGTAGTCGTGTTTTTTATATTTTTTCCTCATATACAGCTTTATTTTCATATTATCATGAATTAAATGCTTTTTTTATCTGAATACATGATAAATGTTTTCTTTCTCTGGTAATGTACTTACATGCAGTACAAATATATATATGTATATCTTTAAAGATGAACTTTGTATGTTAGCATTAAATCACTTCGAAGAAATGTCTTATGGTTAATTAGCCAGGGCTTGTGTGCTATCGTAAAACTACCCTTAATTATACAAGCGCTGAGTTGGAGGAGGCAATGGGTAAAATGAAACTAAATCAAGTGGGTGAAGTTCTTTGGTAAAAAACATAGCAATTTAGCAAGTTGAAGTTAAGTCATTCTGAGACTCGTCAAAGAGCTCGTCAAAACGTCGTGAGAAAAGTTAATACATACTTGAGGAAATTTTCTATATTGGGTGACTATGGTTATTAGTAAACGATAGTTGTTGTACTCATGATAAACAAGTTCCCCAAATTTTTTTTTTAATTTACTTAGCAAATGAGCCCGTCATATTTAGTACCTAACAGGAATAAGAATACACCATCAGCTTTTATTTAATTTGTTATATATCCCTATTTGTTTCTTTGGGAAAGTTGTTTGATATCATGAGTACAATCATTGTGTCTAAGTATCGTTTACTAATTATCAGTCATCCTATATATAGATTGTAATTTGTTGTAAACTCGTTAAGTACCTAGTACATACTTAAGTTACGTTAAGTTTCATTTTAAATCACATGCTATACGAGTCGAGAGAGTTAGTGAGTCTAACCACGTTATTTAATCTGCTTAGAATTTACATTAAATTCGATAACCTTGTATAGATGTAAAGCCATAAACAACCACAGGAATGTGAACTATTCGACTTTCCCACATCCCCGATGTTTACGCAGCCCGCAACGAACTAGATAAAATACTTCAGAAGACTTCGTAAACACATTTTGTTCCAAGACGTTGTTCTTAATTACAAATTCCGATGTAACGGACCGAATTCTCGTACTATCGTGTGCCCTGAACATCCCAATACACAAGTTTGAGGGTAGATGCTTAATTAAATCATCAATATAGGATTCTCAAGGGAGCCGGTCGAGCTTTCGTGATAAATTACTTCGAATCCGATACATTCCCAAGTAATTGATCTCACACGACAAGTATTGAAGCTAAAAAATTATGTTGTGGATAAAACTGTTGTATTTATTGCTGCTACAGAATAAACTAAAGGCGGACCACTTTTTGGGGTTCCATGATCAAAGTAGGCATGTAAAAGGCATTTTACTTGGAAAATTTATGTGTACCAATTTTCCAAGTAAAATGCTAACACATAGGTACTAATAATAAAAACCCTACAATCCTATAAACCCTAAAAAACCTATCTACAAATATATCTAATCTATGAACAAAAATTTTTATAAATATCCATCACAAGTCGCCGATTTTTTTTAGCAAACCAAAAAGAGGACGTTGAGTATAGTTCTTCAAAAATCAGATACTCACCTTCTTATTTATGGTATTAGGAGTGAGATGTTATGATAATAAACCAGCTTTCGCCCTGTGACTTTACGCGCATTCCAGAGACATCTAAATTATATGTTTATCAGAGATAAAAAAGTATCCTTTTTTTTGCAATATTTTCTTTTGCTATATAAGCATATTTATTCAATAAAGAAAATAATGATCTATATAAAGTTCTTCATGTAATTTCAAAATGTCCGACCATCATGGTATTTTTGAGTAACAAATATTCACAGATTTATTTAAAAAAACGTAGAGCAGCTAGATAATCAGCCCTGCGTTTTCAACAGCGTACCAAGGGTGAAAGTATACCATTGTTATCATATGTTTCATGAAAATCCGTTAAGCCATAAAGAACTGAGTGGTAAAAAGCATATACATACCCACAATCTTTTACATTGATTATATTAGAAGTATAGGATTCGAACGGCTACCTACAAAATTAAATTATAGCCCTCCTGGGATTGACGTCAAAGCTCCTGTTTCTGATGAACATTTAATTAATTTTCCGAACTGTTTTACATATAAGGACAATTTACTGTAGCAATGTATAATTGATGACGTACCTACATAACAAACTTCAAAAAGCTAACCAATAAACTACATTGTTAATTTTAACTCAACAAATATGTAATTTTCAACTCGGGCAACCATAACTTCGTTCCTTTAACAGATTATCCGGGGTTTTGTGGGGATAAATGGGATCTAACTCGTAATTTCATTTGATCCGCGCCTGTCGATATACCAGAGGGACCCCACTAATACCTGTTAATTGGAAACTAGTCCCCCAGTAGACCTGTCTTTGGTATCTGTCATAATGGACCATAATTTGTACTTTGTGGATACAATTACTTCATTAAGATATTGTTACGGGTTAAAGGTAGATTGTGGGGTCTTAATGTTGTTGCTGACACAATAGACGCTATGATTTATATTTGTTATTGAACATTTCTTGATTCCATGTATGCTTATGTTTTCTTGTCGATTATAAATAATTTTCTCTCAAAGCAAAAAATACAGTATAAATTAGAAATAAGTTTCTATATAAAGTTTAAAATCTTATTTATGTCAAAAAATCATCATAATCAGCTTATTATGACCCACTGCTGAGCACAGGCCTCCTTTCATGAATTAGAGTGAAAGGGAATGGTCAGATACTTCACCACGCGTGCCCACTGCGGATCGCTGGAGGTAGGCTAGTGGTCAACATACTGTTGGAGTTTTCAAGCCGCCTAGGAGGCCTCCAACTAGCTTGACGACTATCACGATTCTGATAACCGGGACTAACGGCTTAACGTGCCTACCGAAGCACGGAAACGCTCGATTTGAAATTACCACTAAGCGGTCATCCATCCAGGTACCGACCACGACGGTGGTAGCACAACTTTGCTGATCGATTAAGAACGGCAAATAATGCTACACCACGAGCGCTGTTTAAAAGAAATGAAACAATTATTTGAATATGTAAAAATGTAATTCCAAAAGTAACACAAATATTTTTCCAGATTTATATTTTCCGGGAATAAATCTGAAAGAAAAAGATAATATTATTTCAGTAGAAGTTGGTTATCATTGAATTTAAAACAAATACCTACTAACATTGCAAAGTAGTTAGTAACATACACAAAAGCAGAACCACAAAACATTTAAAAAACCGGCCAAGTGCGTGTCGGTCTCGCGACCGAAGGGTTCCTTAAAGACGTTTCTTGTATGTTTTTATTTAATTTTTAACCAACTTCCAAAAAAGAAGGAGGTTATATGTTCGACGCGTATGTTTTTTAACCGACTTCAAAAAAAGGAGGAGGTTCTTAATTCGGTTGTTTTTTTTTCCGGTTATGTTTGTTACCTCATACATACTTAACTCCGTCATTTGTTAAACGATTTGGAAAATATTTTTTTTGTTTTTTTTTTTTGTGATGACAATGGACCTAAACGGGAAGTGTACCCTTCGTACACTTCCATAGTCCATTTAGTTCCATTGTCATCAGATCAGGATTTGATTACTTTTTAGTGTACTTTGAAGTCGGTTTTTTTTTGTAAAACAGTTCAATTATTTATTGTTTGTTGTTATAGTGGCAATAGAAATAGGTACACATTCTGTGAAAATTTCTATTTTTTTAAATTGTCTACCATTTAGGTTCATGAGGTTCAGCCCACTGACATACAGAAGGACGGACGGACGAGTGGATGGACGAACGGTCAGCGGACGCTAAGTAGTGTGCTAACGCGACCCTATTACTATTCCTTCGCTGTCCGTCCGGTTCGTACGGTAAGTATAAAAATCAGCTTTCAGAATGTAAGGAAAGTAATTAATGTTTTATACCTTTCATACCTGTAAATTGGCCGTCGTCGGGCCAAGCTAGCAGGTATGTATATGTTTGTAGTACCTACATACAAACACTACTCAATTCTACATATTTTGTCCAACAGAAAATAACTAAGGTCTGGCGGCCCTAGGATCTCGGACTAATACTAGCATAAGTTTGTATATGTCACCATATTTTTGTGAAAACCGTTAGTTTATAATCTACCTACTTAGCGTGATTATACACTATCCGATATATTGTGAACTGTACTATACTGCTTACAATATAACGTATTCATTTTCGATAGTTTATAATCTAACGCTGTCAAATCGTCATATTGTGAACCGTCCCTGATTGGCCAGTCTTGGCGGTAGTTCGTTCTGTACTCATAGAGTTAGAAAACAAACATAGGAGTTAAATAAACGAAATGCACATTTAATTAAAATTAAAAAAAAAAAAATGTAATCAATTTTTTTTTAAGAAACAATAAAAACAATCAACTACGTTACGTATCGCCAAAGATAGTGGCGCGGGCGGGACACATGACTTTTAACCAATCAGCGCGCAAGGTGCGTTCCGACGCATTCAAGTATGATGCCAGTTTACAATATGACGATTTGTCACGGATATATTATAAACTATCGAAAATTAATACGTTATATTGTAAGCAGTGTGATACAGTTCATAATATATCGGGGAGTTTATAATCTCGCTAGGTAGATTATAAACTAACGGTTTTCACAAAAATACGGTGACATATATGTATATATATTAATATTATAATAGTTAGCCTCCCAGGTATACCCATTATGTTAATATTACTACTGTACCCCGAGTGTAAAGAATTGACGTTTGTAAACGCAAACTAATTAGTTTGCGTTTACGACACTTCTCTATAGGAATTGGCACAGCGCCTCTAGCGGAATACTCATGGTACTAATTTCTCCCATACAAATTTATAGTTAACGCAAACGAATTAGTAAGCGTTTATTAACGTCAATTCTTTACACTCGGGGTACTGTAAAATTATGTAGGTATAGGTAGGTAGTAAATGGCATGTGTTATTTAAAAAAACACTCTAAATAAAAATAAAACCCAAACAATATTTAAAACTATGTTAAGTATTTCATTATTAACAATTAAATCACCTTATTGACAAAATACTCCACAGAATATAATGGTGTTTCGAAATTTAATATAGTAATTAAATGGGTGATTTGCATTGAATGAAACAACTTTTTGTACAGGTCGCGCTAAGGCCCGAGAGGAAATGATCGCTGAAAATTTTAAACATGTTTAATTTAGATATCTAAAATTTTCCGGAAGAATAGTTTCGGAGCGAGCAACTTTATGTTTCAGTTTAAAAATATTTTGTAAGGGCCACAGATTACAGAATAAGGCAGATGGAGCGCGCGGAACATGAAAGTGAAGCCAAAAAAGCAAATATACATTTAAAATCTGATACCTGGTATTCGTTTACCAGTTTGTATTTGCATTGTTTAACCACAGTTTACATAAAGTTTGTTAAACAAAGCAAATACACATTCAAAAGCGAATACCAGTTACCAGCGAATACGTGTTTTTCAATTTGTATTTGCTTTTTTGGCCTCACTCCCGTGTTCCGAGCGCTCCATCTTCCTTATTCTTAAATCTGTGGTAAGGGCATTCTGTAATTGTTTGTGTTTTATATGTGCGTGCAATATTTTTTCCTTGCGACTCTTTCAACCGAACCATATGGAAATATTAACAGTTGCAATGGTTAATCACAAATTCACAATGTTCTAGGTGGTTTATAGATTCACCTTATTAGACACCGGCATATACTGCACTAAATAATGGATATTTCTGTTTGAATACAACATACAAGATGAAGGGACGATTAGCGTTGAAATCGTAAATTTTTGGCTCAGGGTATATAGCAGATGTTACACTCACTACTATAGCTGAAAGAAAGGTAAATTAATATTTGAAAAATTGGTTTGAATATTCTAAGAGCACGTAGCAACCCAGATATATTTCAGGCGATCAAACAAATATTATAAATGATTAAAATTCTGGGAACCTTGCCGTTAATTGGAAGCAGCGGCAGGCTTGAGGAATTTTTCTATATATACAGATTGTATTTTGTACATATATTTGTTGTAAATAAATTAAAATTAATCTTTAAATTAGATTAAGCAGCTTTTAAAAACTCCCATCTTGTGAAAACAAAGAATAAAGAAATTCAAAATATTACACCTCATTGAGTAAAAACGCCCCAGAAAAGTATGATTTATTGTAGTTTTATTTGAAACAGAATGGGTTGTTCGCATTGAATTTTATAGTTTCTCGTTTTTTGATAATAATATAATCTATAGTTTGCTTTTAAATATAAGTTTTTTATCATTTTTAATGGTTCTACAAAGTTTGAACTTGGTCCTCCACTAATTATTTCAGATTTTGATGATCGACTGACTATTCATAATTAATTATAACTTATTCAGGTGCTGAAGTAATCATGTTTACTCAAACTTACCATTGGCTGCCGCTGCTTCGGTACCGGATTCATTAAATATAATATTAGCTTTTTGCACAGCAGATGATACATGTAGAGCTTCTTTTAATTTTGATATATGTATGTCATTCAAACTAGTATTTGTCAATTGCTCGAGACCGGTCTGAAATGTAAAATTGTGGTCAAACGTAAATCTATTAATAGTAAAAGCAAAAGGTGTTATGATTATTGCGCAACCGCCAAATTCTTACAATTTTAAACATTTCATACAAATCTGTTGTGGTTCCAATATCAAATCTAGGTACTTTCACATTAACTTTTTCGCGTCTTAAGTTTCCAATAGCTTCAGTATAAGTATCATGTTTACTTAGTTTCTCCAAAACTGACTCCAGGCCATCTATATCTTTAGGTAAAACTAATATACATGAGTAGTTACCGCCTTTGTAAGGAAGTTCAACAATCTGAAAATAACAGCTGTATTATTCCTGAATGACAATGAAAAAAATCAATGCATCAACCACAAGCAAAAGTTTTAAAAGTACCTGTGAATAATTATTCTCTCCATAATTGAAGTAACCTAGTTTTTGCATCATGGGAACTTGAATAGTTTTATTATTGGTGACATAGAAATCCTTGGTTTTGGTATCTTTGATATTAAATGGGCTCGTCCAGTTGCCCTGAAATAAATCAAATTTACAAAATTAATATAGTTGATCGTAGGTAAACTAAAGAGAACGAAAAAGTAGAAATTTTCTGTTCACCATGAAATAGATAGCATTGACTAATGCTAAACGCGTGGCTCCGTTGAACATAGAAGGTGATACCAGATTTTTTATTTTATCATGAGTTTTCTCTTCAACCTGAAAAAGAAAGCAAATTTCAATACGCTCTGCTATTTGATAACATATTATACATAAATACATTATAATATTCGAATGACATTGAATAATGCTTTAAATATACAACGTACCCATTTATTAATAGTGTTTGCTGTTTGCTGAGCTTGAGCAAAGTCTACGTTTTGACTTTCAGATCCGAAAATCTTAGCGATTGTTTCAAAACGTTCAGTTAATGGATAATCATTATTTACATAATATTTGATTCCCGTTTCTAATATAACCGACGTCTGTT
Source organism: Achlya flavicornis (assembly GCA_947623365.1). Classification (NCBI taxonomy): domain Eukaryota; kingdom Metazoa; phylum Arthropoda; class Insecta; order Lepidoptera; family Drepanidae; genus Achlya; species Achlya flavicornis. The sequence continues at coordinate 6,380,851 of OX392474.1, forward strand.
CCTTATATTCTTGGTTCAGTAATTTAAAAGCTTTTAATATCTGAAAAATTGACCATATACAATACATTATAGGGCAAATAATTAAAATATAATAAAACAGACAAAATAATTCAAAAGAGGCAGAGCATAGAGATCGATAGAGAGGTTGTCTAACGCGGCACGCGAGACAGTTATATGCAGCGTTCACGGTATACACCGCAAAAATCGCGTCAGTCGTAATCTATTCGAGGTTCACAGATTTAAAGATTATCACGACAGTATTCGCGATACCGTAAACGGGCGGGCCGAGACGGGCGCGGGCGCGCTAATCGCTCGACACCACACGACATTGCACCCGTGCGAAGCCAGGGGTCGCTAGTATTATACAAGTCATATTATAATAACGTTAATTAATGTAGTAATGTTGTTTCTGGTTTTAATAGTACACACTCTGCTTAGTTTGGAATCATAATAAAGAATAATCCAGAATACTATGTAGGCATATAATATATTTAGTTAGGTATACTTACTTCCTCCTTATTTTTGAGATTAAGAACTGCCAAGATTTGTTCCAAAGTTGAATTTTCTGAGAAATAACCAAGTAGTGCCAGTGGTGTCAAGACTGAGAATGGCGATGCGACAAAGCTTGTACCAGGATTCATCAGATACCTTTTCTGAAATGTAGGAATATTAAATTCGAGATCTATTCTCTTTTGTGAAACGATTTTGCGAGGTCAATGTTGTAGTCAGAATCAGAAAAAGAATATTTAATGCAGGTGTAGTTTTGCATTCTTGACATAGTATTAACCCATGAGACGCGTGTACTATTATAACAATTGATGTTTTTTTACCGCGAGCCAAGGTATCGTAGTTTTAATGTTAGGCTCAAAATAAATCACTCATCTTTTTTACCTACCAAACGTTAAGAATCCTATGTTATTTCAATATTTGATAGTTTCTAGGTTTTCGTTCCCCAAGGGACTCAAAAGATTCCGGTACGGTACCGTGGTAATAACCACAGAGTTATTAATATAATAACTAAGCCTAAGCCGGCCGACTGTTTGTCACAGGGCTGTAATTTGTTTTTAACTGTAATAGCTTATCTTTTTACAGAACATGTACCTGTATATTTGTGAACAAATAAAAACCCAAGAGAGTATAAGAAAACTCAAAATTGCATCATCAATCATGAAAACGGTATTCACAGAAGAGCTAAACTTCTGTCAGACAAATGCATACTCATTAGTAAAACAACACATTATTAAATAACTGGTGGAAATGTCGGTCGAGAAGGCATATTTTCGAAACCTATGTTGGGTTAGTCATGCGGTATAGTTACGCTATTATCCTACTATAATGCAAAACCATAGCTGCTTATCGGTATTATTTTCAGGGAATGTTGAATAAGTCCTTGGTCAGTGGTTTCCTTGAGATTTCCATATGTTCAGTGATGGCTTTCAATTAGAGTTTTTTTTATAATTGTAATTGAATATGCTTACGTAGGCAAAAATTCCAGTGTAAGAAATCCCTCCTTGATTGACTAGTTCTAATAATTCGGTAGCGTTATAATCCGGTTCTGGAGTAGTGGTGGTGGGGGGAGAAGTCGTTGTGGTAGGCTGAGGTGTCGTTGTGGTAGGCGGAGGTGTCGTCGTTGTAGTCTCAGGACATACTGTATAATAAAAAATATTAATAAAATGTTTAATTAATTATCAAATAATTGCAGATGAAACAGCATAATGTGTTTGCCAAACGATATTTATAACGGTATTGTATCCACCAATCGAAAATAATAAAGTATCAAAATTTTATTTATTATTTTTTATAAAAAAAAATATTAAACTTTTTTGATAATAATCAATCAACACAATGAGAACGTCAACAAATATGGCGCGCAGTTTTTTTTTTTTACATCGGTGAACTGTGAAACATTAACAATGCTTGGTCTACACACATATCACTTGCAGTGAGGTACAAAATTATCATAATCGGGATTATATCTATAATAAAACTGTGCGGTAATGTAAAGTAAAAAGCACAAGTGCGTAATAAGCTGCATTAAGATACTAAAAACGGTGCAATAAATGTCAATTTACGAGCGAGTGTGTTGAAATAGTACATTTAGATACATGTGTGCAAATTTGATTATTAACTCTCGAGGCGGTATTAAGCGTGAGCCGGAGGCGAACGCGATAAGGGAGCCGAGAGTCGATATAATAAATCAATGCACACGAGTGTCATACGATATTTTTCAACACACTTGGGAGGAAAAAACAGACTTCAATTTTGCAATAATTGTCACTTTACGAGCGAGTGTGTTGAAAAAGTATTTAATGTAAGGGTAAATTATGTAAATACTCGCTTGAAATGGGAAATTGAAAAGTAACCCAAAAAATTATGATTACTCATTAATTTTTGTATAATAAACAGGTGGAGATTTCGAGATGGCATGTTTTCGAAACCTATGTTAGATTAGTCATGCTGAACAACTTTTACTATGAGACCAAAACTGAATTCTCAAAGAAAATATTTTACTTTTCATATATTATGATCGAGAAAGGTTGACATTTTGCAAGAAAAGTTACAATTTTTTTTTGAGAATTCGCTATTGGTCCCATGCTTTTTTGAGAATTCGCTATTGGTTTCGAAAATATGCCATCTTGAAATCTCCACCCAGTATAGAACAACAACATTTGCACGAAAAATTATAGAACACTATAAATGATTCTTGTTTCTATAATTATTGTTTAAAATTATATATAAATTCGATATTTTTTTTTAAAACTTAGCTCAGTTTTTTTTTTATGTTACATGGGCTTGCGTTTGACCTTCGACTGACCCCATGAGGAGTTATGACGAGGCCGAGGATATAGCACGCTTACTTTAAAAAGCCTATTCACTCTGGCCTTGAATACATCTAGGTTGTAGGTGTCGGGAAACACAGATCCCGGAAGAGAGTTTCACTCCTTTGTTTCAAGCGTTGTGTCCGGGGACACACGGGATGACCATAATCTCACCATCGTAAGTGATGATGTGGCCGAAGGTGGTAAGCACATAAAACCTAGAAGGAACGAAAGGTTAGACGCATTTATTTTTAGCATAATAAATGTGTCTAACAAGACCGCAGTTGATGCATGTGCTAGGCTTTATTTATGTACATTATACCTACCTGTTGTTGTAGTGACCGGTGTAACATACACCGTTCAGTATGTTTACTTACAATCACATTCGTCTTCCGGAACACAAATACCATCATCATCTCTCAAGTATCCACTCTTACAGATACAACCATCTTCACACTCCAGAGGATCGATGCAAAGAACTGGTTGTCCTAATTGATAACAGTTCCTCATATCACATCCACCATTGACACAAGTATCGTATACTTCGTTTTTTCCACAAACTTGTGCTGCGAAACGAAATATAAATTTTGAAATTTTATATCACAATTTAAAAATAAGTGCTTGAAACTTAACTACACTGGAACTTGTATGAATAAAACGACATTGTTTTTTGTTTAATTCATAACGTAAACCATTGGTTTTTTTATCCGTACTAATATTTCTACTTCACTTTTCCACTCATCTGTACCAAAAAGGATAGATTTTTGTTTGTTTTGACAGCGGTACTAAAACTGTTTGTCGTGTCGATAACTTTTTTACACTGATTTTGTACAAGTAAGTACATTTATTGATACGGTACACAAAAAAAGTCTCAAAGTTGTTGTTCTTCACCGGGATATTATCTTGGTTATTAAAATTTGATATTCGAATTCAATTCTACTTTCTTGTACTCGACATGCTGTTGAATTTTGGACCATAGTTATATTAATTTTTACAACGCAAAGAAAATGTCCATAAGTTTTTTACTCAAAAGAAGATACATTTTACTCACTGCATTCCTCTAGCAAGACGCATATGCCGATATTGTCATCATAATAGTACCCCTCCTTGCAGTCGCAGGCATTCGTTTTACATAATTCAATGCATGCACCAGGCTCCCGGTTGTAATCTGAGCAATGTCTATTGCAGTTCATACCGCAACCCGCTTCCGCATTTGGATCACCACCACACGAAGCTAAATTAACAGTTTAATTTTTTAACTAATCAAACTTAGTGGCACTGTTTTTTTGGGAAAAATACTAGTTCGGGTTGATGCTGTGGCTAAAGGTCATAAGTATATATCGGGAAAGGAGCTGATGAAGAGGCTAAATCCGTTGTAAATGTTTTGATTATTTGCAAAACAGATCTTAAAACACTTACGGCATTGCTTGGCAGGAATACATTTGCCTTTCTTGTTTCTCACGTATCCATCAATACACACGCAGGCAGGTTCCTCATCATCACTACAAGTTTTGCGGCAGGATATATGATAGCCCAGCTCTGAGCAATACTGAGGGGTGCGCACACAAGATGGACACTCTTCATATCTTTCGTACTCTCCACACTGGGGTTCTAAAAGGAATCGAGGATATACCTATATACTTTAAATTGAGCACGATCAAGCCTATATAATGTAAGCTCAGATTATAGCCATGGTTCATAATCTAAATGATAATATTATGAACGTGAAAATTGAATCTATTAAACTCGATAAAAAGGATACGGATGCAAATATCACATCTACTGCTTTTCGTTTAAGATACCGTATAAATACCTGGGCATTCTTCGATGGGTATACAATTTTTGTTTTTATCGCGAGCATAGCCCTCTTCACAGTAACATTTTTCAGTACATTTTTTGTTTTTGATGGGACAGTGTGTTTGATTCTGTTTGAACATAGTAGTACAAACATTATCGCAAGCACTACCACATGAAAAGTATTCATTAGGTCCCGTACATTTTACTGAAACATTAGAAATTTTAATTATATATTAAACACTTATGATAATAAATAAAAACTAAACTAATAGATAAATAACAAAATAAAAATAAAAATATATACAAATTTTACAATTCCTATTCTATTATATATTTTTCTAAACTCGATATTATAGATAAAATATCGAGTTTAGGTCACTGCCCGTGGGTAATGTACCCAGAAGGCTGGCAGCATTACCTCGTTGGATAGCTAGGCTAATCCTTTGTCCGAGGTAAGAACCAGCCCTCTGGTCACCAGATAACTTAACGAGGCGTGTCGACAGTTCTTTAAAAAAAGACCGCGCTTCCGGGCCCCAAGGCCCCAGAGTTTCTACTCCAAAAGGCACAAATATGTAGCCGTCGCCAAGGGCTGCATACTTGCGCCTCTTGGAGCTCTCAGCTGTCGATGCCGCTGTGCCAGATGCCCTGGAGGTGGACTGAAGATGCGACGGTGCCAGCGTATCAACACACGTCGCATCCCAGACTAAAGGTCTTCCTCGACTCCAGGGAATTAACGTCATACCGTCGGGCCTCTTGCCATCGTCACGTGCGATACCGTTCGGCTCAAGTAAAGCCGGCACGTTAACGGTAGCAAGGGCCCTGCGGATGACGTCATTAATGGCTGCGTGTCGCGGTAGAATTTAATTTAATTAGAAATATATTTGTCTACTTTAACATCGATAGCAACCATTTGATGTTCATGCGATTGTTTGACATTACTTACGGCAATCTTCTTTAGATATGCATTCATCATTTATGTTTCTGTAGTAACCAGGTTTGCATCGACATTGACCTGAGCAGTCTTCATCTGTCTTATTTGCTGGCATGAATGGACAGTAATATTTTTGGTTGATACTTTCACAAGTTTGAGGAGGGCATGTAGGTGGACATGGGTCGTAGATTTCATTTGGATTCGTACATGATCCTGTTGGGTATGAAATTGTTAATAGGCTTTATGCCAATATTATATTATTACTCAAATCACAGATTACAGAACAATAGGTTCCGTAATCTGAGTATCAAATATATTCAATTACTACTTACGTTTGCACTGGTCTTCTGGTACACATGTGCCATTATCAGCTCTTAAGTATCCTTCTTTACAGAGACATCCAGCTATGCAGTCTAGAGGATCAATGCAAAGTGTTGGCTTTCCTAATTGCGAACAGTTCTTCATCTCACATCCACCGTTTATACAATCGGAGAAAACTTCGTTATCACCGCACGTTGGAGCTAAGAAAGATAAATAATATATAATACTGTCCTCGGCCTGAATCGGTGCTTATTTTGCTTGATGCGGGAAGTTCTATAAATACCTACGAGGATGCAAAGAGAAGCAAGCCTCGATAAATACTCACCCTTTTATTTTATGGTTTTCAATTATATATAGGATTACGGCTTAGCTATTGGTAAGCGGTTGCCATATTCTATGGGTGTTTACCTCTTTACAATATCAGTATAGATCACTTTTACGCGGTTTGAAATACGGGGAACGGACATATTAGCGCAAAAGTGAAAATTATGCATGAGTTCCATATCTTCCGCCACCTCTACTAAAACTATACTGATTAATTTTGTTGTGACACATGTAGGAATCTGTGGCTTTTGGTTTCATTAATGGGTGACAAGCGTGATGTTAACACGTAAATGATTAATAGTAAAGACTTACTGCATTGGTCACGACTGACGCATTTTCCAATATTGTCATCGTAATAGTAGTCATCTTTACAATCACAGGCATTAACACGACATATTCTAGGACATCCTCGAGGTTTTCCATTTAAATCGTAGCAATGTTTGTTGCAGTTTACTCCACAACCAGACGCCGCATTTGGATCACCACCACATGAGGCTAAATGAAAATAAAATATGAGTTTTATAAATATATTGATAACGAAATATTATTTCAATCATTTATTCGAACTATCATTAATTCGGCCATTTCATCAACTTTTTTATTTGTCACAAACTTATATAATTACAATCTCTCTTCAGGCTCAGTGGCACACGACACAATGACCAGCAATGATTTTAATCGACAACCTCGTGATTGTAGGCAAATTCTTTCACAGCATCCCAACTAATTTACCACATTCATATTCTTATGTAAATCTAAAAAGGTAACTTACGACATTTTTGAATTGGTATGCATTGCCCTTTCTTATTTCTCGCATATCCATCTTTGCAAACACAAGCCGGATCTTCTGGACACGAATCAGCGTTGGGCAATTCAGAGCAATCCATGGGATAACCAACTTGAGAGCATTTAAGCGGTCGGCACAGTGATGACGGACATTCTTCATATATTTCATCTTCACCACATTGTAGATCTGAAAGGTTGATTTGAAATAAATCCACCTATCAAGATTTAGGTAACAAGATAGATTGTTTATGCAATTCTAGGTTATCTAGGTCGTATTGTAGGGCATGGAATGTTATATTCCTATAAAACTCTGTATAAGTTGGAAGGTCGAGTCAATCTAGGGCAGCGAGGATTTCTTGCCAGTCGTGTCGGCGATGCTGAGTGGGGATATGGCGTGGAGGGCCGTAGCCTCCTAGACCATTATGGTCTCACAGAACTCAGCGGGATCGTGAGAGGGCCGATCCTGCCCGGAGACGACGTCGGTCAGTCGATGTGGTCACGACTCATCGTGTGATAGCACAGCGAGGATGCTTGGGAGGTGTCACACTTTCCCCCGAATTAGCTATCTAAACCTAACTTTATCGATTTCTTTCGACAAGCGGGGTTTACGGTAGGTGGTAGCATGAGAAGTGTTCATTAGGTCCCGTATATTTTACTGAAACATTGTATATACATTTGCCTACTTTAACGTCGATAGAAACCACTTGATGTTCACGCGATTTTTGACATTATTCACGGCAATCTTCTTTAGATATGCATTAGTCTTTTTCCTCATATTTATAAAAGTGTCAATCAAAAATATTCCATCATGCCAGCCAATAACACAGATGAAGACTGCTCGGGTCAATGTCGATGTAAACCTGGTTACTACAGAATATGTTTCTGTAGTAATCAAGCCTTTTGTGTTACTTGCTGGCATGAATGGACAGTAATATTTATGATTTTCACATAGCGTTTGTATGTACTCTTTCACCAGCAGATAACAAACAAGTCTTCATAAAATGCTGTGTGTTTTGGATTCACATATAATAAGACTGTTTTGCACTCCAACAAAACAGTTATTATGTGTGTGAAAAAACACACAGCATTGGAGCAAGGCTCTTGCCGGTGATGAATGGAAGACTATGAGTTCACAGGTGCGCTCCAGTTCAGGTACATGTCGCGCTCTGCTGTGCGTGAAAGAGACAGGTAATATAAGAGAGAAGAGGTAAAGTATACAATTTCATGCTTAATATGGTAAATATCTGTAGATGCTTCTTAATATTTATTTATGATTGATACTTACACAAGTTTGAGGAGGACATGTAGGTGGAAAGGGGTCGTAGATTTTATTTGAAATCGTACATGTTGTTGTTGGGTATGAAATTGTTAAAATAGATTTTTATTAATAAAACTATTCTATTAAATTGGTTCTTACATTTACACTGGTCTTCTGGTACGCATGTGCCATTATCAGCTCTTAAATATCCTTCTTTACAGAGACATCCAGCTTTGCAGTGCAGAGGATCAATGCAAAGTTTTGGTTTTCCTAATTGCGAACAGTTCTTCATCTCACATCCACCGTTTACACAATTCGAGAAAACCTCATCAACGCCGCACGTTGGAGCTAAATAAGATAAATAAATGTTAATTACCATAAAGCTCTAATTAATCGGGAGTCAGACTTATCGCAATAAACAGTAGGTAGAGACTGGTTTCTGATTTAGAACCTTTATTACAAATCACAATGTACTCCCTCCGTACTACGGACAACTAATTATTATTTGCTCTGCAATTGCATATAGGATACGGCTCCTATTGGTAAGCGGTTGGCGCAGCCTATGGACGAATGAATATTAGTAAAGATTACGCTTACGAAACCACGGGGCAGGCGAATAGCGCTAAAGTGTATTCGATTAGAGATTGTGGATTGATATTCTGACGCTAAGAAATGTAATATTAAATAATTAAACATGAATCTAAAATCTTAAAAATCAACCATAGATCGAATATTCATTTCGGGCGTGAGTCTGGTGTCACAAGTGGCTCTGTGGCTTTTGCTTTTCTCGATAGACGACATGTATCAGAATAATAATAAATACTTACTGCATTGGTCACGACTAACGCATTTTCCAATATTGTCATCGTAATAGAAGTCATCTTTGCAATCGCAGGCATTAACACGACATATTTTAGGACAGCCTCGAGGTTTTCCATTCAAATCGTAGCAATGTTTGTTGCAGTTTACTCCACAACCAGACGCCGCATTTGGATCACCACCGCATGTGGCTAAATGATAATAAAATATTTAAAAAAAAACTATAGGTTACGAATTCCAATATCAATAACTTATTCGAATTAGGCTGTTTGATCTTATTCACAATGGTCAACAGCCTATAATACAAGTCTACCTCAGTCATACTTGCCAGCAGTGATTTCAATCTGCACCCTCCTGATTGTAGGCATATGTTTTTCCACCCCAGCTTCTTTACCTTATTCATAATTCTAACATACATGACAAAAACACAGGAAGCTGCTGTTTTTGTTTAAAAGAACATTCAAGTAGATATGAAATTGCTAAGATAACTTACGACATTTTTTAATAGGTATGCATTTCCCTTGCTTATTTCTCGCATATCCATCTTTGCAAACACAAGCCGGATCTTCCTGGCACGAATCAGTGTTTGGCAATTTAGTACAATCCATTGGATAGCCAACTTGTGAGCATTTTTGTGGTCGGCACAGTGATGACGGACATTCTTCATATATTTCATCTTCACCACATTGTAGATCTGAAAGGATCATCATCATCATCTCACTTCATCTCACTGCTGAGCACAGGCCTCCTTTCACAAATTAGGGTGTAAGGGGATGGGCAGATACTCTACTACGCGTGCCCACTTCGGATGGGTGGGATAGGCTAGTTGTCAACCTATAATTGTTAGAGTTTTCAAGCCGCCTAGTAGACCTCCAAGTAGCTTAACGACTATCACAATTAAGTGATAACCGGGACCAACGGCTTTCCGAAGCAAGGAAACACTCAATTTGAAATACCACTAGGCATTCACCCATCCAGGTAATTGCCGATCAATTTAGATGGGCTAATTATGCCACACTACGAGGCTTCGCATCAGATCTCATATTTCAGATTCTGATCTGAAATATGAGATCTGATCTGAAAGGATACAAATTTACCCCTCAAGATTTTGGTAAAAAAAATCTCCCATACAGGGGCGGCCATAGGGCGGTGCGTAAATGCGTTTGACCGTCATAAGGACACGCCGAAAATGCAGATAATAAAACGCGCAACAAATAATCACCAACACCTTAATACAAAACATAAAATGAGGTCAGGTCTTAAAAAAAAACATAAAATATAAATAATTACGTACTTGGGCATTCCTTTTCTGGTATGCAGGTTCCGTTCTTATCTCGCAGATACCCTTCTTTGCATAGACACCCCTTTATACAGTACTCAGGATCAATTCTTGGACAAGGTACTGGTTTTCCGAACTGTGTACAATTCTGGGGTTTACAGTTGCCTTGGATGCAAGACGAGTAAAATTCGTTATTCCCACATACTGGTGCTAAAAATGTTTCAAGATGCGTAACATATTACAACGTAACTAATCGTAAAATTGAAATTAATATTTAGATAGAGTCAACATCTGAAAATGTTCTTGATATGATATGTACTTACTGCATTCTTTAGGTTTAACGCATTTGCCGATGTTATCATCATACACATATCCCGGTTTGCAGTCACAACCATTCTCTTCACATATGTATGCACATACAACTGGTCCTTTGTTATAATTAGAGCATCTTTTCCCACAATTCTGACCACAACCAGGTTGTGCATTGGGATCGCCACCACAAGAAACTACAAAATATGAAACAATTTATCACGGTGCTAGGGAGATATTGTAAATAAATTCTTTGGTGTCTCATTCTTTTGATTTATAAAACATAATTGCGTTAACTTCATATAATAAACTATACCAACTTATATTTAATTTTGATACCTGATTTGAAGTATTACTCCAAGATTGCATTGTGCTGACAAATTTATCATGATATAGGTAAAAAAGAAACATGATAAACTAAATAATTACGTACTTGGGCATTTCTTTTCTGGTATGCAGGTTCCATTCTTATCTCGCAGATACCCTTCTTTACATAGACAACCCTTTATACAGTACTTAGGGTCAATTCTTGGACAAAGTACTGATTTTCCTAACTGTGTACAATTTTGGGGTTTACAGTTGCCTTGGATGCAAGATGAGTAAAATTCGTAATTCCCACATACTGGTGCTAAAAAAATTTACTAAAATATGAAGATGCGTAACATAAATTAAACATATGAAAATCTGAAATTAAACATATGATCTTTGAACTAGCAAGGGAAGCACGCTTGGATAAAGGACTAGATGAAATATACTAAGATAGATAGAAAACTTATTATTGTACATACACCAACAAGTATAAAAATGGGCGGTCTTATCGCTAAGAACCGATTACACACAGTATTATAGCAGCGACTAATCAGCCATAAAAAGTAGAATCTTTTCACCTACGTTTTAAAAGCTGGGGGGTGAGGGCTCCCTCCTTATAAAGACAGGCAATGCGTTCCAGGGGCAAATGGTTTGGACAGTAAAAAAGAACTGTCATAAGAGAGTATTTTTAAAAGGAGATTTTCTATGATTGACTGAAGGAAATCAAAACGTTCCTTAAGATAACGCGGGGCGGAGGGACTTAACATTATAGTATAAAGAAGAGATAGTATATGAGTATTCGGTACTTACTACATTCCTTAGGTTGAACGCATTTGCCGATATTATCATCATAGACATATCCCGGTTTGCAGTCACATCCATTCAGTTCACATATGTCTGCACATGCAACTGGTCCTTTGTTATAATTAGAGCATCTTTGCCCACAATTCTGACCACAGCCTGGTTGAGCATTGGGATCGCCACCACATAACGCTACAAAGTAAAGCGTCACATTACATTTTAAAATATTATTTTACTAAAGACTTTTTCTTCGTTTTTTTTGCATATTTGGTAGACATTGGCAATCAATTCTATTGTCTCCCATTAAATTACTTAAAAGAATAATTACATTAGCTTCATTACTTACGGCATTTATTTTTAGGTACGCAGATGCCTTTTTTGTTTCTCAGATATCCATCCTTACAGATACAGGCAGGTTCAGAAGGACAAGTGGCATTGACCGGTATAAAAGGACATGGAACCGGATAACCCAGTTGAGAACAATTTAGTGCTTTACATGAAAATTCAGGACACTCGTTATATTCTTCATTCTTGCCACATGTTACTACAACGACAAATATCAAATATTAGGTATATTTTTTTTTTAAATTCTAATGAGGAAATAACATCATTAATGTTAGATTAGTTAATATTTAAGGTTGTGGCGACTTGCGCGACACCAATTTATTTCGCATACTGGCTGATTTACATACTTTTTATATAGAAGCTTATTTTGAATGGTACGGTATTAGGAACGCGTCTTTCAGTTCAGCTCAGTCTAGTGGTAGTTACACAATACACATGTCTAGTTACGATAAAATGTTGTGAATTAATATTGCTTGCCTTGAATGACTCAATAGTAAGGAGTCGATAAGTCCAGGAAATATAAAGGCTAGAATTCTACATTTTCAGGAGTTTCTTTTTTAGGATACCTTTGGAAAGAAGCACGAATTCCTACAAAGTTAATTTTACCTTTGCATTCGTCGATTGGAATACATATATTATTATCATCACGTGCGTAGCCTTCTTTACAATAGCACTTTTCGTTGCATTTAAAGTTGACGATTGGACAATTAGTCTGACTCTGTGTTTTGAGTTTGGAGCATACGTTGTCACAAGCACCACGACACGAGAAGTATTCGTTTGGTCCGTTACATTTTACTGAAATAACAACCTTCATAAAATAAACATTAAAACTGAAATTCAAACAAACATACATTTTCAAAAACACTTACAGCAATCCTCTTCTGATATGCATTCGTTAAGTATATTTCTATAGTAACCAGGTTTGCATCGACAAGTAGCGTTGCAAGATCGAGTCCCATCATATGGCAAAACACAAACATATGCTCTATCAAGACTTTCACATGTTTGAGGTGGACATTCATAGGGGCAGGGGTCATAAATTTCATTTGGCTGATTACATTTTGCTGTTAGAAAAAAAGTGTTTAAGGAATAAAATAAATAAATAGCATGTGCATTTTTCACAAACAGCTATTATCAAAAACTAAGAACCCATAGATACCAGACGTGCACACCTCTTACAATTTTGAAAGAGTCTGTTTTACCGGTAAATTACTTACGTGGACAATCTTCCGCAGGCACACAAGTTCCGTTATCAAGTCTCAAATAACCTTCTTTACAGAGGCATCCCTCTATGCAATCTTTTGGATCTATTTTTGTACAAGCTATAGGTGTTCCTATTTGAGAACAGTTCTTAGCTTGACAACCACCATTGATACACTCTGAGTAAACTTCATCTTTGCCACATTGAGGTTTTACTGTAATATATATGAAATGATCAATTTTATATGAAATGCAAAAATATAAGACAGTACACTTATAAACATGGTTTTCAATAAAACGTCTCAAGATAAAATAATTATCATAGATCAAGATAAGCTATTGGTAGTTAAATTACCTTTACACTTTTCGATGGGAATACATATTTTATTTTCATCGCGTGCGTAGCCTTCTTTACAATAACACATTTCGTTGCATTTAATGTTGATGATTGGACATTTGGTTTGACTCTGTGTGCTGAGTTTGGAGCATACGTTGTCACAAGCACCACCACATGAGAAATATTCGTGGGTTCCGTTACATTTTACTGAAAAAACGTCACCAATATCATTATCTAAATTTGATCTATTTTTGTTGCACTGCACGCATTTTACGATAGAAGTTTAGCAATATCATCTTATCATTTAATCTCAGATCATGCTTTATCGCTAAAGATCTGTAATTATTTCCCTCCTAGTCCAGCATAGATAATAGAAAATTAAAATCCTTTGTATAGAAATTTGGCATAGCTTTGGTTCTCGATACTACAGCCATATTAGGTTCAATTAGAGAAATATATTTTTTATGCATTTCATTATGAGCGCTTATATTATTAGCATTTACGCCTTCACTTACAGCAATTTTCCTTAGATATGCATTCGTTAAGTATGTTTCTGTAGTAACCAGGTTTGCAGCGACAAGTTCCATTGCAATTTTTTGATGATGTATCATTAAGTTTTAAGGGACAATGGTATATTTTATTGATGATATCACATGTTTGTGTCGGTGGACAAGTAGGTGGACAGGGGTCGTAAACTTCATTCTTTCCGTGACATTGTGCTGTTGGGAAAAATTTAATACATTTTATAATATTTGCTATTTATTAGAAAATTTTATGTGGTAGATACATATTGATCTGTTTTATCAGTAACAAAGTAATACTAACGTGGACATTCATTTTCCGGAACGCAAGTGCCGTTCTCAAGTCGTAAATACCCTTCTTTGCAGATACATCCTTTTTTGCAATATTTGGCATTTATTTTTATGCATGGTATTGGTTTTCCTAATTGAGTACAATTTTTTGCTTGACAACCACCATTGGTACATTGTGAGTACACTTCGTTTTCGCTACAAGTAGGTGCTGGAAAAAACAGGGTGTTGAGTTTTCTCAGTTATTATTATTAATTTGACAAAAAAACTAACGTGCGAGGAGCTATGAGAAATCAGTACCTAATATAAGGAAACATATTATTTGTTCTATATAGTTCTTCCGCATATGAAATTCATCTTTATAGCACGTGACTCTGACAAACTTCTAAACAATTATTTGATATTAATATTTATTGATGATACTTACTGCATTCCTCAGGACGTACGCATTTACCGAGGTTGTCATCGTAAATATACCCTTCCTTGCAATCACATGCATTCAAAAAACATATTGCTGGACAGGCGATAGGGCCTTTATTGTAGGTAGAGCAACGTCGACCACAGTGACCACCGCAGCCTGGTCGTGCATTCGGGTCGCCACCACATGAAGCTGGTAATTAAACGTTAATTCTATGAGCATAGTATTTTAGCTTTAGGCAATGTAGGTAAACATTTTTATGATATACCTAAGATCGAAAACTTATAACGTATAAGATATTAAAATATACATTCCAAACATCTGGTTTGTTAACAGTTTCATAACCTAAAAAATGTAATAAGTAGGTACTAAATATTCTGATAATAAAGAAAAAAACTCACCACATTTTTCTTCAAGAACGCAAACACCCTCGTCATTTCTCAAATACCCATCCTTACAGACACAGGCAGGTTTCTCAGTACAGTTTGCGGGTCCTGAACAAGGTATTGGGTATCCCAATTGAGAGCAGTTTTGAGCTCGGCATAATGAAGTTGGGCATTCTTCGTACTGTTCGTTTGGTCCACATTGGGAGGCTAAAGTAAGTGAATAATTAACAAACCTTTTTAATCTTTTTATCTTAATCTAAGTTTATTTGTCCTTACTCACAGCAATGTTTAGGTAGAACGCATTTGTTGATATTTTCATCCAACACGTAGTCTTTTTTGCAGTCGCAAGCGTTTGGGAAGCACGCTTGAATACAAGAAACAGGTTCTTTGTCGTAATTTGAACAGCGTCTACCACAGTTAACACCACAACCGGCTTCTGCATTTGAATCACCGCCGCAAGAAGCTATCAAAGAAAAATAAGATAGCTTAATAATTTTGACTAGGCGTGAAGGCACAACTTTTTCATGGTAATTTTCATCATATAATCAACATCTATACGTCTATAATCAGCCTATAATATCCCACTGCTGAGTACAGACCTACTTTCACAATGAGCGTGAAAGGGAATGGGAAAATGCTATACTCCGCATGCACCCTGCGGATCGGTAGAGGTAGGCTAGTGGCACAGATTTACCAACCTGCTGTTGTAGTTTTCAAGTCACCTAGGACCTAAGAGGCATCCAACTAGCTTAACGACTATCAAAACTAGGGAACCCAATCCCGCATGACAATTTCAATGTTGTCTTTTATTTCATACTAGCTTTACGGCCGCGGTTTCGCGCCTTATAAATTATATAATAAACCATCCTGATAAATTAGTCTATCCCTTAGACAGACTGCACGGATGCATGGGGGACTTTACTATGATATAATCAGGAACTTATGACAAAAAGTATGTTTTTTTGCAGTCCCGCAAATCCCATCCACGAATTTATATGCAGCATAGAAAACGCTCTAGTTGAAAATACCACTAGGCGGTCAATTATCCTAGGCACCGGCCGCACCAGTGGTAACTTAACTTTGCCGATCGATTAAGAAATAATCATGGTACACCACGAGCGCTTCCCATAAGAACTAGGTACTTACTCTACATTTTGAAAAGGTTTTGAAATAGTAA
This sequence comes from Achlya flavicornis, assembly GCA_947623365.1. NCBI lineage: Eukaryota > Metazoa > Arthropoda > Insecta > Lepidoptera > Drepanidae > Achlya > Achlya flavicornis. Next base: position 6,397,276 of record OX392474.1, read on the forward strand.
ATTCAAATGACAGAAGATGTTAAAAATACTTACGACATTGTTTTTCCGGTATGCAAACACCGTCATTGTTTCTCAAATACCCTTTTTCACAAATGCAAGCTGGTTCAAATGGACATGCAGAACCTGACATTGCAGGGCACGCAATGGGATGCCCCAATTGGCTACAATTCAGAGCTTGGCAAAGCAGAGGAGGACACTCTTCATATATTTCGTGCTTGCCACATTTTATGGGTTCTAAAATCAATTTTGTGATATCAAATAACAACATCAGCAAATATTTTATAGAATTACTAAGAGAATTGCAAAGATATTTTTAATTCTTACTTGGACATTTTTTTTCGGGTATACATGTACCATTCTTGTCTCTCAAATATCCTTCCTTGCAGAGACATCCTTTTATACAGTGTTCAGGATGCACACAAAGCACTGGTTTACCTAGTTGGCTGCAATTCTTTGCATCACATCCACCGTTAATGCAGTTTGAGAAGACCTCGTTTTGTCCACAAACTGGTGCTATAAAAAAACAAAAGTAAAAAATTCATAATGTGTGCAAAGTATTTGTAAAATGGATAAAAGAAAACTAAAATTTTAACTTACTGCAATCTTCAGGGCGGACACACCTTTTTATATTCCCATCGAATACATATCCTGGCCGACAGTCACAACCGTCATCAAAACATATTTCAGGACACACTACATTATTTTCGAAGTAATTATCACAACGTCTGCCACAATTGATACCACATCCAGGTAATGCATTGTTATCACCAGCGCAAGAAACTGTTGAGCAGTTGGAAATTATGATGTATTATATAAAATTATAGTCACAGTTGAGGCATCGCATAATATTTGCAACGTTCCATGTAATTTTATTGTTAAAGTTGTTCTGTGATTTATTATTAGTAAGTAATTTACCTGGACAATGATTAATAGGAATACAGATGTTGTTTCTGTCGCGAGCATATCCCTTTTCACAGTAACATTGTCTGTTACAGACTACGTTCTTGATTAGACAATTTGTTTGATTTTGTTTATACAGGTCGGCGCAAACGTTATCGCAGGCACTGCCACAGGAGAAGTATTCATGCAGTCCTGTACATCTTACTGTAAAATAAAACCTCTCCAAAATGTTTTACCAGTTCATTACCTCATCTATATTAGCGATGGGCGATTTTTCCAAAAAAAGTTATCGAAAGAATCGACAATTGTAAAACTGTACTTTCGATTATCGATTCATTCGTTCTAACGAATAAACAATCGAATAACAATCGACCTTTCGAATGAAAATTGACGCACGCAACGCAGGTTGCAATAGTATGCACAATCGACGGGTGAGCGCGGGGACGAATAGATTCATTCATTCGGCGGACGGACAGCCAGCGCACGAAGCGTATTATGAACAATCGAAAGAAGTCAATTGTTATTCGAATGATTCGAATAAATTGGACAATCGAATAATTCGAATGTTTTTAGTAACAATCGCCCATCGCTAATCTATATATGTATATCAAATGTGAAAATGACAGATGCATGCACAGCTCAAACCGCAGGGTGTAGAAACATTTTGAACACAGGTTTCCTAAATAGCGTAGGGATCCACAAACGAAAGGATCCCAAAATTCAACTACGGTGAAACCGTGGCCTGGAATGGAATGTTAGTTAATTCATTGTTTCAAAAACTTACAGCAATCTTTTTTAGATATACACTCTCCAATTTTGTTCCTGTAGTAACCCGGCTGGCAAATACACGATGGATTACATTTCTGGGACACTTGGTTCCATCCATATGGAGCTGGGCATATCACATCTCTAGTAAGACTATCACAAGTCTGCGGCGGACAAGTTGTTGGGCAGGGATGGAAAACTTCATTGGGTCTAGTACATTTTGCTGTGGATTAAAAGAATACTTTGTTCGTATTGCGTATTTGGCAATTACAATGGCATTAACATTATTGACAATCTTACTACACTTACGACATTGGTCTCTAGTGACACAGATTCCTTTATTATTTCTGACATAGCCATCAGCACATCTGCACCCAGGTTCGCATTCAGGATCACCAAGTTTTGGAGGCGCTTTACATCTTATTGCCCTCGCATCAACATCACACCTCTGAGGTGGACACAGCTTCGGACAAGGGTCAAAAACTTCATTTGGATTCGGACATTTAGCTGTAATAATATCACATATAACATAAATGCGAAAGATTTGATGTTTAGATGTTTATGGCTCAATTACGCAACAACGGCTGAATGGATTTGGATGAAACTTGGCACACGGGTAGAATATGTTCTGGACTTTATAAAATACTTTTTATCCCGGTAAAATAATAAGTCTCTCGGGTGCGCGGGTGAAACCGTAGAGAGAAATCTAGTAAATTATATATTTTTCAACACACTTGCTCGTAAAGTGGCTCTTATTGCACCGATTTATAATAAGACAGCTTACTACGAACTGGTGCTTCTTACTTTACATTTCTGCACTAGTATTTTATGATATTATACCGGGTAAAACAGTTATATAGCGCATCGCTGTAAAAACAAAATACTACAAATCAGCCCGGCAGATAGTGCTGCAGTCAGTATCTAGGTTATATTAGCGACTATAGTGCCATCTGCCGTGCTGATTTGTGAATCTAAACCATCCAGGGTACACACGTACAGTAGAATTTTATATATAAAGAAGATTAGTTTGATAATTCGTTTTACTTACGACATTCTTCCCAAGCAACACACTCGCCATCTCGATTTCTATAGTAGCCATCTTTACATCGACAAACAGGTGGAGGACATTTAGGGTCTCCAACTTTAGGTCCTGGTGCACAGAAGATCACCCGGTCATCAATACCACAAGTCCTGAATGGACAAGGAGATGGGCACGGGTCGAAAACTTCATTGGCCTTTTTACACGTGTTAGCTAAAAACAAAATTATCAGTTTAAATGATTAGAAAAGTAGAATTGACTATTTGCATAATTAGACATTGTATATTTCATACAATTAGGTCTGTATTTATTTAATTAAATTATTTTCAAAATTTTAAAAAAGCCAGATAAGTAACAGTAGATTGTTAACCCAAATAAAAAAAAAACGGCTAATTGCGAGTTGGACTCGTGAATGGAGCTTAGGGTCCTGTGCAATAAAACAATCTTATTATTGTTGAGATTCTAACCAAACGCTATTGGTCTAAACGAAGTGGCTTTGAAAATGTTTATTTTAAACCATTAGATTTAACTTTGGGTAGAATTCCAAAAATAAAACCCAAAAAGTTATAAATAAATACTGCATTTTTTTAATCACTTATTATTTGAACTAGCCGACACTTGTAATATATTAATAATATTTATATTTAGATATCACAACCTATATTGTATAGCTTTTATCAAATAAAAATACCAATCGCTGGCATACTTACTGCACTCCTCAGGAAGCACACACTTCTCTGCTTCCTCGTCATAAACGTAATCTTCTCGGCAGTCACAACCATTCAGTTCACATATTAGAGTGCAAGAGATATTAGTTTTATAGTAATTCGAACAAAGTCTTCCGCAGTTATTACCACAACCACTAACCGCATTTGGATCACCACCGCATGTTGCTATAAAAAAACATATAGCATTATGATTTCTGTTAATTGAAGAACATAATTGTGAATGGTATCACTGAAAACCAATCTATTTTTTTTGTAAAAAATATTTTATAAATGAACGCTATACGTCGCCTACTATATTACCTACCACCTACTACCATTGATAGTGTTTTACCAATAATCCTGTAGAAATAGTTTAATAATTAGTTCCTGTCTAATAATATACCTAACTTTTAGTGTAAAAAACTAAAAAAGCACTTACGACACTTGTCCCGAGGTATGCAAACACCTTTACTGTTTCTCACATAATCGTTAATACAAACGCAAGCTGGTTTTACTGGACATTCCTCGTCTTCTCCAATAACTGCGCATGAAAGTGAATAGCCTAAATCGTCACAAGTTTTCGGCTCACATAATGTAGCTGGGCATTCTTCATATCTCTCATTGTTTCCTGAAATGTTGGATTGTGTTTAGATTTACACCAAATATAAAAAAAAGATTCCGAAGACAAAGGTTTCAATCTCGTTAGCTCGTTCCATAGCTCGCTGAGTGCAGCGAGCTATGGAACAAACTATGCTCGGAATTTCTCTACGTGACAGGGTCCAAAATGAGGACATTCGTAGGAGAACGAAAACGACAGACATAGCTCGTAGAGTTAGTAACCTGAAGTGGTAATTGGCGGGTCACATCGCTGTGGAAGAAAGGTTCTCGAGTGGTTAGTACTGGAAAGCGTCGAGCGGGACAACCTCCCACCAGGTGTACTGAAGACCCGAGGCTCTACTCTAGGCTCTCACTAGGCTCTTTGGTGGTAATCGTAACGAACACCATGAATTTCAAGCCTGTATTTTAGATACTAGTGTCTTCCTAAATGTGTTGTGTAAAAGCACACACAACAAACCGTTTCAAATGACTATGTTGTATTATCCAGTAACGTGGAAGGTTTTAATTTTATTATTACTTAAAATTAGTTAATTTTGAAGAGAAAAAAGAACTTTACTGAAACATATATAAAAAAAAAACTGTAACCACTAATTATTAATTTAATTAACTTCAACTTCATCTTAATAATGACTCACCGCATTGTTCTTCTTCAGAGCAATATTCAGTACTATCAGAACTGGTACTAGATGAGCTTGAAGATGAGTTGGAGCTGCTACCTGATGAATAACTGGACGATGATGAAAAACTACTCGATGATGAACTTGATTCTACTGAAGATCCTCCTGAAACGATTCATGACATTATTTTCCATAATTTCCCGGACATGTGTGGTTCTTTATTACAACTGTAAAACAATTTAACACTAATAATAACTTAAATATGTATATAAGTAACGATTTTATATTTATTTTCAATTATATAATGAAGTGAATGTTTGGTTCTCGATAAGAACAATATAAATTTGAATAAATGTATGTATAGTGTTAGTTGTTCTTTTTCTTGATTGTTTGATTATTTTAGTTTACTGTAAATATTTAAAATGTTGGTTTGATAAAATTAAAAGGTTATCTACCATCGGAAGATGCTACAAAAATTGCGTTAGCCGCAACGGCTAACAGCATGAGTAGCTTCATTATCAACAGCAACGAATGTTTAGTACACGTATCAAATTTTACCCCTTTTATAGCCTGTGTAATACGACTTCGTGCACTTGTTCCAATATAGATGAAATACTAATAAATATTTCTTTATCAATAGTGAGGTGTGTTTTTTGTAGTTTTGTATTATGTTCGCTATTTACGCATTAAGCCTTTGTTACCTACAGTAGTTTATTGTCATAACTGTAATGGTTATTTACCACGTAATGAGATTTCAAATTCACTAGTTCAAAGAAATTGGAACCACGCTATGACGCTACGAAATTTGTTCATTTGTAGGGTTCTGTATACAAAGAGTGCCAACGGGATCCTATTACTAAGCTTCTAGTCTCCGTCCGTCTGTCATTGGGCTTAATCTTATGAAGATAGGTAGAATGAAGGTGAAATTTTCACAAAATGTGTATTTCTATTACCGCTTTAACAAGTAATAAAAATGAAATAAAACTAAAGGAGCCCCTACCCCATACAAGAAACGTGTTAACGGAACCCTTCGTTTGCGAGTCAGACTCGCACTTGGCCGGTTTTAATTGGTTATATAAGTCGTGAATACTCAATATAAAATTTTATTGTACACGATTCAAATGATAAAGATATTTTTTGGTAGAAACACAATAATTACGTAATTGTTAGTCAATTTGTTTTTAGTGTCTGTATGTGTTGAAGAACAATCATGCCAATTTTCAAGCAACTAAGTGGCAACTTTTTTTTCTTAGGTCGCGTACCGCGCGCCGGTCGAACCTGGAGGGATGGAACTAAAATTTCCTGCCTGAAAGTGTGCGTACACGCACAGCGCACAGGCAATCGCTGTTTCAATCGACTGCCTTGCGACAATTTTTTATTTTCACACCTCCTTTTTCCGCCCCAGCCAAGTTGGCTCTGTTCGGATTGCACAGGGCGGTACCACAACACTTCGGGAGCTCAAATACCGCTAGCCTCTTGCCGGCTGCCTCTTGGATACCTGAACAACGCGTCATTTCTCTGAATATAAGTATAATGTGATAAATCTAAGCTTATTTTGAAAAGAGTAATTGCTGATGTAAATGCAACCATCCGAACCAGTATTAGAGTTAAACTATTCATATCATAACATCATCATCAGCCTATAATGTCCCACTGCTGAGCACAGGCCTCCTTTCACAAATGAGGGTGAAAGGGAATGGGCAGATACTCCACCACGCGTGCCCACTGCGGATTGGTGGAGGTAGTCAACCTACTGTTGGAATTTTTCAAGCCGCAAGAGGCATCCAACTAGCCACAATTAAGTGATAACCGGGACCAACGGCTTTACGTGCCTTTCGAAGTACTGAAAAGCTCGATTTGAAATACCACTAGACGGTCACCCCTCCAGGTACCGACCACGACAGACGTAGCTTAACTTATTATCATATTATCTTATTATCATAACATAAGTATTATGAAATAAATTATTTGAATTGGAATCAAGTAGGTATTCGCAAAATAACAATGCATGGAAGTCACATGAAAACTGTTACAGAAATTAATGAAAAAAATACAATAATAGGTATTAAAGAAATCCGAAAATTATTTTCGCTTTGAAAACATTTTACCGCTATGCATACACTCGTGTTTATTTGTTCACGTGTTTTACTGGTTTAAAACAAATAGCTATTTATCAAAAAAGCGACACTTAGCAGCTGGTCGCAGGTAGAAACAATACAATTGTATGCATTTATGTATGTGCATGCGGAGTCATAAGTTTCCCAGTTGATATAAATTAGAATATCAAGAGAGGTAGAGCGTAGCGTTAATTCGATCAAAGAGCAGCTCGACTGGGGAAGTACCACCTTACAGAATACCGCAGCCAAATAACTTGATGTTGTATTGTGTTCCTGCCTATGAGTAAGGTTGCCAGAGTACATTGAGGAGGGGTAGGTAACGCGTGAGTGGCGCCCTGTGTGTTGCAAACGTCCATATGGGTACGGTAACCGCTTACCATCAGGCGGGCCGTATGCTTGTTTACCGAATTGGTCGTATAAAAATGGTTGGTTGTATAGGGATCAATAAGGTAAGGCTAAGGGTATCCAATTACATGATACATCAATCTATTTTATTTCACTAGAAGCGGAGGTACTTGGCAAGAACATTAGAAATTTCGTGTGCAACTGAGTATTTAGCGACTAGATTAAAGCCATTACACATGGTCATTAGACGAACAAAAGGCCTACTTTGTATGGTAGTTACGTGTAATTATCAGCACAGCTGATTTTTAGTGACGTCGGTCGGATACCGAGACGAAGGTCCCGGGTTCGAATCCTACAATCAGCTTGAGGAAGGAAAACACCGTGAGGAAACCATAGTACGGTGGTAGGGTACTTTATAGTACCCATCTAACTGGCTACCACCCTCAAGGTGATCATCTGCCGCCAAGCACCTATCGGTGCGTTCCGACAGCTGCATTTGAGAGCCAGTTCCATCTAGGCTTTGTGTGCTTACCACCTTCGGCCACATCATCACTTACCATGGTGAGATTGTGGTCAAACACGGTAAAAAAAAAGCTATAGAATATGATGATGAATTATAAATTAGGTTTTATCATTAACGCTCTTCCGTACCATATCTCACCGTTATGGCGGTTATGGTGCAACTCCGGCGGACTGTCCGTCAGTAAAGGCAGCGTATTTCAACAGTCACTATCTACTGCTATTGATTTTAAAGTAGGAATATTTTTAGTTTATTAAGTATCGTTTTTAAAGTAATATGAACAATTAAAAAAAGGAGGGATTTGATTCTATCATTTCATATTTTTAACATATATTTTAATCACTTAGAATATTATCGCTACGCTAAGCAGACCCAGGAAGCGTGGAAAAGAGATGGAATCATAATCCTTAATCAACAGTGCGAGAGAGACGTGAGGCATCTTTTTTTCGAGTAAGAGCTCTTGGAGTCCCTAGTAGGTACTTTGGTGTAATTTCACAATTTAATTAAAATAATTACGATCATGCAAATAAAACTAGAAAAGTGAATGTAGTAGACGAAAGAAATAACCCACAAAACAGCTTTGGGGGTTAAAGAATGAAAAAATACTTAAGTATTTGAATACGTTTGTATTGAAGTATTTTTTATTTGGAATGTTTTACAATATATTTTATTGCGTCATCATCATTAATCGGTTCCAAAAGTAGTTTTTAATTATGTAACACAACACTAGTTTTATTTTCCCCATACAAATCAGGAACACTTATTTTTGACGCGTTTTGATCTGTCTCTATCTTGTACATGATCTTTGAAGTAACGAAACCAGGTTTAAAAAAACATTTTTTTTATTATAATTTATTTAGAAATAATTTATTGGAATATTAACATTGAAATTTCCATCTTAACAGACCTAAAGTAAATAATAAAAAGAAAACTAGTGAGCTCCAAATACAAAGAAATACTTGGTTTATTATAAGGAAGCTATGATATTTTTATAAATACAGAAACGAAGTTAGGAAATAAATTAAGAAACTCTTCAAATTACCTAAAAGATACGTGTAACACAATAATGTAACGAGAAAAGGTGGTAAGGGATAATTCTTTGCAAAATTGAAGGTAACAAAATAAGAATATAAAAGTTTTATAACCATAATAAAAACCCCAAAGAAAAAGGATTTTTCTTTTGCATAAACGTAAGGTGACTTTCAGACATGCGTCGTCATATAAATACAATTGTATATTAAGACTAGCAGACCCCCGCGGTTTCACCCGCGTACGGTTAATCAGGCACATACGAAATGGAGAAATCTAGCTGCAAGTTGAAATCTATGTTATATTATGTTCTATATTATGATTTCGAGATAGATTTAGAATAAACGGATATTATGGAGTATTATAATGATGTCGATTCTGTTGTAAATCGCACAAAACTAATTTTAGTCACATCTCTTTCTTACAAACATTATTGTAAAAGGATATAATATATTTAAAGCTGTAAAATTTGTCTTTTCCGTTTAAATTTGTGGGTAAAAGTTTTGTATTGTGGTAAAGTGGGTTTTGTTAAAAGCTATTTTGAAGCTAATATCTCTAATTATGACTACATAATGAATTATTTCGATGTCATCTAGCATGCCGTTAGGCAATGTATAAACTAGAGATCTTCTTAATATAAAGCTTAGTTCAAAATAGCTTTCATATTGTATGTAAATGAATTTAGAAGTTGTTATTTTTTATAAAATTTATTCAGTTTTGTACCTAATAAAAATAATTTTTCTACTGCGTACATTGCAGACTACAATAAAAGTGATTTCTTGCTAAATTAAACCATGAAATAATGTCGATTTAAAAGCGATAGTTCATGTAATTTAAAGAAACATCTTTAAAAAATACCTTAATCACCGTGACACATAGTAGTTTGCGGGGGAAACATAGCAAATAAACCCCCCAAGCCCTCAAAAAACTGTGTCGGTCCATGCGCCAAACATCCTCCATCCATCCATTTTCTGAAGTCTGCCGATTCCCACGTTTAAGTTATTAAATAATTTTATTCACCTTCATGGGCACTTGATTTGTCAACTAATTAGTAAAAAATAAAAAATAAAATACTTGGATTTACAAACGTCTAGACATGGTCCGTCTTACTAATAAAAATATGGAACACGGTTGTTTAACAGCTGTATAGTTATGCAGTGTGTAAGCCTTACACAGTTGCTATACACTCCCTTTACTAATAATCAGTGTGTAAGCGTTGTATAGTTATCTATTTGTTAAAACAAAAACGACTGGCAACTTTTTAGGAACGTTTTGAAACTAAAACTATGTAACTTGAAAATACGGGAGAAAATATGGGGAAAAATGTATAAACACCAAAAGATACTGAAAAATAATTATATAAAATATTAATCATATCATAAAAATCAGGTTTCTTTTTCTTAAGACTATTTTTATTTTAATAATTAAACAATAAAATTACTTTTAAAAAGCTTCAAATAGCTAATGTTGGTTTTGAACGAAACTGTCTTGTGGTTATGGCTACAGTAGCCATTTAACCAAAGAAGAAGAAGAAAGAAGAACGTCATTGTCAAATTACAAATGTTACGTCAACAAACGAAGCAAATGGCTGTGCCAATGACTTCAAAACTAAGCATACGCCTACCGGAACATTTTGCATAAAGTTATCAAAATCAATTAAATTGTAAATTTTTGTTTTATTTTATCCATAACTCCAGTATAAAACACGAGCCTTTCACTACGCAACTAGGCATTTTTATGGCAATTATAAGCAAACAATGAACGAATGAACTGTTCCGTGGACCGCAGTATGACCGCAGTCGGCTGAGTCGCGTTGGCCCTAAAATGACTTTTTAGGGCCAGCGCGTTGGTGTCATTTTGTTGCGCGGTTGGCCTGGTTCGTAGTAAATGGACACAACACTTGATTGTCAGACACAGCTGATCTATTGAAATCCGCCATAATGTTCTTATACAAACACTAAACAAGGGTCCTGGCCCGTGTAAGCCCTGTGTAAATTTCCTAGGTAACTAAAACACGTGTATACAGGCTTTGTGTCAAAAATGTTTTTATTAGTAGCAATTATCCTATAACAGATGTGTACACCGCGTGTAACTTTTTATTAGTAAGGCTGATAATGTAGAAAACTAAAAGAAAGTTATAACTCGATTTAATTCACACGCATTGTTTATTTTCAATACATATTCCTGTGGAATTTCTGTAGTGATCTTTCTGACAGCGACATTGGGGCTTGCATGGTACCACAATGCCTATTCTGTAACGGGAACATGTAGTATTTTGTATGTAGTCTTTACATAATTCTCCTGGGCACACTGGTGGACATGCATTATAAGTTTCATTCGGACCATCACAATTGAATGGAGCTGAAAATAATTAATAAAGTTAAAAAAAATAGGATTAAAACAAAAGAGATAAAGCTTATAATACATAGCATTTCTATACAGCTTTGTAAAGTTTATGAGGTAACATACGACAATCTGATGTGGCGATGCATTCACCAGTAGTTCTATCCCTGTGTCTGTTGAATCCACAAACACATCGTCCTTCAGCACATGTCGCGGATGATGGACATGTCAAATTATCGCTTCTACTCTGTGGGCAGAATTCTGCATCGCAATTTATTGGAGGACATTTGCTGTACATTTCCCCAGTTGGACAAGCTTCGGTAGCTGTTTAAGGAAAGAGAAAATAAAATCGTATAATTAAAGAATGTATTTTATGAGATAGGTTGTAATAATTGAATTTATTATTTTTCCAGTTAGAATTATATATTAAACAGTGAAGACCAAATGCTGAGAATTTGCTTAGAGAATATGTATCTTGTTTATTTTACCTATCACACTAATAATAAAAAGAAGAAGTAATTTAGTATCTCTGTGTTATACTTTTTTCACGGTATTTGGCTCGTTTTGGTATGCCGATAGACATTGGAAACTTTTTAAGCCGCGACCGCAGGTGATTCTGCGGGAGGCAGTTTATTATAACATATTAGATCATAGAGCTTTGTCATATTTACCACACTGCGTATTAAGGACACAGATGCCAGTAGTATTTCTATAATAGTTCTTCTCGCATCTACATTGTGGTTTACAGAATAATGCGAAGTCAGTTTCAGATGTAGTACATGTTCCATTGTTAAGGTAATCCAGGCATTGTTCTCCAGGACAATATGGAGGACAAGCTACGTACTCCTCATGTGGTCCCTTACATTCAAATGGTGCTGTGGATAAATATTAATTCAAATTTAAAGCTACCACAAAAGGGCCTCTCCCTCATGTCTACTTTATTTTATTAAATGCACTCACAAAGTGATATTAAGTAGATTCAATTGCAAAAGCGGGGATATAATTCATCCTCACTTCGCTTCATTCATTAAAATATACACTAGAATGTTTATTTTATAGTTTATCATTATTTGACGTAGACAACATATCGAGTAGAATTGAAAAATCGTTTTTTTTTAGTTGTACTTTTTAATCTTTTAAGTTCTTATTGAATGGGCTTAAAACTCTACATTTTAACGTTAATTGTAATCTTTTTAATATTTCTACTTACGGCACTCAGTCACTGGGACACACTTTCCAGTTTTTCGATTTCTGCGCCTGTTATAACCACAGTAACATTCAGGCTTGCCACATCTCCCGGTATGCGAACAAGTTTCAGGAGCATGTCTTGTAAGTGGACAATTATCTGCATCACAGTCTATTGGAGGACATTTGGACAGTATTTCTCCTTGTGGACATGCTGAAAATAATGTAATCTCTATGCATCTATTGATTCGTTCTACGTTTCTTATTTTATTTTATATTAGGCATATTATTATTTTATTACTCAAATCATGATACATTGAGATAAGGGCCTGGTCAAAGCACTACAATGAACTCTACCACTACTCTCTATTCAAGTCATCTGATGGTTTGTGGCGTACTAGTACAACCAATAATAAATATTCAATACCGATAAAGAAAACTTACTCTTTTCACATTCATCTTCTGGAATACATATATTGTTATCATCTCTAAGATAGTTTTCTTGGCAAACGCAACCTTCAGTGCAATTTACCAATGACACTAATTGGCCTTTTTGAGTACAATTTTGAGCTCGATAGAGTGCATTACTACAATTTGTAAACACTTCATGCTGGCCACATGCTAAAAAAATAAAATAATAAGAAATCATAATTGATCGAAACCCCTGGAGACCAGCGGGCGGGGAGCTTTTTCCGCCAACGCGTCAGTTTGGCTATCCAGAGAGGAAACGCTGCCAGCCTTCTGGGAACCTTGCCGTTAATCGGAAGCAGCAGGCAGGCTTGAGGAAATTTTCTATATTTAGATTGTATTTCGTAAATATAGAAATCATAAAATTTGCATAACAATCCATTTTAAAATTCAACGTCAGTATGTTTATGTACAGACTCTGCAAAGAGAGATTCGAGTCGGTTTTGTTTTTAATTTCACGTTCTTTTATTTATATTTACTGTTATTATTGTTCTATTATAAAAAACATTCAATTAAATTGAAACTTGAAGAGCAACATTAAGCAGAATGTATCTTCATGAATATTGATCACTGGTTCGGTGAAAATAAATTGTAGTTGATAACTTAAAACATATTTATAAAATGAGTGCAAAATAAAAGGCACCAAAATTATGTTTTTCTTAGAAAGACATACTTACTCTTATATTTATTTATATGCCTACAGAATAATGTATATTTTTATATACACATTGTCTTTTACCTCTTCACAACTTAAATTGTCTTCAGAATTTCAGAACCAAACGCGATGAAAAAATAAGCCACACATATAGCCTATATTATGGAGAGGGACATAGGCTATGATTTATCTCGGGTACGAAGTCAAAACCGCAGAGAAAAGCAAGTAATTAAATATGTATATGTATTCATCATATTACTAGAACTAAACTAATTTCAAAGCCTCTAAACGTTTTTTTCATCGAAAATAGACGAGCTCAAATAAAACTAACTGCATTTCTCGACTGGGACACATTCTAGGACATTGGTGTCATATAGATACCCATCTTCACATTCACAACAGTGATTCGGACACGTATAAGAGCAATTTACTGGTGCTTTATTATACCGTAGGACAATGCTATATAAAATTGGCTAATTATTTTCGAGGCGACTAACAAATTAAAGGGCGACTAACTATTGGTTACTAAAAAAATAACTTGGCAGCGATTAAATAATTTGGTAACTATTAAATTAGATGGGCTACAAATTGCAAGGTATCATAAAAACAAAATAGTGGCAGCTTCTTTAAGGTAGCAAATATATTAAACAGGCACATAGAAATAATAGGTGGGGTACTATAAATAATGACTCGGCGACTAATATTGACAGTGGGACAACAAACATTGTATTATTGGCAACTATAGGCTTCCATATAAAAATACACTTTCGGGCTGCGATTTGCAAGCAGCTGTAAAAATTTAAACGGGTATTATAATTAAGAATTAGGGTTTCAGTATTTTTGTTTGTGGCATCATAATTAGTATCTGGATGACCGAGTTGAATCTGGTTTTTACTTTTTAGCTTATCGTGTTTTTTGGAAATTATATTTAGATTCGAATTTAAAAAAAACATCTGGACTCGAACCGGGGTCTTCTGGTTTCGGGACCGAAAACAGTGACCTTTGATTTTGTATGGTTTTCAGGGTCTGATGATGGAGTAGGAGGGTTGGCACTGGAACTCCATAGTGGATCATCGTATCCTGGCCGTGTTTGGGGTAGTTAGAATTGTCGTGACATGAACTTTGACCATGTATGATTTTCAGGGTCTGATGATGGAGTAGGAGGGTAGGCACTGGAACTCCGTAGTGGAGCAACGTATCCTACCCGTGTTCGAGAAATTGTCATGAGATTAACTTTGACTGTATATAGATTTCAGGGTCTGATGATGGAGTAGGAGGGTTAGCACTCGAACTCCATAGTGGATCATCGTATCCTGGCCGTGTTTGGGTTTGTTGGAATTGTCGTGAGATGAACTTTAACCATGTAAGGTTTTCAGGGTCTGATGATGGAGTAGGAGGGTAAGCACTGGAACTAAAATACTAAAACTGAAACTGAAACTGACTGAGACTGAGACTGAGACTGAGACTGAGACTGAGACTAAGACTAAGACTAGGACTAGGACTAGGACTAGGACTAGGACTAGGACTAGGACTAGGACTAGGACTAGGACTAGGACTAGGACTAGGACTAGGACTAGGACTAGGACTAGGACTAGGACTAGGACTAGGACTAGGACTAGGACTAGGGCTAGGACTAGAACTAGAACTAGAACTAGAACTAGAACTAGAACTAGAACTAAAACTAAAATGCATCATCATGCATCTCAAGACGATTCCAACAAGTCCGAACAAGGCTTACATATATGTGATTCCATAGAATGTGAAGCAATTCCATGTTTCCAGGTGAAGCTAATAAAAGCGTGTTGAAAATAAAAGTCAAGAAATAAATCTATAGACACACACTATTTTTTTTGCATGCCACTTTTTGCTTTAATTAGAGCTCTTAAAATGTCGCACAAAGTATGTTTTATAATTATGACCATGTTCATATTTTCTTCTCATCTTAGTTTACTTTATATACAACCTCATTATATAATTTAAGAAAGCCTATTTTCTACTTTTTATCCGCCATCAAGTCTTCGCCTAACAATAAATTCAGTTACCAAAACAAAAATATCGATGCCAGTTTAAATTAAAACAAAGCTTATTTAGCTGCTGCTTTCTACTTAAAATGATCCTTCACTTTAGCTGCCAACCTATTATTTTTAGTACCTCATTTCATTTTTTATAAATACCAAATTCAGATTAATTTGTCGCCGCGTTAAATACATGCCTATAAAATTCACATCGTTCCCTGCTTTCGCATTACGTTTGCTTACAAACTAAACATTAATAAAGAAATATACTGTCCTTTTGTAATCAATAAAACAGTAAAAACAGTCACTGAAGAAAAACAAGGTCTAAAAGTTAGTACTTGCTAGGTTAATAAATAACTTCAAGGGATCGTTATAGGAGATCATTTCAATTGATTCCATCTCAGCTGGTTCGAATGGCACACAAGGACACAAGACATCTTGACATTTATTTCATTAACAATCATAAATTATTGCACCAGTGATAACCACTGTTATTAGATACTCGAGATATTTGTGGCAGGTAATCCTCAACTCATTACTCATTAACATAAAATTAATCTGTACTTACGAGCATATTTATCTTTGGGATCAACTTGTTTCTTATATCCGTCATCATTGAAGTCAGTTTCGACATTGTCCTCTTCTTTTTCTCCTTTATATTTCTCATTTATACATTCACAATCAGCTTGGGATTCTTCACTTGTTAGATCTCCATCTTCATAATCTGTAATATTAGTTAGCTTAATGAAACCATTGCTAAAATAACTAAAACTTATTTTATTTTGTATTATAAAATAGTTGTGAGTAACATCAGCTAAGTATATCTTTTATTCATCTGGATAACTGAACTGAACCGTAATGTTCCATATGTCATCCAAACTTATTATTTTAGCACTTGAAAACAGTGTCTGATTAGAGTTCCTACCTATATTTTATACTTTTTAGAGTTAACCCACACTCCTTGAAAGAGGTATTATTTTTTTGTTAAAAATTTACAAAAAAAATCGAACTAATTCATGTTTTGTGATCCCAAGATCCTGATTATATCTATTTAAAGCAATCATATTCTATAGTTCGAACGATGACGCTGCTAGTGCGATACAAAAGTGGTTCTTGCTCAGGCCTCTAGTAAACAGAATTTAGAACGACAACACCCTGCGAATTTTAACGGAATTACAGTTGGTAATTAAAAGGCTTCTTTTAGTATTTTTATGGGAAACAAACAAGCCTAAATGTTTCAGCATACAAAAAAATAAGGATTTTGATTTTGACTAAGAAGTATTTGTGTCCTACAATATTGTGAAATTCTTCACGATTCACCATTTTATCATGGGATCTTGACACAGGAATCGTAAAACCTTGTCCCAAGTGACCTATCATTGTTCGATTTCGGTGATTACAGATATGACGGCTATAATCGTTTAATGGTATTCAAATATTATCATATCCCAATGGGGTGGTAACAAAATCTCATTGAATAAACAAAGCGCATGATGATCGGCAGCAGGGTAGCCTCAACGTAATTTTGTATACCTACGTAGATTTTGTATTCGATTTAAATATGTAATAAAGAAATACTAAAAACAATCCTTTCTTTTGAAAATTACAAAACGGTGAGTTTCTTTTGATTTTCTAGTTTTTGTGTCAATAAACTAATTTGAGATAAAATTTAATTACTCTCGGAGTTTCTAGGAATAATTTAGGTTGATGAAACACAAGCGGAATTATTCATTAGGTAGCCAGTGCGGTAGCTGACTGTAAAGCCACATAGTGTTTGTATTAAATGTGCTTATAAACGCACATTTGATACAAACACTATGTTAAGTAAAGCCACGTATGTGTTGTGTATAAAAACAATAAATTTTAATTTGTTACAGTACTAAAAAACATTACTTATCCGCAGTAAATAAGTTTGTGTTGCGTATATAGTGTCTCTCGCAGACTGATTGAAATACAAAGTTGTTTTCTGTAGTCTCTTATATGTTTATGAATTTGAAGACCTATCTAAAGCCGCCACACGCTTATGTTAATTTATTCGTCACCTAATCTTCTTTCTCTTTCTCGTCTTGAGTTGTTATTCATCAAAATAATATTGAAGGAAAAACAAAAAACAAATTGAATTATTTATGTTAATTTTAATTACGGGCCGCGTAAAAAGGAAGTAAAGCAAATGAATGAAAAATTTATCTCACCTTGAGCAGATACTGGTAAAGATATTCCAGCCAAAATGGCAAGAAAAAATGGTGTCTTCCACATCGTCACTATGAAACAGTGTTTAGTAAGTTATCAAGGTAAGTTATCATATATATCTCTTTTATAGCAACCGTAGGGATACTAACTATTGTTTGGACAAATTTTCAATTTTAGTACGAGATAATATTTATTATTTATTTATATACAATCAATACTGACTTACTTTATTTGCCTGAACATAAATATTCGGTTATTAATCTAAACCACAGAGTAATCAATAACACAGAGTGTCAATAATTAATTTACCATGCTTTACTTTAGTATTATCTCAGAATTAATTTCTTACAAAATTGAAAACATTTGCGGAGATCAACTAATTTCTAAACTTTAGAGCAATACATTTTCTTTATAAAACACATTTATATACAGCTTTTTCAACACAACATGACTAGTAACACGTTCAGCATTTACTAACGTTCTTGTGTTTGTAATGCAGCAATTTAATTTATAAGTAGATTCTAAAGAGCGTGAGTTCGGTGACACATGGTATTTTATTAGATTTCTCAATGGTTAACGTTAATTTCGATATAATAAAGGAAAACTATGATAGAGCAAGGTTTCATGAAATATTATGAGTACTATTTCAGAGTAATCAAATGCAATTTCACTACATATTGGTAAAAAACCCTTGGCCTTGACGACTCATACTATGTGAAATAGAGTTTAGCAAGTAACTCACAAAATGGGCAGATGTAACTTAAACATCATAAACAGAATTCGCTATTCTAAATATTGATGATTGAAAATACTATGGAAATAGTACTAAAAGAACGTGATTATAATAAAAAAAAGTGCTCAGTTTCAAGAAAGACATTATAGACCAAAATAAATATGTAATCAAGGTTTTCCATTTTAGGATTTCATCAGGATGAGAATTCATGTTGAAAAAAAATTATATGAAATCTGATCACAACTGAATTTTCAATGCAAGAACCTGCAAGAACGTAAACTAATAAACCCCCATTTTTAATTTTAAGGCATAAAGAAAACAGTTGACGATCATAAGAGAAAAAAAGACGTCGTTCTATCAGACCAGTCACTAATTTTGGACTTATAAATAGTTCTAAGAATATATAGGTGTAGGTATATAATTAAAAGTAGGTACAAATACAATTTTTTGTCAAAATAATATTGTATTCGACATCGTGGGTATTGCTAGTATTGATCATAAGGTACCTAGAGTTTGTTTCATGAGTTTTTTCAAAATAAAGTTACTGAACTTTATAATATTATAATTACTGAATTCACACTCTCAAACCGGTTGTTATCACTGGATAACAACCGGTTTGAATTTATTGCAAAAAAAAACAATTACATCTCAATAATTTAGCATATTTTTAGGGTTAAGAACCAAAAAGGTAAATCCGGAACCCTTAAGGTGCCACTCCGCTCGTCTGTCCGTCTGTCTATCCGTCAGTATGTCTGTTTGTCACGGTGGTATATTTCAGCAACTACTTATACTATTGATTTAAAATTTGGAATTGAATACTATTTTATAGCATGTGTGCCATAAACTCACACTTATTACACGCTTCTCCTTGCAATAATGAACTACTTAGGTCACAGAGAAGTACCTATGTAATAAGTGCGGGTCTGATACAGTGCTATAGACGTTAGCTTTGCAAAAGTCTCGAAGCTGCATAATATTGTATCCACTCTATCTGAAGATTGTTAACTGAATTTAGTTTTTAATTGACAAATTCCATCGTTTATTATTCTTCTTAATGTATTGTTAACCCAGATGGGGTTAAGATTTACGAGTCCGGCTGGCCACAAACGTTTGTCTAGTGATTTGTCTAAAAAGTTTCCTAATAATGAACAGGCTCAGTAGAAAGTTTTCCACTTTGTTTTAGAGAATGCGTTCTGAGATAAGTAATCACTTTGTACTCATCCTTTCAGTTTCAGTACGTATTGTTGTATTTAGAATTGGTGCGGAATTTATAAAACTTTTAGCGTAATCATTTTAATTCTGAACCGGTGTCGCTACAGTCATTTTACATAACAATAATTTAAATAAAATGGAATAGAACCAATATACACATGGTCGATTCAGTTAGAGCATAAAACTGCGCGCTCATGTTCGAGAATTTTAGATCTAGTCAAAAACAAAGCAGGCTGTAATTGTTTAAGCATGAATTAAAGGTAGGAAACCGTAATTCAATGCAAAAAGCACAGAAGCATAGGAATGTAAATCTAGGTACTGATATGAAACATTAAATAGCTATTAAGCTCATGTTGGCGTGATTTTAGCCAGCTAGTATATGCAAATTAAGTTCCAGGGGTTCTCAGTTCGATTAAGAAACGTGGCCTACTAATAATTTATATATAGGATACATATGAATAGTTTTAATAGAAAATTTTATTTTCGTTTTATTATTTAAATGTTGTAATGACGTGTAGAAAATATGAATAGTTTTTTTTTTTATACAACTAAGTCGGTAAACAAGCATACGGCCCGCCTGATGGTAAGCGGTTACCGTAGCTATATGGACGCTTGCAACACAAGAAGCATCGCTCACGCGTTACCGACCTTTCCCCCCTCCCCTATGAGCTCTGGCGACCTTACTCACGCGCAGGAACACAACTTTACACAACATAATGTTATTTGGCAGCGGTATTCTGTAAGGTACTTACCCAGTCGAGCTGCTCTTTGAGCGAATAAACGCTATGCTCTACCTTACTCGGTTAAATTGTTGGTGCTTCTTTTATTATTACGATTCAGATAGAGATTGCACAACATGACCTAATCTTTTGTTGAAAGTATACCTGTCATTGTCAATGACGTCTGAAATGAGAAAGACGGCAACAGTTTTGATTATAGATTAATTTTACTTTGGCTTTCAGAAACTAGCAATAATACTGTTAAATCAAATTGTATGTTTGATAATTAATAAATGTAGGTACCGGTAGGAAGAGAATAAAGGGTACTCTCGTTCAAAATTTGGATAGGTCCAACTGAAGATGTAGTACTACCTTACAGAAGATCGCAGCCTAATAAAATAACTATATATAGTGGTGAGTTAGGTCGCAGAGTTCCGTGAGGAGGCGCTGTGCTGCCAGTGTGCGGGGACCAGCTCGGCGGTGTAGTACCAAACGATATTGCACTTTGTCCCGTCCACATAGCGACTCTTCTCAGTACCACTTCCAGAAGGGTATGAGGAATCAGCAATGCAAGACTGATATCCCATCAGTATACTTGTTTGATACCTTATAGAATAAAGAAAAAATAAAACGAAGGAGTTCGTGATTTTATAGGGTGTAGTTAGCTTAGGCGGTTGATTCATAAAGCGCGTGCTTGGATCTGATACGGGTTGAATGAATCAAGTGGGCGGGAACCTCAGGCACATGCTGCCTTCCATTAACTTGCTACAATTGCTCTACAACATAATTTTTGTTTCCATCAAATAAATGAACTGTCGGAAATGAAAAAATAAATCAAATTATGTTGGACAAAAATGGTTTAAGAGTGGTCCCAAATATGCTTATGATTGACAAGGAATTTTATAGTAATGTTATTTTTATTTTTATATTAGAGTTAATTGATTTATGGATTTATTATTTTTAGTCCACTCATTAGTATATCTCATAACGAGATCTTTTGAGTCCACTACATGTTCCAAGCATAGATTAATAAATAAAACGTATAAATGCCTCCTAACATAAACCACAGACGATTATAAACTGTCAGTCAATATTATAGAAATTAATTAAATATAAACTAACAACATTCTGCTAACTACATGATAGTTTCTGACGTGTTTATAAGTGGATAGGTACTTTTACTTTCATTCTAACTAAACTATCAAAACAGTTACATATACAAAAAACAGTTACAAAAAAATATTTAATTAGTATAAGCAGTTTATTCCTGAAGAAAACAACTTCAAAGTAGTATTAGATAGATTTAAGGTGTATAAGAGAAGCGCTCTATGCACATAATTAGGTATATTGAATGACATCTAGCAGTACGTTACGGTTTCACCGCGTTATCGTTATAAAATGTGTTTTTATTCCAGCTCAGGGTTTCAAGATATCCCTGTTCTGTTAAAATACTCACTTTCCAATATGTACTTAATATATAAGGACAGTGTATAATAGGATATATGCTTGATGTGGGAATTACTGCTTTTTTGGCAATAAAACATGTAAAGTTAATAATTCTCAATAGCACCAGCAAATTTCGCAATATATGCAAATAAAGCAGGTATTGGCTAGTGTGAAAATATGACAGTGTTTTGAAAGAATCATTAATTTATAGGTGCATTAAAGCGGTGGCATGATCGATAGTCTGTAAGTATGATGGATTACCTGCTGTTTTTCCTGCTTTATTATGTAGGTACGTTCTTTACTGAAATCCAAGTGTTATTACAGTTTTTATCTTATATGCATGTAGGTATGAAGTTACAACTTTGTCATTAATGGTAAAACTTGAAAGACATTGTGTCGTTTCTTAGATACTTTATTTCCAAGGGTGACAGTCCGCAGCCAGAAATATACATCAAAGGAAAAAAAAATAGGCTAAGGGAGCGTTTGTTAAAGTGATCATTAAAAATTTGATGCTCTATTTTTTTAAACGTTATAATGGTTATGAGTCTCTTGTTAGTCAGTGAACGATAACGTGGTTGGATGTGCACAAATTATGCTACTAAATTCTATAGTCATTTGCATGAGAACTGAAAGAGCGAGTGCAGGTCTATGTCTGGCGGCAAGCCTTAATGGCTAAACTATTTAAATATCTTACCTCGCCCCGTCTATATCTTTATTCAATTTCATTACTCCCAGCAACGCTTTGAAGAGTTATGATTAAAACGTTTCAACTTTATGTCTTTATCGAAAGAAGGAGATAGCATCTTTTTCAGTTCAAATTTATTTAAAAGCGTTACTCTCAATGAAGATTACAGATAGGTTCGCGAAATTTTCAGTCGTAGTTTTTTTTATTCGACTTATTCGATAAACAAGCATCCGGCCGGCCTGATGGTAAGCGGTTACCGTAGCCATATGGACGCTTGCAACACAAGAAGCATTGCTCACGCGTTACCGACCTTTCCCCCCTCCCCTATGAGCTCTGGCTGTATGGTATATGGATGCCATGATGTTAGGTACTCCCTGGGTCTATTTGCATGAAAGAAATAGATCATACTCTTACACATAATAGTATCTATAGTATACGTTACGTTATATTCTGTAAAAACAATTTGGTTTAAATTTAAAAGCAAACCTTAATGGAGTTGAAAGCTGTTCAAAATAACCGAGACCTACAAATAGAGAAGCTTGTACAGATATTAAGGCCAAACGAATATCCGATGGAACCTTTGTTGCTCCGTTCAATGAGTACCAGCTACTTAAGTGATTGATTTTTGTAAGTCCGTGCCTTCACCGCGGTGGTACCATTTACTTCTTAGATTCACCCTGTGGCCGCACCCTGCGTATTGAAGAATGGACATGTGGATGTACTGTGACTGGATGAGATCCTACATTTTATGTATACCTACAGGGTTATTGGTAAAACGCTAAGAACCTTGCTGGACTGTATTACTAACAACATAAACAAGAACTTTTGTTCTATGACTTTTTACAGAACATAATACTTTTACCAAAAACAAATTTCAAGATTTTGTTGTTCTATCTAGCACATTTCAATTCTGTACTTTGTAGGACCAACGCATGTCATGCAGTTTCATTGAGTCTTTTGCTACGTGTATCTAGACTTCGTATCTAAGGTCTGATTAATTTGATGAATTATTTAAAAGTCTCTAACATAATTGGACTGTTTTACAAAAAACTTAAACCGACTTCAAAGTACACTAAGAAGTACAAATGGGACTAAACGGGAAGTGTACCCTTCCAGTCAAAAAAGAATTTTACAAATCGGTTAATAAATGACGGAGTTATGAGGTAACAAATATAAAAAAAAAAAAACATACAACCGAATTGAGAACCTCCTCCTTTTTTGAAGTCGGTTAAAAAGTTGTAAAATATTAGTAAATATAGTCCTGAGAACTTATATATAAATATAGTGTTTTACCAATAACTATGTATACAAAAAGAAAACCTACAGCGATATCTACTAATTTTAACAAGATAAACTTATTAATAACATAAAGACAATATAGATTGCAATATTGTCTAATAATAAGATAGAATATAGAAGATAGATTGTTAATAAGTTCTAAGGTCTCTACTTAATGTAACATTATATTGGAATGTGTGATGAGGGTGTGTGTTTTACGTGGATGTGACAATAATCTATCTATACAATAATCAATACTAATAATATATTATTATATTATAATAAAGCGGAAGATTTTTTTTTGTTTGTTTAAACGGGTTTATCTCTGGAACTACCAGTCGGATTCGAAAAATTCTTTCACTAATAGGTAACATTATATCCCGCGAACGCGGATGAAACGCGTGGGTGACAACTTGTTAAAAATAAGCCAGAATTGTCCATGCATTGGCGAAACATTTAAGTATGAACAAGGGGACCACAAACCTGACTGCCAATCATGGTCCTTCTTTTTTGCAGTCGAGCGCGCATAAAGCCAGAAAAAAATGCGAATGGCAGATGAAACAAACTTATTATCTAATAATCGCGTGGCATGAGACGGAGATAGCGTGTTTCGCGGAACAAAAATGAATCTAAATAACTCGTAATGTATAGAATATTTTAAGAAATCGTTAGTACCAGCCCTAGGTCATACGTTACTGATAATATTTATCGAATTTTTATCTTAATTATACCATGAACGAATAAAAACGAAAAATTATTAATATTATCTTTGTGATTTTTTTCTATCGAGGAAGATTCTTTCCTTTATGTTTTGGCTCAGAGTGAACCCTTGCATATATAATGAAAATACCCATACAAAAATATTTTTTCATTTAAATTTATTTACATGGGTAAATTCCAATTCTAAGATATGTTATTTTACTTTATACGCACTCATATATTTTAAATCATTCCTGATGAAAATGAAATTTTCATGAATATTTCCTATTATTTCCAGGTTTAATCTTATTCTTCGTAGATAAACCTCGGCATGGGAGCATTGTTCTCTTTCCAATATGCGATCCCTTTGTGCGCGCGTCACACTAATCTTCATAAATTACATTTAAATTAAATTGTTGTGGCCTGTGGCTCTTAAGAGTTACCCAACTAGATCATTTATATAATTTAATGTCAGATTAATTTGCAGATAATTCCGTATAAAGTGTATATCTATAGTTTAATATAACTTATTGTAGAATAAAACACGCTTCTAGCTTTTGGACAACCAGCTATTTAGCCTATATTAGTAATAACGTTAAGCGATATGTCGTTAGAAAGGTTTTTTATAATCTACAACTTTTACTATGCCGATAAGTCTTGAATCTCTATCGGAAAAAAGTTATGGCCTAATAAAATGGAACTTCATATTAACGTTTTTATTGCTTTTAAATGATTATTCTTCTTCTTCTCTGTCGTTTCGCTCTTGGCAGAGCGGTCGTGGTCACGTTGAGGCGTCCACATCGGTGATAGAGGCAGACACGACACGATCTCCCGCCATATCTCTCTGTTGGCAGACTGTCTGGTGCAGTCAGACACGCGGTTTCCCACTGCAGATTTTATTTGGTCAGACCAGCGCCTAGGTGACCTGCCGCGCGATCTGGTTCCCTCCACTTTTCCCTGTATGACCAGCCGTTCAATGGAGTCGTTATCCCGCCTAGAAACATGCCCAAAGTACTGCAGTATGCGCGACTGTACTACGGCCGATAAACGCATAAATGATTATTAGGTATCAGATATTACAATGTATATTACGAATACTTAATTTTATTTTCATGTTAACATTATGACATTCCGGCCGACGCGACGGTCCACCTGATGGTAAGTAGTCACAGCCGCTTATGGACAATTGTAATACCGGGCGGATTGCCAATGTGTTATGCCGCCCTTGAAAAGCTCTATTTACACCTCTTTTGAAGAATCCCATATCGTAGCCCTGAGGGAAAACTGAAATGCGGAGCTCATTTCACATCCTAATGGACCGCGTAGGAACGTCCCACTGAATTTAATCGTTGTGTCGGTGAGCAGTGTGCGAGTGTGGTAGAAAGGTGATGATGGAACCAGGTTAAAATATTACTTTTTATCCCGAAACGCGGCTGAAACCGTGGGGGATAGTTAGTAATTAATATGCAGGATGAACAGTGTGGGTGAACATAGACTTGCGGTACGCTAGCCTTAATATTTTAGATATCGGTACAGTATTCGTCAACAGTGACTTTGATGCTCAATAACGTTTCTCCCATAGCGATGCGAGACTTGCCACCATAGTAAAAGTTGTAGTATATAAAATACCTTTCCATATCGCTTAAAGTTATTGCTCAATATGCTGGGGTCTATAGATTATTGCCGGATTTTTTAGAAAAACATAATACTGGGTGGAGATTCACTATTGGTCCCATAGTAAAAGTTGTTCAGAATGTCTAACCCAAAATAGGTTTCGAAAATATGCCATCTCGAAATCTCCACCTGTTATAAAAGAAATCATAAATGGATATAACAATTTAAAACCACTCAGCAAATAATTAATAAAAAAAACTTCATAAACGTAGATAAGATCAAGCAAAGAAAATAAAACCATGTCAACGTTATTCACTTGTACATCAAAAACAACTTTTAACGAAATGAAAGATTTATGAAACCTGGAGAGATCTCCAGTGAGGAATGTTTATGTAATTGTAGGCAAACACAGCAAAATTGTAATACTGGTTTTTCCCACGGGAGGCATGGTTCGATGAGCGTCTAAACGAACGAGTCATAATAGCGTCCCACTAGGCGGGCCCGATCATAACAATATTACGAGGAGATTGACTATTACACTCAATGCTTTTATCTTTTATCACGACGGAGTTTTTGATGATCCATTTGGTGTTGTTGCATTATCAATGAATATTTGAGCGCTTTCGAGCGATTCTTTTTGAACAAAGGTGAAATTAAGCGTGGAAATCGGTTGCAAATCACCTTATTTCTCTGAATCCATTTTGGAAAAATATTGCCTGAGTCAGGAAACGTGATTTGTTTTGTAATTTATATTATCGTACAACATTAATCATAAACGAGGGAAAAATACAAGGATACAGTGAACATGTCGTCAATGTATACATCGAATGCGAGGGTCGGTCGGTCTTATTGTCAATAACACAAGTTAAGGTTACCAAGGACGAAATAACTGTTAATATTGCGAAACAGACATTGGAGACAAAAAGGTTCTGTATGATGCATAAAATATCCATTACAGGCAAACAATGGCACTTTAAGATATCGAATTCATTCATACGGGATAAGCGATACGAATTCAATTTGTTGCCGCAAAACTTCCTGTTTTTATGTCCTATATTTCTGGTGAGAATTGGACAGGGTCAAAAATTCATATTGTATTCGGTACTCTATTGAAATAAATATCCTGGGACATTCCTCACACACGGTCATCTGATCCCAAACTAAGCAGAGCTTGTACTATGGAAACCAGATAACTGATATAATACATATACATACTTTTTGTTTCTAAATACATACCTAATATACATAATTACACCCAGACTCAGGACATACAGACATGTTCATGCACACCAGTCCTGTGTGGGAATCGAACCCACGACCTGCGGCGCGTAAGGTGAACCTTAACCAACTGCGCCAACTGGCCCGTCAAATGTTGTGGTCGAATGAATATTTTTATGACACCGGTTTTTTTTGTAGATATCTTGGTAGAAAAATTGTTTCTAGACAGCATAATTACACAATTATAAAAATTATCATTATGTACGTCTAAAATGAACGTTTATTGATTTCAAAATGGAATATCTCTTGAATAACGATGAGGCATATATATAGATGGAACAGGATTGCAGGTGGTGCCCGATAGCTGTCAATAAAGCCAATTGAATTTTGAAGTGGACAGACGGAATTTCAGAAAATTTACGTTTAATCTATTAGTACTTGTTCGTTTTATCCGTATATATTTTTTAATTCTGTTGATAACCTTGCGTATTTTGTATTTTTAATTTATCTACTTATTTTATCACTTCAATTAATTAAACTCGATAGCCAGACACAGGTAGTTCCGTGTGTTCATACATTTTATATGCATTACGTTAATAATGCAATTTACGACATTTTGGCGTAGTATAATTAATTTGATAATTTATTTTATTACCATATTTATCATTATTACTATTTTATTAGTTATTTAAGACACAGACGGCACATCCGTCTTCGTTCTATATTGGATCGCTTTACAGTAAAATGAATGTTAGAACTAAAGCAACTAATAAACTATTTGAAAACCTTAAATTATCAATAAATATAGGCAATACTGTTGATGATGGGGCGCCCCTTTCGCCTGTACAGATAAGTTGGGAGGACTCTATTTATTTTGTCCCTGTTTATTAGTAAACTAGGACCTTTACAAAAAGTGATAGGTACTTCAACTTGCCTTCATAAAATGTAGGAATTCGGCAAAACAAATTCCTCAGTGTTCAAAACACGATTGTGGTAGGCACTTCGCTCGTGATATCAGTCACAATAGGATGAGACTGTTATTCTCCCATCGGTATACCAGGGGCGCATAAAACTAAATCTGGTAGATCAACTTCCCGAGAAGGGTAAGATCTGGAGCCATAACTCTATTTATTCTCTGGCGATATCTGGAAGGTTGAAGTGTAGTCGAATAAATTATGGCTCTTGAAGCCTTAGATGAATAAGAACCGATTTGTAATGGTGCATCCATGCTTGGCGAACCGACGAGCACACTGCGAGCACGATTCGTGTAGCGTGGACGAGCTTGCGAGCCTCGAACGAGCATTCGTAGCGTGCTCGACTGTGCTCCGCCCGATTGTCAGTTTTTTCACGAACACAGGGATTCGCATCGCGCTCGTTGTAGGGTCGTTGAAGGCTCGTTAACTACGTCCACGCTTGAAATCGCGAGCAACGAACGAATCCTGTTCGTTTGAGGCTCGGCTCGTGCTCGCTTCGTGTAGCATGGACGCAGCATTAGGTTTATAACATTAGGTACTAGCTGTCCCCCGCGGTTTCACCCGCATTCCCAGGATAAAAAGTTGCCTCTGTCCTTCTCCGTAACATAGGCTATCTGCATGCCAAATTTAATGATGATCCGTTGAGTAGTTGAGGCGTGAAGGCGTGACAAATAAACAAACAAACTCACTTTCGCATTTTTAATATTAATGTATTAGTAAGTATTTGTATTATTAGCTAGCCGGAGAAATTGGTCGAATATTTTTTAATGTTTCCTATAATTTTTGTATTTTAAATATCTTTCGTTAATAATTAACGAAATATATTTAAAATTATCTATATTAATTATTATATATCTATTATTTTTTTTATTTAGTTTTTGATATTGTATTTATTATTTGCATGTTATGCTTACTTATAATTAGTTGTACATAATAGACTTTTAAAATAATTGTAATTTATGTATGAAATTTGTGTAACAACTGATAGTTTGCTTAATTAATAAAAAAAAAAAATGTTACATTTTTGTCTATTTTTTTTCAAATCGATTCTTATTCGATGCATGCATATTGCACATTGGTAAAAAAGTATGTCAGCATATAGGTATGTTAAAGACTTTCCTTTTAAAGCCTGCAAACCTTGGCAGTCCTGAAGGTGGCATGAGAGAGGCTGTGATGGTGCTTGATTATTGATGTTTGAATGATGAAGAAGTTCCTCATACTAATACCTTCTTTTATGTAATTATATGAGTAGGTCTATGAAAGGAAAGAATAACGAGATTATGGACAAAAGGTATGAATGGACGAAGCGTTCCTACATCTAAAACCGAGCTTGATAATTAGGAACTGGGCAGGCAGATAGAGAATAATCCGGGCATTATATCATTAAAACAATGTTTTCAAATAAAAGTTCGTGGCCTGAAACTTTATAATATAAAGAAAACCGGCCCAGTAAATATTTTAGATAATATGATGAGTATAATTCGCTGTTTGCATTCCCGCTTCATTGTTATTACAATATTTTACGGAACAAAAACCGTGCATCAATATAAAAAAAAAACTTTGTAAAGCGAACACAACATGGGTGGGAGCGGAAATATCCTATAAGTTACCCGGAGGGCGGAAGACCCTTTTATGAAGGACTACATATATTCGGAAATCAATATGTAAGTATTATGGCAAGTCTTTGAACATATTACAGACATACGGTGAAGTTTGTACGCCATGTGTACAGTGCAAATATTTACGGACAAATACATAAAACTAGGTTACGTTACGTCTGGCGGGCTTTTTCGGTATACTTAAATGCAAAATTAATGTAATTCTGAACTGGTGATCGTAAGTTTTTAATGTAATTCTGAACTGGTGATCGTAAGTTTAGTAATTTGTACAATTATATTGATTCGTAAGTAAATATTTCGACAAATATTTTATTTGAAATTAACAGTAGATTATGTCAAAAGATCTTTCAAGAATGCCTACAAAATAATGAATATTTAGAATAAGGTAATAAATATTTTAAAATAATTCTAATAATAGGCCTACCCCATTAAATCCACTTCGAACGGTATGGGATATACATTATACATACGGCCTATGTTCAGCAGTGGACATTCTATATATATCCTAGGCTGATAGATGATGAATATTGGATACTGCTGATACAAAAATGCTGTTACAAAAAGCTACCAGTGTTTTTCATAAATAACAATGGCAGTGAATTTCATTCCCCAGAAGGAAGTCTATAGAGAAAAAGATTAATTAAAGCATTTTCTCGTCGTCACAAATAGGACTAGGGGTCTACGGGAAATGTTACTGATAAAAAAAGCCAATAGTGTCAACTTGGTCGCGCTAAATATACTCTGAACAGGGTATAAGATATAAGTGTGCCGACGCAAGAGGGAGTGCCCGGACTGTCCGGTAATAGATTACTGTGTCACTCCCGGCGACCGTTGTCAGCGGGCAGCTGCGGGCCTGTCACCCAGCTCTATGCGGAAACAATTTGATGTTGTCCCCTTACTGTTGGTCGGTTGTATCGCAATCTACAAGATTTTAACGACACCCATCCGGTGTTATGGATGTGGGGAAAGTTTTTTTAGATGGATGGACGGGCCCTTCTTGTAACGCAGTTTCAGATGTGTGATTATTTCAAGGATTGGTTTGCGTTTCGAGGTTATGATATATATATCTATTGTTTACCATATTCCAGAATTTATATCGAGCACATATGTGTTTTATTATCCCGCATTTTCATCTTAAAATCTCGTTGGTGAGTATCGTATATCTGGTTAATTCAAAATATCTTCATTTATGTTAGCTGGGCCTATCGAGGAAAACTCCCTTTAGAGCAGTAACCAGCAATCCAATTCCGCAACTAGTCAGTGATTTTGCACTGATTTATAATAGTACCAACCAATCACTACACTTTAATATTTAGTGTGTCTATTGAGTAAGCCAATCAGAGCACATAGTCGATAGTGGGGAATTAGTGGAATAGATTTCAAACGAAATGTACGGCATTGCGCGCCTTGGGTACCCTTGGGACTGCTTGACCATCAGTTAGCCCGATCGGTACCTTTAATTTATATTTATCTCTATGCCGATCGGGCTTTTAGGTATGACAATTAAAAACAATTGTTACATTTTAACCGCAATTCAAAGGGCTGTTGCCATGGCTGGGCCACATAGCAAACTTGTATTTATTTCGGTCTATAAATTCCTCGCATATTCAGGGAACTATCGATTACGGCCGAAACTTATGAGGAAACCAAACTCACATAATAAAGCATATTTGGTCGGTACTACAGGTTGGATGAGTTCATCAAACTGATAAGTCAACGAGCAACTTTACTAATCAATATGTATCGGTATTCAGTTATCAAGTAAGTTCGTTTATGAATGTTTAATGGTATGTTTGGATCGCTCGTTATCATTATATCGCACTTGTTATAGCTTTGAATAAAATTGGAAGAGTTAGAGATTATACAATATGATTCAAGTGAACTATTACTTGAGTGTGTTGGTTGATAGTGTTGTTAAATATTTATTTACTCTTAGGAATATATACAAGTTAATTTCTACGATAGAATAACCATATGGATAGACCTTTGCCATTTGTATATGTTTATGCAAAAAGTGAGTGAGTTAATTGTGTTACAAAACAGAGTATAAAAATATATTACTAAGAATTATACGTAGTACCTATATTATTAACTCTATGATTATATGAAAATAGTTAAATACAAAATATTGAAGGGAAATTAATAAATTCAAACGCAGCCTTAATTAGTTTTATCATTACCAAAGAAGTGACAAAGTTTTTTAAATTCCATATCATTCATTAAATCCATATCCATCTGTATAAGCCATACCCCACGGTTTCCCGCACGTATAGCGACCTAGAATAAACGAGTACTCGGATGAGAGTGACCTATAGCACTCAGAGACAATGTAAATCTCACCAAAAACATTTTCATGTAAAATGTTGCTAAGACCAGATGGCTCACACTGACAAAAACTTATCAGATCTCATGTAGTGCGAAGCTTATAACTCTACACGCCCTAACTGCACAAACTCTACACCTTAGTCAAAATATGTGGCTTGGCCGTTTCGCTACCGCCATATGTGGGTAAGGTGAAAAATGTATTCACTGTTAATTACCTTTCTGTAGTTGTTGTAGTAGCGAAACGGCCAAGCCACATATTGGGACTACGATGTGTAGAGTTTATGAAGTTAGGGCTTATCGAATTTTCAGTGAGTCAGTGACGAAATCGGTTTTTTAGATATCAATAAAATCTAAAGTATAAGAGTTATTGAAACTTAATATGTTTAATATTAATATCATATACCGAGAATTTTGTTTATCTGGTATAATCCAAACCCAAGTTATGAGGGTTCAAATAACGACGAAGCAAAGGTAGGTAGTGCCCTTGCGCTTCGCTTGGCTCGTCTTGGCGGGGGGCAATTCCGTGCCCCCAGATCAAATTCTGAAAATTCTTTCACTCATATGTATCAGGGGCTCTACCGCGTAACTTTGGTGGTAATCGTAATGAACACCATTAATGCATTTCATCCAATCAGGGCCCACGAATAGTCATCGTCGCGTCGTAACGCGTGCGCGTCATTGGTTGAAATAATTAATGGTGTTCGTTACGATTACCACCAAAGTTACGCGGTAGAGCCCCTGATACATATGAGTGAAACAATTTTCAGAATTTGATCAGTAGTTTTCTCGAGGTTACTTCCTCTATCCAAACTAACAAACAAACTATACATACTATAGTAGATATCTTTAGTTCAGCGAGCACAAAGAGGTTCAGTATAGATACCTATAGGAAGTATAAAGGAAACCTCATACAAAAGGGATGTTTAATACATAAAGTACGATTAGATTATGAACCACTGAGCGTATTGTATCTGTAATCTGGCTACTTTTATTTTACTACAAATCTTGCTTTGTTTATATCGCTAAATATGAATAAAGAAAAGTACCTAGGAAGGTATTTATTTTCTCTTTAGGTGTCTGGGAAAATAAACACATTTTGTTTTACTTCTTTGAGCCATCTTTAATAAGTAAATTATTGCTCTACGTTGAAAATATTGTAGCTTTCAAAAGCTTCTACGTAATCTTATCATACTCACTATGCAAAGTTTAATGCTATTCAGGGTTCCGTAACCAGAGAAACTGAAGTCCTAATGCTAAGGCAGTTTTCTTCAAACTTTCGTTCGAGCTTCCGATTGATTAGAACTTCTAAACCAATATCTTGATTCCTTATAATGTATTTTATTTCCTGAGCCCAAAGACGAACAAATACTAATAATAAGCGCTCAGGAATCAATATGAGGGCAATTTTTTGTAATTTCCAACATATTCCGCTTCAATTTTCGATTTCAGGTTTCTTTTTAGTCCTATTGCGAGAGAGCGACAGTATGTTTTATATCTCGAAAGTGGCTTTATTACAAAATGTTGATATTTGTCCATAGTTACCAATGTCATACCAAAATTGCTCGGTTAAGTTCTATTATTATGGTGCGGAACCGCCTCCATGGTAGAGTCCAACCCACATTTGATTTTATGTTGCTTGGCATCCTTCCTTCAAGTGTTTACATAAACTGGCAAGGTACTTAGGTATACACAAATAAAATATTAAGGTGCTTTAAATTATTATAATAAGTTAAGTTTTGACTATAAATAAAGATCTTCACTTACATAATTTATTCCCATCTTTAACGCTGCTGTTAAAATGAGTCGTTTTTCCTTCACCAATACATTTGTAAAAGGAACTTCATTACAACGTAAGCAGATCACAAAGACGTTCCATAGCATACAATTAAAAAAGAAAACACAGCGTACGATGTCAAGTGTCACTCGTCAGCGGGATCGTGTTCTATCTTGTTTATGTTCAGACTTGTCCCGGTGCAAGAGTTCAGCGTGTATTGCTGCACCTCTATCGTTTAACTAGGAACTCGATGGAGTAGGACTTGCATTGCTTACGTTAGTTGTTTTAAAAGATTTTATTTAGTTTCACCTGTCCCGTTGTCTGTGTGTATGTAATCAAATCTTGCAAGTTAAAGACCCACATCGCGGTTTCCGATAGAGCTGCAATTTTTCATGTAAATCAGATAAAAATATGCAATATTATTATTATATGGTGCCGATCTGATGATGGAGCCGGAAGGTGGCCATGGGAACTCAAATTATTAACATTGTAGGTGATAATACATTTGAATGAAAATCAGCAAAAAACCGGCAAAAAACTCATTTTTTGCCGGTTATTTTTAGTTGAAGGCTGATTCCCGAGCCGGTGGTAACTTCAATACCTTTCACCTTTATGAGTCCTCACCTAGGCCCTAAGCTAAATACATGGCTTGAACTTTGAACCTATAAGAAAGCCATCTATTTTTACATCATCAAATACCACAGTCTTCTCGATGTAGGTACCTAACCTTCACACCAACTCACCGGTTGACGATTATCCTTGAAATGTTGGTAAAACCTTGGAGCTATATCATATTGTTCAGTTCGTAGGTTACCAAATTACATGTGACATTCCATTTCAGACAAAAGGCTGAAATTAATGAAAACCACTCTCAAGTAACCAAATTGTCACAATGCTACGTAAAACATATTTTATCTTTGCTCACAATTCCTCAAAAAATTCGTATACAGTTTAACACTAGTCAGAGGTGCTTTTATCAATCGAAAAATATTGTAGTGAAAGATGATGGTTTGACACTTTTTATAACAAAACAATCATTGGATACTCTACTTATGTCATGCATTAATAAAATAAATCTTAATACTCAATGCAAATAATGCCACGGCATGAAATGAGGCAGTGATAGAAAGTTTTCTTCAAGGAACATTCTCGCTAGGTTTTTGTTACGTAGTTTCACCAGTTAGGTCCATCAGTAGGTTAACCACTAGCATACCTCCATCCACTAATCCGCAGTGGGCATACATGGTGGAGTAATGCTCATTCCCATTCAACCTCATTCGTGAAAGGAGGCCTATTGCTCAGTAGTGAGACATTTATAGGCTGATGATGATGATGATAGATTTTGTATCTACTTCGTGTGTTTCACATGAAAGAAAAAAAAATCTATTCTATATTTATAAAACGTCACAAAATTGTTGGAAATTATAAACACAAATTGAGACGCGTGTGAAACTTCTGACTCGTGTCGTATTGTACAGCATGGTTGGCTTTAACAGTTGTTGAGACAACCCTCATGAGTGTGTGGTCGCTAAATGAGGCGTATGTGTACTGTGCTTATTATACCAGTTGAGTATAGCACTTTACACAATGGTGTCTGAGAATTTATACGTCTTTTTTGTAAGCTTACTTTATTTATTTTAGTCTAAAAAGTTATGTGTGGTGAATATTTTGCATTTGTTACTTTAGTTTTTATGCGTTTAATATTAAATATATAAATACTAAATTTAGCTCTTCCGCGATAAGATGTGATCTTATTTCCAGGATATTAGATTTTATTAGAATCAGTTAGCCGTAATAACGTGCAAAAACTTTCGTTATCTATCTGTCTTATTCTATATCTATAACTTCAATACATAGGTATGATAAAATATAGATCCAACGTATATGTACAATACATTTACTTAACACTGATTAGCTTCCTAATTTGTGTTAAGATTAGTGTTAAGTAAGTTCCTAATCAGTGTTAATAAAATCTAAAATGAGTTTAAAGAAATGGTATGTTATCGAATGAAGCGTCGAAATATTTGTCAATAGATACTCCAAATCAAGGCCTCCAAACTTTTATACATGTACTTATCGTGAAAGATCCATTATACATTTTGCTTCGTCATCTTGCTCGTAAATCGTACTTCTGAAGTCTTGAAGGAACTAAGTGTCGTAGTAGGCGGTATTCCCTAAGAATCATCATTACTAATGAAAATCACACCGATTCATATTGAAGGTAAAGTGCAAACGCTACCAAATGAGTTGGAACGGAACGGCAAGGTGCCGATAATTCAGCTCGGAGCATTTTCACTGACTCGACAAAATCCATTCTCTCGACACAATCAGATTTAGGTCATAGATATTCTACTTGTGTTATTTAATAAAATTACTGTCTTTTGGGTGGGATATTTAAGTATTATTATGTGGCTTTTGTTAACAAAATGTTTAGATTTTAAAATATTAGGTACATTATATCGGATGATTTGATACTATAAATTCACGGGTTTATTTCAAACAATATCAATAATAATAAGAAAATGTGATATCTTCGAATGATGAAGGCAGGAAAAATAAACATATCAAAGATGACCATGAATAAATAACAAAAGGCCGCCATTTAAATAGAAATGGTTTTGATTTGACTCGAAGTTATATTATTTTTAGAATATTTTTGCAAAGAAATCTCTGAAATATGTATTTATTGTAGACGTTTTGATTCTTTGATCTAAGTCTCGAAATAAGATCTTTGTTGCATTGATTTTTCCATATGATAACGTTGCAAATAACATTGAAAAATAAAAAGATTGAACACATAACGTTTTGCACACCCAGTTGAGAGCTTGCTCGCCGATTTGTCCGCGTAAGGGTGCTAGCTAAGGCCAAACCTTGGACTTCATCATATAAATAAAAAAAAAACGTTTTGCAATATCATGACACACACGCGACTTGTTTTCCTTACTCTATTATATTAACTCTGTAGTAATACCTAGCAAATTCTTTGTAAAAAAGTGGAGGGGACTAACTGAGCGATACTGCAGCTGAATTAATGTTTATTAGGGTATCTCAAATGAAAAAAAAAAGCGGAACCCTTATAGGATCACTTTGTTGTCCGTCTGTCAAGACGGATATGACATGACCCCCCCCCCCCTGGATGCCTCCCGCCCTTGCACACAGCATAAATTTCATGGATTAAATTTTTTTACATTTTGCACTAAACAAACTACCGGGAATAGACATAAAAATTGTACATTAATTAGAACAAAATGGACCTAAACCCCAGTTCATTAAAAATTTGGCTGATTGGTTTATTTGAAAATCACTTACGCTGTATCAGTTCAAACGGTTCTGGAAAAAAATCTGCCTTACGCGGAATGTTAGATACGCGGTATACGGTATGGGACTATCAACGACGATATACTATAGAAAGTTTATGTATCCGAGAGTGACATAGGCAAAATTATATCCAAAATGGGAATGCGAGGAATCGCAGGGGCCAGCTTTATTATAGTAGATGAATATGAACGTTTTTTTGTAGGTAGGTATATATTCAAAATTAATTTGAAGTTGAAAGTCGTCAAGCACCTATAAACATGTGGTCTGGAAAAACTACTAAAAAAGCCAGTTAGGTACGTTTCCCAGCTGCCAGGTCGCTACAAATGTTAAAACTCATTAAATCCGAAATTAATATTGTGGCACGTATCGTTACTCAAATAAAGTACTAAAATGGTATTTAGGAGCCCAATAACTTCAAAATAACGACACTCGTGGCATATTTCTACAATCATGTGATTGCAGTAAATGAATGTACAGTAACACAAATTCAATTGCATAGAAATAGAGTTTTTATAATCTGTACAATCTCAATTTAAAAAATAAAGATTATATTATAGTGTAATAATAAAATAGGTACGTATTTATGGGATATATTGAAGCTCATATTGCTCCTACATTCAGTTTGTATATAAATCAGAGTTCGGTACTAGCTTAGATCGAAACAAAACAGGCAAAGATACGGTACTCAGTCCACAGCGCTCGGTATAACAAATCTAGCTCACGCTGCCTGGTCTTCTCTCCTCGCTTGCGCTCTATCACTGTCCCTTCAAGTGGTTGATTTTTATCTCTCATAGAATACTTGTGATACTGTTAATCAGTTATCTGTACAACTGTATCAAAGATATAGTCAATTTGATACGGTGACTGCAACGTGCACAGGATGTTATCCCGGCCAATCCACTTGAGGGTAATATTTTCTGAGATAAGTAAGATATGTGGTGCAATGCACTTGAGTAAATACGAAATAGATTTTAGATCTTGCTTGCCCATTCATATTACCTACTTAAAGTGTACCCATAAATCGGGAAGTTATTGGTCTAGGTAAGTATTCTGTATTAGTAGAATTTTTGTGAAGATTACTGCTATGAAGGTGTGAACTTTAAAGAGGTCTGAAAAATTATAGTTGTAAGAATAGAAAGATTAAAACCAATTTGGACGGGTTCAAAAGAATATATTTATTGCTTACTAGCTTTTTGCCCGCCGGGTTCACCTGGGATCGCTTATTTTATCCCCTAAGCGGTTGAATATATTTGTTCTTGGTGTATCAATCAGTCATTGTTTTATCGAGATTAAAAAAGGAATAACCTTTGTAAAAAAATAGTTTCATTAAGTTTTTTATTTATATAGTGTTGAAATAAACTGACTGTATTTTTTTACCTATACACCATATCCAATAGTACCATATCCAGTTCATGTGGCCACATGATCCTATTTCCAACTCTATATAAATAACCATTACGCCTATAATCCCCAGTTATGTATGATTATTTACCGATCCCACTATTACATTTCCTCCATACAGCCTCCATGCGGCTACGTATCGCTTCTAAGATAACCCACGCAATAAGCTCGTAATAAGAAAAAATGCGGTGACACGCCAGAGATTATACCCAGAGATCTACCGCAGTGCGGGACCAAATGTAATTTTCTATTTCTACTAAAGTATCAAACATAAATTCAATATAAAACCCTTAAACGGAAACTCCGTAAGTATAGCTATTGAAAATTCGAGTTGGAATCTCATAATTTGTATTTTTGCTCACTAATATTATGGGTATTATAAAGTAGCATTCCGTAGAATTTGCCTCGTGATCACAAATAAGTCAGTCGACTGAGAATTTGTGCGGATAGAGCTGCTTAATGCGAGGAAAGATTTGTGCAAACATGCAGAGTTATTTGTAAGAGCATCATTATGATCGTATTTTGGTATGAAAAGAAAAGTTATAGCAATTTTTTTTTATTTCTACGAATATCAAAGGAAGTCCACTTAAAGACATGCAGAGGCAAAACATGTCATTACATCTATACATGTTATTTGTGAGGTATGTTATATTATAATAACATTGATTCTATCACCGGTTCGTAATACACTTAACATGAGCTGAAAAGACTTCTGGCAAGAAACTCAGCAAAGAGCTTAATACAATCTCCGCTTAGTTTACGATCAAATAAACT
The DNA here is from genome assembly GCA_947623365.1 of Achlya flavicornis. Lineage (NCBI taxonomy): Eukaryota > Metazoa > Arthropoda > Insecta > Lepidoptera > Drepanidae > Achlya > Achlya flavicornis. The sequence continues at coordinate 6,436,578 of OX392474.1, forward strand.
TAACGTAAGAACTTACCTTAACTTAACTTTTTGTGTATAGTTCTGTGTTTGACCGCAAATACCGCAATCTCACCACGATAAGTGATGATGCGGGCGAAGGTGGTAAGCACACGAAGCCTAGAAGGAACTGGCTCTCAAGTGCAGCTGTCGGAACACACCGATAAGTGCTTGGCGACAGATTTTCAACTTGAGGGTGGTAGCCAGCCAGGTGGGTGGTGGATGGGATGATATGGTTTCTTCACGGTGTTTTCCTTCAGCGAAAGCTCAAGCTGATTAAAGGATTCGAACCCGGGACCTTTGTCTCAGCATCCGACGTCACTGAGCTATCATCGCCTAAAAGAATATCCTAGAATCAAAGAATTTAAAACGTCCAGAAGGATAGTCGCCTCTATGGCAGCATGAAATAAACAAGCCAGAATTGACAGTATTTGACAGCCGTGCGCAGTACGAACTGAGAGCGATTTGATCAGGGAGCCCCTCAAGCGGAGTGAAATTAAATGTCATGCTTTAGTAAGGCGGATTATCCATCTGGGTAGAGGCACGATGCCCTATGAAAATCTTTGCCTAGAATATTAAAAAAAAAAACCTTAGATGTCTTTCACGAAACCAGCGTGGAATTTAAAGAAATGCTTTAGTTTGTTACCAGCGCAGCTCAGTCCCGATCGCAGGGGAAGACTAAACAGACGTAGACGTCTGGTTCACAGTGCACAAAGTGCGAATACTGTCGACGGGGAGCACGAACTCTATTAAGTAACAAAGAGCTAGCAAGCGCCGTTTGCTTACTCCGCATTTCTTGATTTCATAGAATTTGCTTTGTTCTGAAAATGTGGGTTGCGATTTGATATAAAATATTTATAAACATAACTTTTATTAAAACGTTATTGTATATTTTTGTTTTTAAATATTTTATTTAACCGTATGTACAGTCAGTAGGTACCAACATTAATTTCTATGACAATGATAAAACAAATTGGGCGCTATTTACATAATCCAAGTCTGTTACTTCTTTGAAAAGGTCAAGTTTTGACTATGAATAAAATGATAGCAAAGTATTTTTAATATGTAATAAGCTCCAACAATTAGGTCGGCAGTCTCTAAACAAATAGCAACGAATCAAAGTGTCTCGTACAAACGCGGCGCAAACTATTGCCACAAAGCTTATGTCCACATTTAGCTTCGTATTTTCGGTTTACAATGCCGGTGACGTTTTGTTGTTGCATGCATGGTAACAAAATTTATATGTGTTGAAACACTGAATAGACTGTACAGAGATTGCTGTATTATTACAATGAAGCGATTGAATGATTTAAAAAAAAATTTGATAATAGTAGGAAGTCTATGATATTTCAAATAGTATGAGTTCGGTAACACATGGTAGGTATTTTATAAGTTGTCTCAATGGTTAATGTTTATTTCGATACTTATAATAAAGGAATACTATGATACAGCGAGCGACGCAGTCGCGACCCGTCATCGGACCACTTGCATTTTTGTACCCATCGGCGACAGACGATCTTTTGTAAATTTTTGGCTGGCAAGGCTACCCTATTTTATACAGTCCGTTTTCATTTATATTTAAAGTCCTCGCGACCCGTCACGACTCATCCTATGTGAAATAGACTATAGTAGGTATGTCTACCGTTCGCTTTATTTACGAATAATTGAACAAAATATTTTTTAAGGTAACAATCAAGCACACGGGCCGCCTTGTGGTAAGCGGTTACCATACGCTATGGACGCTTGCAACGCCAGGGTTAACTCAGGTGCAAAAATCTCTTTACACCATTATTCTTCACCCATGCTGCACTCACTTAGGTAAACCATAATTTATTTTATCAAATTAGTATAGGTAGGTGCTATCACAGAGTACATGTACTACGTAAGCTTTAAAAGAAACATGGCATGTTTAAAAATAGATGTGTAAATTTTTTATCTATAGTTAATGGCCGACTTTCGGATTCAGGACCTAGATGTGGCCTTCATAAGTGTACTAGGGCCTAAACTGAATAACTGGCTTTGACTTTGACTGAATAGCAAGCATTTAATGAGTTAAATGTATATATTTTTTTAAACTTTCGAATCGTGGCCTATCTTCCTACAATGAAGGACAAAAAATTAAGCAGAAATAATTTCAATAAAAATAATACACTCGCACAAAATTCATTACCTTAGTTGAAAGATGATATACAAAACATAAAAGACGACGATGAATATGTAAATATAATTGAACGCGTATGTAATCAGATATTTATGATTATTCATATCGAAAGAATGTAGGTAAATGTTTTTCTGATCGCATATCGTTTGTTATTCAAAATTCAAATGTTTCACTAGATATTCCAAAGATCTTGTATAATTTATGTGTACCTACAGATACACAGATATAGATTGAAAGTTGAAACGCAACAAAAATAAGTGTTAGCGATTTGTATGGGAAAAATATAAAATGTGATGTGTTACATAAGACTTATGTCCTGTGGTTTTTCCCTTGTAAAAAGAGTGTAATTTTGAGGGTTATTTCTTTCTATGCAATAAATATCACAATTTTTCAAGGAACAAGTCACAACATCTATAAACATAAACTTTTATATTTAAAATTACACGATCGTAATCACACCACATTACTCGGGAGTCTGGACGCTTTGGCCTTTTATTTTACCTACTCGATTTTCGTTTTGACTCACGTCAAAATTGAGTAGGTATGCGTCTCTTACTCTCTCGCAAAGTGTTCATAAGGATTGTGATTCGGATACTTACCTATCTCTTTTCCACGCTTCGTTGGTATTTTTAGCGTAGTATTCATAATTCTCATTGAAACGATTGATTTATTCACTCAGTAACTGAAAAAATAAAACGTTTGAAAAATAAAAGTGTCTGTTACGTTTTCACACCTAAACCAAATACTACTAAATAGTTACTACGTAACCTAAACTATATAACATAACTAATTTTGATTGGTCGCGTCGTAGAACAGTTATGTCTTTTGACAAGCATCTTTAGACAAATTGTTGAACCCACTTCATTGTATTTGTTATTGGATAATCAAAGCCATTTTGTTCATTGAGATTGTGGGACTCAATTGTCCAATTTTTTTTTTTTTTTTTTTTTTTTGAATGGACATGAAGGTACGGGCCCAAAATTTGGCCTTAGTACCCTTACCCGGACAAGTCGGCGAGCTAGCTCTCAACCGTAGTTATGATTAGGTAACAAGGCCTGAGGGTGCCCCAGTTGGGGCCGAACCTCGGCTCAGGGCTGTTACCGAGGGGAGGGAATTGACTGAAATCTTTGATGATTTATTTATTTATATCTAGGGAAGCGTATTATTATTGGCGGCTCGGGCCGCTTGTCGAGTTGCCGTAGCAATATTAACAAGTGGGGGACGAGACTGAGTTGGGAGTCGCGGCGCGTGACCTCGACGACGAGGTCGGTAACGAGGTGAACGGTCACCGCGGTTCGCATCTGTATTGTGTGTTGAATTACGACGAGCTTCCGAAGCTTCGAGCTGAGCTAAGGTGGTGGGATCATCGGGCTCGGTGAGGACGTGCCTCGGCCGGCGGACATTGGACATACGGGATGGCGTGTAGGTAGCCGCCTTAACGATTAACGGATTACTATGATTGACAGCAGTGTCAAAGAATCTGCGTGAAGCGCGTTTGAAAAATTGACGGACCGTGGGGAGGCCCAGGTCGAGGTGGAGGTTTTCATTGCGCAAGAACCACGGGGCACCCGTGGCCTTGCGCATGAAACGGTTTTGCAAAACTTGGAGACTATGGATCCGCTTTTGCGATGCGTGTGCAAATACAGCGCATGCGTAAGAGAATATGGGGCGAATACACGCAGTATACAGTCTAACCTTGCTTTTTAAGGCAAGTTTAGACCTGCGATTTAAAAGGAAATGAAGGCGTCCCATCACGAAATAGGCGCGCGCGCGCACCTTTTTGATGTGGGGCCCGAAGGTCAATCGATCATCGAGGATGACACCTAAGTATTTGGCTTGCCTCTCCCAAGGGATCGGTTCGCCGAACATGGTGACAGACTTTACTGAGGGGGGGATTTTTCGTCTAAACGGCCTATGGAATAGGACCGCTTGACTTTTGGCGGGATTTATCTCAATCCTCCATTTCCTACACCATGCGCCTAGGGCGTCTGCTGCGGATTGGAGGTGGGACACTATGGCCTTGGTGGTGCGACTAGTACAGTAGATTGCGGTATCATCCGCGAACAGAGCTAGCTGTACTGAGTCATTAAATTTGGGGATATCGCTCGTATATAATAGAAACAATAATGGGGAGAGTACCGAGCCCTGGGGGACTCCGGCACAGATGGGATGAGGGGACGACAGGGCGCCTGTTATTCGATATCGAAAGTGGCGGTTCGACAAAAAGTCTCGTAAGATGAGTACGAGCCTATGTGGGACACCTAGGGTGAATAGTTTAAAAATTAAACCATTGTGCCACACTTTGTCGAATGCTTTTGCAACATCGAAGAACAGGACCCCAGTCATACTATTGGATTGTTGGAAATGGTGAGAGATATGTTCAACAATACGATGGACTTGTTGAACACACGAGTGTTTAGTTCGAAAACCAAACTGCTCGTTCGGAAGTAAATGGTTAGCATCGGCATATGCTTTGAGACGGTTGTAGATGAGTCTCTCATAAATCTTACCCAATACATTGAGCAGACTTATGGGACGGTAACTGGAGGGCTCGGACATGGGTTTGCCTGGTTTGTGGATCCCAATAACGTGAGCTTCCTTCCACTGAGGTGGGAAGAAGTTACACATTAGGGCCGCATTATAAATGGACGTTAATAAGAAAATGAGCTGAGCGGGGAACAGTTTGATCACTTTATTAGTGATTTTGTCCGAGCCCGGGGCTTTTCGAGGGTGGAGTTTTCTGATGATCGATTTAACTTCATCAGGGGTCACGGGAGGAAGGGGGTCTTCATCCTCCTCCTCCTCACCATCAGCGGCGACACGCCGCCTCCTCCTTGCGGAGGAGGGGGGAGCCTCTGGTGGTGGCGGGGGGGGGGGAGACACGGGAGGTATGGGCAGGGCGAGTCTACGCTCGACCTCGGAGTTGACTTTCTCCAAGTGACTGGGGTCTACTGGAAGAGTACTGGGCGTGCATTGAAGCTCGAGACTTTCGGCGAGGCATTCGGATTTGTCCTCGTCTTCAAAGGCGGGCAAGGGGTGATTGGGTCTAATGAGAGGTGGCATGGGGGCTATCGTGTCCTTGGTAAGGGCACGGGAAAGCTTCCAAAAGGCAAGATGGGAGGGTTCTAACTCCTCAAGGGTCTTGTCCCATCGAGCATCACGCATTTGCTCGATGCGGACCTTGAAGGCGCGATGGAGAGCGCGCATGCGGGCGCGGTTACGTTCAGAGGGAAAAGAGTCAAAAGCCCGTATGGCGGCGTTCCTCTCCCTCCTCATCTCACGTACGTCATCGGGCAGTTGCCAACGGAGGTAAGTCTCCGCTGGCACTGTCCGAGAGCAATCGGTAATGACCGATTGCACGTGAGTGGTGAGTGAGTCGATCGCGCCGATAACCTCGTCCGCGGTGACGATGTTATCCGGGATACGATTCAGATGGACGGAATCGGTGGACTTGAGGTGTTCGCCTAATCTGTCCCAATTGGTGGAGATTTTAGTAGGAGGGGGTTGACCTGGATCTGGGGGACCTGTGCGCGGAGTAAACTCTAAGATCACAGGTCGGTGGTCAGACGTCAGTTCGTGGTGCACTGATACGTCATGCAAACGTAAGTTTACATTGCGCAACAGTGCCACATCGAGTATGTCGGGTCTGAGGTCTTGTTGATGAGGAAAGTGGGTCGGTTCGAGGGGAGTAATGATGTCGATGTCGAGAGGCGACAGGAGGGATTCTAAGATTCGACCTCTGGGGTTGTTCGCGTTACAGTTCCAGAGTACACTTTTAGCGTTCAGGTCGCCCGCCAAAATGACTGCGTTACCGAGGCCAAAAATGCACTCTAGATCACTTCTGAAGGAAGTGTTGACACGGGACGGGAATTGTCCAATGCTATGCTATTCATACTTATACCACAGATTCACTAATATATACTCAAAAAGCTTATACTATAAGTTAATAACTAATATGTGACGAACCGTAAATAATGCCACTGCGTCATTTACTAAGTTAAGACCACACACGATTACTTTATTAAGTTTTTAATTAATTTAAAAGTGTTGCGATGCCCGGTGTCATTTTTCACGCTACATATTTATTGGGAATTCCGTGTAAATTATTAGTTTTAGATACGTGTCAGTTGTTCAGAAAATGGCTTTTCGTGACATATGTTGTGATTGATATGCCACAGCCGCACGTTTGACACCGCACTCGGACGATTTATCTTCGGGAATTTTTACAACAAATCCCAGACTGATAATGCAGTGGCTCCCGAAAATATATACTTTGTGGATGTTTTGAGTACCTATCAACTTTACAGCAAAATAAAGATTTTAATGAAAATTAGCAAAGGGGTAGCTTGGATCATGGACATAAATATATGTAGACGATATTATTTTGCTAGTTCATTATATCCGCAATGAAGGTTTACATTTAACTTTGAGAGAGAATCCCGGCTAACATTATCTAGAACCCAAATATAAATAACAATAAGTAGAAAAAAAAACAGTCTGTAGTTATTATAAAGATCTTACTATTTTCATCAAATAAAAATGCCCTAGTTACACATTACATAAAAAAAAAAAAAAACTAGTCTAGGTAATTGCTGAAATAATCAAACCTCCTAGCTCGTAGAAAGTAGGTAAGTAGTAGTGTGTACAAATGGAGCATAAATGGCACTTCAGTGCATACCGAAATAAATTTTGAAAGTCTGAAGCTGGAGCTGGGAGGGATCATTCCTGGTTCAACCACTTATTTGATCCTTTTTCTAGTTTGAACCCTTATTTTTGCCAGTAATTCATCAACACAGGGCCAATGAAAAGTAATGTTCCACTGAGATCATTCTTAATATAAGAACAATATAAAAAGTTTGAAGTGAATTTAATAAAAGTTGATCAAAGATAGATGCTGGACTATGGAGATAACTCGATGGACAGGTCTTTGCGGCAAGAGAAGGGCTGGGAGACCTAGGAAAGGAAAAATGGCGTCATAATAAAAATATCAGACCAGAAATTAATGATGACAACAGAAGACAGAAAACTGGTACCTAAACCCAAACAAAAATAAAACATAAATACTAACTTTTATATTTTTTATACTAAGATTTGTATTGTAAAAATAGCATAATATAAATGTACTGACATAAAATTTATTGTTTTAATAATAATGTTACAATGAAATCCAACAAAAACGTAATTATTAAAATTAAAATTCTCGGATTCAGTTTATTATTGATTATCGACGTATTATTTTAATTAAAATACCAGATCATTACATAAAATAACAATACCAAAACATCAAAATGACATAAAACCTGCAATCAAATCTTCGTACGTTATTATTACAGGTGCTCCTAGTGCTGGGAAATCGTGACAATATTTTAAGACAGGGCACGAAAACAGGTTGCAAGTGGAATAATACAACCGTAAAGTGTCCCCTTACAAACATTCCAAGAATCTCATTTAAAGTTCAGCGTACTCCGAAAGTCACAGTCAAGTGTATTATGTGTAAGGTACACATGCTAACTTCAGCTCTTCACATGAACCGAACGATCTGAAACCAAATATACGGCTTCTTATACATTTTCAGGTTTTTTAAGGGTTTCCTAATTAGAGCACACTTGGTTCAACCACTCCACGAGTGTTCATATTTGAACAGTAAATAAATAAAGCCTGAGGACTCCCTCAGATAGGAATGTTGTGACCTGTATCAATGTCAATACAGGTCACAACTATATCCTATCTGATTTGAGGTCAGCACTTGAATCGAAACAATTGAATTCGAATTCAGGATTTAACAACGCAGGGTTTACTTAAAAAAAAAACTATCTTTTCTATTGCCTTGGTTTTATGCACACTTTGTAATATGGGCCTTAGTATTTAAATTGACATGTAAACTCAGTCGTAGAAATAAGTAAATCAACACTTACTGAGATTAAGACATAAGGTATGTAATAAGAAGAATGTAAGGCCTAGATTAATAATGAATATTCCTCATAAATCAATTCATGGTTGACGATATACAGAAAATATTAATGTCAAGGACATAATACCGACAAAGTTAATTCCTAATATAGGGCTTGCGTGACTAGTGAGAAAGAAATAACATGGTATTAATAAAATGTAATAATTTATATTTAGCAAAAAATGAATAATTGCCCAGTTGTTTGAATACGTGTTCCTTGTCAAACTATTATTCATAATAATATTAATTACGTATTTTCAACCATGTTTGCTTTGTACCAGAACTATAAAGTTCCAGTAGTGGAGCACGTGTCGCGGCACTGAGATGTTTCCATAGAGCAATTAGTAGTGCATGGTAAAGTTGAGGGCGCCAAAGCACCATGGTAGATTACCCTTCAGATGGACCGTCCTAATTAATCCCGCTATACGTAGTTCCTACAACGACTATAGGTGGGTTGTAGCTGGAGAAGACGGTATTCAGATAGTAGACATAGTGATGTTCAGAGGAACTATGTCTACTATCTATCCTCTGATAGAGCCGTGGTCTATCAGATGCAGGCAGATGGCGCTGCAGTCGGTATCTAGGTTATATTATCGACTGCAGCGCCATCTGCTGGGTTGATTTGTGAATCTAAGCCATCCAGGGCGCAACCCAAACGCATACAAAAAAAAACATTCAAATCCGTCCAGCCGTTTAGGCGGAATTCAGTGACATACACACGTACAGTAGAATTATCTATATATATAAAATGCTTTGTCCTGAATGACTGAGAATCAACGCACATCCTAAACCGCTGATCGTAGAGACCTGAAACTTGGAGGGTGTGTTCTCTGTATGACGTAGGCATCCGATAAGAAAGGATTTTTCGAAATTCTACCCCTAAGGGGGTGAAAAATGGGGGCAAAGTTTGTATGGGACAACGTGATTCCTTGGTCCGATTTACTTCAAATTTTGCATAAACATTCCTTAACATAATTTGATGGAAGACGTGTTTCGTATTATATTGAAACTCATCGCCTAACGGGGTCAAAAAGGGGTAGAAAGTTATTTTAGGGGTCATTTGCATCGAAGTTGATATCTATACTCCTTAGTACTTTTGATTTTAATTACATTTTATTTTGACACATGTTTAAAAACTCAATCCGATTTTCACAGATTACAGAATAAGGCAGATCGAGCGCGCGGAACACGGGAGTGAGGCCAAAAAAGCAAATACAAATTGTTAAACACATACCAGCGGGGCGATTACGTAACTTAATTTCAATCATTTTCGAATTGAAATCGGTTCAATATATCGATTTTCTGATAACTTTTTTACGTTCTATCATTGCAAATGCAAACAGTGGTTCATTAGAAATGGAACCATTTCCGATTTTGTAATATTTCTACCGATTCACAGGTATTTCAATCTGAATTTCATTACAATAAAGTTACATAATCCACGTACTGGTATTCGCTTTTGAATTTGCTTTGTATAAAAAACTTTATTTAACGAAAAACACTTTCTTTTTAATAAATTAGCACACATCAGCTTTTAAACGTAGCTTATACAAATTCAAAAGCGAATACCAGGTATGTGTTTTTCAATTTGTACCTAATTGCTTTTTTGGCCTCACTCCCGTGTTTCGCGCGCTCTATCTGCCTTTTGTTCTGGAATCTGAATTGCTGTTTAAAATTGGAATGTCAAATATAAAAGAATATTTAAATCGGATTAGAATTCGAAATTTGTTTGGAAGTTCATTTTCTCGAACTTTTTGGCGGGAACTTGCAGAGTGACGTTGCATTTTAATTTTTATATTCATAAATTCGTGGTGGTATTTTATCCCAATCAATCAAAACAAAATCAAGTGAAATGAAATGAATCATGTGTATCGTGTCTTTTCAAAAGACCGTGAAGAGTTTTAGTACATGAACACCACTGTAGTAAAACATAACTTTCATGGACGGTGACCGACTGCATGAGGACTATGTGAAAGTGATTTATTGTGACTAGAACTTATATAATATAACTGGATATTGGCGAAATACCCGTGTGACGCCAATGAAAAAAATAATTTTGATTGTAGTTAATTTAATTTCATTCTCATTTGTTGTTATAATGATTAAATAAGATTCTTTGAGTTCGATTTTTTTGTGTAGGTATAATATTACATAATTTTAGTTTTAAGTGTAAAAATATCTGTTTGATTTGTTGTGTCTAATAATCAGTGGCGTGCATTGGTTTTCGAAGGAAAAAATTCAAACCGTACGCGGGTGAAACCGCGGGGGTCTGCTAGTATATATATAAAAAGATAATACAATAAAAAACACAAGAATTTTAATATATCTAGATATATCCAACATAACATTATAATAGAAATAAATTAACAGAAGAAAATCCTGAGAAATAATGGGAACAAAAAACTGATATAGGTATTTTGCTGGATATTCAAAATTCTGTGTTCTCTAACATTAAATACCTTTGTTACCTAACTACATAAAAGGCTGTTTGTAAAACCACCTACGCAATTCAATATATCATCCAAAGATAATAATATCTCAGAGTATATAAATACTACGTATAAATAATATTGTGTATTAAACATTTTATCTGTTCTTACCTACCAGAGAGAAACTAATCAAAGTCGAGTTCTATTTTAAAGTTATCTCATTATTCAGTTCGGAGTTCATACTTTAGCTTCGATCAAAGTACTAAATACTATGAAAGATCAAATGAATTATTTAGCACTTTCAAATTGTCTTTAAATTAAGTATAATATCGTAGACAAAGAAGGTATAATTCGCGAGGTAGCTTAATATAATAAAGACATTTGAAATTTCGTGTTAAGCTTTTCGCTCAGTGCCAAATGTTTCCAAGTCGACTTACGAGTTAAAATTGCCGGGATTCGTCTTAATTCCTTAGCTATTACGGTTCTCATGAAGAGTCCACGTCAGGTGCTTCCGATTTAATTTCCTAGTATAGTTTCCATAATCTGATGTCAAAGTCAAAACTTCTGCGCGATAAAGCATTTCCAGCTTTAATATTATCTTCTTTATATATAAAATTCTACTGTACGTGTGTATGTATGTGTATATAATAATATAACCTAGATACCGACTGCAGCGCCATCTACCGGGCTGGTTTATGAATCTAAACCATCCAGGGCGCCACCAAAACGCATACAAAAAAAATCATTCAAATCGGTCCAGCCGTTTAGTTGGAGTTCAGTGATAAACACACGTACCTACAGTTGTTTTTTTTTGTATGCGTTTGGGTGACGCCCTAGATGGTTTAGATAGGGTAGGGTAGGGTAGCACCACAGGGTAGGGTAGCACCACGCGAACGAAGTCGCGCCGAGCAGCTAGTAGTATATAATATACCTACTTATTTCCAAAGATTTAAAAACCTAATAGAAAGTCATTAATTTACATTAGCTACCTTTATTTCTGAGATAGTGTCTACTGATAACTGTGATAATTAGCAGTTAAATTCTAATGTGGTTGGCCAGCCCTATTTCATGTCTAGTTTATTGCTCCGGGAGATCCAACTGTTTAAAGCTGTTTAAAGCCATTTCACGTCAACGCTGACGGGTTAATAGGAGAAATTATGTTTATTGCCACAGTCATTCGGATACCTGCTCAACCTATGTCATACTATCCAACGAATGATAATAATTATTGTTTTACATTATTCAAACTAAGATTTTACAGGGCATAAAACTTGGAAGGAGCAATAAAAGAATTTTCCATCGTAAAAACGAAGGGTACGTACCGTCATTAATACAAACTTTGTATTTTCATGATTTGTACCTCTTGCTTGCTTTGTTGTATTGTAATTTTTACGGTCGGGGATGCCTGCGCTCGCGTGGTTACACTGCGTAATCGTATTTTATATCAACAATGGCCCTTATCTGTAAAAACGTATTTGAAATTCATGGGTCTGCGTCGTTGAAAAATTGTCTACAGTATTTTTATATTTAAAGCTCTTGCCACGATGATAAAAAGTCAACTTGGCTTACCTATTCGGACGCACGAAAGTTGACTTCGAGAAATTTATGTTTCCAACAATTTATGATGCCCTTTTGTTACCAATAAATCTTTTGAGATGCGTTAAAAATACTTTTAAATTTTTCTCTCCAGTTGTGGTACTGTTCGTTAGGCTTTCGTTCCGGAACACTAACAAGGGTAAAGTTTTAAACGCTTTCTTTCCTACGCCTTTTACGATATTGGTTTGGAGTGAAATATTGGCGTCCTTAACTTATTTATCTCTGGCAGCTAGGCCTACGACGTGCGTGCAATGCAAAGAGTTTCTGAAATATCCCTTGAATGTAAAATGGGACAATTTAAGGAATCCCTCCAAACTTTTGGATGATCCGTTGTAATTGAATAAAGAGATGCTTGATTTATGTCACAAGTTGTACTAATCAATAGAGTTTTAAATGTTTCTCGTTGGCGACATTCGAGTGGGTTTCAGTGTAGGTATCCACGAACACAGTAGTTTTCAGTTCAATAATTAATTTCTTTTTACATTGGCCTTTTTAAACGTCGGAAAAATACATTATTTATGCGTTACTATTAGATACCACATAAGTAATATTCAATAGTGATAAACATACGAAAGAAATCTTGTGACAGTTTTTTTTTCTCTAAAACTAAAACTGCTACCAAAAATTCAAAGTTTAAAATAATCACATGTCTTTCAAATACATTGTATTTAAATACAAGCTAAGCAAAACGAGTAAGAACCAAACGAAAATTTTAATGAACGAGCACCTAAAAGAGCAGGTACGATCTCGGGCCAAAAATATCTAGCAAAAGTTACAACGCGAACGTGAATTTAACTTCATAAAGAGAAACTACAAATTCAAAAAGGAATTAATTAAGCTGATGTGTTTAAAACTCTGCACACGAGTGTTATAAATTTTAGTGGCTGAGTCACGCGCGGCCCTGTATTATGTATTCACAAGAATTTACTGGCGGCGCTTTATACCACACGTGAGCATACCTATATGTAAAATTAGCTCTTACCAGAAATGCAGTTACATATTGAAGGTGATGTAATTAAGCGTAATTATTAAGTCGAATAAAAAAGGTGACTTTTTATAATAAATCAGTATTTGGTAATATGCAGGTTTCATGTCAAGGATTTGATTAATGATCACAGATAGTTCTAGTGGAGTTTATACAATTTACTACGATTGTATAAACTTTCGCCGCGTGGTGCCGGCGGAGTAGAATAGCACCACCCCATTTCTTCCCGTGGGTATCGTAGAAGGCGATTAAGGGACCATCCAAGAGGTGGGCAGCAGCGCCTCTTGTGTAGACAACACAGTCCACATAAACACACTGCGGTCACCAACCCGCCTGCCCAGCGTGGTGACTACGGGCAATACCCTCTATGGTTAGGCACAATAAGAAACGGCCCCCAGTTCCCGGCCGCCCTACTATTCCAGGTCACGGCAGCGGCCTTGGTTACGGTAGGGTAGGGGGTGCTAGGAATCCCCGGGCTACGGACGGCTGCCAACAATTGACCCTGGCTACATACAACGGACGCAGTCTACGGCTGGACGAAAGCCTCCAGATCCTTGAAGTAGAATTAGAGAAGATACGATGGCATGTTCTCGGGTTATCGGAAGTTCGTAGAGAGGGGGAGGACACGATAACCCTTGAGTCGGGCCATCTATTCTACTTTAGGGAAGGGAGCCAACAATCTCAGGGTGGCGTGGGATTCCTCGTCAACAAAGCCCTCCGTGACAACGTGATGGAGATCTGCAGCGTCTCGGCACGGGTAGCGTACCTTGTACTGAAACTGACCGAGAGAGACTCTCTCAAGGTCATACAGGTATATGCGCCGACGTCGAGCAGCTCAGATGAGGAGGTGGAGGCCGTTTACGACGATGTGTCAAAGGCCATGAATCGTACCACCAAAACCCATTATACCGTTGTCATGGGGGACTTCAACGCCAAAGTGGGAAAAGAATGCGGTGAATCTTGTTTGGGACAGCATAGCTATGGGCGCAGAAACCGTAGGGGCCAAATGCTGGTCAACTTCCTTAGCATGCAGGGGCTGTTCTGTATGAACACCTTTTATCAGAAAAAGCCCCAACGGAAGTGGACCTGGAAGAGCCCCGACGGTGTGACGAAGAACGAAATTGACTTCATCATAGCCGACAAGAAGCATATATTTAGGGATGTCTCAGTGATCAACAGGTTTAATACCGGTAGCGATCACCGGCTTGTGCGAGGCACCCTAAGTATTAATTTTAAGCTCGAACGTAGTCGCATGGTGAGGTCTGCTCTTCGTCCAAATGTGCCCCAAGCTGGACATGATGCATTCCAACTGGAATTGAAAAATAGATTCGCCGCACTGGAGACCCCGGCAAATGTTGACGAGGATCTGGACGGCTTAATTGGGGTGATACGCGAAGTGGGAACGAGGCACTTTCGGAAAAGGCGGTCAGATAGGAAGTCCAAACTTTCTAGCGAGACCCTGGATTTGATGCGATTTAGACGTGAGACACCAGAGGAAACTTTGTCAGATCCCCAGTCACTCCACAAGAAAATCAGGAGCTTGGTGAGACGCGACCTTCGCAGCTGGAACACTCGCCTAGTACATGAGGCGATCGAGCGAAATCGGGGGTCGAAGGTCTTTACCAAGACACTGGGGAGGAGTCATCTGACAAAGTTAGCTACCTCGAATGGTGAAACCGTCACATCAGTCCCGGGGATATTGGCTGAAATTGAGGACTTCTACGGACATCTGTATGCTTCGCATGCACCGAAGTCTACACCTGACGCGAGAGACCCTAGAGCCCCACTTACCCGCCACTTCACTGAAGATCTCCCAGACGTAGATGTCGACGAAATCGAGGCGGCTCTCAAACAGCTTAGTAATGGGAAGGCTCCCGGTGAAGATGGAGTAGCCTCTGAGCTCCTCAAGGCTGGGGGTAAACCTGTTCTTGGGGAGTTGAGGAGGCTCTTCAACTCTGTAATAACCAATGGGACTACCCCGAAGGCGTGGAGCAGAGGTGTAGTGGCATTGTTTTTCAAGAAAGGAGACAAAACGCTCCTTAAAAACTATAGGCCGATCACGCTTCTGAGCCACGTCTATAAGTTGTTCTCGAGAGTCGTCACGAATCGTCTGGCATCAAGATTTGACGCCTTTCAGCCACCGGAACAGGCTGGGTTTCGTAAAGGCTATAGCACCGTGGACCACATCCATACTGTTCGGCAGGTTATACAGAAGTCCGAGGAGTATAACCAACCACTGTGTATGGCGTTTGTGGACTACGAGAAGGCCTTCGACTCCATCGAAACCTGGGCCGTTCTGGAGTCTTTGCAGTCTTTTTGTACGTGGAGGTGCTGAGAAGTCTCTACCAAATGGCGACAATGTCCGTCCAAGTGCAGAACCACCAAACAAGACCCATCCAGTTGCTCAGAGGTGTAAGACAGGGTGACGTTATTTCCCCGAAACTCTTCACCAATGCTCTGGAGGATGTCTTCAAGACCCTGCGGTGGAATGGAATGGGCATCAATGTCAATGGTGAATATCTCACACACCTCCGCTTTGCTGACGACATAGTCATAATGGCAGAATCGCTGCAAGACCTGCAGGAAATGCTGTCCGATCTTAATGCTGCCTCGAGCCGCGTTGGGCTAGGGATGAACTTGGACAAGACTAAGGTCATGTTCAACGAGCACATCGTCCCTGTGCCCGTTTCCGTCGAAGGTGTAGCCATTGAAGTTGTCCAGGAGTACGTCTACCTAGGACAAAAGTTACAGCTGGGTAGAGACAACTTTGAGAGTGAAATCACCAGAAGAGTGCAGCTTGGCTGGGCAGCATTTGGAAAGCAGCGTCACATCTTCGAGTCACCCTTGCCACAATGCCTGAAGACCAAGGTATTCAATCAGTGCGTCCTGCCGGTCATGACATACGGAGCCGAGACGTGGAACCTGACAGTGAAACTAGCCCACCGACTACACGTCACACAGCGAGCTATGGAAAGGGGTATGCTCGGAATCTCGTTAAGGGACAAAGTCCGGAACGAGATTATCCGACTAAAAACCAAAGTCACTGACGTAGTACAGAAGTGTAGCAGACTGAAGTGGCAGTGGGCTGGTCACATCTGTCGCAGAACCGATGATCGGTGGAGTAGACGGGTTCTCGAGTGGAGACCACGACTCGGCAAGCGTAGTGTAGGACGCCCTCCGGCCAGATGGACCGATGACCTGAAAAAGGTGGCTGGTGGTGACTGGATGGCGAAAACGGGAGATCGGGCCATGTGGCGAACCCTGGGGGAGGCTTACGTCCAGCAGTGGACTGCAATAGGCTGAAATGATGATGAAATGTATAAACTTTTGTTATAAATTGTATAAATTGGTGCGTAGTTTTATATTATATCTATGTATTAAATAGTCAATACCTATCTTTATATATACAAGAATGTATCTAATTATTTAGAGCTATCGTAAGTCATAACCAGTTTCTATGTTGTAAGTCTAAGTATTATTACGATAAATCATTTTCAATATATTATCGAGAAAGATAGCACAATTTCTACAGATTTATCAAAAGAACATGATTCATGTGTACTATATACCATAGATAGTCATATAAGGCTTTATTTCTATTAAATCTTGTGGCTGTAGGTATAGGTTTTTCCATTGCTCAATATAGTTACCTAAATACTTGTTTGGTATATTGTTTACGTTTGATAGCTCTTTTATCAAAAGTGCCTCATATAATATTGATTTACATTCCTTATGCTGATGGCATAGATGATTCGCAAAAATGTGAAGCATTTCACATTTTATTACTCGAATAATCCGTGCATATGATACGAATTTTTCACAGAGCGTGCCGCCCACTGTTGCGTTGAACTATGCGCCTTTACCTGGAATACTTCTTTTGTAGGTAAGTAAGGCTAGTATTCATACCTCATGTTCAATTATTGGAAAAAATAGAAACGTATTATTTTACCGACACACCAAGATGTAATGTAAAATGTACTTCGATATTTATAGTAAAATAAAAATAAATAAAATAGTTATTTATCGGTATTACTACCTATAATTTTGAATTAAAAATAAGCACAATATATTAATTACATACATACATATTTGAGATATCGTGTAAAACTTTTATAGAAGGCGAAGAGTATGACTTGTTAAATAAACATAAATACTGAAGGCGTAATAATATATAGGTATAGTTAATTATTAAAAACCATTATGAAAAACGAAGATATTTATCATTAGGTTTTAGAAATTGCAGCTTACCAAGCTGGTACTTTCTGTGAGGATAAAATATTAGCGCTGTTTCGAAGCTTTTACGCATATTATTTATTCAAAGTAAGAATAGAGGATACTTCCAAGCCGCAACTGGTACGTATGCGTGATATCTGCAGATAAAAAATGCTTTTAAGAGTCACTTTAACAACTTTAAAGGCCAAATACTAAAATGCCACTCACACTTCAGTTGTGATAAAGTCGCAATTCAATTGTCCCTATATAATAGGTATAATAATATAATAATAATTGTCTTCTTAAGTATTTAAGGCGCTCCAAAATTTTAAGTGGCGTTTCATTATTTGTAGTAGGGTAAATATTACCGATTATATAAAACAGAAAATATTTTTTTCAGTCATACATTTTTCATAATATTAAGATTGTTTCATTAATTATTTTGTCACTTTCATAATAGGTGGAATATCTATTATGTTCTCGCCTACCTAAACCTGTTTTTATTTAAAAGATATTATTAGAATATCATATAAAAAAGAACATTTAAATGATTACAATACGATATTTAAAGATATCTTGTAAATATACTGTAATTTTCTTTTTCTACATTCTCTTTGTAGCTTCTTAAAACTATGCATGTACTGTAGCATCAGTATCGTACAGTATAGTCGTCGGATGAAGATATAATCATTTCCCGGAGCGTTGTTAGCCTATGCAGTGCTGCCAGTGTATGTGTCACGTACAGCACCTACACATATATCTACATACACCTTTATAAATCAAAGTATTCCCGGATGGCTTCAAGAAATGTATTTGGTTCTTCGCCAACAGAATTGTGGTACAATAGTGATAGGCGATAGGCGTAAGTATTTTTCATAGATAACTCACCTATCTATAAAATGTTACATTGTGGTGGATGCAATAGAATATTTATACACTATATTCTTAAAAAAAAATGTTTTTTTAAATTATATAAATGTTAAAAAACATTTTTTTTTAATGATTAGTACCTATTCATTGGGTACATGATGTGGGTTGCGTTTCTAAGACGAATAAAAAGTCACGGAGTATATGTTTTTACAATGTATTAAAAAAAAAAAAAACATTATAATATTTAAATTGTTTAAATACATGATGAGTAAAGTCGCCAGTGCTCATCGGCTAGAGGGGGGGTCGGTAACATGTGAGTGACGCCCCGGTGGTCCAAGCGTCCATAGGACTACGTTAACCGCTTACCACCAAGTGAGCCGTAGGCTATTTTGCGACTTAATCAGACAAAAAAAGTTATACTATTATATAATAATAAAGCATACTTATGTTTAGGATCAGATAGACGTATGTGAACAATTTATCGCAGGATATTACATTATTTCCCAAATAATACGTAAAGTAAATACACTCGAATCGACACACATACATAATATTGTATATGAAATGGCACTTAGTACGAAATACGGTAATATAATAGGCGCCAGACCGCCATGACACATGACTGTTTCTATAAATTGAGTATACAGGCTGAGTTGACCACAAATCGCTGTTGCGTGATACAGCATGCTCATAAAGAAGTCATTAGCACTGTGCATAATTTGTTAAAGCTTGTACTGAAATTTAATGCATATTATTTTAATGAGTCGATATTTCTAGAATCGTCTTTCGTTACCTAATTTGGGGTCCATATAATAACAACCTTACGTTATTCAATTGTATGAAAAATAATTGGACTGTTTAACAAAAAACTTAAACCGACTTCAAAGTACACGAAGAAGTAATCAAATCCTGATCTGATGACAATGGGACCAAACGGAAAGTGTACCCTTCCAGACAAAAAAAGAAATTTCCATATCGGTTCATAAATGACGGAGTTATGATGTAACAGACATAAAAAAAAAAAAAACATACAACCGAATTGAGAACCTCCTCGTTAATAAAAAAGCATATTTGCTGAAATATTTCTCTTTCCACAAGTTCAAATATGAATGTAAAGTTATATAAATATCAGGAGTGATATTATTTACTTTAGGAGTTTAAAGCAAAACTAAATTTCAAGCTTTCGAGACTTGGGTAAACTAACGAACTTGGAACTGAATTTCTTTGGTCACACACAGTTCAAGTATTCTCGAAGACATGAAATGAACATTATATGGTTACACGAAACTTTGCCTTAATGTATGTCCGGTGTAAGTAAATCTATATAATAATAATGAATCAGAGAATCAGAATCAAAATCATTTATTGTCATAACTTTGCTTTGAAATAAATAAATAAATAATAAATAAATAAATCCTGGGACATTCCTCACACACGGTCATCTGATCCCAAACTAAGCAAAGCTTGTACTATGGAAACCAGATAACTGATATAATACATATACTTACTACTTTTTGTTTGTAAATACATACTTAATATACATAATTACACCCAGACTCAGGACATACAGACATGTTCATGCACACAAATGCATGTCCTGTGTGGGAATCGAACCCACGACGTGCGGCGCTATAGGTTAAGACTCCACGTCTTAACCAACTGCGCCAACTGGCCCGTCAGCCTTGTAGTAAAACATAGCCATATACTTGAAAGATTAGACTTGTCAAACAGGTTACAAATGATTTTTAGTAATAATCAATTCTTTTACAATAATAATAAAAAATAAAACACAATAATCAAACAATCATATCTCATGCTAGGTAATGTTATGCTAGGCATGCTAGGTAATAGGCTCATGATTGGCAACGTAATAGAACTAGAGTAATAAGGCGATGATAATCCAGTGTTAGCTGGGTAGAATGCCTAGACGAAGGTCCCGGGTTCGTGAGGAAACCATAGCACGTAACGTAGGGTACTTTATAGTACCCGCCTGGCTAGCTACCATACTTAGGTTGAAAATCTTTCACCAAGGACCGACCGATAGGTGGTGTGCTTCGTCAGCTGCATTTGAGAACAATTTCCTTATAGGCTTTGTGTACTTACCACCTTCGGCCACATCATCACTGACATTGGTAAGATGTGGTCAAACACAGGTCTATACATCACACGAGTTTTTCACTTTACATAATATACGTACGATCCCTTACAGGTACAAAAGAGGTTCTAATTTAAGCGAAGTACCCTTTAACTTCTTATTCTCGGTTTAAATTCTGGTGCCGACACTCACGTACATCTTAATGTCTCTACTTCCTTAGATTTATTGGACACGAGTATTTATGAACGCATCTTCAAGGCTTTAAACACTTTCGTGGATCGTGTTAATGCAATTTTATGTTATTAAACGAGGTTATTAGTGCCTATTACACTGTTAAATGACTCTATTACCTTATTAAAATGAATATCTCATTTTAATTAAATTTAAGTTCAACTCTTTTAAATGTAGAGTTTTATGTTAGGATGGAATTAATGTGTAAAAGTAAAAGAATGTTTTTCAAGTGAGAAAAATAATCTTGAGAAGATAAAATCCAATACTATAAGTTAACGTTTATTATTATGTTACGTATTAACTTACTATAGAAGCAACGTTCTCATTACCTTGATCAATTTAACTTTAAAGTAACTGAAGTGAAACCTAAAGTACTAAGTTACTCAAATGTGCACTCAAAACAAGTTCAGACAGACTGTACTTGTTGGACTGCAGAGTTCACATGATGCTAACAAGTTTTATGCATTCTACTATGTAATTATATAACTTATCTAAGAAAATTATCATATCCGAAACAAGGTATAGGCTCAGAGTATATAAATACTACGTACAAGTAGAAGTATAGGTATAGGCAGCCAACTGATTACCGTCTATAAGAAATACGTTGCTGTTTGATTAAACTTTCTTGATCTTCCAATGAATATGCTAGACCCTGTAATGTATATCTTTATAAACACAAATTCTAAGCCTCAGTGATCGCCGAAAGCAATTTGACATAGCCTTCTTACATAAAATTGTTAATAGTAATGTTGATTGCCCCACACTGCTATCGCAAATAAATTGTATAAGCAAAGCTCGTCTTCCTGCTAGCCCCAATCGTATTTTACAGAATTTTCGTATCCTCAGTTCTTCACAAAAATTACACTCCTAATTGTTTCATTTGTCGTTCATTAAACTTATATAACAATGAATTCATTGATGTCGATTTGTTTAATAGCTCTTTTAAGGGACTTAAATCAATAATTGGAAAAAACTGTGTATCTGTGAACCGTAATTTATTTAATTATAATTGTTTTCTTATGTTGTATATATGTTACGTAACTTCCATATTTGTTATTTTTCTGTATTTTAAATTCTATATAATTCAAATTCAAATTCAAAATCATTTATTCAAATAGACCTTCGCAGTCACTTATGAAAAGTCTGACTCTAATACTCTAATACCGGTTCGGAAGGTCGCATTTGCTGAGAAGAGCCTATAATGATATACCTATATTTTTCTTCCTATTGTATTGTAAACCAATGCTTTAAATGTTTCGTAACTTTAAATTTTCATTTTCGGCACTCGTCTATATTATGTGTAATATGAGCTTACCGAAATAAAATAAGTCCTAAAAAAAAATGTTAATGTTTTCTTTGTAATAACTGTTTGTTGCCAAAATAGAGAAAAAACAATAATAATAATCTTCTAATGAAACTTGACACATAAAAAGATCATTTATTCTGGAGTTACAAACAGCATACTTTTACTTATATTATAAGATCAAGACGACTTATAAATAAACAATATTACAGAAGTTAGAATCAATGGAAGAGCTTCCAAAGTACATACACAAAGCACACATTTCAACTTCAAAGTCACTCATTATGATATATTTGCATTACTCATGTCTTCCGTCAGAAGTAAATAGGTACATAATAAATATGTATGCGGGTAAGTACGTTTGCAAAATTGTAATTGACGCTAAGAATCATTTAATATGAAAACTTCCTAGAGCATAATAGAATCGTTAACTTGTACACTGTACTTAATATTACATAAAGTTTATTAAAATTAATAATGACATTGCATTGATTACATATTTCCATGAATGTACAAATCCTTAGGTTATTGTGTCATATTTTTAACAATAAGGTTTATTTTTATATTTCGTAGTCTTTATTTCAATAGGGAAATTCATATTTTTTCCTAAACTCTTGGCAAGTAAAAACGCATAAATATGGGTTTTTTTACCCTTGTAATTTTTTACTATAACAATGGGAATCGGACTTTTTACGGGAATAAAATGCAGTTATCAAAGTTTAAATATACACAGCGTTTTGCAATGCGGACAGCGAGGGAGTGGCCTGCCTTCAGCGTTTGTTTCTCTTAATCTAGGGATTTTCAACGCCAGAGTGAATAGGTTTCTTCTAGGTAAGTATGCTACATCTAAGCGTTCATTCACACGTACCGCAACCACACCGTAGATGCCCCGACAAAATGAAGTCAAGCGGTGGTTTGTGAATAGTGTCGCTGCGGTTTTTGGGGTTGCGTTGTGCTAGATCCAAAATGTTTGTACACGCCTTGTTCACGGTGTCGCTGGTGGTTGCGTTGTGGTTGCGGTGTAGTCGGTATCACACACGCTGTCGATAGTGACGGCAAAATTTGGACCGTGTGAGTTCAACTATTAGTTTTCATACAAATTATCGCGCGCCCACGTGGTTTGGTTGCGGTTGTGGTAGGTGTGAATAGAGCCTTAGCACGCCTTAGGCTTCGTCATCGTCCTTTATGGGCGGGTCAGAGGCCAAATGCCAGTAGAGGAAGATACACTTTTAAATTGTAAAACAATAGCGTGTCACAGACGTAGCTTCATTAAAAAAACCGGCCAAGTGCAAGTCAGACTCGCGCACCGAGGGTTCCGTACAAACCTGTAGGTATATAAGTAAATGGTAGTATAGACCTGAGTATTTGATATTAATTTTAATTTATGACGTATTAAAAAGAAACTACTTACTAGATCTCGTTCAAACCAATTTTCGGTGGAAGTTTGCACCGTAATGTACATCATATATTTTTTATAGATTTATCATTCTCTTATTTTAGAAGTTACAGGGGGGGGGACACACATTTTACCACTTTGGAAGTGTCTCTCGCGCAAACTATTCAGTTTAGAAAAAAATTATATTAGAAACCTCAATATCATTTTTGAAGACCTATCCATAGACACCCCACACTTATGGGTTTGATGAAAAAAAAAAATTTGAGTTTCAGTTCTAAGTATGAGGAACCCCCAAAATTTATAGTTTTTTTTCTATTTTTGTGTGAAAATCTTAATGCGGTTCACAGAATACATCTACTTACCAAGTTTCAACATTATAGTTCTTATAGTTTCGGAAATAAATGGCTGTGACATACGGACGGACAGACAGACAGACAGACAGACAGACAGACAGACATGACGAATCTATAAGGGTTCCGTTTTTTGCCATTTGGCTACGGAACCCTAAAAAGTCACTTCATTCTGTTTCTCAATATTTTCAATTTTGTAAGCTACGACGGTGATGAGAACCAAATCTGACCCGTTATAATATTTATATCAAATTGATATTTTTTCTATTAATTTATTAGTTTTCTTTGAAAATGTCATAGATATTTATAACTATGCATATATTCTCCGAGTAAAATAGCCAGACTGTCTCTCTAGGCCAAGGCGATTATACTAGCACCAAATAAATTTGTCTAGGGTAATATAGGTCAGGGCTACTATTAACTAAGAACTTGAAGTGTTCCTTAATAAAAATAAAAGCCTTCGTCTCATCTGGCTCGCGCAATTGGTTTTACGAGATGTTAATCCACCTCCCTGTGTTACCTACTTAAATGTAAATGGAAGCCGAAAAAAGACATTTATTTATGTATTTTCCATGCTCGGCCTCATCGGCACTGACCAGTGGGGGAAAACTCATAGAGTAAAAATATTAATAGAGCGACTGTACTAGAGTATGTGCCGTGAGCGTAAATAGTGATTGTGATTATGTGTCGTGAGCACAAATAGTGATTATGAGTATGTGTCGTGAGCACAAATAGTGATTATGAGTATGTGTCGTGAGCACAAATAGTGATTATAAGTATGTGTCGTGAGCACAAATAGTGATTATGAGTATGTGTCGTGAGAACAAATTTAGTTAACGCTATATTAGGTACTATTCTTACTACCAACCACTCTTTTTATTTTATACGACGAATGTCAATCAAAAAACCAAATGACACTGTCGTTATGCTGAAATTCATGAGTGTCCAATTGTATTCCCACGTTATTAATTAATAAATAATTGTTTATTAGACTCGACTACAAGATACAGATTTTGCTTTTAATTATCTTACATTAAAATACAAGCATACTTTGATACGCCTAAACTAGATATGCATATGTTCTATATAGACATCAATGCCCCTTTAATATCATAAATATGTTACCTGGTACTTGTACGTAGTATTTATATACTCTGAGCTGGTACCTATTATCTCAGCTATTATAAATCAGTAATATGGACCTGATTTTATTTTTATTTTAGTTTGCAAATTTATATCAGAATAATTAAAACAAGTTATTAAAACATAAAGCAAATAATATAGGTATAATGATGTATGTTCTACCGAAAGTGTGAGTGTAAAACAAAAAAATTTAACCACCGAAAAAACTGAAAAGCGAAAAATAATAAACCTTTTAAATATATAGAATTTTGAATATAACTTGAATTTTATAAGGTTTTCCAGACACCATTAAAAATTACACACCTCGCCATAAAAATCGGTGAGTGAATAATAAATTACCCCTATTTTCCCACCTTAGGGTAGGTATTTTTTATCCAAATTTATATGGGACCAACTTTGAGGTAAACCCTATCCAATAAAAAAAGAATTATAAAAATCGGACTACTCTGTAAAAAGGTATGCGTGATCATACATTAAAAAAAAATATACGCCTCGACTTGTAAACCTCCTCCGTTTTTTCGTCGGTTAAAAAGACGTAGGTTTAGTGAATGTTATGTTTGGTTTATGTTTGTGTAGTGTGTGTATATAGTGTATTAATTAATATTTAGAAAAAGTTTCCTTCTTTTAGTTAGCATAAAACAATTTATATTTAATTAAGTGCAACCGTGCGCTCGAATTGCATTTCCGGCACTGATTGTATAAATAAACACAATAAAGTATTTTATTGTTTCATTGAGCTGTAAAAATATTGCCGTTGGCTTAGTGCAATGAATATCCAGGGGTCGCGAACACAGTTGATACAAATATTTTTGTTTTGGTTCTGTATTTTAAATTGACACATTGATGTTACTAGTCTATAATTAGAAATACATACTTA
The DNA here is from genome assembly GCA_947623365.1 of Achlya flavicornis. Classification (NCBI taxonomy): domain Eukaryota; kingdom Metazoa; phylum Arthropoda; class Insecta; order Lepidoptera; family Drepanidae; genus Achlya; species Achlya flavicornis. The sequence continues at coordinate 6,462,173 of OX392474.1, forward strand.
GTATTATAAGACACAAAATAACTTAAAAACTATAACAAAACTAAAACTATAACTTAAAAATAAACTTAATCTAACAAGCCGCTACCAGTAGGCAACGTGCCCAAAATGCTGGCTGCATTGCCACGTTGTATGGCAATGCTTAATCTTTGCCCAAAATAAAAACCAGCATTTTGGTCACGTGTTGCTTCGACCAGACGTCCAGATAAATCATTGAAAATTTTGCGTGCTCCCGGTCCCCACGGTCCCAGCGTTTCCACCCCAAAAGGCTCAAATATGTACCCGCTATCAAGGGTACTATATTTGCACCTTTTGAGGCTCTCCGCTGATTCCGCCGCCGCACCAGCCCTATTTTTAGTTCCAGGAAGATGAGACGGCGCAAGAGTGTCTACGCAAGTAGCGTCCCACACTAAAGGCCGCCCCATCTTCCATGGAATAAGAGTCATTCCGTCAGGTCTTTTACCATCGTCACGCATGAGGCCATTTGGTTCCAAAACGGCCGCACAGTTGGCGGTGGTAAAAGCCCGACGTATGATATCATTAAGGCTGGAGTGGCGGGGAATTCTTCCCGCACTTCTGACACAAGACAGACCGTGGTGACCGAGCCGGTCGACAGCAGTGCCACACTGGCAGCGGTGCGGAGCACTACACGAAGCGCCCAAGCGAATGGATACTGCAATTCGGAAAGATGTTGAATCAATTAAAGTACCAGTATTGGGCGATGGGAGAGCCTGTAGCCACAAACCCGATTCCCACTCACCAACGGCTAACAGACGGGCACGATCTGCGGAGCTTAAGCACGTATTTAAAAGATACTTCCGTGTTAACTCGCAGATCGGCCCATCCCACAGCCGCTGAGAAGATGTGGTTTGTGGCAAATCAAAGTTAGGACAGGCTAATCTCCACGCATTCCTGGCCTCGTTTAAGTAGTTTATTTCCAAACTGTCCAAAGAGGCTGCGAGAATTTTTTGTGTTAAATTTTGAGTACTATGGACAGAGGACAGGAATGCGGGGAGAGCTACACCAGAAATAGATCGTACTCCCAGGCCCCCCAAACGCACTGGAAGTGAAGCCTGTAACCAAGCCCGCTCTTCAAAATTTATATTCAAAATAGATGCCAAAGTATTTTTTACGATGCTGTCTAATCTTTCAAGAAGCTCTTTATGTTTCCAGAGCTGACAACATCGTAAAATGTAAGTAAATTTGGGGACAAAAAGACAAAATTTTATAATAGTAAAAGCCATGTGGGTATTAATTTTTGATAATCGGTTTGAAGTTTGTAAAAAAATTTGAATTTTTTCGTCGAAAAATGAAGGAAATGATTCATCAAGGATAGGGGAGCCTAATAAACGGAGAGAACACTTGTCAATAATTTTTATATTTGGGGCCAAACCGATAAACTTTTTTAAAACCAAATCTTTTGAAGGACAATTGTCGGAGAAATAGAGTTCACATTTTGAAAAATTTAAATCAAGACCTATATCTTTAAACTCTTTTATTAAAAAAAGAAGGTCGTCAAATACGGTGTTAGCGTCACCACCAAACGTCCCATCATCCAAATACCAAACATTTAGTTTAGATTGAAGACGTTGGATGATGGGATGAATGGCGAGACTGAATATTGCTGGGCCGAGAGGGTCTCCTTGTTGACAACCAACCGCGGATAAAATTTCGTTGCCAAGATAAGTTAATTTTGTTGAAGAACTATAACATTGCCAAATAAAACTATATAAATTTGGAATTTTGTCTTTAACTTGCGTTAATAAGGCTCCTCTATCCACAGAATTGAAGGCATTCTTCACGTCCACCTTCAGCAGCACATCTCCACAATTTTGATCTGAAAATGTACGCACCGAATGAACGGCGGCTTCGCAGCCACCTTGCGAGCCAAAACCTAGCTGCACTGGCTGGAAATAGTTTGCCAATTGAGGCGCGGTCTTTTTGCAGCAGATTTTGGCTGCAAGGCGACGATATGTCATACCGACGGCTATTGGTCTAATGCCACCGTCATTCTTTTTTAGAGCACAAAGATTGGCACCGTAAAGAATCTCCGTGATGTCTCCGTTGACTCGACCTGACAGCATAAGGTTAACCAAAGCCGTCAAGTCCCTAAGTAGCGCCTCACCTGTTTCACCATTGCCGCCACACAATAAGTCTTTTAAATGTTGCGGCGTTAGGGCATCTAAACCTCCTGCGGAGCCACTCTGAAAGGACGCGACGGCTGCAGATACATCCTGAGCGGTAACTTCAACGGAAACATCAGACTCTTTCGGTGCCTCGGGAAGTTGAAGATCTGCTGCCGGAGATGGATGTTTTCCTTCTAGAGCTAGAAGCGTTTCAGGGGAAGCGGGAGCTATTGTGTCACTGGAAAAAAGGATTCGCGAAGCACCTTTTATATCTCCGTCACCGAGTTTGCTCTCTACAAGTCTGTAGATAGCAGACTCCGTGACGGGTTTCACAGTGAAATTTGAATTTTGATTTGATACTAAACTGCTGTCCGAAAGTAGTACAAGTTCTTCCAGTGTGCTGTACTTCACGCAGTTCTCTTTAACTCGAGTAGTTAAAGACTTTTTATTATTTTGTTCTGGACTGACGTAAAACACAGCATAAGGGAAAGACAACAAATGCTCCCAAGCACGTCTTGTATTTTTCAAAACTACTAACTTGATTGCCTGGGATAATGCGATAGCGACAGAGAGGCGGGCACCACGTGGAATCCGTTTTAAAACTGGTGTTGATATTTTTGAATGCGATAAAGTTTTCCAAAAGGGTTGATCAGGACTATTCTGAGAAGTAGTACCTTGGTTAGAATTCGGAGCCGAAAGGGGGATGTTAACATTTTTATGGCATTTGCCCTGGTGGATTTTTAGTCCTCTCTGTCCCTTGAAAAAACGTACCTGAGAACATTCATGGCATTGTACGAGATCTTCCAGTGACACAACTGGTTGGTTACTGGATTCACTTTGATTCGCTTGAACGCATCGTGGCATGTCCGGAGCAAAAATGTCTTTAAATAACCTATATAAAAATACGATAAAATAAGCCAAAACACATAAAAACGCACAAGAAAACATATAAAACAAACCGAACACTTCACATGGCGTATTTATGAAGAGAGCACATTGGCGGCGGCGGCGGACCACGGCTTGGAGCCATGGTAGCACTTATCTTCTATGCGCTCTTCGATTTTTCTATGCGCTCACTTACGTACGTGTTAGTACGGTATGCCTCGTGCAGTTCAACCGCTATTTACTGGGTTTATAAATAATTTTAAGATGAACAGTTGTGAACGTGCTTGCAACAAAAATATTTTCCTTTGACGTCTGTCAAGACGCTTTGGCTCGTATATATTTTATTATAATTTCTATGTACTTATACGATTAAAAAAGCTGAAGATAACAATGGAGCTTGTTTATCTGGTATTCACCGTCACTTAAATCGCTGTATTGTTAATATATAAGCACTTTAAATATTTTGAATTTATATTTTGTTCAGAGCTTATGTTTACCATGTCAAAGTTACTAGTTGGCTTTTATATATTCACTTGTACAACTTGTTCAACTGCAGTATATAGTTGAACTAGCTGTCCCCCGCGGTTTCACCCGCGTTCCCGGGATAAAAAGTAGCCTATGTCCTTCTCCGTACTATATCTGCTATCTATTGGCTATTTGCATGCCAAATTTCATGATGATCCGATGAGTAGTTAAGGGGTGATAACAACAAACAAACTCACTTTCGCATTTATAATATTAAGTTAGGATTAATAGATTGATCTATTATTTTATGAACATGAATCATGTTTCTTCATTCAAGTGTGAGACCAAAAATCCAAACGCTATTTATATATTACGAGTATATTCCCATTTCTAGAGTGCTCTAAAACCTAGAGTCGATTTAGACATGCAAGTGGTTCAAATAACCATTAAATTTAATCTTGATGTCTTTTAACGGGAGTAACTAAGGGTTAAATCTAATATGTAGGATCCTTAGGACGCGGTTTAAGCCTTTTAACTTTTCTAGACTTATTTAAATGACTTAATTCTATAATTGACATGAAACTGCCAAGTATTCCACTTGTTGTAAAATGGCTGTAACTGTTATCCACACATGAACAACTGCAGTGGAACAAAGCATTTGTAATCAACGAGGTTAATTTTGCAATAGTACACACGGCTCACAATCGTAGCAGTGATTCTGTACCAGGAGACATGATGACGTCATTAATCTTTCTGTAATGGCCACCCCGAAGGCAAGCGGTGCTCGTCACGGGACATTTGCTAAAGCGACTCTGTTATCTTACTGCCTACTACCTGAGCAAACTGGCTGGTCATTTCACAAATAGTTTCATTCCCAAAATACGCTTTATGTATGTCAAAACTTACAGAAATCGTAATGCATCATCGATGTTTATACGCGTTGTGTTTTTTTTTAGTTTTCTTAAATTTTTTAGATATTTTTAAGCAACTTCAAGAAAGGAAAGGGGGTTCTCAATTTGCTTGTATGTTTTTTTTGTTTTTTTTTTATGTTTGTTACCTCATAACTTTGTCATTTATTAACCGATATGGAAAATTTTTTCATCAGGTCAGGATTCGATTGCTTTTTAGTGTACTTTGAAGTTGGTTTAAGATTTTTGTAAAACAGTTTTAATTATTTTTATTATGACTAAGTTGGTATACATAAGCATACGACCCGCGTGATGGCTAGCTAGTATTCTAACTTTCATATAAATACGGACTAAGTCGCGAGTATCAGCTAGTATTATACATAATATATTAGTATTAAATAATATAAAGGTTTGTTTAACTGCATACCTAGATAGCGTTCGGGCTACCAGTGATGAACCCAAGAATAATAAAAACGGGGAATTTATATTTTTCAGTCTGGCGAGCCTGAGAGTTTATGGTGGTATTAGCCTAGAGTCGTTTCAGCTAGGAGTACCTACATCGTACAAAGAATAAATTCCTGTTCGTGATACACGCGCAAATAATAAACGGCATCAAGGCTGTAAAGGTCTCGCGATAAGTTGCAAAAGGTAAATAAATTGGAATTCCACAGTTATTCGAATTACCAACGTTTTAGCGTAAATTTGCTACACTTTCTATTTCATCATCATCATACCCATCATCATCAGCCCATCCACCATCATATCAGAATTTCCTATATGCCTCCCCCATTGATTTCCACTTCGAACGGTTCTGGGCCGCTTGCATCTAGCGGCGCCCAGCGACTCTGACCAGGTCGTTGGGTCCACCTGGTGGGAGGTCGTCCCACTCGGCGCTTTCGTACGTACGTGGTCGCTAATCGAGAACCTTTCTTCCCCATCGGTTATCGGCTCTTCGAGCGATGAGGCCTGCCCAAGCCTTGCCACACTTCAGCTTACTAACTCTAAGAGCTATGTCCGTCGTTTTCGTTCTCCTACGAATGTCCTCATTTCGGACCCTGTCACGTAGAGAAATTCCGAGCATAGCTCGTTTCATAGCTCGCTGAGTGAATCTGAGCTTATTTATACGGCCAGCAGTGAAAGACCACGTCTCTGTCCCGTATGTCATCATCACTTCCTATTTAATACGCTGTAATTTATTTCGGATTTAATTATGTGGTATATGTTTGCAAATTAGTTTAGTACCTACCTACCTGCCTACCTATGGATATTGTATATACCCGTTTCATAATAATTAGTTTACAAATCATGTTTCAGGTAAAGGTATGCTAATAATTAAGTCGTATTATGTTTTCCAGCTATAATATTACGTCGTAGATTTTCTTAATTTGCAATTTCCATGAAACTCTTGAAACATAAGAATGAACTTACCGAGAGGGTTTCCAAATAAATTGTGCTGAACAAATCTAACAACAAATACCTTCAAAAGAATCCGTAAACTTTTATCTTGAACTTATTCATTTAATTAGGGTTCCGCACATGAATATTTTATGAGCATTATAACTTTTTATAGGCGTAAGTCCTTACTAATCTATTTTTTTTTCTAAGAAGTGGAAACCATAATCTTAAAGTGCCAACCAAGGTTCTAAGTGACAAAGCTAGCGGCTCACGGCTTATTCAGGCATCATTGTAAATGGGGGAAGCTCATCTTGAAATAGATACCAGATATAATATTATTTGAAGTTGTAGGAAAATCTTGAGTAGATAAATAAATTTATTTGAATACACAGTACAATTTGATGGCAGAATAACATTATCTCGGATGATTGATAAGCTGGGCACACGCGAAATTCTGCTTTATATTCTATTTGTCTTAGAAACTTCGTTAACAATACAAAAGACCATGCATATAGTATAACAAGATACGTCTTTGAAGACTAGCGGTTTTGACTCATAAAAAAGCTATTTAACTTATACCTATACTGATTAAATGTCCACGTTGATAATGTCACTCTTCTGCCATTGCCAAACAATATGTCGATATTTACGTGACCATTTAGTCAGTACGTCGCCAATGAGTAAAATTGGACTATATTTTTTTATCACAAATGAACTAATAATATAGATTGACACTGACAAAAAATTCCGAAAAATAATTTGTCATACTACAAAACTAAGAAGAAGAAGGAGGACTTTTTAGCGGGAACTTGCAGTGGGGCGTTGCGTTTTCATATTTATTTTCATAAATTCGTCTCTTTTGAGTTTTATTGCACATTATCGGTGGTATTTTAACCAATAAAGATCAATCCATGACCACCAGTGAAATGAAACGAAATGAAATGAAAATGTGTATCATTAATTAGCTAAATTTTGTGTCAGCTATTTTGTCATCATAAAACTTAGACCAGAGAATAATAATAATAATAAGAATCATAAGATGAACGGAACTAAAAATAAATATTTTACTTTACTTATTTGTTTGTAAGCCTACGTATATCCATGGTGCAGAGCATTGGAACTTTGTATTACTTTTATCTCAGTTCTTCTATCTCTAAATGTTGTATATATTTAAGCAAATAATATTATCTTTCATTCGCTATACTTAAGAGCTTATACTACCCCAGCTCAAATCCACATTTTGCCCCCGCTTCATGGCTCGGCCGTGCAGCCCCCGCATCGCGCAGTCGCAACTATCTCACTCGCACGAGTTCATGACACGGCAGCCCGGCAGGAGTCACGCACGACTCACGAGTCGACCGTACGATAGGGTAAATACACAGTTATTTGACCTAAGTATGGAAATAAAATAAAACGATTGTAGAAAAGTACTAAAGCGCCGCACGATAGGGTAAATACACCAGTATTTGACATCTTACTAGATTTCCATACCTAGTTACTACTAGGTATGGAAATAAAATCAAAGAATATGATAGATTTGGGGTGTAAGGGTCCAAACAACAACTATTGGATCCCTGCCAACCTCACCTGCTCGTGGTGCACCCTGCTGATAAACAGACGAGGCTCTGGCTCATACTGAACCCCGTTTCGGGTTGTGGTGGACAGGCGGTGGCCCCATTTAATTCTTACGCCGCCCGGCTTGGTGGTAGGATATTCACATACCCGACTGGCTAGCGACCACCCTCGTGAGTGAGTCTGTCGTGAAGCAGTTCGCTGTGTTTCGGCAGGGTTCACGAGAGCCAGTTCCCCTACATCCGAAGTGTACGGCATGTATGATGGTGGGGTCCAGCGATGCGATTTGGGCGATCTCTGATGTGTGTGGCGTGTTGGGTTGACATGGGGGCCAGGGAGACCCGGTGAAACGGCTGTCCGCTGGCCGCCCGCCGGTTAGTAGGGGACCCGAACCTGGGCATTACCTATAAGCTCCGGCCCAGGAGGCCGTCCCGCCAACCGGCGCATAATCCCGATGAGTGTCTGTCCTGCCGGGGGAGGAGACCGGAGTGGAACCAGACAGGCACTCCCGGGGGGGACCGGGGGCCCTTCCGTCCCCCATGTCAATTCCACAACTTGTCGCCGCATTCGGGTCGACCCGCAACCATTGCGCTTTGCCTCCGCGATCATATAAACTGCACACTTCCAATAAACTCATCTTTTTTACGGTTTTTTAAAAATGGTTAAAGTTAAAAGAAAAAGGTTTACTTCAGCGGCACCCCTTTCCACATTAAGAGTGGACTTTTGCAATATCAGGGGACTCCACAGTAACATCAACGCCGTCCATCATCATCTTGAGACGGCGAAGCCGGCCTTGTTCTTTCTGACGGAGACACAGATAACCTGCCCGAGCGATACATCGTATCTTCACTATCCCGGCTACAATCTCGAACATTTGTTCGTTCCAAAGGCCGGGGTGTGCATGTTTGTCCGGGAGGGCATCTGTTGTCGCCGTCTAAATAACCTGGAAGACAGAGACCTGTCTACTCTCTGGGTGCGTGTGGACTACGGTGGGTCCACCCGTATATACGCGTGCCTCTACAGGTCTCATCGCGGCGACTCTGAGACAACTCGTTTCTTTGAACGCGTCCAAGAAGCGACCGACACTGTGCTGGAACGGTACCCCACAGCCGAGGTGATTGTCCTCGGAGACTTTAACGCCCACCATAGCGAATGGTTGGGGTCTTCGCGGACCGACCACGCTGGGAAAACCGTTTATGACTTCGCTCTGGCTTATGGTTTCTCGCAACTGGTGCAGGATGCAACCCGCATTCCTGATATCGAAAACCACGAGCCTTCTCTGCTGGACCTTCTGCTGACTACACACCCAGATGATTACCAGGTCTCCGTCGGTGCTCCCCTTGGATCGTCCGACCATTGCCTGGTTCAGTCTGAAGTGCCACTAGCGCTACCAGGAAGATCTCGACCCCGCGAGACGCGCAAAGTTTGGCATTACCGGTCAGCAGATTGGGATGGACTGCGGGAGTTTTATTCATCCTACCCATGGAAGCAGCTTTGTTTCTCGTCGGATGATCCGGACAGCTGCGCAGACTTAGTCGCCGATGTTGTATTGCAGGGCATGGAATGTTTTATTCCATGTTCTGTGGTGCCCATTGGAGGATCGAGTCAGCCTTGGTTCGATGGGCCCAGTGCAAAGGCTACTAGCCTTAAGCAAGCTGCCTACCGGGCATGGACTAAAGCGCATGCTCAAAATGATCCGGATAAATCCAAATTGAGAAAAGCATACAATTCTGCTTCTTGGTCCAGCAAAAAGCAATTTGCTAGAGCGAAGTTCCAGCACATCGGCAGGATTGGCGATCGGCTTGCAGGTTTCCCTTCTGGAAGTCGAGCATTCTGGTCGCTCGCCAAGGCTGTCGAAGGTAACTTCTGTCGGTCATCGCTTCCTCCGCTGCACACAACGGATGACTCTCTGGCCCACACTGCAAAAGAGAAAGCCGATTTACTGGCAGCCCTCTTTGCAGCTAACTCGACACTTGACGACGGGGGAGCCACACCGCCTAGCATCCTGCGTTGTGGCAGCTCAATGCCGGAAATCCGGTTTTCGCAAATCGCGGTCCGACGAGCTCTGTTCTCCCTTGACGTCCGAAAGTCGAGTGGGCCAGACGGTATCCCCGCCATTGTGCTTAGGACGTGTGCTCCAGAGTTGTCTCCAGTGTTGACGCGCCTATTCAGACTCTCCTATACCGCCGGACGTGTTCCTTCTTCGTGGAAGACTGCCCTTGTCCATCCGATTCCCAAAAAAGGGGACCGAACAGATCCGTCCAATTACAGGCCAATAGCGATAACCTCCCTTCTCTCTAAGGTGATGGAGCGGATCATCAATACTCAGCTCCTCAGGTATCTAGAGGAGCACCAGTTGATTAGCGACCGCCAGTACGGCTTTCGTCACGGTCGTTCCGCTGGTGATCTTCTTGTTTACCTGACGCACCGATGGGCTGAAGCCATAGAGAGTAAAGGCGAGGCATTGGCAGTTAGCCTCGATATCGCTAAGGCCTTTGATCGGGTCTGGCACAGGGCACTTCTATCGAAGCTGCCGTCGTACGGAATTCCCGAGGGTTTGTGCACTTGGGTGTCTGATTTTCTTGCTGATCGGAGCATCAAAGTCGCCGTTGACGGATGCTGCTCCGATATCAAGAATATCAATGCTGGCGTACCGCAAGGCTGTGTGCTATCACCCACACTGTTCATCCTGCATATCAATGATATGTTGAAAATTGCCAACATTCACTGCTATGCGGATGACAGCACTGGGGATGCCCAATATTCCGGCCGTGCTAACATCCCTCGGTCCACGGTGGAGGAAAGTCGAATACGACTTGTGTCTGAAGTCGAGACTTCGTTGGAGCGGGTCTCGGAATGGGGGAGACTTAATTTAGTCCATTTTAACCCCTCGAAGACACAAGTCTGCGCGTTCTCCGCGAAAAAAACCCCATTCGTAGTAGCACCAAAATTCGAAGACACTCCTCTCAACATCGCACAGAGTATCGGGATCCTTGGTGTCGATATTGCGAGTGATGTCCAGTTCCGAGGTCATTTGGAGAGCAAAGCCAAACTGGCTTCAAAAAAGTTGGGTGTGCTGAATAAGGCTAAGTGGTACTTCACGACACTCCAGCGGCTACAGCTTTATAAAGCCCAAGTAAGACCGCATATGGAGTACTGCTCGCACCTCTGGGCAGGCGCACCCGCTTATCAGCTTGATCCACTTGCCTCGGTGCAAAGGCGGGCCATTCGTATCGTTGACGATCCCATACTCACTGGCCGTTTAGAACCGCTCAGCCTTCGGAGAGATATAGGCTCGCTCTGTGTGTTCTACCGTCTGTATAATGGGGAGTGTTCGCAAGAACTTTTTGACCTGGTGCCATCATCACATTTCTACCATCGCACCGCTCGCCGGCGATGTGGAGTTCATCCTCACATCCTCGAGCCGCCTCGATCGTCCACACAACGTTTTAGTCGGACGTTCTTATTGCGGACCATTAGGATGTGGAATGAGCTCCCCGTTACGGTTTTCCCTCAGCGCTACGATATGGGGTTCTTCAAAAAAGGCGTAAAAAGAGCTCTAGAAGGTCGGCAACACATTGGCAATCCCCCTGGTATTGCAAATGTCCATAGGCGGCGGTGACCACTTACCATCAGGTGGCCCGTCTGCCTGCTTGTCAACCTATTGACATAAAAAAAAAAAAAAAAAAAAAAAATAGAATATCATTTATTTGCTTTAAATGTGGTTTTACAAGGTCTTAAAATTTATACAGTTCATTGTTATAGTATTCAGCACATTCAGCTTTCATAATAAGCATGCAAATAGGTACACTAGGTACATTAGGTATAATTATTAAATAAAATACAAATTACTATTAAATCAAAAACACGTTATCAATTTAAATATTCATTTACTAAAATTAAGTATTATACACAGACATATAAGAACAAGGTATTATATTAATTTAATTGACTATGTTAACTTTTTGTCTATTTTACTCACATGTCAAATACAATTTAGTCTACGAACAACGAAAAAAAAAAACGAAAAACCTATGTCAAACAATTGTACCCATATAATTCATTAATATTATAGAAATGTTGGGATTTTAGCCACTGTATCAATTTACATTTAAAACGTATCAGTGGAAGTGTTTTAATGTTATTTGGTATCGCATTATATACCTTTATGCACATTGCAAAACATTGCTTTTGATAAAGAGCCATTCGAGGCGGATTGTCAAAGACCAATCGATCTGGATGCCTTGTGCTTCTTGGATAAATGTCTTGCCCTGTTTTAAAATAACTATGATGAGATTTTACAAATAATGCAACTTCAAGTATGTACATACAAGGAAGAGATATACCCAGACTATCGAACAGGGGCCTGCATGAGGCATGTGGTGGTACACCACATATTGCTCGAACGCATTTCTTTTGTGCAATGAATGCTTTATGTATATCTGGAGAATTTCCCCAAATAAGTAACCCATATTTTAATGTAGATGCTATGTGACCATGGTTCGCTGCTAATATAGTAGAACGCGCGGATGTTTGTTTCAATCTGTTCTATACGTATATGAATTTATTTATTTAATTTTTATTACAACTTATAATTATTGATATATCATCAGCAAAAAGGGTACATTTATTTGTAGTCACATCCGGAAGGTCGTTTATATAGATCAAGAAAAGCAACGGCCCCAGGACGCTACCTTGAGGCACACCACAGCCATTAACTCTATTTATCGATTTATGAGAAACTAGTGCCAGTTCTTTATTTAAACAATTTATCTCGACATATTGTTCCCGATTTTGTAAATAAGTCTGCAACCACTTAAGCGCTGTACCTCGTAGGCCAATATTATTTAATTTAGTGACTAGAAGCTCATGTGATACGAAATCGAAAGCTCGCGACATATCAAAGAATATAACAGACGTTGCCAGTCTTGAGTTGAGAGAATCTGTTATTTCACGTACCAGTGCAGCTAATGTAGTGGATTTTTTACTCTGAAATCCAAATTGCTCCTCTTTAATAATATTCAGCTTATTTACAAACGACATAATCCTTTTATGCATAGCTTTTTCGAATAACTTTGACAGAATCGGTACTAACGTTATTGGTCTATAAGGTCCTTATAAATTAGTGAACTTCCTCTTGAGGGATGAATGTATAGGTCATTAGTAATCAAAAAATAATATTAGAAAAATAATCCGAGGGAAAAAAAATAAAAAATCCTATACTGTCTCTATGCAAATCAAAGAAGCCGCGCGAAGGTTTTTTTTTTTATTTTTCTTCGGATTGTTTTTCTAATATTATTTTTTGATTACTAATGACCTATACATTCATCCCTCAAGAGGAAGTTCACTAATTTATTAGGACCTTATATAATTATTTATATTCGATTTATCGCCTTTTTTGTGTAGTGGTTTGACCAGAGAGAATAAGTCTGGAAATTCACCATTTTCAAAGGATAGATTTATTAAATGAGCTAAAATCGGGCTAAGCTCTTGTTTACAGTATTTAATTACTTTTGTAGCGATTTCGTCATATCCTTCTGCAGATGTATTATTTAGCGATTTAATTAAACAATTTATTTCATTTTGATCACATGGTGTTAGGAATATGGTAAAAAATTAAAATCAAAAAGTATTTATTCAATATAAGCCCTAATGAGGCACTTATGAACGTAAACTTACTCCGGTTCCAAATACAACTTGAACTGAGAAGACTCCGGCAAAAAACTCAGCAAGCTTTTTATTTGTACTTAGAAGTATTATAATTTACAAACGATATATTATTATATAACAATAGCCTGCGAAGCGAACAATTCATTCAAATGCATTCTTGTCATCTACAAATTCTGAAACTTTATAGTACCCTTTCTTGCATAACTTATGTTTGACTATCTTTTTAAATGTATTTAAATAATTGCAATTGTACAAATTGTAGGCTTAATTTACATTTACTTCAACTAAGGGAACAGTGAAAGTTTCTTCAGAATCGGTTCAGTAGTTTTCAAAATATGGATTAATAAGTGTGTCGGCCTGGCTTATTGATACCAGCTACGGGTGCGGTCTCAAAGGGAAAACATCAAATTCAAGTCAAATTCTAGTGCATGTAAGAAAAACTAAACATGCCTATTAGAGATCTCTATGTATATATAAAAATTAATCCCTATTTCCCTTGGTCATGCAATAACTTGAGAACGACTTTACCAACTTCATCTTTCTATTGAGAAGACTCTTACGGGAAAATAAATAAGTAAGTAAAAGACGGGCAATCCATTGATGAAAATAATTCGTTAAATTGGGAAAAGCCAATACCAGTAGATATAATGCCAGATGTTGCAGCTTTATTTAAATCCTGGTTTGATTTGGGTTCCGAGTCGAGACTAAATTTTAAATTGCACATGTTGCATTTCAACGTGTATTTGGAAAGTAGTCCTTTTCTTTTTTCTCCAATAATGTGGACATTACTCAATGTACATCCAAACGCTTTGTTGTGATTACTTAATGTTTGAAGTGATTTAAAAAATGATCCAAATCGATGATTCTTCGTCCATCCACGGGAATAATATGCTCAGTGGCGTGCATTGGTTTTCGGACTAGGTAGGCAGAAGAAATCTTGGCCATACGCCTAAATATGGCTCTTAGATAGATCAGGTTTTTTGACCAAATTCGTAAAATTGTTTAGGTCAGCGTATCATTCCACACACATTTGGTATGATTCATTAGCAAACAAAATACATAATAACAGAATAATAGATTCGAATAACAGCACCCAGGTAGCCAGGTGTTTTTAATAAACATAATATCCTGTTTTAAAATGTCTAAGATTTTTACCTTTGTTTTGAATCCATGAATGTTTTGGAGTTGGTCTACAGCAAGTTACCTACTATTTTCAACAAACGAATACTGACTAAAGGACTAATTCATCAATACATTTTGCATCTTCACCACAAAATTTCTTCATTTCACACAGATACACTTCGCAAAATCACAATTAATAAAATTGTCTAAGATTTTTACCTTTGTTTGAATCCATGAATGTTTTGGAGTTGGTCTACAGCAAGTTACCTACTATTTTCAACAAACGAAAACTGAATAAAGGACTAATTAATCAATACATTTTGCATCATCACCACAAAATTCCTTAATTTCACACAGATACACTTCGCAAAATCACAATAAGTAAATAACAACAACACTGCATACAATGACGATACAACGCCAGCCAAACCATAAACAAACCAACACAAATAAATTGCGAAGTTATATTTGAGTTGCTCTAATGTTGGTAAACTAGTTTAGGTAGTTTAGGTTAAGGTAGTTTTTTTAATTTGAATGGGTTACCTTACTTACAACAGAGTAGGTAAGGTTACTTTTGGTCCATAAATCGCGAATGTCAAATGTCAGTATGCTACGCATAGCAAAAGCGTCATTTATGCTTTCGTCGTATTATCTTAAAGAAGTGTGTGTGTGTGTATGAATATGCCGAAATCGTTTTAGTGTGCGTGAATTTGAGAGGCGAACTTGCGAGTGCCTGCGCGGCAAAGTTTAAAATTTCGTATTGAATGTTAGGTTAGATTTTTATTCAAAGTGATTATGTAGTTTAATTGAATCAAAATATTATTGTATTGAATCTTATGAGGTAGGCATTGCTTATTTGCCTATATGGAATGCACGCCACTGAATATGCTCTGCTTCGCTTCCACAATAGTTTATTACGTACCTGAAATAACCAGTTTCAATAATAAATTAATTATGTAATTTATGTAACTAGCACTTCGTTCTAAGTGAGTAATAATAAGTTAAGAAACGCAGAAATAAGGTACCCAATTACATTCAAACTTATATATGAGAAAAAAATGTATGTAAATATATTATATGTATGTAAACTAAGAATTATATGTATTGAAAAAAGTTAAGATGTAAAAAGATAATAGACAGAAAGAGTTACTTACACTAAAGTACACACTAATAGGTAACGATAGTTAGATAAACTCACAATTCTACAGTTTGTAAAGCCATCAAATCAGGTTCGTTTGCATGTTTAGAACTACTGGCATCCATGTGTTCCGTTGGTATTTGCAATCTGTAATAAAATAGGCTATACGTTTCTTCTTACATACTACTAAAATGATATAATAATATGACCGTGGCCAATTACTTGAACGATTACCCTAATATTTAACCCTTATATTTAGAACTAGCTGTCCCCCGCCGTTTCACCCGCGTTCCCATGATAAAAAGTTGCCAATGTCCTTCTCCATACCATAGGCTATCTTCATGCCGAATTTCATGATGATCCGTTGAGTATTTGAGGCGTGAAGGCGTAACAAACAAACTCACTTTCGCATTTATAATAGTAGTAAGGATAACCAATAAGATATTTATTGAAGTAATTCAATTCACTACATAACATATACCTACCTAGTAGGTGGGTACCTACCAAGAAGTTGGATACCTACCTAATAACCTGTGCAAACTTTATTTACTCTGTTGTGAAAACATTTAGTATCTAACCTAATAAGCTAGGCGGTTGATACTCACGGCCACGGGTCCACGTGCGGTACATTTTCTGTATTGCAGTCAGAATCGGGTATTTGTTTATTTCTGAAAATGAAAAATGTATGTAGTAGGTACAATTATGATTAGGTATGTACGTTGGTATTTGCATTCTGTAACAAAATAGGCTTTACTTCTCTTTATCTCATACTAATAAAATAATATGTGACCGTGGCCATTTACTTGGACGACTACCCTAATATTTACCTATAAAATGTTTATTGTAGAAATTCAATTTACTGCATAATATATACCTACATAGTAGGTAGGAACCTAAATGTACATGCTTTACTTACGCTGTTGTGAAAACATTTTAGTATCTAACCTAATTAGCTAGGTGGTTGATACATACGGGCACGGGTCCACGTCCGGTACCTATATTTTCTTTATTTCGGCTACACATCAAGATATAAATTTCCAGTACAAGCTGATCTCGCATTGTATAGGATTTCCGTACAATGGAAGGTCAGATCAGAGGAGCTTATACTGGAAATTACCTACTTTTCTTACCCATTACAATAATCAGACTCAGAATTTATTGGTAGATACAAACCAAAATGCCTTCCTAGGTAAAAACACATATTATGATTCATTTTAGGTAGGTACTTACTTCAATATTTTATTCTTAATATGTGTAGCATTTTCTTTTCTCCAATTCCATCTTTTCTTTTCTTGTCTCGATCATTTCCCATTTAAAACAAAATACACTTCACTTATAATTTATTAGGTACGTATCTACGTGGGTCGTGAGAGCAAGAGACACGGGTTCCCCGTTCGAACGGCGGAGCGCGACTGAATCTGTGCGGCAGCGCATCGTACCACTCGAAATATTTGAGATTTAATTTCTAACAAATTAAAATAAAACATTATTTTAAATTCAAATCATATGGTACACGTATTGTACTAACTACAGTTTATATAAAAAGTTTCATTAGTATAGGTAAAGTATTAATTGACTAATGCGATTTATTTGTAAAATTCAGAGGGAAGTTTGAGATTTTTTTCTATCGAGAAAATGTTTAGGAATCGTGTTTTCACATCATACATGAGTCAGTATATATCCTCAACTGTACTATATATTTTTTTCAAAATTATTGATTGGTTACTTTTATTGATATGCAGGATCAAAGGAGCACTTTTGAGGTGGGGTAAGGCCTTAAGTACATTTGTACGTTACCTACTATACAATTAACTCGATGTGCTTATATCATGATGTGCGTGGGAACATTGTAGGTTATCATCACATAGTCAGTTTATTCAAGATTTTTTACAAACATGTCTGCAAGAATGTATTAATATTACCGTAATTAATAAATAAAAAACCGGCCAAGTGCGAGTCAGACACGCGCACCGAGGTTTCCGTACAAACCTGTAGGTATATAAGTAAATGGTAGTATAGACATGAGTATTTGATATGGATTTCAATTTATGACGTATTAAAAAAAACTACTTACTAGATCTCGTTCAAACCAATTTTCGTTGGTAGTTTGCATCGTAATATACATCATATATTTTTTATAGATTTATCATTCTCTTATTTTAGAAGTTACAGGGGGGGGACACACATTTTACCGCTTTGGAAGTGTGTCTCGCTAACTAAACTAAACTAAACTATTCAGTTTAGAAAAAAATGATATTAGAAACCTCAATATCATTTTTGAAGACCTATCCATAGACACCCCACACTTATGGGTTTTGTTAAAAAAAAAAAATAGTTTCAGTTCTATGTATGGGGAACCCCCAAAATTTATTGTTTTTTTTTTTCTATTTTTGTGTGAAAATCTTAATGCGGTTCACAGAATATATCTACTTACCAAGTTTCAACATTATAGATCTTATAGTTTCGGAAAGAAATGGCTGTGACATACGGACGGACAGACAGACAGACAGACAGACATGACGAATCTATAAGGGTTCCGTTTTTTGCCATTTGGCTACGGAACCCTAAAAAGATCATCAGAAAATGTTTTGCAATAGCTGTCTAATTAAAATATCAAAGCCGGTACCTCGTACCTACATTTAAAAGAAAAGGGAATTTGATTTAATATTTTAAAGCCTATCAAAGCCTATCATTATGTTTCACGATATTTCATTTAAATAGTTAGAAAACAATACACGCCCAAGGAATAATAATCCCATCAAAAACATTTTCATGTAAAATGTTGCCAAGACGAGACCATATGGTTCACCCTGTCAAAAGTTACCAGATCTCATGTAGAGCCAAGCTTATAACCATACGCCTTAACTCTACAAGCCCTAACTTCACACTACTCTACACCTTAGTCAAAATATGTGGCTAAGCCATTTCGCTACCGTCACATGGGCGTAAGGTGAAAAATGTATTCACTGTTAATTACTTTTCTGTCGTACAATGGTTCTTGTATTAGCAAAACGGCCAAGCCACATATTTTGACATACATAAATCTGTAGAAGATAGGTAACGTCACAAGACCAAATATAATACGCTTGTAGTGTAGCATGATTAGCTGTTCTTAATCGATCGGGAAAGTTACTTTCTTTCTAGTTCCCATCTGGTTGGCTACCATCCTCAAGTTGAAAATCGGTCGCTAAACACCTATCGGTGTGTTCTGACAGTTGTACTTGAGAGCCAGTTCCTTCTAGGCTTTGTGTGCTTACCATCTTCGGCCACATCAGATGAGATTGTGGTCATACATAGGATTATATCCAGAAAAAATAGGTATAAAATAACAGGTAATATAAAAACTAGACAGTGAACAGCAAACTGACAAATTCCATTTATACGAATGCAAAACAAATCTAAAATTTAATCATATTTCCCAACTACTTTAATACGTGAAACAAAGCTAATTTTAGAGGCCGCTAGATGGAATTTACTGAAGCAGTGGCGGAATGTTCTCGAGATTGCGTCTCCGACGTCCAAGTTTAAGCATAGTGAGACTGCGTACAGAACAGGCGAAGCTATCAAAGTTTATAACACTGTCTGCTACAATGCTATATGCAAACGCAGGGGAAGTTTGTAGCGGCTTCCATTATGAATATATATTGAACAATAATATGACAATTGCTTACCCAATGAAGAATTATAGCTCACTCAGTTATCCATTAAAACGTTCAATACAAAATTGGCTTTGCTTATTGTCACAGAAAAAATGATTATAAATTTATCAGATTCTAAGTTAAATAAAACATAAATTAGAAACATGTATTTGCAAAAATATACATTATTTAATTTTATCAGTATTATTATAACAGGTGGAGATTTCGAGATGGCATTTTTTCGAAACCTATGTTGGATTAGTCATACTAAACAACTTTTCTATCTCTCTCCGTTTTTTTCGTCCAAATGGCCCTATTTTGTTTTTCCTTCTTTAACATATAATTCTTAGTTTTGTTTCAGTTTGGTGGTTTTTAATGCGATATTACGAGTACATTTGAATGTTGCTTTTCTCGTCAAAAAGCTATCTTGCGTAATTTCGGAAATATTTCATGATAACTATAGTGGTTTTTTTATATTGCTAGTAAAAAAAAACCCCGGGTAAAAGTAACCTATACTAGTTGCGCTCCGCGGTTTCACCCGCGTACCCGGGGGAGATATTGCTTTCCCGGGATAAAAAGTACCCTATGTGTTAATCCAGAACATATTCTATCAGCGTGCCAAATTTCATTAAAATCCATTCATTAGTTTTTGCGAGAAAGAGTAATAAACATCCATACATAAAAACTTTCGCGTTTATGATATTAAGTAAGGAAGTTAGGATTAGTAAGGATTTTATTTCAGGTTATGATCTATCTGTTATAATATTACGATTGGATGAACCGTTGAGGCGTCAATAGATCATCAAACAAACTTACTTTCGCGTTTATGATTTGAGAATGATGACACAGATTTTGAATTAATAATAGTGAAGTAAGTCTAACATGAAACAGCAATCTGTTGATTATAAGAAGCGCGCGTGGCCTTGTAGGCAGCAGTCATTACTGAGAAGCGACGGTTGTCTGGTGTAATAGATTGACATTTAGATTATTTATCAATAGCAATAGTATATTATAGGTAAATAATTATCTGTTAAACAGGGTCCGGTCTTTGAACTGTCAATAATAAGGGTAAGTACCTACTTTGCATTATCATAACATTTCTATATTAATTGTCGGTTTCCAAAGATAAGTATCGTTTTTGTAAACGTAGCCGAATCAGTTTCTTATCATGTTGTTTTTCACTCAGATACCTATAATATTAGTTAGTATGAACAAGTATTTTTGAACTATTATTTATATCAACGAATTACATTTTATCAGTGTTCAAAACCATTGGGATCCTAATACTGAACAAATTTTGCTACTACTGGACTATCTGTGAAATCGCGAAAAGTCTTTCGGCTTTTTAATAATAAAACTAGGTCAAAGAGTATGTTTTTTAATTTGCTATTTCAATTTTGGTCACACAATAAACAGTTTTGAAAAGATGACTCATGTAAATTGAGCAATACATATAGCAAAGTATCAAATATAAACTTTTGCTATTACTTACTAGGTTAATAAATGGTTGTAAAATACTTTCCAGATGCCAGTAAAACTGTATAAAATGGATTTGAGCCCACCGGCTCGGGCCGCCATGATGGCTTGTGATATCTTCAATGTTCCAGCAGAAATGGTTGATATAAATCTTTTAGAGAAAGATAATTATTCAATCGAGTTTTTAAAAGTAAGCCAGCCATCTGAAAACTCATAAACAAAGCCAACATTGTTCAGTTTAGACTAAGTTAACTTTACCTGTGAAATTGTCTTCCATTTTATGCAATTCTATTAGGTTTATTTACGGAACACACATATCAAACAAGTCAAGAAAGCCATTGAGTCATCCAGTGACCAGCTTGAGGTCTAAGTGTTATCAGTACGTGGATTACGTAACTTTACTGCAATGAAATTCAGATTGAAATTACTTCTGAATTGGTATAAATATTACAAAATCGGAAATGATTCCATTTCTAATGAACCACTGTTTGTATTTGCAGTTATCAGAACGTAAAAAGTTATCAGAAAACCGATATATTGAACCGATTTCAATTCGAAAATGATTGAAATTTAGTTACGTAATCGCCCGCTGAACTAAAGACAATGGGACTTTAATAAAGTTCATTATCATTTCTTTACGCGGTATCCCCACTGAGAAGGACGTAGCCACAGTAAATTTAATATCATCATCACAACTAGTCAGAATAATAACCGTGTTCTATGGACTAATTCACGCCATAGCGGCACCCAGAACCTATCTACTTTTGCCATCTGCGTACAACATCCTCATCATCATCATCATCAGCCTATAATGTCCCACTGCTGAGCACAGGCCTCCTTTCACAAATCAGGGTGAAAGGGAATGGGCAAATACTCCACCACGCGTGCCCACTGCGGATCGGTGGAGGTAGGCTAGTGGCCAACCTACTGTTGGAGTTTTTCTAGCGGCATCAAGAGGTTTTTCAGGAGGCATCCAACCAGCTTAACGACTATCACAATTAAGTGATAACCGGGACCAACGGCTTTACGTGCCTTCCGAAGCACGGAAACGATCGATTTGAAATACCACTAGGCGGTCACCCATCCAGGTACCGACCAAGACAGACGTAGCTTAACTTTGCCGATCGATTAAGAACGGCTAATCATGCTACACCACGAGCGCTTTAACAACATCAACATCCTACATCTCTCAATTCGAGGTAGGTAGGTTTAGGTAGGATTTTACAGTGGTCTATTTCATCTTTTCAGAAAAATCCTGTTCACTCAATACCGGTCCTGGAAGACGGTGATTTGATTATTCATGACAGGTAATTCCTTTGTCATTCGGCTTTAATCCACTTGTGTATTTAGTGCTTATGCGGCCATCGTACTAATTATTCTATTTAATTTTTACCAGCCACGCAATTCTGATGTATTTAGCGGACACCTACGGTAAAGACGAAACATTTTATCCGAAAGACATAAAAAATAGGACATTAGTTAACCAGAAGCTATTTTTCGAAACTGGAATTTTATTTCCTCGATTACGAAACGTAACGGTTAGTTTACTTTAAGCTTTTGACATAAATATTTAAATGTGTAAATATATAGCCTTTAATTTGTAACATTTCTTTACTTTTAGTATGCAGCTATTATAGAAGGAAATAAACTAGTTTCAAACAAACAGCTAAGTGATATAGAAGAAGCATACGATTTCTTGGAAGCGTTTCTATCGCGAAATAAATTCTTGGCCACGGATAACATTACTATTGCGGATATATCTGCGTATGCTACTGTCACTGGACTCGTTTATATCTTTCCACTAAATGCTACAAAGTAAGTATTTATTAAATCATTAGATATATCGCAGGCCAATCGTAAAAAATCGCTAAGGTTCAAAGCAAAGAAAAAGAAAACAAATATTGTCGAATGAAATACGTTTACATTTTTTTTTTTTGCACACGGTCATCTGATCCAATCTAAGCAGAGCTTGTACTGTGGAAACCAGATGACTGATATAATCCTACTCCTTTTTGTTTGTAAATACACTACATAATTACACCCAGACGCAGGACATACAGACATGTTCATGCACACCAATGCATGTCCTGTGTGGGAATCGAA
Source organism: Achlya flavicornis (assembly GCA_947623365.1). NCBI lineage: Eukaryota > Metazoa > Arthropoda > Insecta > Lepidoptera > Drepanidae > Achlya > Achlya flavicornis. The sequence continues at coordinate 6,484,668 of OX392474.1, forward strand.
ACCACGACCAGCGGCGCGATAGGTGGAATCTTAACCAGAGTCTTAACCAACCGCGCCAGCTGGTCCGTCATTATGTGTTTGAAATGTTTATCTACTGAACATAATGTACTATTTTAGATATCCCAAAACTGTAGCTTGGATGAGGGAGATGGAAAAGCAGACATATGTCCAGAAATATAACGTTCCCGGCGCTAATGCCCTCGGAGAAGTGATCAATAAGACATTAGAATACTAGAAAGACAAAATGAATTGAAAAAAAAGTTATCTACAAATTATTGCACATTTGTTCTCAATAAATACGATGGGAGAATTTCTGAATAATGTTTTATTTCCCTAATAAAAGTTAATAAACAGGAAAATCTTTGTAGATTTTATAATTCTATAATATATTATACTTATGCTGGATTATCTATTTATAATATGAATGAATTATTCATGTTTTTTGTACACTGCAATAATACTTGTAAAGATGGTATTATATAATGTTATTTTTAGCTGTTTATGTTTATAATTATAATTAATTAAAACAAGATAATTGCCCGGCATTCACCATCATCATTAGTTGGACCGCCTTCCTGCTTGCTAACTAAAATTGTTTTCTAACTAAAATGTTGTATATCTGGGATATCACGTGCTCGCGCGTTGACAAACCTGCGATGCGGTGCGCAAAATTTACAAAGCCGGACGCAAATCATTATAGATATTTTCACCATTTTTGGGCCGCTGAACATTCTTTCGATGATGGCCAATAAAACCCATTCATTGAATGTTTGTTCCATATCATTGTGTGTAAATATTTTAAATTACCGAATTTTTAATCATTATTATTACTTTGATTTATTCCCAAAACAAACATTTACTTGTACCAAACTCTAAAGGCAAAACCCCGCAAATGAACACATTTTATATCAAACCCAACATTTACCGGCTCATGTTGGGAAATCCCAAGATATACTCGTAAAAACTAGGATCTACTGGTAATCGGGCTTTTACAGTAACATATACTTATGTTAAAAAAAAAAAACCTATCGCCAACACTACCACACTGTTCGTATTTTTTGATGTTACCATGCATTATATTCAGGATTTAAAAAACATGGTGCAGTTACACAGAGGTATGATCCAGTATATGCCACACAGAGGGATAATCTTAAAAAAGGTCCACCAAGAAATTTTTACTCTCTGTCCATCCAGTCGACACAGATTTTGGTACTATAGTGCCTTGTGTGAAGACATTTTATAGATAGAAAACATTACCTCAGATACTATTTATTTGCTAGAAAAAGTCTACTACTAATCGCGATTCCACTTCAACTCCATTTAAAATTAGCTCGTACATGATCTTCACATTGCAGTAAAGAATTAGATAAGGATTTCTTATCTTTTGAGTACCTACGTTTAAACAAAATAGTAAGAAATACAAGATAAATAAATTACAAGTCATTTTGCAGGCGTATAGTTGACAATCGATTTTGTTGTGTTCTTCTATCGTGATATGTTAATTGGAATATGATGGAAGATACTACGGTAAGTGTATTTTTTAATGTTTGATTTGGAAAGTACTTAATGTATAATTTATTTGACTGTAGAAATTGCATTATTACTATTTTTTATTTTATTCACTAGTACGTTCACAGTAAAGATTCTAATCCTAGGGATGATGCCAAGGTAAAAAAAAAAAAACTAATTAATCCGTCAGTTAAAATATCAAAAAATATTGGACATGTATTTTTTTGTTTAAAAATTGACAAAGATAAAGCGAGGCAAAGTTCGGGAGTCGGGGCTCATGACGTCACTTTAGACTAAAAAGTGTACTCTAACATGACATCACGCGGAATCTTCGTATTTTTGTTGACAAAAGAAAAAATACTTGTCTAACAATTTTTGATAATTATAAAAGAGGGACCAAATAGATTTTTTTAGTCATCTAGCTCATGAGAAACTACATTGACTATCCTCAAATACTTAGTCATTTTAAGCTTAAAGTAAGTACCACATAAGTATCCTCGAAGCCGAATCAAACCTTTTGTTTTGCCACTTCCCAGAACTGTTCTTGGCAAATTCACCTGTCCCGCGATTTTGCAAATTATATGAGTGCAGTAGTAGGTCTATAGATATATTTAACACATCTTTTCCAAATTTTAGGAAAAACATTATCAAAATACTTATTGTAATTTTAAATGTTTTTTTTTTGTAATTTAATCTGCTTTATTTTTGTAATTTGATCTGTTTTATTTTTGTAAATTATTTACATTATAAACATTACGTGTTTGCTTTTATACAACAGTAAATTTAGTTTTAATTTAGAGTAAGTTTATATTGTTTTTGTGTTAATTTACTGTTGCTAGGAAACCTTTAAATAAATAATCAGAATTAATTCAGTTATAATGATTGCAAAAGAAATGGCCTAAGTAGCAATCCTCTAACTAATATAAAACATGAGGTTATGTTAGAAAGGTTTAGAAAAAAAACTAGTTTTTTACTAACAAACGTCCATTTTTTGAAACTTTTCCTGACTTACATGTTGCAGTTTGCAAAACTTTACAAGACCAACATGAGCCCTCCGGCTCGTGCTGCCATGATGGCGTGCGAACTATTTGGGGTTCCAGTGAAAATGATAGACGTTAATCTTGGGGAGAAGGAGCAATTGAAACCAGAATATTTGAAGGTAATTTTTGTCTGTAAAGACTGAAGATGTAGTGACTGTACGAGATAATAGTCGCAATGCTTCAAGCGGAAACTATGTTCATCGCGTTAAAAATGATGAAATTTATTTATGTAAAATAATTCAGTTTGCTGATTAAATTATAAATAAAATATGTTTCTCACTATCGAATGTGTGGTTCTTATGTCCCATACTTCATACAATTATTATGTTTAATCTGGATATGTTCAGTGCAAAAGGTGGTAACCACGTGCGTTAAAGGATCTTGGTCCCTGTAGTTAATAATTGAATTTCAATTTAAGGCTGATAGATTTCACGATGCTTTTCTTCACCGAACTATACTATTTTACATTAATTTCAGAAAAATTCAGTTCATACAGTCCCTGTCCTTGAAGATGGAAACCTCACTATACATGACAGGTAAGTTGTGTATACTTTTGTTCAGTATGAGATATAAGTCGTCATTTATTTGTTTAGACCATAGACTTATAAAAAAATCAAGACGGAATGTCACCCTGTAAGAAAATTAAGCAAAACATTTCCTACGTGTGCGTGAGTAAAATCAGCACTGGCCCAAGCAGGCACATATGGTACTGAGCCTTATTGTCACTGTCAACGTCTCAATACGGAATACGGAATGAAAACCGATCGGCTTCCTATGGTATACATAATTATGTGTGTGAGACCATATATTTACAAGAACGCTGGCTTCCTATTACTTGCATCACTTAAGAACACAGACCGTTCCGTCTTTAATTTTTTCTTGGTCTGAGGTTTAGACCTGTCCAGAAAGGGCGATTTCACCGCGATTCTCTCGCGCGTATTACGAGTCAAAGTATGGGGGAGTGCACGCGATTCACGAGCGTATTTAAAAATCGCGCGATGCTTGTGAACACAATGTATTGGCTCCCAGTATCTCGCCAACGTGCGTATTGCATTCGCGCGAGTGAATCGCCGCGATTTCGCCTCTTCTGGACAGGCACTTAGACACATTTGTTTTGCACTAATTTGGGTGAGTTGCATGAGAAAATATAAGAGTTTTGTTTGAACACCGTAATTTAAAACAACAATATTAGGTACCTAGAAAAACTTGTTGTCTATAAGCCTATAGTCTATCCAAGGACGTTAAACAAATTCGGACATATTCTCGCAAACAAAAAAAAGGATCGCTGATAGTCGGCCACATCATTATACCGGCACGTACACATTCACACATTAGTCGGCCATTGCGCGAGTAAACGTCAAACGAAAAAATATTAAAATACAGCATGTCTTGTGTAGTGAAAAGGAGTAAAAACTGTAGACACCAGCGAAAAAAAATCAGGAATCACGTTTCATAGGTAAATTCATAATTCAATCATTTAGTTTACACCACGGAAAAGAGAATACACTGGAAGGGCGATGCGTTAGAATTTGTATCGGAACCAGCGTCGCCAAACTCACACAAATAAATGTTAAATCATATATTGTACTACAAATAAACAATCCTTTTGATTGGTCGTTTCTATTTTACACAAAAATAGCTTTAATCACACAGGTCATACATATGAAAATATATCTTTTTACGTTAACATAAAATTTATTTTTCAATAGCGTACAAAGTATTTACGTCGTTATGTAATCTACAAACTAACTAGATTCAATCGACGAAAAAGTTCTGCCACTCGGCACTAGATGGCGTTATTTTCATGGAACGCAATTTTGAACTTAAACGCATTAGACATTAATGTTGATAATTGCGTAATAGCTGCGTCGACTGGCGTCGAGTAGCAACACTTATTGCTATTCGCTTAATGCAGCGAAAGTAATCGATAAAATATCAATAAAATTATCGATATTTTAATTTCGTCGATATTAAATTTAATTATTATTAGAAATTCCGTAAGAAAATTCACGTTCGATAAGAATAATTGTGCTAAGAATACTGAACTGTAAAAACAAACGTTTAACATGATGAAGTAAATTAAAAAAAAGTTATTTTTACACGGTTTATTGCCCTTGAAATAAAATTTATTTGTTTCGAAATTCTCGTTTTGAAAGCTTAATTTAACAGATGAATGCGGATATTGATATAACTTTCAACTATTGCCTTAATCAAATCAGTGATAAAAAGATGAATTTTATCGATATTGATCGAACAAAACTATCGATGCACGTGTTTTGGGGTCACGACAGGTCACGACTCACGACGAGTGTGAAAGAACGCAATACATTACGTGCGGAGTTGCGCTCGCTACCTTGCGTACAAATAAAGTGAGTACATTGCCTTCAATGTATAATTTTGCAGTGGTATCAGAGTTTATCGTTTACACCTAAAATTATCATAATCTCGAATACATTTTTATAAATATCACAATTAAATAAAGGTTTGTAGACTCATCGATGAAAGGAAATCCCTCCTTGAGTTACACTCCGACTCCTCACTTCGTTTCCTACAGGAAATAATAGCGCATCACGACATAATTAATATTTTTCGCGGAGCTACGCACCTCTGCTAAGTATGGCGGATACTACGAAGCGTTGACGCGTGTTTTGGTTGATATATGCCCATTTGATGTCATGTGTGGCGCGCGGGCTCCGCTAGCATAGCGTCTCTATTATATTTCTTTTCTCTGTGGTTTACACACACACATAAATAGCCACCGCCATTACGTTGCCTCAGTTTAGTCTTAGCGAGAGTACTGTCCGACATAGTCTGTTAGTTTATCTTGTTTAAAACACGTTAAAGTAATTAAATAGCTGATAAAAAAAACATTAGGTACTTAAATTAAGCCAAACGTGGATTGCATTAAAAACAAGCACTCAAATTTTATTTTATTCCCTGAATACATTTTACAATGCCAGAGATAAATAAATAAATACGTAACAAATTGTACTTTCCAGTCATGCAATATTGATGTACCTTGCTGATGCCTATGGGAAAAATGACGACTGGTATCCTAAGGATGTAAAGAAAAGGACCCTGGTCAATCAAAAGCTGTTCTTCGATACCGGAATTTTGTTTCCTCGGTTAAGAAACATGGCTGTAAGTTATCTTTACATTTTAATTTTTGCAATACAGGGCAATAAAGGCAGAATCTACGTGATCTTTGCAAAAAAAAAACGTTTTTTTATTGCTGATCTAATCTTCAAATCTTCGATCACGCTATGATTCATTCGACGTTGCTATTCCCAATAGTGGACCATTTAAAATGTGGAATAAGCTTCCCTCCCTTTATGGTTTTGATCGCAATCGCTATAACAGAAGGTTTTTCAAAAAAGGCACAATCATAAATGTCAATAGGCTACGGTGTCAATTATAACCAGCCACGGTAACCCAAACTTCATAACAGGTCAGGTTCTTACCTGTGTTGGGAGCATGCGCTGACAAACTTTCAGCTTTTATAAAATCACGAAGGTCTGGGGTTCACGGGCTCTTGCTCTATTAGATGGACTATCTGCTTCCTTATCAACTGTTTTAATATTATTTCAGTTCCCAATTTTAAGGCTTGGAGAAAAGACAATATCAGAGCAACGATATAGTGAAATCAATGAAGCGTATTCTTTTATAGAATCATTTTTATCTCAAACTAAGTTCTTGGCTGGAGATCACGTGACTATTGCGGATATATCAGCTTTCAGTACCGTCTCATCAATTGTATGTTTTGTTCCATTGGACGAGTAAGTTAAACCAATTAGTTTTGATAATTGAATATTAATTTTATTCAAATGGAAAATTAACGAGTGTCTTCAATATTTTCAGGTACCCTAAAACCAAAGCCTGGGTTAAAACAATGGAGGCTTTCCCATTCGCAAAAAAGTTTAACGAACCCGGTGCCGGTGAATTTAATCAAATAATGAAAAAATTATTACAGTAACGTGTGAAAAGATATTATATGCTATTTACATAATTTAATGAAATTGTATCCTAGTAGATTTTGTCAGTACACTTATGAGGAGTTATATTTATGAAAGCTGATAGTAAACTGGTGACAATTTTGACAACCTAAGTACGACTGGTATTGGTGATATTGGCCCTGATTCTGTTGTTTACAACTAAACTAATTGTAATCTCACTATGTCTCTTTCTAACAAAGAACATAAGAAAAGGATGTAAGAAATTTAGTCCTGTCAAATTAGTCCAATGCTTGTTTTCAATATAAATTTAGTCGCCATCTATCGCGGTTACGCCTAAATACACGCAAAATAAGACGGCAAAGATTAATTAATTGACAGCTTTAAATATATATGGTCTATCCTTTTTTAAGAATGTTTGTAAGAAAGAGATGAGATGTGACTAAAATTAGTTTAGTGCGATTTACAACAGAATCGGCACCATTGTATGCCATAACTTCAACTTTCAACTTGAGGGTGGTAGCCAGCCAGACGGGTACTACAAAGTACCCTACCACCGTGCTATGGTTTCCTCACGATGTTTTCCTTCACCGAAAGCTCAAGTTCATTGTAGGATTCGAACCCGGGACCTTCGTCTCGGTATCCGACGTCACTACCACTGAGCTATCATCGCCTTAAAACAGATGCTAACGCGGGACTTTATGAAACTACTGCCTAGATACAACGGGTAACGAACAAGGTAAATGATTACAAACTATCCGGTAAAGTTTTTTACATCCTTTAACTATATGTTAGTAAAAACTTGAGAATACCCTTGTATTTCGGTGAAATATTGGTTATAATTTGAATACCAAAAATTTGGTAAGTATTAATTCTTTGAGTAATTAATTTATTTTGGGCTGAAACTTTTTATAGAGTCTAAAACTTATGTAATCTTCACCCCTTACGAATAGTGTTACTCCTTCCGTAACACGTTGCAAAAGTAAATACCTGTGGAATTAGAAAAAATCTGTATGATATCCACCTGCCTATAGTCGAAACAGTTTCATCGTTCCCATTGCATCCGATGAGATTGGATTGAAGTGGGCTACTTGCCAGTACACACATACCGAGCAACATCGGCATGCTATTGTGAATAAATCGTAAGCTGCGCTCTGACCATGATATATGCCGGTACAAATTGGATTTATTTCCCGCTTTCCCTTCTCATTGCAACAGAAACTGTTATTGCACGTATGAACGATGAGGTGCCATGAATAAAATATTCTACATGGGAGACGTCACGCACCCAAAGCTTTCGATAGCGATTTCAATATGATATACCAATCACATGGAGCATTGTCAAGGACTTATGATTAATGGGCGTGTAAGCACAGCCCTTTATGTAAAATTTAATATTTTATTTCTGCTTTAATTCTTCTTACTCATTGTCAAAAAATACTTTTGAATAGCTGTATACGCATACGCAAATCGATGAAATATTGTCGGCTGTGTGGTTATTGGTGGTTAAGCAAACTCTTTACTATACAAACCTACCTAAGTAAAGTATCGTTTGATTATGGATGCTTGATTATTTTTATCGACTCGTACAATATGAATAAAAAAGAAAGTTATAAACAGTCAAGACAGCTTCTAGTAAAAGTCGGAATAAAAGAAATTTCATTTAATTTATTGAAGTACAGTGGAATAGACGAATAAAATTACTGATTCGAGATCTTATAAGATAAGATCATGATACTAACTAGAGATATTATCTAAGCTAAAAGAAATAGCTAATGATATTGTGTTTGAGTATAACAATGCCAAAATGAATTGTATTCAGTTACTCTGCATGCAAATGCCATTTGCTGGATTTATGCTTCAATGTGAAACGACTCATTCCTATTTTGCTTTGCGTTTTATTTGAATATTACCGTAATACCCATTTTTGTTGTTTTTCCATTGTTGATCGTTGCACATACAGATCTGAACCGTGGCGCTCTTTAATAGAGTTTAATCTTCGATGTCGATATAAATTCCCGCATCGAAGCATTGTCTTTGGGGACATATATTTCAATAACTCCGCTGTGGTATTGCGTATAAATCGTTCTTTTAGACATTTGACAATAATTTACCTCGATAATTTGCATACGGTCACAATAAGCTTCCTTTATTAACGCATAGTTGAGATATATAATGAACATAATTGCATTTACCTCTTGGTAATGTATTTCGAGCCTATAATTACGAAGCAGCCTAATTGCTTTTTGGGTAGATGGAAAAATATATATCATATCGGCCAAGGTATACATTTAGGTAACGGTAAAACCATGCTCTGACCGATGGTGAATAATTGATGGTAGTGGCGCACGGAAAATGGCACTTTTTTACCCATTTAAAAATTAACCCATTTTTATAAAAGACGGCGGGGTTGACGTGCTGTGACGCACATTCCATTAAGGGTACACAGCCGACGGCTATATTTTGTATAAATAATGTGCACCTGGCCTGAGTCAGAATCCATTCAAGCTGGATAGACATTCAGCACAATGACATGATTTCAACATTTATGTGTAGTATGCGAACGAGTTTTATAACAATACAATGTTGTGTCCATAGTGCGCGTGAGATTTTAAATGACCTTATAATAAATTTTTACAATTGCTTATATTTCCAATATAGCTACGTATTTGACGTAATATTTTGAAGTGCTCGTGGTGTAGCATGATAAGCCGTTCCCGTAAGTTTAGCTACCACCGTTGTGGTCGGTACCTGGATGTGTGACCGCCTTGTGGTATATCAAATCGATCGTTTCCGTGCTTCGGAAGACACGTAAAGCCGTTGGTCCCGGTTATCAATTAATTGTGATAGTCGTTAGGCTAGTTGGAGGCCTCCCAGGCGGCGTGAAAACTTCAACAGTAGGTTGACCACTAGCCTACCTCCACCGATCCTCAGTGGGCTCGCGTGGTGGAGTATATCCGTTCCCAAACTTGCATATTTAGATATTTTTTTCTGTTACTTGAGCGGGAAATTTAAATTAAATCAACAAAATTCAAGGTCCTGTGTGTTAGAGTGTCAGCCTGTATTTTCGAGAAGAAGCAATGGCCTATAAATATAGGTACTTTAAAATTTAATTTATTCATTTATATCATAATTAGGTAGTTCAACACTCTTCTAAAATTCTCAGAATTTAAATTATAGCAATATCTCAGTTGTTAAATTGATACAACAAAGCGCAATCAATCATTCTATTTTAAACTAGGTCCAAAATATCGTTCTAATTGTAGCTCACATTATCGTAGCGGCAAACGATTATCTCTGCGAATACCTACAAGTTATCAGCTTAATGAACCTCGAACATTCAGGTAATGAACTAATTATTCGTCGCAACCTAAGTGGCTGACAAAGGGACCGTGACTGATCCCATACCATTGGTAGCTTGTAATCCTACCATTGTCAAAGAATTCTCAAAGAATTACAAAGAAAGACGACAGACTTTTCTCCCACAGCCAGTTTTATATCACTCACAACGTAAAGGTACGGACGAAGAAAACATCTCCTCAAAGTTTGGCCAAATCACAGTTAACGAACGTGGGTATCGATATGACGATCAAGATTTTTGGGAGGCTTCTTACATCCAATATACAAATATTTTTTTTTAAAGAAAATAATACCCGACGTCGTAATAATAGCCAGGAGCCTCGACAAACATCATTAGGTCGCGTTAGGCTGGATCAAGGGCCAGATTTAGAAGGCAGTGCTCCTGGAGACGGCACGTATTGTGAGGAAGTTCCTCTCTCTGATGCCGGTGGGGAACTGTGTTTTATATTTTTAAATGTATTTTTTATAATTATATTTTTATAAATGTAAATGATATGTTAGGAAGCTCCATACAAATTTGCCCATTTACCTTTAGAACTCTAGACTGCTCGCTCGCTGCAGTGAACGCGGAACTCGGAACTCGGAACGCGGAACTCGGAACTCGGAACGCGGAACTCTAGAACTCTTTTCTGGTAATGACGAAATTCAATCGTTCCGTGATATTTTACCAACTTAACAGACATGCAGTACATATTGCAATTAAATACGTATTATATTATCCGAAAACTTTAACGAAGCCAATATAAATATACCAACCCATATAAGTAACATACAAGCTCTCATTATCAAAATTCCACCCAAGTCCTAAAATGTAAGTGAAATGGAGCTCTGACCAAAAGCAACATTAATTGCAAGTAATTTTACCTACATAGGATAGTTTAGCCAGAATCCCAGGTGGGTTGGGTTTGGTCTAGGCTACCTTTACAGACATTTATGAAATCATCTAGTGAAAGGACTATGTAACCACTAAAGTCATATAGGGGTGAATTTTAAACGAAAAGGTGTTTTTATAGTCGACAAGTTAATAACTGGTTTATTAAATGCAATATTCTGAGGGGAGGTTATGTAGGGTTTTTATGCGTTATAAACACAGACGTAGAAAGCTATGGTTATAACACCACATTTTTAACACCTCTTTATACGTATGTACTTACATTGTACACACAAATAAGTGTCAGCCAAAGCCAATACTACACCAATAATACGAACACTACGATTAGGGTTCAGTGGTATTAGATTCGATGGGCCTAGGGATGCAGGCAATGCAACAACGGTTTACTATCGCTTCGGAAAGTCCCTTATGAGGAGACGCGTAATAAATAGTGAAGAATAATTATAAAAAGTAAAATTAATATACATTTCTCGAAGTGTGGCTGTCTAAGTTTCTGCCATTGCTTAGTTAAGTTATAGGAATACAGTTTACTCAGTTAATTTCCAACCTAGGGTAAAAAAAGTATCGCTTTCGACCCACTTCTTAGATAAACTATGGTCTATTTTCAGAGTTTGAGGGATGGAAAATATTTTATTACATCTAAAATTGTGTCAAAGCCCTCTTCAGAAACATTCATTGTATATATTTTGTTTGCGACTTTGCTGGCATTTGTGAGGTCACTATCGCGACTACTGTCATACGAACCCTTGTCACGTCACAATCCTCTTAAGTTATGTCACTTAAATCATATCTTAAACTAACCAAACAGCAGCTGTCCGGGATAATACATAAATACGAGTTTTAATATGCCCTGAAAGCACAGGAAATCATCGATAAAACAAGGATTAATAAAAATTAAAAAAACAAAATAATAAAACTTCCAAGGGAATACATGGGGTTTTTTAAAAAGGGTGTGTAGTGATTTTTCTGGGTTGTGCTCTTAGTGTTGTAAGTGACCATAGACAACGGCAACCGCTTACCATCTGTATGTGAAATAGATGAGATAAACATTTGACGACAAGTGAAGCGAGAAGGAGCGTTTGTTACTCAGTTGATAACCTAAATATTATGTAAAATAGGTATAAACTTTAAGCATTATATTTGATTTTTCGTCATACTACCGAGTCCAAAATCAACAATAAAATGAGGTTTTTTTTGATAATAATTTCGCTCAAAGAGCAGCTCGACTGGGGAAGTACCTACTTCCACCTTACAGAATACCGCAGCCAAATAACTTTATGTTGTGTAAAGTTGAACTTTTATACATGCCTCAAAATTTTGTTTTATTATTTTTGTAAGGAACCTTCCTTACTAAGGACTCGCATTTGACCAGATTTTTTATCTAACTAGGCTGACTGAATCGAACCTTCCTGTACTTTCATGTTAGAAAGCAGTGAAATGCTTAAAAATGTAAATGTTAGTTATGACTTTAAAGAGCGCGTGACAAAATACAATAAAACTTGAAGACCTAATGTTACAAAAAAAAAAACTCAGGTCGCAATTTTCATGTTTTATATTTAAAAATACTTTACTTTGATTGGATAATAATGTTTGTTGAACAGAAATGCATATTATTATAAGTCATAATGCTGTAATCACGCTTTTTGAATTTATTAAAATTTTATCGAAACAATTTCATATCACTCAATTTTGCCTTAGCAATGTCGTTCGAGAACACGTACCTACCTCTGAAAGATGATTCGCTATTCGTCTTAAATACGATAGAGGCAGGCCGTCCCTGTCACCGCAGCTCAATAAAAGAAGTTATCTTGAATGTTTTGTTGGCAGACCAACACAATATTTTTTCAAACAAATACAAAAGTGGACTCTTTATGAACAAAAATACCAAACGACATCAATCTTTTATCTAAAGCTCATAATATATCGAAAGATTAAGTTTGAGACTGTAGAAATTATTTCACAAATGACACCTCGGCTGACTCATGATTTACAGTCTCAAGTACTTACCTAAAAGAAAAGCGATCCGTAACACCCAAGCAATTCCTTTGTTCGCTGAATCGCGGAATTTAACATTTTAAGGCATAACGTCATCTGACAACTACATGTAGTTACCCACCACTCGCATGTTGCGGCCTACCTATCAAACTGTGGAACAAAGCCGACTAAGTCTTGTATTATGCAAACAAGCATCATGTAAGGCGTGGATTTATGAGGCAAGTTCGTTGGTAAAATCGCGAGCGTCGCCCGTGGGAGCACTGGGCTCACTATTGCTCCATATATTCATATTTGGGGCTAAGAAGAGGTTCTGTTCTACTCTCAAGAGACGGTACGCGTGAGTGACAGCTATTCGTAATTTAATTGATTAATGATTTTGGGTATAAAGGGGAGGGTGCAATTGTTGATGGTACGCTTTGCAGTGTTTTTTTTTGTGTTTGTTACACTTTTAGCACACAAAGTGAATTATCATTGTTATGTTTCAGTGCTAAATTATAAATAATTATTGTTGTTAATTATCTTGGTATTTCAAAATTATTTTATTAAGATCAATTTAGGACTGTATTAAAAATACCCATCGTTTTCGGATTTTTATAAGTGGTTTTATACAATTCATGGTTTTATACAATTCATGTACTATTTAAGCTCATAATAATATGCATATTTTTTTTTAACTTTCTAAGGTTAGCAATTTTATCGTGCAACTTGCATTTATTTGCGCGATCTTAATAGATGTAATATATAAACATAGGCTATGCGGTTGCCTGTAGCAAAGTCTCTTGTGGCCAATATGTTTAATGATAAACGTATGTGAAGGTTGTCTGTAGGGCGGTTATAAACCTATTCAGAATTATCTTTCGAATTAAGTTTTCACAAGTTTTCTATGACTCTATCGTAAATTAAATAGTAGATGCGGTACGCAACTTTTTGATTTAAGTTACTAACGTATAAATACTTAATGTTTTCAATCACAAGCTTACCTGTTGGTATATTTACTTGACTTAATTAATTCAAAACTTTAGTTCGTCGAGTGATTTGTTAGAGGTCAATATTTTTGATTAAATGTGTGTGAGGGATTTTAATATAAGTATGTTTTAAATACTGAAACTGAGTATCTATAATTGAATTACGGGTTTATAATCGTTACGTTACTAAAGATAAACGAACACTAAACAAAATGTTACCGTAAAAATCTTGTAAAAGCAATGCCTCCGTTGCACCTTCCATTTATTTGCTTAAAAATGTATAGGCCGCGATAACCCAGAGTCGCTCGCGAGGAAATGGTATAATACGTTTCAGGAGATATCTGCCTGATATAGATCGTCGGAGCTCGCGGAATAATGCTAAACAGTACATTTTCAAGAGTCTAAAAGAATAGCAAAGAGTACTGGAATATATTTTTCCGGGTATACTTTTAGGGCCAACGAGACGTATTATATAGGTATCAACTATTTAGAACAAATTGTACTGAATATAAATAAGTTATTGTTAAAAAAAATATTTTTAATACAAGCTTTTTTGGTGACTGTACTTTTTGTTGACTGTACTTGCATTGTCTTCCAATATACTAATTAAATATTAAGTTAATCCGACCACTGGAAATTGGACTTGCAAGATTACACCCAAACAAACATATATTGCAAGTTAAATAAAAGCTTGTAAAAAGGCATATAAAAATATACATTTCATGTTTATTTTAATACTTATTATTTTAGAACAGTAAAATATTTCATACCTAGATATAAAAATCTAGTGTAAAAGAAACAGATCAAAATTCAAAATTCAAAATCATTTATTCAAATAGACCTTTGCAGGCACTTATGAAAAGTCTGACTCTAATACTCTAATACCGGTTCGGAAGGTTGCATTTGCTGAGAAGAGCCGGCAATAAACTCAGCAAATACTCTTTTCAAAACAAGCTTAGATTCATTACATAATATTTACATTCTAATCGCACTGAAAACAATTGCGTGTCCCGGCGCGGCGGCAAAATTACAAAGTAGACTGAATAAATATTTAATAAGTAAATAAATAGCAAACTTAAGCAGACCAGCCCCCACAAGCAGCACCTGTTCACAAGTATGACGCGTGTGGCAGCCATCGCCCTCTTCTTTAGGAGAAGAATTCTTTCTCTTCTTCTGATCTTTTGTAAGAGTGAGTGATCAACTCTAAATTGGGTTTAAATGATCAATTATTTCTCGGTAGTACCTATCTACCACTAGTAGGTACCTACTTGCAAACATGAATTATGTTCTACTTGCATAGGTTTTCTGATTTGCAGTCAGAACTATTATTGTTGACAATATATGTCATTCCCCCATTTCTAAAAAAGAAAGTTTAAGTCTAGTAAAACCCAGGTTTTAAATATATCTGATCTGTCACTTTCTAATGTCATATATCAAAAAAGCTGGGACTATCTTAAAACCTGGGTTATAAGGATTTTCGGATTTTAGTTAGATTGTAAAATTAACAATGATTTGCCGATAAGTAAAAGTAAGGAAAGTCTATTTTTCGTAAAAAAAGAAAATACCTTCTAGCTAAGTTCCATTGTTAAGTGAAACTTCTTATTTCCTTTCCAATGCAAAAAATAAGAAGTAAGTAATAGGTAGTGTAAAAGCTGGAGTTTTAAAAACTTTAACGAGATAAAAAGAGAAAGCTATATGTGTTTTTTTATACATACATACATAGTGATAGTTATTGTAGAAAATCTCGTTGTTCAAAGCATTTATATTATTATCATTGCCATTAATTTTAAAGTAGCACAAAACCAGTATTATGCCAATTAATTCTGCTCTGATTTCATGAAATCCTCCATTGTCCTTTCTTCTAGGTGCTTATTATCATTTCTAAAACACAACATGAAATATTGCTGGGCAATTCAAACGTTTATGATAAAATGAACATTAATTATTTGTTGTTCATTCGTATAAGACTGTATTTTATTTAAAGTATTCATATCTCAATAAATTAATAACATTTTAATTCTGGAATTAATTATTATAAAAAAAGAGAGGCGAGATAATTTTTTGAAAGAAAGTATGTGCTTTAATTGGGAATATATTTCATAGGCTTATTAGTAGAGACTAAAAATATAATTTCGAGCCTGACCACATTATGAAAATGTATACACAAAATCATTGATACTTTTGCGGCTTTTGTGATTGGAATTCAAGGAACTAATGAGGCTAAGTATTTTCTTGTAAGATCTATAAAAATCAAAGAAAAGGCACGATGCCCTATGTAAATCTATGATAAAAATATATTAACTCAATTCCAATTGTACTCGCATAATAAGTGTATGACGTGAAAAAACTAAGACAAATGAATGTCGAAAAAAACTGTAGACACTACGGTGCATAATTTTGTGTCAGTGTCAAATCAAATCCCGATAATCCAGAAGAATGTCGCAGGCAACAACTAGTATTAACCAACATTAATAATAAGAGAGTTGTCGTTCGATTATGACAGGCACGTCTTGTCAACACCATTCTATTGTACGCTTATGACAATATAGAGTTAAAAGGTCGATAAACAAGCCGAGTACCCTCCTCTTGATGTCACTTTCAGATCCACGGATCACAAACAAAAGTGTTTAAAGCTTTGTTTGAATCATCCGTTATTAAAATAAAAAGTAGATAGGATTTTTTGTTTATAGTCTGCATGCTGTGTTGTGTTTAAAATATTGGACTTTTTTTATTCATGTTTTTTTAATCAATACGGAAGCCTCGGTATTATCTCAGAGTATATAAATACTACGTAAGTGCGAGTTTGGAAGTATTCCCATTTGCGCACCGATCCTATTCCCTTTTTAGGACCGATGCATATTTTGAATCGGTGCTCAAATATTAATGGGAAGAAAAATTTAATTCGAAATCATTCCCTTTTGAGCACCGACGGTTTTGTAGCTTCTAGTGTTACGGTGTTTAATAAAACGTATCGACAAAAATGTACAGTTTTATTATAAACAGTATTATCGTTAGAGCACCCATTTTAAGTGCATCAAAACTATTCCGCTTTGAGCACTGATCAATATGTTATAATATGGTAAGGTATTTAAACATTGCATTTACATTAATGATACAAAAGCATTTATTTATTAATTGTCACTTTATTTGCGCTCGTCTAGGAAACAAATATAAATGTCATCACGTAATTGTTCCCCTGTGTTATTCTAGGACCTGTCAAGTGAAACTTTCGTAATAATAAAAGTAGCGAGATAGGTACTCACAAAAGTTTTTCCCTGTTTGGAGGAGACTGCCAACATTTCAGCTACCATTCAATTAGCTTTTTGTAAAAGTTTCGAATGGTTTGGGGAAGTTTGATGTGTATTTATTTAAAGGTTCTTGGTAAAATATGTTTTCTTTTTATTTTACTTTATAATTTATCTTAATCTTTCCATGATGAATTGGCCTACGCTGGCTCTCAAGTATAGCTACCAAAACAAAGTGGTTCTAGAAAGTACCGTGTGGCCGTATGTTCAAAAGACGTTTCCTTTCTCCGAACGTTCAAGATTTAATCTACAACTTTGCCATAATGAAACTACCATTGACCTATCATAGCCTTCTAATGTGAGAAAAACAAATATACTACTGACCTATGTACAGTTCGCGAGCAATATTTGGCTGTTTGAAATAAGAAAACATGGAGAAAGCCTAATTTCCCCAAAGTCGATTCGTCGACATCAAAATCAAAAACATCCTCGTAATTAAGTAAATTAATGTATTATAACTTATAAGGTGAATTTTTCCACATTTAAATAATTTGGTGGTTAACTTGAATTAATCTTGATTCTAAGAGTAGGGACTCGGGTTTACATAAATAAAACTGATAAATATCTTACACTATTCATTAATATGCGCGATTCTCGAGTTGACACAAAACCAATCGTTTGGCCATTAGAAATGTAAAGATTTTTTGGCATCAAAAATGAAATTCAGATTTTCCCCCGATTTATTCAGTTTCGGTTGGAAGGTATTCGTATTTGTCGTTTGTCCATTAAATGGTTCGATGCAGTCAGTGATTATGTTTTGCTTTATTCATATTCAACAAAGGTATCACATGTGAAATTGTTTGTTAATATTCGAATTTAGGTACATTTTTTTTTCTAATGGAATTTAATTAATGTACCTACTCATATGCTTAACTACATATACTTTTTGTTGTACCATATTTTGGACTATTTTTATATAGTTCACATCTCAGTTATCACTTAGTTTAGTAGTGATAGTGGGAGGCTTACTTGGCGGCTTGAACTCCAACAGTAGGTTGATCTCTAGCCTATCTCCACCAATCCGCAGTGGGCATGCGTGGTGCAGTATCTGCCCACTCCCTTCCACCCTCATTTGTGAAAGGAGGCCTTGCTCAACAGTGGGACCTTTATAGGCTGATGATGATGCAGTTAACATTATTTGAATTCTACAAAAATATTGAATTCCTTAAAACTATTAAAACCATGGAAACAAATTCTTACATTATTGTGGAAACAAAGATCTTTCTTCATTTAAAAAACAAAATTATTTCAGTGCAAAATTACTTACTGATTGCGGAATTTGATTGCTCGGTATTCCACGGGTATTACTACTCTAAAGGGATTTTTTCTCCATGTACACACACGTGGCAAAATGTCAATTCTCATAACCTAAAAAGTTGACATTTTCTTCACAACCATTGAACGTAAGATTTATGCTGATTGTTTATTTATTATTCATGTGACTTTCACGTTTGCTGCTATATTTTTTCCTCGACCAAAAAAGTTCTAAGTTTTACCTGGTGAATGGTTGTTATGACACAAAATAGCACAATTAAGCCCACCAGGGGCGTGTTTATATGCTGAAAAAGGCGGCAATTTTGCATGAAATATTTTCGGTTGAGATTGTATGAAATGGCAAAAACCATATTCAGTTTACACGGACCATTTCATTGATTACCTTACTATAACGCTAATGGATATCAATAAAATGTATGTACTGTACGCACGTTTTTTAATATATACCTACATCAAAGAATTTAAAACGTCCAGAAGGATAGTCGCCTCTATGGGAACATGAAATAAACAAGCCAGAATTGACAGTATTTGACAGCCGTGCGCAGTACGAACTGAGAGCGATTTGCTCAGGGAGCCCCTCAAGCGGAGTGAAATTAAATGTCATGCTTTAGTAAGGCGGATTATCCATCTGGGTAGAGGCACGATGCCCTATGAAAATCTTTGACCTACATAGGTATATGTTGCTTGCTTCCACTTGCACAGTCGTTTTATAAATATAGAAATATCATAAAATACGAAATGATTCAAAAGTAACATGACAGAATGAATGACAAATAGAAACACAGTGAGAACTCATTCAGTCATTGTAAATGGAAGCGTAAATCGTAAAACAACATCGTCATCATGAAAGATTAGACAGAAAGACAAATGGAAGTACCTACCGTCATTACACACATTGTACACGTCGTATTGTTCTCAAAGAGAGACGAGACTGTTCTTTTTTTATTTTTTTTCCTTTTTTATTACTCCATTTGCGCCAAGCTTGGCTTGTGTCTGCATCCCAGTGCTCCCTATGGAGCCTTAATTAGGGTAGACCACACGGCTAATTGAATAAAAACATTGAATAATTAACGAAGGGAGAGGAACCACGCTTTGGGTGGACTGTATACGGTAAAGTCTGGTTCAAAGGATGTTTAGTAAACTTTCAATACCTTTGCATCGACTTCACCTTATTATATTTATAGACGTTTAAATAGTTTAATAGTAACACAGCTGTTGACTTAGATATCTTTTAGATAGATATATTTTTATGTCTAATTTCTAGTACAATTTTTAATTTTAATATTAGTATCATTTTTTTAGTATAATTTTAAAATTTTGTTTTTTATAAATTTGAATTATTATTACATATCAGAAATTTAAATAGAATAAGTACGTCATACTTATTCATATAAAATACGAAATGATTCAAAAGTAACATGACAGAATGAATGACAAATAGAAACACAGTGAGAACTCATTCAGTCATTGTAAATGGAAGCGTAAATCGTAAAACAACATCGTCATCATGAAAGATTAGACAGAAAGACAAATGGAAGTACCTACCGTCATTACACACATTGTACACGTCGTATTGTTCTCAAAGAGAGACGAGACTGTTCTTTTTTTATTTTTTTTCCTTTTTTATTACTCCATTTGCGCCAAGCTTGGCTTGTGTCTGCATCCCAGTGCTCCCTATGGAGCCTTAATTAGGGTAGACCACACGGCTAATTGAATAAAAACATTGAATAATTAACGAAGGGAGAGGAACCACGCTTTGGGTGGACTGTATACGGTAAAGTCTGGTTCAAAGGATGTTTAGTAAACTTTCAATACCTTTGCATCGACTTCACCTTATTATATTTATAGACGTTTAAATAGTTTAATAGTAACACAGCTGTTGACTTAGATATCTTTTAGATAGATATATTTTTATGTCTAATTTCTAGTACAATTTTTAATTTTAATATTAGTATCATTTTTTTAGTATAATTTTAAAATTTTGTTTTTTATAAATTTGAATTATTATTACATATCAGAAATTTAAATAGAATAAGTACGTCATACTTATTCTATTTAAATTTCTGATAATCTTATAATTCATGTAATAATTTATTCACTATAATTAATTTCATGCTGTGGTAGCCTATAATTGAGGCAACACTGGAATGTATGTATTGGTATAATAAAGATAATTTAAGAAAGAGTATGTTTTGTTGGTTGCCCTAAATAAATAAATAAATATTACCCAATCAAAGACGTAGCAGGAAACATATTTTTTTTAGTGTGCCATCTTTTCGCACAGTCGCGCGGGCAAACTCGCCTATCCCGCGTACGCTCTCCGCGCTGCCAGTCCAGATTGTGACTTGTTTGCGGATGAATGGAAGAAGATTTTGTCGGCGTGTTTGGTGTGCTGTGAGAAGAATGTATAAAAGTTGTGTCTTTGATTAGTTGTAAGTCGCCTGCGACCGTTTCTAACAAAGTAAAAAATAAATAAATATTATAGCAGACAAATATTTGACTGGCCTGAAGTAAACTTATAAAAAATAATGTAGGTAATTTTCATTGTTTTATAACTAATAATTACTATTTTGATTTTATTTATTCTGGTCATATAACCACAACCTACTTTATACTGTCGTTTTGGAGTTTCGACTCTGATAGAGCTCTCGTACGTTGAGTCAATCAAGAAATCTATAAGTCTGACTAAGACCTTTCTTTTCCAGATTTCTATGCCGATTTGTACTTGGCCTTTATTTCATAATATTTAATTCACTCGAATGATATATTTCTTAAGGTCGTGTTTAGCAATAAAATGTATAGTTTTAATACAAAATAAAGGTTATTTTATTCCAAATGTAATATTGTATAGTACTTACTTAACCACGTGCGGTTATTAAAATAGGACAGGCTAACAAAATATGTTCGCATTTTCCAATAAAACCTTGGTATATCTACTTTATGAAGTAATAAAATACCGTCGGGGCCGGTTTAAAGTTCACGAAGCGGGCGTAATGAATTAAAATACTTTGCCCACTGGTCGTTAGGAAAAGTTGATGTGCTTATACAAATGCCTGCCCAAAACAGGACCCCCTGTAATCATATATTTAATGGTTCCCATAATGACCTCGTAAAGTAGTAACTGCCACGAGCCGTTTCATAAATATTGAACTTCCCTCGCGTGGGTGCGAACTTTTCATTTTTACCAGCAAATTTGGATTTATTAGACAAAGTTGAATAAACGTTATTATAGCTGATACAAGCTCAAGATTAACCGATAAAATAATCCATTGGCAGGTTCATATTTTACTCATTATCTAGAATATATATATTCCGATAGTGTGAAACGAAGTAGAGTTCATAAAGCTGAAATTTGGCACCGATTCCAAATATTTTCTAGAACAATGTGGGTACTAAAAATGGCTCTCCTGTGAAATGTTTGAACATTTTCTACTTGTTATATAATTTAATAAAGTGTTCGCATTATTTTCATTCACCCCGGGCCATTCGACTAATGGTCAGATAACTAATTATTACGAATGATTTTAATCGGTCATATTAATGCGAATGAATTATGATGTCGGTAAATCCGATAAAAAAGAGTGAAAAACTGTTTTCGAGGTCGGAATCACATTGGCAATCCTACAGGTAATGCACCGTCATAAGAAATAAATGCATCAACAACAAAATTACAAAACAATGTTTCCCACTGCGGAAAGACCCATCTGTCCGTCTGTTTGTATTCTGAAAATTATTTATATTGAATCACAAGAAATATAAATCTGTTATTAATGACAGTTTACGTACCCTGAAAAAAAAACAGTGTCTGTATTCTTATTTCCATATCAATAAAAGCCCATCCTATAGAGTATCTGTATACATATAACTAACTAACCTACGTATATTAGTTAGGCAAAATCCTAACTATAATATTATGAATGCGAAAGTGAGTTTGTTTGTTTGTTACGCCTTCACGCCTCAACTACTTAACGGATCATCATGACATTTGGCATGCAGATAGCCTATGGTATGGAGAAGGACATAGGCTACTTTTTATCCCGGGAACGCGGGTGAAACCGCGGGGGACAGCTAGTAGTCATATATTTGTACTCTGTTCAATTTACGCCTCGCATCATTCACAAAACTTGCAACATACCTAATGTACCTATTTTAAGAACCGAGAATTAACCAAAATTGGAATTGTACGTTCAGCAAATCGGAGTTAATTGAGAGCATGACTGCATTTACTGATTTAAAAAAAAAACACAATTTTATGGAAAAGCTTTTTCAAAACCTAAATATACTAACAGGAAGCATAAAAAGTATAAAAATGAGCTTCGTGACACGTAACTCTACATCGCAAAATAAGAGATTTAACGTAGCGGCACTTTAAAAATCCAATTTGCTAACGCATGTAATTTGGTTCGTGATCGTTCTGTTTGTAACTGCTACCTAGAAAAATAGTAATGTAAAAATAAGGTTTAAATTAAGGTATTAACATTAAAAAAGGTAAAAGTAAAAACATATATACACATTGCCACTTCGCAATTACCCACTTGCTTTTATAAGAATCCAAAGAAATAACATTTTGCATGTGACGTAATAATTATTTTCACATTATTTTCTTGTACCATTTCCCCAAAATTACGTTAGTTAAAACAAAGTGTTACATGGAACAAACGAGGTAAAATAGTATTCCTGCTGCTTATGACATATAAATGGTTTTAATAAAATGCAATATGTACCTGTGTCTGCGAAAAACAAAGCTAAATATTTAATGGTTGTGGGTAATGCTAGAAGGCCATTCTGATATGTTGACAGTGAACAACATTTATGCATTTACCTCAGACTGAGCTCTGATTAATACAATGGTGAAGGGCTGTCGCGTAGTGACCCTTTAATCCATTTATCTTGTAAAATCAACGCCCACAACTGAACCCCAGCTTATTTTAAATCTATTTATAATGATTTCGCCTTTTTGATTTTACAAAAAGAAATTCGACCTTTATAATCCCCTACATTTTTGTACTGAACTTATCCAAGTTTATTTTATACACCCAAAGTTAAAACGTCCTTGGTAACTACATTACATTAGCAACAGTAACAAAAACACCCACTTCTGCTGAAGATGACTATTTTACTAAGCGGTTGTGTTACGTTAAAGTAACGAACATTTCGTGTCTTCATACTATGAGAACTCAGAGAAAACAAATTAATTTAATTATCTATATTTAATAAAACTCAATAGATACAAGTGCAAGGTAGTTAACAGGTGTGTGCTCAGGAACTCAATGCAATATGGAGGCTCGACAGACGAGCCTTTTGGTGTTGCCAGTGACATCTGTTGAATTTTCCTTACAGTCGGCCTTCCTGATATTGCTGCGCGCCCCGCGTAGCCACGTAGTTCTTCGTCTCGATGTTGGTGGAAACCAACCTCTTCAGTCAGCATCATGACACAAGCTTCTTAATCCCGTGTGAGAAAGAGTTACAATTTCCTAAAATCGAATAAACTAACTTCCTAATGTTAGTGTGAATGATGCCAACTTCTTAATGTTAGCATTACTGACTTCTTAATGTCAGCATTACTGACTTCTTAATGTCAGCATTACTGACTTCTTAATGTCAGTGCGACCAACTTCTGAATGTTGGGATTAACTAACTTCCTAATGTTAGTGTGAATGATGCCAACTTCTTAATGTTAGCATTACTGACTTCTTAATGTCAGCATTACTGACTTCTTAATGTCAGCATTACTGACTTCTTAATGCCAGCATTACTGACTTCTTAATGTCAGCATTACTGACTTCTTAATGCCAGCATTACTGACTTCTTAATGTCAGCATTATTGACTTCTTAATGCCAGCATTACTGACTTCTTAATGTCAGTGCGACCAACTTCTGAATGTTGGGATAAACTAACTTCCTAATGTTAGTGTGAATGATGCCAACTTCTTAATGTTAGCATTACTGACTTCTTAATGTCAGCATTACTGACTTCTTAATGTCAGCATTACTGACTTCTTAATGTCAGCATTACTGACTTCTTAATGTCAGCATTACTGACTTCTTAATGTTAGTGCGACCAACTTCTGAATGTTGGGATATTATGTAACCAGTACTGTAACATGTTTTAATGATGTCATAAACTAACAAAATACATCATTGGAACCATCGCGATATATCTGCCTCCTGAGGCTTATTCCTCTTAAGGAATACATCTATGTGACAGCCTCTTAAAGCTTAAGTGTCTTAAGACATTTTAAATTACTTAAGGTATTTAATATTCCGATATGGAAAATGCCTCTTAAGGCTAGCGCTATTAAAATCATGATCTATAATGAGCTCAACTTGTACATCAGGTCAATATAATATAATATAAAACTAAATAATTATAGGAAAATAAATATATAAAATAATAGATAAAGAATTAAATAATAGATAATAAATAACAAATAAAATATCATAGCATATATCAAATAAACATAAATAATCCTAACATATTAATAAATCATTTATAATTTTAGATATGACCTCGGCTATATGTGTGCTCTTAATCACATACCGTACATGAGGTTACCGTACATTTATTATTTTAAGTATGACCCAAAACGGGGACATAAGTATTCCACTTTGCAAAACCTTGCGAATATTTTTCTTTCAGCAAGAATTAAATCTCCTTTCTTAAAAGAAGCTTCAACACGTCTCTTTTTATTGTAATTTTGTTTTGCTAGTTGCAGTGATCACTTTATCGAGCGCGTGACAGCGGCTTCTCCTATATTAGGCGATCTAGAACGATATCTCCTACGAGGCTCGGACGAAACCCATATAGCAATTCAAGTGGAGTCTTACCGGTACTATTAGCACAGAATAAATAATCCTACTAACGTACTATTAGTGAAACTAGAGCTCAATCTTAACTGAACTCTTAGTAAGTACTGTTCCCAGTCACCTTAATCATCGCCAACATACGCTACGAGTGCGTCGAGAATTATCTTATTAAGTTGTTTTATTTGCCCGTTAGCTTTAGGTTACATGTTTTATATTTGTATTGAAAATAATAATTTTTGAAGTCCTTAAAATCAAAAGCCTTAACCACTATCGCTAATAATACGACCCCAAACGTTTTAACAAATAATTGGTCAAATGTTTGCAAAACTTTACAGCTAACATCACGCCTCTAGCTAATTAAATCTCGTGAAGGCATCAACTATTGCCAGTATGTTCATCTTGCCTGATGGACTTTTACAGAACAAACAATCATGAACAAATATGAACCGTATGAAAAGTTACGGCTACTTTATCTATTGGGTGTAATTAACCTACAACCAACCTGTTGTTTTTTTTTGCATATTGGCACGATATACAACCACGCACATATTTTTGATGAAACGTCGTATTCTGTTAACCAATACTTCGACCTTATGGCATCATAAGTCTTAGTATAATAGAAATGGCCATCATGAAAACTTTGGACAAAGGGCCAATGTGACATGCGTGGGACTACAAACTTTTTACTATGGACAACTTTTCGGTATAACACGAAATTCTCAAATATGAAGTCTTTAGCCAGCTCATTAGTATTACCAAATTTTACGCTCCAAGTTTGCCCAAATCGTACGCAATGAGTCGTCATCCTGCTACATACTCTCAATAAGGTATTTTCAACACACCACATCACTGAACGCATCCACGTGTGCCATAGATTTACCGTCTCGATACTCAACATCAACATCAAAATCGAAACCCTGTACTCAAACCACCACCCAGCGATGCGAGGGCACATTTCAAGCTTTGAACACGTACAGCGTCACAGTCGGTCACAAGCAAACATTTTAAACGCGACACGTAGACTTTAAAAAATATAAGAGTCATGACAACGGCTAACTTCTTCAGTTCGAAACTATGATAAAGTCAAATTCAAAATCATTTATTCAACTTTGGCCCCAACAAGACATTTAAGAACGCTACAATTATTGATTCTACCACCGGTTCGTAATACACCTGAACTGAGAAGACTCAGCAAGATATTTCTGTTCAGAGGACGTCGTTTACCGACCAGCAACTTAGACGCAACGCACCTAATCGAATCTTAATCCAATTTTTGAAAAGTACGCATGAATTTGGATTTCAAAGTCCGGATTAAACAAAGCCATTAAAGTTTTCTGGTACACAAAAATCACGCATTACTACCAGTTTGAATTTTGAGGGTCTATAGCATATCTTTAAAATG
The DNA here is from genome assembly GCA_947623365.1 of Achlya flavicornis. NCBI lineage: Eukaryota > Metazoa > Arthropoda > Insecta > Lepidoptera > Drepanidae > Achlya > Achlya flavicornis. The sequence continues at coordinate 6,511,168 of OX392474.1, forward strand.
ATTTAAAGCATCATCGTGATTATCTGTACCTCACCTGTATTTTCGGTAGGTACTAGTAATAATGTACTAGCATACGAGGAATGAAATTCCTAAACGATCCCTTCACTTAATAAATCTGCCAAAGTTTTATGAACTTACATTTTAACAGAACGTTTACCAATGTTATTTTCATCACCTAAAAGTACCTAATCAGATTATTCACGTTATATATATTCTAATTCAGTAATAACACAAGGATCTAAATCATCCTCAATTATTATTGCCATCCGAAAGAGTCACCTGCACCACATAACGTCGTGGCGGCAAGTTTACTACCTCTTTGCTAATATTTACTACTCCATCAATAATTTTCAGTGTTATATTTTGGAATCACACACTCGGCTTTAAGTGTACTATATTCTGTAACATGTAGTGTAACAGGCCCAGACACAGAACTAGCCCATGACAACACTATTTTATTAAAACTTATTCAATATCAAAAACAAACTTTATGCACTCAACTTCACATCATACACCGGGTAACTGACCAAAGTATTCGCATTTTTTTTTTTATAATGTAGGTATTTTATCTCATGCACATTAGAGTACTCTGTATAGGGTCGCCCTATTTTAACATCGATATCTTGAGCAGAGTCTGACACAATTAATGCCTTAGATTCACAACTAGCTTCATTGAAACGAATCGTCATAGACGCCACACCAATTTGGAATATTTTGCCGCACCTAAACCCGCGATAATGGTATTTTTGCCAGAATTGATTACTAAATTCAATCGTCTCGCTACGAATTCTGTTATTGTTAAAGAAGAGCTACTAAAATTGATAAAACCATAAACTGTTTTTTTTTTGTGTCTTGTAATATTCTGAGTTATCCGAAGAATCTGTGATGACGCGCACAGTATGTCATTGTTGTTTATCGTTATTTTTGCTCGTTACTGGTTTAGCACTTCGATTTTTAAGTTTTAGACATTTATCTTTGATATGGCCAGTTTTGGCACAATAGCTACACTTTTGTTTTTAGTATACATAAATAATTGCTTTCGTCATGTCCGCGTTTGCCACGAAAGTTGCACACTAAATAGGTTTTTTTATTATTTTTTTTATTATTCATTTAGTAGAAATATGGCATCGCCGTTTACAAATATACGCAGATAGTTCGAGTCACGTGAACCCGTCGAAATGGCTCCTGCCTACATCATTAAGCTCAATACCAATCGTACCTATGATCGCCTCACTAATCAGATATTCTGGTATATCACAAGCGATACCTAATTTATCATATTAAAACTGTACTGTTCAGGGTGACGTATAGCATTGACAAGATCACGCATCATAGTAAGTTTACTGCTGCGCGGTTTGACGGAAAAACAATCATTAATAGTTGCTTCCATTCTAACCAAACTTTGTATTTTTTTTTTATACTACAAGCATACGGCCCACCTGATGGTAAACGGTTACCGCAGCTATATAGACGCTTGCAACAAACGGGGTAACACAATTCAATCAATTAAAATCACTTAGTTGATCATACTACTATCTTGTACAATCATTCAATTTTGTCGAACAATTAAAAATGAGTGATCTTTCGCCCCAACCGCACACAAAATATTGGAAATACCCTCAAGTTATTTTATTCATTGTTCCATTGTTACTGTCGACTTAAGAGCGATGAATTCGGTTATTGGATCACTACGACTAACATATCTCAACGAAAACGAGCACGACGGATGAGTTATGTTGTTGCAATTACCTTATGTGTCGAACTCAATGGAATCGACACAGTTTTGTCTACCAATCCCAAAGTAGGGGCTGCAGGTGATAACACCTGCAAAGGCATAAGAGCGAGCTTGGTCTCGATAGGGAGCACACCTGCCACGTCAGGTCCACGCGCCACCGCAAGCACCACCGCTGACCCATCCCCGGTCCGCATCATCGGTACACTGTTAGGCACCGAAACAGGTGGGGCTTCTAACGGCGACAAGGAGGCCCCAGTATGTACTACAGCCACGGTTAGGGGCGGCGTATAGGTGCGCTCACTTGCAGGGGGTTCAAAAGCCGGTTCACTGCATTCGACGTGGTGACAGAACCCAACGACGCGGAAGCTATATCAACCCTACTTCGAAAGAATTTGTTTTCCAATGACCTAAGTAACGCTTAAGTAACTGCATTTAAAAAGTATTACTACCGTCACTCTTGTCTTTATTTTAACTGTTTCAATTACGTTCCATTATGGGAAACGTTATCTCCAAAAGAACTGTTCAAAAACTCACGTGGGCTGCAATCTGGAAATCCCGCTTCTGAGCTATGAGAACTCAGAGAAAACAAATTAATTTAATTATCTATATTTAATAAAACTCAATAGATACAAGTGCAAGGTAGTTAACAGGTGTGTGCTCAGGAACTCAATGCAATATGGAGGCTCGACAGACGAGCCTTTTGGTGTTGCCAGTGACATCTGTTGAATTTTCCTTACAATACACACATCAAAAAAAGTTTGTGATCACAAGCAAAAGCTGATATACTTTTAAAATTTAACTTTATATATATAAAGTGTTTACGTTATATCTTTGTTTAAAAAGAAATACACTATTTGAAATAAAAAAAAAAAAAAGAAAAATGAGTAATTCAATCCTGATGTTTTCAATTTGATGGAAAGAAAACGATCGTTAAACCAAACTTATACAACAATATAAAATTTAATATAACTCCTGCCCTGGCTCATACAGAACACATGTGGAGATCCTCCTCGGCATGCTGAGGATCAAGTTATCCAGCAATCTGAAATGCTTCCGAGCAGCAGTCAGAACAGTTGAGCGACCTCTGCGGGGTCGGTCAACCACATTATCCATGCCGTGGTACCTCTGCAACATAGGACTACAGCAAATCTGCGTGCTGTTTCTCTCGTGGAATGTCTTTCTTCGCTCAAAGTTACAATTCTTGCTCGTAAAACTTCTGATAATCCACTTGGAATTTCATCAGTAATAACTTTCCTTGAAAATAGATCTGTTGAAATTGATCCCACCAAAAACATTTTCATGTAAAAGTTGCCAAGACGAAACCTCGCATTGTCAAAAAGATATCAGATCTCATGTTGAGCCAAGCTTATAACTCTACACGCCCTAACTCTACAAGCCCTAACTTTAGAAACTCTACACCTTAGTCAAAATAATGTGGATTGGCCGTTTCGCTACTACAAGAACTATTGTACTACGGAAAAGTAATTAACAGTGAATAAATTTTTCACCTTGGTCGGACTAAGTCAGATTTCTGAATGAGTGTAAGCTTGGATTGAATTTCTTTTTATATGGAAAAACAATTGAAATGTTTTTTTTTTGTTTTATATTCTAATTGTAATGAATCTAAAAAGAAGACGACATTTAAAATAGTCTACCGTAACAAAAAAGATTTCATTTTTTCAAACTGATCGCAAACTTTTTTTGATGTGTGTACATATTTACATTTACACGTGTTTCGTTGCTACAATCATTTAAAAATATATACAGGTATCGTTCGTGTTAACTGGAGCGTAAAGCATTTTTCGCCTTCTAAATCCCCTTTTTTACTGCTTGTTATTTATGTAGTTCGATAGTATGTAGTTATAAGAATATGTTACGGCTTGGTCATATCAGGGACAAAGATTCTGCCTATGCATGCAACCCTTTGGTTGCGTATAAAATACGTTCGCAGTTTGAGACAGTTAGAAAAGGTCGCTATGCCTATAACCATAAAAATATTAGACAAGGGAACCCATTTCGATTAAAATTGGCAGAACCTGTCAGCTCAGAAGTTCAGTCCACGGAAATAAATATCATCATTTTTTTTTTTTTTTTATACCACTTAGGTGGCATACAAGCATACGGCAAGCCTGATGGTAAGCGGTTACCGTAGCCTATGGACGCTTGCAACACGCGCGCGTTGCCGACCCTGCAGAAATCTCTTCACACCCCTTTTGAAGAACCCCATGTTGTACTCCATTGGGAAAACCACGGCGGGGACTGTGGACTGTGGAATGAGCTCCCGCTCATTCCACAGTCTGAGTGTCCGCGGAAGGAAGCTCCTTTGAGCCCGCACAGTACGAAACAATTCAGGTTTCAATATGTGAGGATGGACTCCCGGTCGATGGCGAGAGTTGCGATGGTAGAAAGTAGCCGTGGGCATCATCTTAAACAATTCTTCAGAACACCGTCCGTTGCACAAGCGGTAGAACACACATAAGGAGGCAAAGTCAGCCTAGGGATGTCCAATGCTGAAATTAGGCCATTAAATTCCACTTCGAATGGTTTTGGGCCACTTGCATCCAGCGGCGCCCAGCGAATTGAGACCAAATCGTTGGTCCACCTGGTGGGAGGTCGTCTTGCTCGGTGCTTTTCAATACGTGGTCGCCACTCGAGAACCGTCCTTCCCCATTGGCTATCGGTTCTTCGAGCGATGTGGCCTGGCCATTGCCACTTCAGCTTACTAACTCTACGAGCTATATCGGTATTTTTCGTTCTCCTACGAATGTCCTCGTTTCGGACCCTGTCACGTAGAGAGTTTCCGAGGATAAATATAGGCTGTTTATTCCAGAAAGTTGGATGAAGCAGCGGGAGACAGCCAGTTCTAATTTTTTTATTACCCCGTTTACAAAATTGTATGTATGCAGATTTATAAGATTGATCAATGAAAACATCTGTAAGTAAAACATTAGTGCTAACTAACTTCAACTGTAGAGCGCATTTAGGTACTTCTAAATGATAAAATTAACTTCCAACAAACGTTCCATCTCCTTTCACTCCAAAACAATTCAGTTTGGATAAGATACAGCTAATACAATAACTTCTCCTTTTACAGTTGAACGACTGGACGATCTTCCCGTGATTTCAGCAGGAAAGTTTCAGTGTAAACGCTCTCGATTCATTGAGTCAGAAATCTGTTTTCTGTTACTGGACCGCCTTTCTATTTACGTTCATGCTTTGTTTACCCTGTATGATGTTCGGTGTTTTAGACAGCTCGTTGTTTAGTTTACAAATAATAGTTAATATTGTTATTTTAATAAAGAGACACATTTTGTATAAACTGGCTTTCTCTACGCGAACAGGGTTCCTTAAGAATTATTTAAAAAAAGCTGTAACTGTTTTTATTTTAATTCACAGATTAAATTTTCCTAGATTATGTAATTTCCATACAAACTCTCATCCCTTGAATTTTTCCTTCATGGCGGATTTTTCATTATAAATCCTCTAGTTTACCACCACATCTTAATATCGTTGCTGTATGAATATCCTGGCCCTATGACCAGTGGTTTAGGTTATAGGTAGGATGATCTGTCATTATTTATCAATCAGAATTCTCCTTAATCTATGCCAATAATAATAAAGCGAAAGTGTTTTTTGTTGATTGTTTGTTTAAACGCGGTAAAATGAAACCGCAGGAGGCAGCTATTAGATTAGATACAAGATTCGGTAAACAAGGGTACGGCCCGATGGTAAGCGGTTACCTTAGCCATATGGACGTTTGCAATACCCGGGGCACCACCCACGTTTTACCGACCCTAATGACCTCCTACCAAATGAGCCCTGGTGGCATTACTAACACGTAGGAACACAACATAAAGTTATTTGGCTGCGGTACTCTGTAAGGAGAAACTTTCCCAGTCAAGCTGCTCTTTGAGCGAATAAGCGCTACGCTATACTTATAGCAATAAGTGATAATGTGTCTGAGGTACCTAGTGCATATAAAGCCTTACGGAAGGTCAAGAAAACAAGCCCTCAAGTTCCGCTACCGGAACATACCAAAATATACTTGACTGCATATTTTCAGATTGGGGTACATGTACTTAATGTAATACACTAAGTACATACATGACACATTAAGGAAATGTTATATACATTAAGTAAGAGGACAAAGTTATAAAATAGATGTTCTAATTTATATGGTATCTTTTCTATAATTACATTAATTTGTGCAGTTTTTCAGCGAGTGATGGATACGTAATTTATACTCATTTAACAAATTCGAATAGTGCATCGAATATGCATATATCAGTTAAGTTAAGTTTAAGAAAGAAAATAATATGCAGCTGTCGTGAAAAGCAATGTACCGATCTCAACAAATACTTATTGGGCTATAAATCACATATTCCTATCCTTAAACAACGGTTTTTCACCTTGTGGAGAACCCAAGCCATTGGTCGTCTTTTTTACTAGCTTCTCCGTAGTTTAGTGCGTACTCACATCGGTCGTTTGTGAGGTTCATTCGAGTTCAAAACTAACAAATTGGGCGTGATACTTGATTTGAACTTTATATTGTATTAAATAAAGATTGCGATTGAAAATAACTATCAAAGTTTGATTGGTTTGAATTGGCTGCTGTTCTGTTTAAATAGATTGAATTGTTTTCTTAGTAAGATTTTGTTTAGTGCATTTCGATTAGCTACTATAATCTTGTGCCTCGTTTAAAAATAGCTGGTTATTAAAAATTTATCTAATCTTTATTAAATTCGAAGTGAGAACCTCTATAAAATAAACTAAGTGTAAAAACTGTAAACTAACTGTAAATACCCGTGGTGCGTCAATAGGATACGGTAACCGCTTACCATCTGGAGGGCCGTTTGCTTGTTTGTTACCTTAGTAGTATACAAATTCATTATCATCATCAGCCTATATAACGACAAATTAGATATAATTAGATTTATAATCTGATTGTGGGAAGTAACAAACTGACGCACCCCTTGGTGCGTCATTATTATTGTTAAAAATGTCTACCTACTTGAATAATATATTTCTAGATGATTCATCGACTCTATTTTTATCTTAAGTATTTACGTTCTAAGCCTGTTTATTCAATGAGGCCCATTTTATAAACCTTTGCTGCTCAAAACAGCTTAATTGTGGCAAAAAAGAAAACAATACCTAAATTCCCTTTTTAGTTCTTTTTATTGGAAAGTACCTGTCTGACCGAGCAAATGAGCTTTGCTCGATATATAAAAAAAATACAAAGATTCAACAGGATCGGACATCGAACCCACGACCTACGAGACAGAATTCTAACGCTTTGACCACTGGGTTATCGCTTATGAGTTAAAGGCGTACCACCCAGCTACGGTAACACCGAGCTTTGCTCTAAAAATCGGTAAAACGCGTTTTCCTAGAGATGAGACCTAAATAAATTTTTCGCCCTCAAAAACCCCAAATGGCAAATTGCATCGAAATCGTTTGAACCGTTTTCGAGATCTCAAAACATATTACAAATATTGCTCGTTTAATAGTATAGGATAGTGGTCTATTCTTGCTTGTAGTATATACCAAAATGATGTGCGTACTTTCTTCTTTTATATATATAATTAGTTAATCTATACAAATGTTATTTCAAGACTGTGTTATTATAATAAACTGAGACATTTTTGAAGTGTGAAAATGTTTAGTTTCCTATCTCGCTGATTAGTTCAGAACTAGCGATAGAACGTAGTGCAACTCTGCAATGTATATCTGCAACTTTTGCAGTGTAACAGCTTCCAATATGCGAGACAGTTTACAAACTCCTTTCAACGTATTACTTGACACGGTTAATCCTGGAAACTAGGAAGTCAGCCACTTAGATGCTTGAATTCTCTTGAGGATGCCATTAAAAATAACTGTAAATACCTTTGCCAATAAAATTAAGTAACAAATACCTGACTTAGGTTCTTCGTTTGCGGTCACGCAGTAGAACCCATGGGAAATTAAGGTTCGATGGGTAAAGGCCGTAGGCGGGTAGGAATACTATATTAAGTGTACGCACTCTTTCCCAAGAAATGTTTACTTTATTGAAGTAGTATCGACCCGTTAACAATACAATGGTTTATTTTCTCATGATTTTTTTATGACCACTCATTGCTTCAATATTGTTTCACTCCATCAAGTATCGGACTCCGCATAAATATAGCTCTAGGTTGGTTCGTAGCTTACTGTAGCTTCGTAATCAGTTTATTATGAAAAAGTTATGATCAAAAATAGCCTTTACAAAGAAGGCTCTTTAATAAAAAAAAAAAGTATTAAATTTAAAAAACAAATGAATAAAGAATTCATGTCAAAACGTTAAACGGAGTCTTCGGATACAACATGACCAAGGTCTAAATATTTTCAAAATTGGATTCACAAAGCTAATGAAAAAGTCTTTGATCTGAATTTACGAGATTGTTTTCTTAAACAGTCAAAAACGTGCTTACTCGCAGCTAACTTCGTGAAGCAAAAATAAATTATGATTTTTCACGGGCCGCCGATGGTCACGCACAGCTATGGGCGTTCCTTTTTATTGCTCAAGAAAATTCCTGTTCCTTTTATGTTAACCGAGGCTTTATCGTGTTGCATGCCACTGAACTCTACGTATGGCCATACCGAAAGCGAGGACATATTAAAAAAATACCAATATTGATAAGTAGATTGGTGTGGTTTTTACTCTTGCTATGCCACAGATTTTCGGACGATTTGAAGACGATTATTATTGTTTAGGAACATGTTTATTTATTCTGTGTATGAGTGTAAAGTTGCATATATTATCTATGTCAATTACCATTGTAGTCAACAACCCTTGCTTCATTAAAATATCTCAGGATTTTTATTTTATTACTTACAAATTTGTTTGCTGTATGTTATGTTATGTTATGTTTTTTATAATTTCACCAACAAAATATTCATCGTATCAGTCTAAGGATGTTCACTGCCGAACATTAGGCCTTCCCCATTAACTTCCACTTCGAACGGTTTTCGGCCGCTTCCATCCAGCGTCACCCAGGTCTCTAATCAGGTTGTCGGTCCACCTGGGAGGTCGTTCCACACGGTGCTTTCCAGTTCGTGGTCGACACTCGAGAACCTTCCTTCCCTATCGGTTATCGATTCTTCGAGCGATGTGGCCTGCTCATTGCCACTTCAGCTAACTAGCTACTAACTACTAACTCTACGATTTATGTCGGTAATTTTTGTTCTCCTACGAATGTCCTCATTTCTGACCATGTCTCGTAACAAAATATTATCACACCCTAAATCATAAAATCAAAAAAATCAAAATCAAAATCGAATTCAACGTGGTATAAAATTTATTAGGTTTTTTTTTTTTGTTTTTATTATGTATAGGCCTGTGTTTGACCACAATCTCACCATGGTAAGTGATGATGTGGCCGAAGGTGGTGCACACACAAAGCCTAGAAGGAACTGGCTCTCAAGTGCAGCTGTCGGAACACACCGATAGGTGCTTGGCGACAGATTTTCAACTTGAGGGTAGTAGCCAGCCAGACGGGTACTACGAAGTACCCTACCACCGTGCTATGGTTTCCTCACGATGTTTTCCTTCACCGAAAGCTCAAGCTCATTGTAGGATTCGAACCCGGGACCTTCGTCTCGGTATCCGACGTCACTACCACTGAGCTATCATCGCCTTCATCACTATCATCACTATATGTTGGTACATAAATAATTCGAAATGAAATTTTAAATTTACATTATGATTTTCATTCTCGGGGCCACACATTTACAATTACTCTTGGCGAGCATGGCTGTACATATTTATTTGTCAGCGAAATCGCGCTCGACCATTAGGCCCCAGGAAATCGTAAGCACGCAATAAGAACTTTTTGGAACTTCCCAAGCTTCCGAGTACGTAAGCTTATGTTTATTTCATACGTTTCCTTAAGATCTGAGTAAAATATGCGTAATATTATTTTCGTTTCTGACGGCTAACTAAATGCTTTATCACGGTATTTTTTTTTAGAAATGTCAACAATTTATTATAGATACTTTGCCAGTGAAAAGTATAATAAAAAGCTGTTGCGATGAATATTTCATAGTACGAATTTACCTGTTAATAAAATAAAATTTTAATCATGAGGCCATTATTATGACTGATGTAATGTTAGTATTTTACTATGACAATATTCATGACTAATTTACTTATCTTTTACGACATCAGTAGAAATATACTGATAGTATGTTAAAAAAGTGCGTTGTTAACATCTAAAACAGTGATACTTCAAGCTAAAAATAAAGTAAGTAGGCACTCAGAGTAACTTAACTTGGGAAGAGGTAATAAAACCGTTGGGTGTAGCATGCAGCACGAAGGTGTACTTCCTGAGTAGAGCTTCTTTATACAGTTATGTTAATTTACTAAATAGTTAATTAAAACTTTATTTTTTTAATTTCTATTTGAACTTGCTTTTTATTGAAACAATGAACTGCGAAGATAGGGAGCTTAATTAACTTGCGGTGAAGATAATCCTGAAGAAATAATTATGACAGTAGTAGGGTATTTTTTTGTCCCAGCCGGCCAATTACCGTCCCGATAGCTGTACTAAAGCTGCGTAGCAAAAAACTAACGCCAAGGTTTATTTAATAAACAAAAACTCATCGTTTCGATCTAAATGGGATGTCCCAATCCGGTCTAGCATGACGACGTTGCTAGGAATATCGTGTGATCAGGTTTGCGCGACTCTACTTACTGAGTGTGACAATCAAGAAATAGGATTCTGGATAAACGTACTCAGCCTTGTCGACCTCTCCGTACTACAAAGGTATCTCACTACTGTTGGTATTATTTCCATTTTCATTCACTACAGTGGGTGTTGAAAAGTAAAGAAGCTTAACCCATTGTTTGGGTGTCCGTCACCGATGATCGTCAGTTAATTTTTATGTAATATTTTAAAGGGCTAATTGGAGACTATCTAGTTGAGAAAATTATAAAAGGTACCCATCATTGAAGAAAAGTAAAATGTTAATTATTAATACAACTATAGTAAACTAATTTAAACGAAGTAAGCCGTTTCTGGGCTTTTTATTGGTTTGATAACACATCGGCAACACCTTTGTTAATGTCAATAAGGCCAGTGGACTGCCATCAGTTCGCCCGTCTGTCCCTTTTTCTTTCAGCCTTCTAACAAAAATAATTTATTTCGATGTATATAAATAAATATCCTAGGACATTCCTCACACACGGTCATCTGATCCCGAACTAAGCAGAGCTTGTACTATGGAAACCAGATAACTGATATAATACATATACTACTTTTCGTTTGTAAATACATACTTAATATACATAATTACACCCAGACTCAGGACATACAGACATGTTCATGCACACAAATGCATGTCCTGTGTGGTAATCGAACCCACGACCAGCGGCGCGATAGGTGGAATCTTGACCAGAGTCTTAACCAACCACGCCAGCTGGCTCGTCAATATTAAAAGTTACTTATAACAGAAGCTTTGAAGACTCACGATGTTTTCATAATATCATACAGAAATACTTTAGATGGTCGAGTAAGAGTACAATATGGTAACAATAAAATAGTTTCTTTATTGCGGCGGCAGGTAAGTCCCTCGGGAAATTAACGATAGATTGTAACGTCAAACACTTGATCACATATTGTGGGCGATCTCTTTCAAGTATTGCTTGCTTGTAGGCAGTCGCACGTATTACATTACCTTGACTACCCTCAATATAATAATCTCTAAGAACAGGAATCTCGGGGTAGTTCTCGAAAAACTTGATTTGGGAAAAAATCTTTCCTATTTGCTGAAAAAAGCTGTCTCTTCCGTTGACAAAAGGGATTTCATATACCTAAGAGGATCGACGTAGCAGACATTTTATTTTAATGACATGTTTGTTTATTTGTTGTGAATTTAGGTCAATGGTCTAGCTAGGGCAATTCACATGGTATAAATACTCTGCCTGAATGTTTTCATTATCATCATTATCAGCCTTTAATGTCTCATTGCTGAGCACATAATCATAATCATAATCATCATTTATTTGCTAATATGTGTACATGTGGTTCTTAAAAATAATACAGAGTGGTCACATAAGCCGTCATATAGGCATGCAAAAATTTACAAAATACAAATTTGATAATAATACCCTACAATTTACTAATTACAACATGTTAATTGGATTAAATAAAAATATGTCAATGAATTAATCCAAAATGTGAATGTCTACTTCCTATTTTTCTTGCAATGTGCAAAGTATTCAGCAATGGAATAAAAATTATTGAACAGAAGCCATTTTCGGATCTGATCTTGAAACTTATTTAGAGGCAATGTTTTTATGTGTTCAGGGAGACTATTAAAAATGTTAATACACATTGCGTAGCAACTCCTTTGTAGAAATATTGTGGAGGGTTTGCGCGCCAAGACCAATCTGTTTGCATTTCTTGTATTTCTAGGGTATATTTCCTTCCCTGTACTAAATAAATGCATATTAAATTTCACAAATTTACACACTTCAGCAATGTACATACAAGCTAATGGCATTATATTGAGATTTTTAAATAGTGGTCTACATGAAATCCAAGGAGGAACACCGCAGATTGCCCGGACACATTTTTTTTGGGTAATAAATGCTTTGTTTATATCCACGCTATTTCCGAATATAAGTAATCCATATTTCAGGAGAGAGGAGACATACCCGTGATACGCAGCTAGTACCGTTTCAGTAGCTGCAGTTCGTCTTAATCTGTTTAAGACATAAACGAATCTATTTATACCTGTATTTATTTTATCAATATGAGACTTCCAGGTCAGGGACTTGTCGAGATTAAGTCCTAGGAATTTCACTTCATTTACTTCATTTATTATTTGACCCCGATAATGGACATTGAAATTTTGAGTTTTCCCATTTTTTATAGAAACATGCATGTAGTTAGTTTTAGTCAAATTAACATCTAAACAATTTTTATCTAGCCAATCTATTATACAATTTATTGATTCATTAATGTCAAATTCATGTTTGTTTATGTCATTTTTATTAGAACTTATTACTAATGATATGTCATCTGCAAATAAAATACATGGATGGTTTGTTATCCTTGGGAGGTCATTTATGTATAAAATGAATAAAAGTGGTCCGAGTACACTTCCTTGTGGTACTCCCCTTCCATTTTGTTTATAATCCGACTTATAAGATTCGGTTGTATTATTTTTATCTAAACTTGTTATCTCAACACATTGCCATCTCTCCGTTAAGTAGCTCTCAATCCAGCCCAACGCTGGGCCCCGTATGCCAACTAATTCCAATTTATGCAACAGTATTTTATGTACAACAAAATCGAAAGCCTTTGTCATATCAAAATATACAGCTGTTACTAGTTGTTTAGAATCGAGCGAGTTAACAATTTTTGTGATTAAGTCAAACATTGCGGAGGTTGTGGACTTATTTTTTTGAAAGCCATATTGTTCTTGAGCAAGTATAATGTTTTTTTGAAAAAAGCTAGTTATTCTATTGTGCATAGACTTCTCAAAAACCTTAGATAATACGGGTATTAAAGTTATAGGGCGGTAATTAGTTATTTCGCATTTATTTCCTTTTCTTTTATATAATGGTTTTACGATTGATTTTTTCATTAAATTTGGAAATGTACCTTCTTCAAATGAAAGATTTATTAAAAAAGACAGTAAAGGTGCTAATTCACTTGAACAAGCCTTTAGAACCTTTGTGCATATGCCATCATAGCCTTCAGCTTTACTATTTTTTAGATGATGGATAATGCTTTTTACTTCTTTTTCCTCGGAAGGTACTAGAAAAATACTCGAGTTTTGCCGGGGAATATTCATGCAATAATTATTCTTCACCCCCTCTTCACATTTTTCAGTAGTATCGATGAAATGTTTATTAAATTCATGTGCTATAGAGAGTGGATCTGTAATCAATTTATTATTTACTTTTATGTGAGTTATATTCGAGTTTGATATAGGATTTCCAGATTCTTTCCTTATCATATCCCACGAACTTTTCCCTTTATTTTTACTATTAATAAGAATTTTGTGATTATTAATTTTTTGAGACGCATCTATACATGTTTTCAATATCTTAGAATAAGTATGAAATTTATTTTTGCTGGTGCTGCTTTTATGTTTGTTATATTGGAAGCGCAGATTACGTTTGACTTTAGAGCTAGTTTTAATACCTTTAGTAAGCCAACTTGTTTTTTGGGTATTCCTAATCATGATTTTAATTTTAGGGAAACAAAGTTTGTATAGTAATTTAAAAACATCATAAAAAATATTAAAAGCGCTATTCAGGTTGTCGGAGGCAAACACATCACCGAACGACAAACTTTGCAAATATTTTTTGAATTTCTGTATATTTTCATCACTATAATCCCTTTTGTATATATATATTTTCTTTAGAAGCTGTTTTTTTTTTTCCTATTGGTATTAAGCCCATCTGTGCAGTCTCATGATCTTACAAGCCCAAAGGAAGGAGAGTACTGCTTACATTTGCAATGTTACTTATGATCTGATCCAAGCATGAACCCTGCCTTGTTGGTTCATTGATATGCATAGTAAGGTTAAAATTTTGTAAAATATTTGTGAAATTAGTAACTATTTTATTTTTTCTTTGTGTATCTATGTTGAAATCACCAGTAAGTAGGTACTAAATTTATTGTATTTTTTGAAAAAAGTTTATGAAGGCCTCAGGCCTCCTATGAGGATAAAAGAGAATGGGCAATACTCCACCACGCGTGCCCACTGCGAATTGATGGGTACTGGTCAACCTACTGTTGGAATTTTTCATGTCGGGACCAACGGCTTTACTTACGTGCCTTTCAAAGCACGGAAACTCCCGATTTGAAATACCACTAGGCGGTCACCCCTCGATCTTTTTCGACTTTGCCGATCGATGATTATATAAGTTTTTAGATTTCAACATCCAGCAAGGCAGAGCATTACATTTGAGCACTTTATCGCTTTTATATATTAGTTTCCAACCCTAGACAAAGTTGGAGGTGCAAAATTTCTTTATCCCTACTTGGAACAGAATGCATCAGTTGAGTACAAACTTCACGGAGCTTGTAACCTTTGCAAACTGTTAGTTCTTCTCTTAAGTAACGCTTTTAAGGCAACGAGGAAACGCAATTACCTTCACACTTAATAATTACAATTACTGACAGCGTTTCACGCTTTAATATAATTTTGTACGGCGCGTCGCGACTTAAGTTAGCATCTGATATTGATTTTATGACTGACTCGAAAGGCTTTAAAAAACTTTATTTTAGAACACATTGAAATTTGTAGACGTTTAGTAAATTAAACAAATGACTACGTTGACCTATCTTATTAAAACTTTTTTGTTTCATGATAGGTAAAGCTAGCTTGTCGCCCCGCAATCTCTAACAGAGGACCTAACCTATTTACATTAAATTAATGTCTCAAAATAAATAAATTTTGATATAAATAAAACGGTAACGCCGTTTGCAGATGTTGTTGGTAGGTTGGTACCGCAGGAGAGGTCATCAAAATTATAAATTTTAATGAGACCCCAATTTTATAGCGTAGTAAATTTTTGCATAAATTGAGATATACGTTTTTTTTCTTATTACTACTCTTTTTATTTTGTATTACGATGTCGGTGGACTATTCTATGGGTACTGAAAATTATCACTAAGAGTAAAGAAGAAGGTAAAGAACTATTTACTGTAAAAGCACACAAAATTATTTATTACTTCAAAGCAGCAAAAGTTAATGTCATTATAGTGTTGTTTGTTAGCAAAGTAGACTATCAAAAAACTTTGGAACTATACAAAAAATTAAGTCAACAAAGCTCTTGTTCAGAGCAAAATAGTTTTATCTCTGCAAACGACAACTTAGCTTCATATTTTGTCTTCACACGCCGTACACTTAAACTATTAATCTTGTGGATACTTGTCAGCTATCTTGAAAATTATTCGTCGTTTCAAAAAAAGGAACGACTACCATTGCCTTTTTAGTTCGTTAAGGTACGAAGAGATGTGAAAAGATCCGGTATTGTACAAAAGTAATGCGTAGTTATGGGTTTTGTTACATGGTAAAGTGTAACGGCTTCATAAAAATGCGGTTGAGCTGTAATTGGATTATGATCGGGCAGTGGTCACGGTTTACTCCGGGGACTGTCCTTTATTACCCTAGATATATTTTCGGCCAGTTTCAGGCATCAACCCACAGAGTTTTCTGTGGGAATGTATACCTAAGCCGCGTTGATGTTGTTTCGAATGTGAATTCGTTTTCTTACTGGATTCTTAGTTTCGTGTATTTTTCTCTCGATATTGTAACAAATGACTGACAGTAAACAGAACATTGCTTTTTGGTGATGCTACTGAACTAGTGGATTTATGGTGATGTAAGGTTGTCGATACAGCCTTATTACAGCAGTACACAGAATTAATACATATAAGTTTTTCGAGACTTCAAAATATAAGGTCCTAATAAATTAGTGAACTTCCTCTTGAGGGATGAATGTATAGGTCATTAGTAATCAAAAAATAATATTAGAAAAACAATCCGAGGAAAAAAAAAAAAAAAAACCTTCGCGCGGCTTCTTTGATTTGCATAGAGACAGTATAGGATTTTTTATTTTTTTTCCCTCGGATTATTTTTCTAATATTATTTTTTGATTACTAATGACCTATACATTCATCCCTCAAGAGGAAGTTCACTAATTTATTAGGACCTTATATATGACTATCTTTTGTACTCTTCTTCAGTTTTGTGGCTTCCTAAAAGAATTACATTAGATGGTTTATAGATCATGCTCAAGGACATAAAATGTGGTTAAATTGAATAAAGTTTGTCGACAAATGCTTTATTTTACCATCTTAACAATAGACAGTTCTAATCATTATTTTCTATATTTTTATCCACGTAGGTTTAGTAGAATTTATAAAAAACCTATTTATAAATGTTGCCACTCAAAACTGCCTGTAATATTATAAAGGTGTAGGAATATGAGTGAAATAACCTTTTGACATATAATCTATTTTAAATTACCACAAAATTATAACAATCACGAGCGAACACTTTGTAAATCACGTTCAGTTGACGTAAAAAGGCTTTTATGGTAAAATTTTAAAAGGTCAAAATATATTTATGCATACTGTAATATCACGTGAATTGTGAACTACTCCAAGCAATAGTCGGACGTGTATTTTTATCGATTTCTCATGTTGCGTTAAAAGGTCTCATTTGGTTTTATTGTATGAAATGGATGGAAGTATAATTTGCATTGAGCTGGTGGTCACGCACGTCGTGAGGCGTTCCTTTTTTATTGTTCGGGTCTTTAGGCTTTCGTCGTGCCTTTAATGTGGTGGGTGGTATGCCCCACCTCAATACAGTTGCATGTCAGAGTTTGTCAACATTTGCGTAGTTTGCAAATAATAAATCTATGCTATTTTGGATTTTCGTGAAATAAATAGTATAAAGTAAATAAACTCAGGAACATTATGAAAAGGTAACTCGGTACCTCTAGGTACCTTTCCGAAAATGTTGCTACAACAATAATAGCATAACAGTACAAATATATGGGCCAAATCAATTAAATGAATGATTTTTTTATTTAATATTATTTTTTGTTTTTTCTTTTGTGTACTTGGGTACAGCCATATTTGATGAATAAATATTATTTCTTTCTTTTACGTTTAAAAGGATGCAAATGCATTTTGAAAAAAAAAAAATTTTTTAATAAAAACTAATCACATTTTTACACAAAAATTTAAAAACGAGCAAATCACTTACTATTAATTTATAAGTATACATTTTTAATCGCCATTTTCTGCATATTTTTTCTATAAAACGTTGAGAAGTTGGTGGCTAGTATTGGGTCATCTCGTCTCTTGTTTACATACGTCTATTAGGTTGCTTCATCATCCAAAATGTATTTCTATTAAGTTCGTAAATCGATCGATTCGTAAATCACAATTAATCCCAAATGAAGACAAAATTATATCTTACCAATAAGTGAGTCCTAACCAAATACCTAATCTACCAATTTAATCAAAGATCAGTGAATCCTTAAACAGCATAATATGTAATAACCAATAATAGATAATATCTGTGAGTTAGCTACTTATTACCTATGGCCAGCTTAGTAGCATGGACATCACGATATGGGAGGAAAAACTTCGGCCAAGTATTAAAGACAGAAGCCTCATTAGAGGAAGTATGAGGAAAAAATATTCTGAAGAGCGGAAATTTCGTTATACCATGTCCTTCAAGATTGTATCTCTACATATCTACCCGTGACAAATTGTTGACTCGAAAGAAATTCAAACATGAATTATGAATAAAACATGAGTCATGTTTATCGGTTTTTTCTTAAATACGACGTCAACTCGTCTTCAATATGTTGATATTATTTACTCTTTTTACAAACTTTATGGCAAAGCTGTTTGTTGTGTTTACCATCCTTAAATATTACAATACTAGCTGTCCCCCGCGGTGTCACCCGCGTGGCCGGGATAATGAGTAGCCATGTCCTTCCGCATATCATAGGCTATCTCTAACAAAAATATTGATGAAATCGGTAAAGTCGTTCTCAAGTTATGGCGTGACAAAGGGAAATAGGGATCCCACCAAAAGAATTTTTATGTAAAATGTTGCCAAGACATATGGCTCGCACTGTCAAAAAGATCATGAGATTATGAGATCTCATGTAGAGCCAAGCTTATAACTCTACATGCCCTTACTCTTCAAGCCCTAACTTCACAAACTCTACACCTTAGTCAAAATATGTGGCTTGGCCGTTTCACTATTACAAGAACTATTGTACCTATAACAAAAAAAATTACAGCTCTTTGATTATATTTCTAGGGATAATTTAAAACTAATTTTTGGGATCGTATTTTTAAGGTTTGTCATGATATTAATATAATTATCTTTGTAAAAGATTTATATATTTAAGTCTTGGCAGAACACAGCTACGTTAAACCGATTACTTGCTCGCTGACCTTTTATAATTATAAAAGCTTAACGCTGAAATCTGACCCGTTAACAAAAAATGGTCAAGTGTGTTTCATTTCCGTAACGAGGTAAATTCACACAATAATATGTGCAATTTTAAAGCACGAATCTTTTCAAATAATTAAATGCTTACAAATAGGTACGTACATAAAAATACAATTATCTTCATAATTTTTGTCTGCCTGTATCTAAACTATCTAGCCACCCGTTAGGTATAAAAGACGGCACACTATTCTCTGAAACTCATTAAAATACTGTTTTTGTCCCAAATAAATAGATAAATAAATAAAATAATGTGAGTCGCTACAAGAGCTGTTAATGTCACTCACCACGCGCACCCCAATAGCTGCGCCTGCGCTAGTACTTACACCAGCGCATGCGCACCCTGTGCTAGCGGATTCAATCCCCGCTAGGGACGCCAGAGAAGCTGGCTCCCATTTCTCCAGAATGGTACCGGAGCTGTCATGTACGCACACTTTCCGAATACGTATCCACGCATCTGCCCAATGCCTATAGCTGGGTTGCCGGAAATCTAATCTAACGGGTAGTCCGCTACTTCCTATCCAGGAAAGTTCTGGAGATGCAGTTCACTCACAGGAGCTCACTTGCTTGAGGGTTACTGACTAACCCCGCGTCTGACCACCAGGCAGTCCTTTGCCTTAGGCCGGCGGTAGCTTCAGACACTTGTTGCGTGCGGGGAATGACAGTACCGAACAGACAACATGCCACTCCCCAACCACCACATAGACCACCACGAGTCCGTCTCCGATGTCAGGTGCCGCCTTGAAAAAGGCGTTGGCCTACCCTAGGCGTTGACCCCGCGTATCCTCGACAAACAACTGGACCCGTAGTTCCAGCTGCAAACCCCATCCACCATCTGTCCGGGTAGCTACAGAGGACACGTGTACGGTATCTAGGGTACAGCGTACGGACGTGAACAACGATAACCTCCATTTCCGTGACGTGGGCGGCCATTTCCTCCTGGAATTCACGTCGTCCTGGAATGAGAGGGAGCGGCTGAGCAACGTGCAAAAATCCTCGGACCGGTGAGGTTGAATCGCGAAGCCTGTTGACAGCCTAGGAAGGTCATGTGCTTCAGGGCGGAGCTAGTCTGGCTAGAGACATTGTCAGCGTTTTCTTCACGCAAAAAAGGCCCACGGCCATTTTACGAAAAGAAAAGCCCATACAAATGTTCTAAGTTTCTCAAACTAAGTTGACAAGCAAGCATCCATATGCTGCCTGGTGGTAAGCGGTTACCGTAGCCCTATGGACGCTTGAAACACACGAGGCATCACTCACGCGTTACCGACTCTTCCCCCCTCCCCGATGCTCTGGCGACCATACTCACGCACAAGAACACACCATTAAGTTATTTGGCCTCGGTATTCTGTAAGGTGGTCTGTGGTATTTCCACAGTTAAGCTGCTCTTTGAGCGAAATAATGCTATGCTCTACCTCACTAACTGTATGTTCTCAAACGTATTTCAGTGTATAGTAATATTTATGTATAGTAATATTTATGTATAGTAATATTTATGTAATAAGTTACATTTGAAAAGCGGAACCCTAAAAATTAATAAGGTAGCTAATTACTTTCATAATAACAAAATGGCTGCGTAGCTAAAAAGAAAAGAATAAGAAATTAGGCAAGAAACCTGAACGCTTAAAGAATTTCTGATAATAATCACACGAAACGAGACTAATTTTGCTCTCGCACAGTATAAATGATTTGGCATTCGTCGCTAATACCTACGCTCAAAGGCAATTGAAAATAATTTTAGAAGAAAATCCGTGCTGAAGCATTTTTACCAAGGTCCATATTAAGCCTTATACAGTAAAAAAATACCTTTAAGCATTGCTTTAGGGTTTTAATGAAATACATAGGTACTTTAATGACATTTTTAACTGACTTCAAAAAAACTTATGTATGTAATATTATTGCAGCTGCAATATATTCACATATGATAAATCTATTAGGGCTTCCCAACAAATATAAAAAATTGTATACGTGTATGTACGTTTGCCCACGCATTTCTCCGAAAGTATTAATCGGATTGTGACCATTTTTTTTATTGGCTGACATTTACTTCAACTTAAGGGACAATGCGATTTTCATCAATATCGTTTCAGTAGTTTTCAAGATATAGACCAATACGTGTATGTGTGACGGCTGGCTTATCTACCGGCGAGAACTAAAATCTTATTTATATGTGTGCAATAATAGAGGCTCATCAAAACTAATAAACTGTATTATATAAAATATAAAAAAATATGTAATCATACTATCGTTAACATTACTATTAGAATATAGGCCACAACACTGACGGTGATCCTAACGAAAACCAAAACAACATCAACAGAACGAATTTAGTACGCACATTGGTGAGCTGTTTCGTCGACAGAAAATCACGATTGTTTTTCCGAAAGGGATTTCACGAGTGTTTTAAATATCTCTCGCGACTCGTATCCAAGCTGACGGCAGTGGCGCGGCGTTTGAAACACGTCAAGGTACCACTGGGAGCATTATTTCAAAGAGTTTGTGAACAGAGTCGTAAACCACTAACGACTGCCCGACCGCGATAATGAATTCACTCCAAACGGCACCGCATATTTGAATCTAACGACGGCCTCAAATATTTCAATATGTGGTGATTATTTTAGGGACATAGTTATTTTTTTATTTGTATAAAGCGCATCATTGACCTGGTTGGAATAAATAGAAAGGGTAGTGTAATAAGGTGAGCAACAGAAACCTGCAACGTTATTAAAATAAATAGTTTAAAATTTTAATTGATATTTGATAAATATTGATTGATATTGATAAAATAATCGGACCGATTCTTGGTTTTTTACAATTTAAATTAAAAATAGCGTTTCCAAAAGAAAAAAAAGTTACGCTCATATACACCCGTCAGAGTATTAAAAAGCCGGAAATCCGTCATACAATTATACCTTACAAATAAACTTGTAATTTTTTTCAGAGATATTAAAAGTCCAACGACTTCTGAAACGACGTGACGCTAATATTTTGCGGTCAGGGTAGTCAGGTAGGGACTGGGACTTATTAAAAAACCTCTGGGAAATTTTTCATTTAAATGTGATAACGAGGGCGTTGCTCAATTAATTAGTCTTTATTCATTTTACTCTTTTTTGCTTGGCGGAGTTTTCAGATCTACTTGTCATGTAAATGGAATTATATACATGACAAGTAGATCTGAAATGAAAATCTGATTGAATGAATCTGAAATGGAATTATATACATGACAAGTAGTACATATATGGTTGACTTCGGATCATTGTGGTCAGAAAGTAGTACTTTTTAATGAAACTAATGTTAAACCGCATAAGATAACTTGTAGGCCCATAACATTAAATCGTATGGTCCGTTTTAAAGATAGGGTTAGTAACAATATTGCCTCTGTTGACATGGCACAGGACGAACCAGATAGTCTTTACAGTAATCTCTTTAAATTTATAAAAACAGAATTTGATAAGGCTTTTAAACCCAGAACCTTTAGTGAAAATTATAAAATTAAGTTTAACGACTGGGCAACATCGGGTATTTACATAAGTAGAGCTAAGTTGTATGAGCTGTATGGCATGAAAAAATTCAATCAAAATATCGATTTTCTTGAGTATGTCAAAAATTATTCCAAAATTTTTAAGAAAGCCTGTACTTCTGCTAAGTCCATATATTTAAAAAATAAAATTAGTCAATCAAACAATAAAGTCAAAACTACTTGGAACATTATCAACTCTGAAAGGGGAAAATACCAGAACAGTAATAAGCGTATTGAGTTAAATATTGATAATAACATTATTTCTGACGATAGTCAAATTGCACATGCTTTTAATTTATTTTTTACTAATATACCGGTAGACACAACTTGCTCCTTGAATTCGTCACCGATAGATGCTGAATTGTTATTAAAATCCAATGTGCCTGAGTGCTGTGAATTATTTAAGTTTAGGCACGTTACACCTTACGACATAGTCAAAACATTTAAAACCTTGAAAGTTAAACGCACTGGGGACTTATGGGATGTATCCGTAACTGTTTTGCAGGGTATCATTGATGACATTGCTCCGCATTTAGCTTTAGTATTTAACAAATGCGTTGATTTCGGCCAATTTCCAGATTTAATGAAATATAGCAAAGTTATACCTTTGTTCAAGGCGGGAGATCCCAGTGATCCTTCCAATTATAGACCAGTTTCCATTTTGCCAGCCTTGAGCAAAGTATTTGAAAAGATTATTTTAACGCAATTGCTCGCTCACTTTAATTTGAATAAACTATTACATAGTGAGCAGTATGGGTTTACAAAGGGTCGTTCAACTATTGATGCCGGGGTAGCACTTTTAAGAAATATTTTTAACGCTTGGGAGAAATCACAGAATGTTATTGGAGTATTCTGTGATCTATCTAAAGCCTTTGATTGTGTTGATCACCGGACACTCATACGTAAACTAAATTATTATGGGGTTAGGGGCGCAGCACTTGATCTGATGAAGTCGTATCTCGGGGATAGAATTCAAAGTGTTGATGTCAATCGTATTAAATCATCTGGTTCTCCTGTACTTATGGGGGTGCCGCAGGGCTCTATTTTAGGTCCTTTTCTATTTTTAATTTATATTAATGATCTTCCTTTTTATGTCAAAAATACCTGTGGAATTGTACTGTTTGCTGACGATACCTCACTGATTTTTAGTGTTGATAGACTGAAATCTAATTTTGACGATGTAAACGGTGCATTATCTCGGGTATTAAACTGGTTTACTGTAAATAATCTAGTTTTAAATGCAAAGAAAACTAAATGTATTAAATTTGCACTACCTAATGTTAAAAAAGTAGGCTGTAATTTAATTATAAATAATGAACCTTTAGGTCTTGTTGAATCATCAGTATTCTTAGGGATTACTTTAGACTCGAAACTTCAATGGGGCAACCAAATATCATGTCTTTCGGGAAAGCTCAGTTCAGCTGCTTATGCAGTTCGAAAAATTAGACAGCTAACAGACGTAGACACAGCTCGATTAGTTTATTTTAGTTATTTCCATAGTGTTATGTCTTATGGCATTTTACTTTGGGGTAAAGCTGCTGATATAGAAACCATTTTTATTTTGCAAAAAAAAGCAGTGCGAGCTATTTATAATATGAGTTCTCGAGCTTCCCTCAGAGATAAGTTTAAACATATAGGTATCCTCACAGTAGCATCGCAGTATATTTATGCAAATATATTATTTGTACATCAGAATATTAATATTTTTGTAAAAAAAAGTGACGTGCACTCTTTTAATACTAGAAATAAGCATAAACTTGTGACCTCTGCTTATAGACTCCAAAAAGTGCAAGGTTCATTTTTAGGACTGAGTATACAATTTTATAATAAAATCCCTAATAAAATTTTGAATTTACCGTCACATAAGTTTAAGGAATGTATTAAGGCCGCTTTAGTACAGAAGGCTTACTACAATATTACCGAATATTTAAATGATAAAAATGCTTGGGTGTAGCGCTCGCTCTACAGGAAACATCTGATGTAATAAATTTAAGTTTGATTTTGAAAAGAGTAATTGCTGAGTTTATTGCCGGCTCTTCTTAGCAAAAGCAACCTTCCGAACCGTGCATTAGAGTATTAGAGTTTGACTATTCATAAGTGCCTGTGAAGGCCTATTTGAATGAATAAATTATTTCATTAAATTATTTCATTTCATTTCATTTCATTTCATTATACTTTCATCTAACTACACCTCAATTCAAACAGGGGGTTTGTTTATACTTAATCCTTTGACTGTTTGACAACCCGCGCGGGCGAGGAAAACAATAGAAATCAATTGTCATTTTTTAACCGCAAGTCAAGAAAATTAAGGATTAAATGCATATTTATATATGATTTATAAAATCTTTCAAAGAAAAGCTATTCCGCCAATTTCTCACCACCGACAATGCGCTCTGATTGACTAAGTCATGGACACATGCGCTCTGATTGACCAAGTCAAGAACACACGATGCAGTGATTGGTCCTTCCAGTTCAAAATCAGTGCAAAAGCACTGAATAGTTGCATAATTGGATTGATCGGTATTACTAATCTAATGGGATTTTTCCTCGATGCCTTTCGTCCACATTTGTTAAAGGAGGCCTTTGCTCAGCAGTGGAATATTATAGGCTGATGATGATGAATCTCTTTACAATTTTTTAAACATTAATATTACAAATATTCAATAAGCGGCAACTCTTCATCTTGTAGGTTAGACAATCTCTATGTACAAAAATGAATCTCTATTTCCCTTGATCACGCCATAACTTGAGACCGATTTCATATATCTTTTTTTTAAGTTTTCTAATACTCTGGAGAAGCTTCTTACGGTTTTTTTTAAGAAAGTTGCGTAACAAATAATACAATTTAAGAGAACTTAACGGTAGCGTAGGGATATCTCTCGGGTACGTGGGTGAAATCGCGGGGCGCAACTAGTATTCTTATAAATGAGAAAATAATAGAAAATCTAACCTTCCACAAAATACTGAATATGATTATGATAACGTCAACAATGAAAACCAACGACGAAATCACGACTGATGGCTAATATGAACATATAGTGCTGCCTTATTATATGTCTGTTCGTAACCACGGGTGAAATAATTTGCATAAAACATTCCTTTGCTTTATAGCTTGGCTCACGGCATCTGTAATGGCTAAGGTGGCGTTATACGACGCCTTCGGCACTGTAATTAGAGACTGAGGAATAAAAACCAGCCCCAAAGCCTTTAAAATCCAGTCAAGTATGTAGGTACACTAGTTTTGTACGTGAATGTTTGATAAAATGAACTTTAATCATTTGGTTTATTCGTGGTTTAAATTATACTACAAATATGCTATCTGAAACAAAATTATCACTATGCGATTTTATCATCTTATCATCATATATCCTATCTTTACTCCTACTTTTCTATTCTTGCTACTAATATTGTAAATGCGAAAGTTTGTGCTTGTTACCACTTAACTCTCCAACGGTTGAATGGATTTTGATGAATTTTGGTAAATAGATAAATAATACCCTGGAACACACACGATTTTTTCCCGGGAACCCCTTAGGACCTCGCGATGTGAAAACTAGTACATAATAAAAACGTGATCTATGGTCACAATGGCCAAAACTATATAAAGGATAATGATGTTAAAGTTACTAGTTATAGATACTAGGTAGTTCATTGCACTACAAAACATTGTAACTAGGGATGGGCAGGGAAAGAAAAATATTGGGAAGAAAAGAAAAATACGGGAAAATACGGAAAAGAATGGAAAAATACGGGAAAATTCCCAAACGGCGGGAAAATACTCAAATGGCTTTATGTTCCTCAAAAAAAATATTTGTTGATGCTTTTGATTGTTATTTTAATCATACTCGCTGTTGTATGTACCTACATCACTTACGCGCGGACCTACGCGGACCTTGGAGGAAGTTATCACACATTTTTTTTATACTACCTAGGTAGCAAACAAGCATACGGCCCGCCTGTTGGTAAGCGGTTACCGTATCCTATGGACACTTGCAACACCTCCCTCGGGACCCGGGACGGGTTATGTAAGCGTCGTACATGTGCACACGTGCTCTTTCTGCACGAGACCGTCTGTCCGACTGTCCACCGACTGTCCACCACAACCCTTACAGCTCAAAACGTCGCTTTTTATAAAAACAACGCAATTTTTTTTTTTATTGTTTTTTAATTGTATCATATGAGTATGACCCTAATAGAAATCATGTTAAATGTTATTCAAACGATTTGGTAAAGGTAATTCTCGCTATATACGCAAAATCTAAAAAATATGACCATTTGAGTATTTTCCCACCCAATGGGAAAATTCCCGGGTTCTTTCCCACTAAATTGGAAATTTACTCGAAGTTGGGTTTATTCCCGGGAAGAAACCCAACCCTAATTGTAACCAATAACAAAGCTATATTTCCCTTACAAAAAGCCAATTACTATGTCTTGGTGGAATGTTACTCAGAAGGTACTTATAGGTACTTGAGGACAGCCAAGAATCAGCAAATATCCGGCTTTGGGTAAGTTTATGACATGGGTCATTTTACGGGCTATTTGAAGCTGGCTTTTTGCTTTTGCATTGGGACTTTCCGGGAAAAGGATTTTTCGTCAATCTACAAGTTGTTGTAGGTTTTCTCTTATTTTCCTATTATTTCAGAGGCAAGTTTACTTCTCTAGGCTTGTTTTTCTTTAAATGTAAGTTGTCATTTATATATATTTATATATTTTGTAAATATAGATTGTATTTTGTACATATTTGTTGTTAATATATGTTATGTAGTACTTGAAAAAAAAAAAAAAAAAAAATTAAAACTGAATATAATATACAAAAGAATAAACTGATGACATTTCTCTGCAAAATGTGAGCGTCTAAAGCAAAATGGCAAGGTTGGACCCACGAAATGTTGCGTAAAACAAAAATTAGCTGAAAAGAGAAAAAAAATGAATATAACTTGAATTTTAGAAGGTATTGCATTCGGGGAGAAACCAATAACCTTAGTAGGTACACGTACGTACGAGTACGTACACGTAGTAGGTACACGACCTATGTTTTTTTGTAATATATTTGTTTAATTTTTTTTGTGAATCTTGGACAGAATGCAAAGTAAACGAAGAAGCATGCATCCTATGTTGTTGGTATTCGAAACTGATAGAATTCCAGCTCTTATTCCATGGCTAAATAATAAAAATATCAGATGTACGAAGCAAATTGATCTATTTGTTCCATATCTATCAGTTGAAGACTGTAAGCAAAGAATTTCAGCATGCATTTGCCTACATGAGTATCGTAATTCCATCATTTCCTTAATAAACCATGAAGTGTAGAGCCCACATAATGTAAGCCAAAATGAACTCTGACACATGAAAAATAAAGCCCACGGTACTTGTTTACGACATTATGACTTGCTACTTCCGAAAAACATAAAAACACATGAGACATTACAAAAATACGATAATCCCTTGACAATGAGAAATGCGAAATACGACGCATTTCTAAAGGCAATAACGTGGACTTATATTACGAGTTAAATCGCTTGTATTTACTGTTACGAGTATTACTTATAACTTAGATATGTTACATTCATATTCGTTATTTATGTACCGAATATCTTATGTAATTTACAAAAGGAAATTAATGGTGACAAATTATTAAATGAAGGCACTGTCTGTAATAAGTTCTTCCCAAATTAGTTTACATAGGTTACGAAAACTGGAATACCCTGATCCTGAACAGGATCATAAATATTGGTCTATTGTTTAACCCCACAAAGCGAACACTTATTTTTATTATTTGACCCTTCTGTGGGTTAGTAATAAAATGCGGTCGAAAGTGGTAAATAATAATCTGGTTTGCGTCGCCTCAGTGAGCCTTAACCCGCGGGAACTATAGATTGTTGTTTTGATATTTTCTATTGGTTAAAAATTATATGGTTTTGTTTATTTTTATATTTTCGGGGACTACTTATCGTAGAATCTAATCTAAAGTTAGTCATACTCCATTGCATGCATAGTAATCAGATGATTTTGAAACTTCTTTGAACTTGAAATAAAAAGCAGAGCAGGCATTTTAAACGTTAAATTATTATTTAAACAATATATAAAAGTTATACAATCAAATATGTAATGGCCACTTACACCGTCTCAAAAGGGAATTTGAATAAGTGAAAGGTCCTTGGAATAAAAAACTATAAAATTGAATAGCATATAAAAAAAGGTTTATTTCATAAAAGTCCGTCTTCTTCCTCCTTTACAGCCGTGCAAAAAATCAAATCATTCGTCATCATCATCATTGCACAGACAAACAAACAATCACACTGTTGTATAACATTTTTTTTTTTGCTTATTGTTTGTATTTGCTTTGCAGTAAACCTAGCTTCGCGTGCTTGGATAGCAAGAAATATATGGGCACGATTGTTATATTACCTATTTTAAATAAAACTTAAAAATTAAATAATATTTTCCAGCTTTAAATTATTTGAGACAAAACAACATAATAGATGGTGAGTACTAACCACAATGTGACCCCAATTATTTTTACAACAATGGCTGTTTTGTACGCCGGATTGCGCAGCCCTTACGAAATTTGCATGACATTGCCTAACGCCAAACACGAATTGCTTTTTTTGTTCTGCTATAAATACCTAGCTGGCCAAATTTAGTATTTGGGTTTGGTTTTATAAATGTAGTCGTCGGCTGAAGTTCAGTTTAGTGGTAGGCAAAAACAAAACGTTATAAAA
Organism: Achlya flavicornis; assembly: GCA_947623365.1. Classification (NCBI taxonomy): domain Eukaryota; kingdom Metazoa; phylum Arthropoda; class Insecta; order Lepidoptera; family Drepanidae; genus Achlya; species Achlya flavicornis. Next base: position 6,540,164 of record OX392474.1, read on the forward strand.
TCCAGCATCGAGTGTAGGCAGGTCGCTGGTATGGGATGCCACATGTGTTGAATACACTCATGCCATCTCACTCACGGCGTCTTGTAAATTTTCAGGGACAGCAGAGGCTGGTGCAGAAAATGCAAAAAAGTATCATCGATTGGTAAGCTGCCAGCCTGCTGGGAAGCTTGTTTTTTTATACCACTAAGGCAGCTAACAAGCATATGGCTCGCCTGATGGTAAGTAGTAATCGTAGCCTTGCAACACCAGGAGTATCACTCGCGCATTGCTAACCATCCAATTTTGAAGAACCCCATGCTTTACTACCAAGGGAAAACCACAGAAGCTCCTTTAAAACAGCACAGTACTACGAAACCATCTCGGTTCCAATTTGCGAGGACTCCCCGTCAATCGCGAGAGTTGCGATGGGAGGAGGTAACCTTGCCGATGATAATGATGCCTGCAGCAGCGGCAGCATTTCGTATATTTGTTGCAAAGATAAAGTAAATTTACTAAAGTTTCATAATATATCGGATTTATTAACAACAAATATGTACAAAATACAATCTATATTTACAACATACAATCTATATATAGAAAATTTCCTCAAGCCTGCCGCTGCTTCCGATTAATGGCAAGGTTCCCAGATATTATTAATGTTTTCTAACATTACAAACACTTTATTTCTTCATAATATAAGAAAATGACTGCAGCTTTGACGTGAATGAAAAACGAGTTGATATTACGGACGTCTCTCGTTATTTAAATAGCAAACACTGTTCAGCAACCACGGCCCTGACTAGAACGGCGTATCTCTGCTCACTACATAAATCAAACATAAATAAAGGGCCTCATAAGCTGTCAACGTAATGCCATTCAAGCCAACCCTGGGTGCGTAATATCGTCGAATAAATCATGTTCACCTAAAATATGCCTCAATACCCAATGTTGAATACGAAATCACTTTCAACCATTTAGTGGTAAAAAACTAATTTTGATAAGAGGTGAAAGATTAAGCCTATGGGTTTTCTTTGCCCAATCTGTGCAAATTATAATCGTTCTGGTTTTATAAGTACGGAAATGCAATGTTATAAGTTTCAAAAATGTTCTCAATCAATTCAATTACAAAAACTGAATTTATTTAAAGTTCTGCATCGTTTTTTAATACTACGAAGTCGGTAAACAAACCGCCTGATGGCAAGCAGTTACGATAGACATATGGACGCTAGCAACATACGAGGCATCACTTACGCGATACCGACCCCTGAACACAACACGACAACTACGGTGTAGGTACTCTTAAAATCCTATCCTATTTATTTTAAATATGAAACGAGAAAATATAAATTCACTAAAATGTCTGCAAGAAGCTTAATCTTCTTCAGAGATAAAATATTTTTAAAGAATTTAGGTTATACATCTATAGCTATATGTTATCTAGGAGCAGTTTCCTCCTGCGATTTCCTCCGTGTTTCCGAGATAAAAAGCTAGCTTTGTTCTTCACTATGTCATAGGCTACCTGCGTAACAAACAAACAAATTCACTTTTGCATTCATAATATTTGTATAATCATACTACACTATCAATTTGAAATGAGGGAAACATAATATTCTTACCTACCTAATCCGTTCGCTGCATTAATCTAGGATTATACAATATTCTCTTCAAATGACGGAAAGATGGATTCCATTTGCTGCATTAAGTTAAGCATAATTAGGTTCAACGTTAAGCTTGTTACAAATGTGAACATAGAGCCCAGTCATTTGATAAACAGGATGCTTAACAAAGCTTAAAGGGAGCTTAATGTATTCTGACTATTTGACAGCTGACCAGATGATGCAAACGCGGATGGTTGACTTGGAGATCGTTAAGGCGCTACCTTGATAAATCGACAAAGGCTGTCGCCAATCAAATCTGTCGATGAAAGAGTAACTAAATAAATGCGTTCAGTCGTTCACCGTGATTTCGTTATAATAATGAGATTAGTATAGTTACGTAGTATTTATATACTCTGAGGTATAGTGCATGCTTAAATAAACGACGATTCGTAAGTACCAAACCAAATATGTTTATATAAACCATGCTATGCACCTATAGAAAATCAGTTTCACACATTATAAGAAGAATATAAATTAGTTTTTTTTTGCTTTAGATTGTATTGTCAAATAGAGTTTAAGTAATAAGTAATAAAAAAGATTTTCTATTTAGAGGCTTCTTTGGAATTTAACTTTATGGAAAATAAATGCATCTAACGTGTTTTCCTTCCATTAGGATACTCAATTAAGATCTAAAATATCATATTATGATAAAAAATCCTACAACCAATTACCAACCAATACTCAAAGGTACGTACATACACAAAAATATATTTTTTTCACAAATATCCCGTTGATATGTTATAATAGTATTATAAGTCTTATTACTCTATTGAATACGGGTCAGTTTTATGTGCTGAAATGAAGATTTCAGTACTGACAACACTGCCTGCCTCTCTGCGTACTTATGTTATTTCGTTAAATAATAACTCGACTGCAAACTTGAATCACAGCTGTGTATTAGCATCCACGGAAATTCACGTATATTATAAACGATATTTGCATGCTAGTTGCTCCATACAAATTGGTGAAAATATAAATAAACAATCCCGAAAAAACTCAATTACTCTGTCCTGATAAAAAGGCTGAACATTAATTGTATTACCATCACCAACGCGGGCAGGAGCCCTCGAGGGCGGAAACCTTGTTTTATTAGCCGTGTGTACCTACCTACCTACACTTGTACAAGTCGTTTGTCAACATTAAATTAATGCGGTATGCTAATAAGCTCTTTGGGCATGTTCTGCGTGTATACTTATAATGAAAATGATAATGATTGAGCATGATGAAAAAGCTTTGGTATTTATTTTTACTACCTATATAAGTGAGTAAAATCAGTACTGGCCCAAGCAGGCACAAATTAATGGCCTTATTGTCACTGTCAACGTCTCAATACGGAATGACAACCGATCGGCTCCCTATGGTGTATATGTGTGTGTGAGGCCATGTATTTACAAGAACGCCGGCTTCCTATTACTTGCGTCACTTAAGAACACAGACCGGAACGGTCTTTAATTTTTTCTTGGTCTGAGGTTTTAATCTGTTGGTATGTGCTTTAAATAGGCTGTAATTTACACGAGAATAATATTTATTTAATACACAAAATAATCTACGCAAATATTACTAACTGTTACTATAAAAATAAAGAAGGGAAAATCACATCCCCCGCGAATTTATCATTTCACGTCGCAACGTAATGGCGTGACAGTACTCCTGATAGTATTGCCTCACCTATCAACCAATGGCCAAAGCGTTGGTAATTAAATTAGTTTATTTGTATGTGTGCCTAGGTTGTCACAGGTGTGGTAAATTTGTTATAACAGTTCTTTTAGTAGTGAAACGGCAAGCAAAGTTATAAGCATGGCTCTACATGAGATCTGATAACTTTTTGACAGTGCGAGCCATTATGTCTTGCCAACATTTTACATAAAAATGTTTTTGGTGGGATATTTATAAACCCTTAAAGGTTAAAAAAATAGTAACCTTTTTATCTTAATGTACGGTAAAATAATTAGATCACAACTCGCATATCTATAAAAAGATAATGCATTGTTATTTTCTTTGAGAATTAAGCTCAATACTATTTACTTGGCTATATTCTCCCCTTGGAAATCTCTTAGATGCTATCATAAATCGCTTCGGTTGACATAATAGCGTAAAGGGAGAGGCCTGGATTTATGCATGTTTGATTTAGAGGGAGGTGAGGGCTGTCATTTCACCAACGCTCTCACTAAAAATATGGCGCACTTACTTTCACGAATATTATTTTCAAAGGCGTACCGTACGCGCAACCGTTTTTACGTAGCCGTTATGAGCATTTCATTTCCCACTTGTGTTTAAATAAGTACAGGAATTTTCATGAGCATTTTTGAAATATTACATTTGGTGAATATGTCGTTTTATGAGAATTTTCCAGACAATATATCTATTGTATCGTTTTCAAATTCACGAATTGAAACGCTCAACTGATCAAATGCTATTGGTCTTAAAATAACACTTGGCTTTAGGTAAAAATATATTTTGCCTTTTATGCTCTACGGTTTACGATTTATTGGTATCATTCTGATGATTGAATAAGAAAGAAGCGATTGAGCATTAGCATTTGATTTCGGTATTCACTCCAATAAGAATGGCAAAATGAACAAATGAACGTTCATTCAAAACAAATAAATCAAATAGATAAATTTTGAAACGAAACACTTTCATTATGAGTAATCATTTCTCAGGGAATTTATTTGACTTGAAGATTATGTTTTATTTGAGAGTCTTCGATTTATTTCAACTCCGATTGGAATCGTAAAGACAGATTAACAATTTTGAATTCTATGGACAGGCTATGTTCGGATTCGAGACACGATTCAAATTAAGTGATAAAGCGTTCGGAGTACGCCGCCTGTGCCCGCTTGTCACCCGCTAATACCCAAAGAAGCGACGTGCCCCTCCGTCCATTACCAGAGGCTGCATTGCAACAATCTTGGACAAAGAAGCTATTAATGATTTGTCCACCTACTTTCATTCACGTCGACATATCTGCCTTAATATTCCTTGATAAAGAGCACTATTTATACCATACGTACCTAAGTAGGAAGATCTCTCATTAAAAGTATATTTAGATTAACCTAATAGATATATGGCATAGTTGTAGATTATTAATACAAAACCTAGGTCTTGGATACCTCATGTGCTCACGAGACGATAGCTCCGATTGCATCGGTCTGATTTATTAAATAAAACAAAAAGGAGAACCCAATACCAATAAATCTTTAAAAAATGACTATAACTAAAATGTTTTATGTACCGATGTTGTACGTACATTACAACATGTATTCAAACTAAAACAAGATTAGAATACAGATCACAAAATCAGTGAAGTTACAAAAACATTCAATGCGGAAACGCACGTCTATGTAATAATATCAAATCATCCACCAAAGTGATCACGTAGTGAACAACGAATTCATAATCGACCATTGAAGGGTAGGTCCCCACCCTAAGAAAGTAAGGGATAAAGCGAAAACTGTACATAGGTGTTTATGATTTTATGACGCTACTTCATTTTCGAATATGGCATCGTACAATAACAATAAAGTGTTACGGCCTATCCGATGTGTCGGAAAAATGTCGCCCACACGTTCTACTTAAAAAGGTACCTACCAATTTTGGGCCTAACGATATAGGCTTAATACAAACAGTTGATTTCGTGTCATATAAAAAGCTAATACGTTGTTAGAGAAACGAAGCGATTTTTCACGAAATAAAAATAATTTTTAGCACCTCTTATAACCTGCTGAATGCTTTATAACCTCTATAAATATTCATAGATATATATTTAGTAACTAAATTATCTTGGTTCTCCGAAGTGCTTCGAAAGACGATAAGAACATGGTGCTTAAGTTCCGTATTCTACGTCACTCAGTGTTCAAGTCAAGTATGGAGTCGAAATTAAAAGATCTATTATTGAGACTGGATCTGAGTTTTGATTCCCGTTCTATAATAAAGGTCTAAATCTATTACATGGTTTTACTAAAGAAACTCACTCAGTAACTTCTCATTTATATATATCCAAATAAGACTTCATGAATACGGAAAATAAAATTGAAAAATTATGTAGCTAGATCAGCGAAGGTAGATAAAATAAACTCCAACACAAAGTGGACACAAAAACATATTATATCACCACAGTAGCGGAAAGAAAAAGAAACGATTTGCCAGCGGAATAGCTACTTGGCGCGTATCGCTTTGTGTCCATCACATACAAAACTTTTTTGGACATTTTTTTTGCTATGCGGACTAATTGTGCCTTAGTATAATGTTACTTATGTGAACCATAGTTTAGTTGCTTTTTCATTACATAATGAAATGTCAACTGCATATATACGCCCCATGTGAAAAATGTACTCCGTGCACAGTCGGTCTTTTGAGAAGTCGAAGTTCTTTTCGAGAATGTTCCTGATCGCTGGAAATTTGCCTTTTCGATGTTTATACAGAACTTATTTATGGAGAATCTCACAACTATAATGGCCTCCTAATATATTACATATTTTATTTTCAGGGTAAAAAAACTTTTTAATTGGAAAAGTAATTCAAACCGAAGAGTTCAAACAAGACACAACAATTACATCTCTAGCGCACTGTCGAGCTATCGACCTGAATCATACAATAGAAGTTTATTCGATGTGACACACATATTAGTATCTCTACTAATTGCAATCAGTATCGATAAACAGATAGATGTTCAACTTTTTTTAAATAAAAATGGTTTTACTGAATGGGAGTTTAATAGTAGGTCTATCTATAGGAAATCAAGCAAAATATAAAGTAACCAAATATTCTGCGCAAAAAAAAACTATAAAACTTCTTATAATAATCATCAATAATCTCCTGGTTTCCTGGATAACACGAAAGGTTACATAAAAACTTCGCTGGCAAAATAAGTTTCACTCGGATTGTATAAAAATACAATTCTCATTAAAAATCAGTTGCCCACGCATTTATTGTGAGTACAGTTGTTAAAAGTTGGGAAGGAAAAGTAAACCAATCATTTATATTTACAAGTAAAAGCGATTATTGACTTGGCTCATAAGGTCACGAAAATTGTAAGCGGTGACCCCAGATGGGTGCGGGGCGAGTGCTCGCGAACACAACCGAACCAGCGAACTTACTTCAGTTGTGTGGCAGGCAGCGTTGATGCCAGACGTCCGTAGCGTCGCTTACCCATTCAAATATTACGTGTACATTCATTATAACTCGTTGAACTCTCTGATGAATTGAAATGTTAATCTAAAACGCGTGTGACTGGATGTGCTTTCAAGGATATACCTACGCAGGGATTGAGGCAGTCTGTGATATGTGATGAAACTGCTTGTTTAAAAACTTGATGAGGATGTATTTCATATTCGTAGTTCTCAGTTTACTTATAAAAGGTAAATACCACATTTAAAAATAAATGATTATCGTTAGTAAAAGACTTGTAAAATTGTATGAATTTGAGTAACTGTATTGACATAACTCACTATTAACGCGTTATTTTCCTCCAAAAATACTGATTTACATTTTCTCTGTTGCTTGGATTTTTGGCAAGGCTTTAAGCTAACCTCCTAAGCTAGCTAAGGTTAGTGTACTTACGTGGGTATAACCGTGGGTAAAAGCTATTATTTTATACAAAAGGATTATTTTAGATGTTGTTGATTATGATGAATAGAAGCCCACGTTGGGCGCCAATATACAGAATGCTTTCAAAATAAAACGTTATAAATAATTAGATTTTCTGTATACAGGAATACCAACGTAAATATATTTTAATGCTTAATTTATTTTGAATCAAATATTGTCTCAGCAAGCTCCAATACAGCCTCAATACCTAATTGTTTTAATAGTTTTGATTTTCATTTCTTTTTCAAATCTTACAATTTTGTATATGGGATGCATTCTATAATATATCTCATCATTTTTTCTATATTTTATTAGACCAGGCGCCTTTATTACTAACTACTATAAAAAAAACACTACTTTCTATATAAAGATTGTAATTTGTTCATGTTTGTTGTAAATAAAAGCGTATCTACTACTATAATTTAATAACGTTCCTTCGTGAATAAACCTTTAATTATATTTAATAATAGCATTCGATACGATACAAAATATGCTTTTGTCCTAAAATAAGTCATATATATTTTCACTTGTCACTTATAATTTGGGATAGCTCATAATATACCATCAGAAATAAGGTCGATATCGAGTAAACTTACACCCCATGGTGTAAGAATATTTATATACCTAATTGGGCTAATCTTGTAATTGTACATAGGTATATACAATTACAAGATTAGGCCAATTAAGGAATATAAAGCAATTACATTAAGGGGTTACAACTTGGCATATATCTAAATTCACGATTTGTTGCCAAAATTCTGGCAGTTATATCACATTGCACCGAACTATAGCAGATAGAAGAACGTGAGTTAGACCAAAAAAAGCGCATTTCTTTTCTGATATTTTCTATGTTAAAATCACAAAAAGGTTGCAACTCGATTAAAATCTCACAGGAGGCACAGATATTTACTTTCCTAATTCATTACAAAATCGACGTTATAGAATTATTGCATTTTGAAATGAGATATCAGGATAATATTCAACAATCAAATTTTTTATTTAAATTAAGTTTCTATTTTAAATAATATAAGGAGGATATTTTCATTCTACTCTAGATTAGTTTGGGATATGGATCACAAATGTAACATAGTACCTACTTAAATGATGATATGTCCGGAGTTGACAAGTAAGCACTCAGAGCAGAAATAAATGTTCTCTTAGGTAACTTATCAGTATTAAAGTGTACCACTATTTTATTTTTAGCTTTCAGATTACAATTAACACATTTATTCTCGCTTTCTTCTGTTAATAGCTTTATAATCTAATCAGTGTGCCTTTTGGCAAAGACCTCCTCCAATAGTTCCCATTTTACTCGATCTTCTGCAAATCTTGCCCAAGTTCTGGCTGCTAGTGCAGCGATTTCATCATCCCATCTTTTAAAACTACCTTCCCCGTTTTAGATTTCTTTCCCCGGGGTACTATGTTGCACATTAGAATCGCTCCATGTAGTAGTGTAAAATGTATCAAATAAATATGACTCTTGACTTAACACTACCCTTTCTAAAGACATAACTTCTAATTAAAAACAAACATCAACTCACAATTCCCACCATCACTATATTACTGTTCTCTGTTCTCCACAATTCAGTTCATTTTCTCTACAATTACCTGAAGCTTGTTATAGACCAATTACCGAGTTTGAACATTGTAAACTTGACAAGTCAGGCGGACAGCCTCAGGTATTAGCCCCTAGCTATTACATTTACTACGAAATTACTACTTGGACTATTTAAAGCTATACAGGAACTACTTTGCTCTCTCGGCTACTAACTTGAAGATTAGTTTAAGATTCTCATCTCTCTCTTAACAAATCAAATACATACATTTTATTTGTGTATACTTATATAGATATACTAAGCTTTCCGCCCCGCGATTTCTCCTGTGCCACCTTTTTTTTATTTTTTTTTTCGTGGGGAAATCCTCATATGATACCCTACCGCCCCGGGGGTAGCGGCCGGGTTATGCCGGACTTTTACCGGCTAAAACCCCACGGTGGTCGCCATCTGCGCTGTAGAGAGGGGGGCGGGCTCTCGTGTTGAACGCGTACCTGCTCACCCCTCCAAGCGCGGCGCTTTGATAGCTCGTCTCGGGGGAAGTCTAACACCTCCCCCCAGCACCCTCGCTGTGCTATCGCACGATGAGTCGTGACCACATCGACCCATCGTCCTCCTTGGGGTCACTTCTTGGGTTCACCTGTGCCACCTACTTTACCCCCTTAGGGATGGCATTTCCAAAAATCCTTTCTTAGGCTACAAAAGGGTGATATATTCCATTTTTTGAGTTAATCAAGACACGCAGTAAAATACCCCTTAAAACATTTGCCCCGTTATGGGTCGATTTTCGAGAAAGTCAAAAACTCATGAATCTTTATTATCTTTCCAAAATACTGAGTTTCAAGTAAATCGGACCGCGCGTTAAGTTTCTTCGATACAAACTTTAAAATCCCCTTAACGCCCTATTAGGGGTAGTTTTGAAAAATAAATAATGCAAAATTCTAATATTTATTTAGGTTATAGTAATCGAGCTATGTGTAATGTTAATAAACCCAAGGAATAAGATTTTTCATACAAACAAAATCTCCCCTTTTTTATGTCTTTTTAGTGCTTGCCTACATTCCCAACTAACAAATTGGTCATAAACTTTTATGGCTGATTGATTGTAGATACGTCGTAAATAAGCAAGTTTTAAAACGTAACGTTGAACAATATACCACATTTTACATTACATGTAATATAATTTTTTTTTAGTAAAAACGTTTGTAAGGCATAATAATAAAGCAATTTAATCATTGTCATACAAAAGTTTTAGCCAAGACATTTCCCCGGTTTTACAACTTCAATATGACATCTGCTGTATTGCTCATAGAAAAGCTTTTAGAATTACTACTGTACGACTAACCATAATTAACGTTTTTTACGATTGTAATACGACTAAAATGCCATACAATAGTCATATACGCAACTGTCTTATTATTAAAAGATGGAAGCCTGCAATAGTGATGACAGCTTCAGCTTAGGAGGTCTAAGTCGTAAGGCAGCGCTTTTCATTGTATATATGTTTTTATAAGACATAACTACACTAAGACAAAAAATCAAATTATTTAATTTATTAAAAAATTAAATTATCAATATGTATAATAATATAATATAAAGGGGGCATTAAAAATAATTAAATACCTTACAAAATTAGTCGAAAAAGTAATGTTCGCATGTCTTAATCGTATCAGATTTTTTATAACCATCTCATCTCACACTTGTAGATGTTGAGTCTGTTACTTATAATAACAATAAAGAAAAGTATAATACTTATTGTTTATCATAAATAGCCATGTGACAAATAGTGTTTGCTTATGACGAAAGGATGACCACAGTACGACTATTTAGTCTTGAAAACTGCGCCAAAATCGCGTTTTATAAACGTTTGTATAGCTTAAATTGCACACATCAAGTTTTATCAAAAACGTTTGTACAACACAGTACGACTTATTTTTGCTAGTCGGGTTATAAAAGGATGCCTTGTTAAAAATGTCACGTTTCTAGTCCCAATGCCTACTTGGGCTGTGCATTGATATATATTTTTACGAATGCTTTTCAATGCTGGCCGCATTGAAAAGCATTCGTAAAAATATGCCATTTTAGTATACAGAATGGAAATTTTACACGGGTCAGTAATGGCTCAAGTATGTGGTCTTACGTGACTGTCCATTAATTTGTGAATTATTACAATCGGCATATACAGATATTGAAAAAAGGAAATAACATTAAAAGATTTTTATAGCAGCTTATTCGATCCCTTCTCCGACAAGGATCAATTTGTTCTATAAGACCAAGTTAAGTTAAGTTAGAGTACAAGAAATGTGAGAAATTGATAATAACTTTTCGTATACAACCCTGTATAAACCCTATCAATATCGATAGACGACTGCTATTTTCTTAATTAATTGGGTTCCCTTTGTTCCGCATATACCAATATTTTATGTGAAAAGTTCAGGGTCAATTCCAAAGCGGATCATACATTTATATTATAGGCATATGTGGAATATATGCCAACGAAATTGCTTTCCAATGTAATCGTTGAACCCGTCATTTTTAATTAAATATAATCATATTTTATGGCATTTTCATGTTATTATGGGTTATTTTTATGTTATAATGAAACCATACGGACTTGTTTGTTAAAGCAAATAAATATTTCGTGCTCTTTTTGTGTAAAACAAAATTTGAAAAATAAAGTTCGTTGTTATGGTTTATACTCCTTAGGGAGCCATAACCAATAACCATCTTACAGAGGAACAAAATATGATCGATGAGAAAGCTTAGAACTCTCTTTAAGTTTCATATAAGACTGAGCTGACTGTTAAGTATATGTACACGTTTTTAGCTTTAACTACTATACCATTTATATTATGAAACTAGATGAAATTATGTGTGTATAGAAAGATGTGATTCATTCATCTAGACTTACTCCCATAATAAAGTTATCAAACGTTGATTAGCTAAAATTCTGAGGTCTTTATCTGACACGTGACATTTGGTGATAGAAAGAGTGAGACGGAGGACACTATTACGCTGGTTTAGTTAGAAAGCGATTATGAATAAGGGGGTATGTCTATTAGAATTATTGTCGGATAACATAATATACTGGGTGTAACAAAAAGGGTGATACATCGGAATCCGGGGTGAACACAAGATTAGGTACTAATTCTCTATATAAAGTTTCAGCTCAAAATAGATATAAAAAAATCATATCTTTTTGCATCCAAGTTTATTTCGGTCAATGTGGGTCATTATTATTTTTCATCCCTTGCTAATATAAATTTTTTTTTTTTTTTTTTTATACAACTTAAGTCGATAAACAAGCATACGGCCCGCCTGATGGTAAGCGGTTACCGTAGCCATATAGACGCTTGCAACACACGAAGCATCGCTCACGCGTTATCGACCTATCCCCCCTCCCCTATGAGCTCTGGCAACCTTACTCACGCGCAGGAACACAACTTTACACAACATAAAGTTATTTGGCTGCGGTATTCTGTAAGGTGGAGGTACTTCCCCAGTCGAGCTGCTCTTTGAGCGAATAAACGCTATGCTCTACCTCTCTTAAACGCTATGCTCTACCTCTCTTAAAATTAAATTTATTCAAATTTTCTCTTCCGCGATCTGTGCGCCTTGTATCGAAAAAGTGTTTTACTGTAATGTATATACTACCCTTTCCGTTACACCCAGTATACTAGTAAAACTAATCTAATCAGAACTAAATCGTATTGCTATGCTAGAACAAATTGTACTTTAATAAGTACTGGGAATTATTCCATAAAAACAGAGTAAAATAAAGTTAAGAAGTAACATTACAACATTCGTTTCTAAAATACCTCGCAAGAAACTTCACCTTAATGGATTGTACTAGTGCTAAAGGAAGTTTAAATCTATGTACAGTGAAGTTAAGGTGCCAAGAATACTTGGGTCACAGTAAATACCTCTGGGTACCTACCTACAACTAATTAGCCGACTTTAAAGTTACCTTCGTGACGTCTAGATACCACCAAGTTACTGGCAAGAGTTTCAAAGATTAAACAGTACAAGTTTGTTAAGGTTTAACAAGGTTTCGTGTCTGTGTTACTCCCGAATGATTGTTGTAAAGTCCACTTTGCTTAACCCCAGGGAAATAAATAGGGATAGTATACGAGTACATTTACTGAGAGGATTTTGTCTTACAACTTCTGAATATAATAATAGGTAAATGATTTATTTTGTAGTTGGAAACTTATTCTATTCCACTGTGAATTTTATTCAGGTTGTAACTTGAGGTTAATTAAGTAATTCTACAGTTAGTTATGACAGCTTTTACTGTACACAGCTTTATGGCCAATTTGGTAGTTTGTTGCAATACACTGTAACTGTCTTATTGCATGTGATTGTTTGAGCCAAGTTTAGTAAAACCGAGGTTTTAAGACAGTCCCGGCTGTTTTTCTTACACGACGACGTTTGAAAGTGAAGGATATATTTAAAACCTTGGTTTTGCTAGACTCTCTATAAACCATCTCACGTAATAAGGGGGAAAGAGTTACTTTTTTGATTAAGTTTCGCAGTAGCTTTGGAACAAAATTCAGATATGAGATAAAACATATACCTATCCCTATGAAATATTCATTCATCAATGCAATAATGGTCACGTAAATAATGTCACATTATTTGACAATGACAAAAGAGTGACGTTATTTATTTATGTGACACTTTAAACAGTTTATTAGTTTTATGAGTAAGGGGGTTATATAACCATTATTATAAGCCAATATCAACGTTTTAAACAACAAATCCTAACTATCCTAACAAATAGTTAGTTTATTTGTTTGTTTGTTTGTTACGCCTTCACGCCTTAACTACTCAACGGATCATCATGAAATTTGGCATGCAGATAGCCTATCGTATGGAGAAGAACATAGGTTATTTATCCCGGGAACGTGGGTGAAACCGCGGGGGACAGCTAGTTAAAAATAAATAACTAAAATATATACCTCTGTCTGCACCCCTAGTCAAGCTTAACTTGAAGCTAGTGTAAATTGTTGGAAGTTGTTTGCAGACAGGACAAACTCAAGTAAGTTTCTAACGGAGGTGTGACCCACGCGTGTAATTCAATGAATTGTTCCACTAACAAACAACATCATCGATCTATTATTTAGTCACGCAATGTCACCACATGGCATATATTTTCAAGCCAAGGTTGATACATTTATTTGATATGATAATATGGATTGAAATATTATAGGTATCTTATTAAAAAAAAAAGTTTTACATAGTAATAAAATTCCCGTACAGCCTTAACAGGTGGATCTAGAAGCATAAAATGTTGCATAAAAGTTTCTTTTAAAACGTAGGTAAGGACTAAGAAAGGAAAAAAATCAGACACCTCAATAATAAGCACATAGGTAATAAGATTTTTGACAATATTTTCATAACCAATCTATAGAATTATGAACAGCAGTGCTATTCTGCGAGTAATCTCGACGCTGAAACCGGCGTGAGATTTCAAATCGGTATTCACAAACATGCAAATGTACATGTGGCGCCCCTCGCGTGATAGTGTCGTCGATGTGAAACTTGCCGGTAGATCGAACAACTCACTCAAGCGAGATTTTTGACATTTCTCTGAGGAAAATTTGTGGTATCGGCATTCTCGTCTAAAAATCCGCGATCACTTCGACGATCACTTACGATTTTATGTGTCAAATTAAAAGTTTGTGTTTTGCAAGTGAGATCAAAGTGAAGAAACTAGAAATTGTATTTTTACATGGTTAATAATACGGCAAAATGTTTCTACAGTTTTATTAAATTACCTAGATATAGAATATTTATATTGATATACAAAAAAACATTGAAATCTAAATATATTTTATTTAATTATTATGGGGGGTGGGACACACCAACAATAATATTTAAAAACAAGAATGCTGTTAACTTTGTAAATAATAATCATGGCCCCTTCTGAAAGCCCAATCCATGTTAATCTGGTCATCTTGGTATTTCTATAAATAATTGATCATACTTTACCAGTGAAGTCTACTTATAATAATACTAGCTGCCCGGGCGCGACTTCGTTCACATGGTGCTACCCTACCCTGCCCCACAGGTATGAATAATAGTTTACGCCCTATTCCGGCCAACTTTTTTTTACACCTTGGGTTACATTTTTGAAGTTTAAGCAGTTTAAGTAAGGATCCCTACATTTTTTGTAAATATACTTTAGGTAGCCTGTGTCTTTATGATATTATTATTAGTATATAATAGCTGTCCCCTCGGTTTCCGGGATAAAAAGCCTATATATAATACTCGAGAACAATGTAGCTTCCTATAAGTGAAAGAATTTTTCCAATCTGAATGGTAGTTCCAGAGATTAGCCCTTTTAAACAAACAAGAACTCTTCTGCTTTATTATATTAGTATATTATAATAAGAGATTAACATTAATCAGGCTTTTAGAAACTGGGGTAAGGTACTAAATCAAAATCAACACACCAAAATCAAAAAGCATTTATTCAATTTAGGTGATAAGGTACTTATGAACATTAACAATATTGACACACTGGTTCAGAATACAACTTGAACTGAGAAGGCTCCGGCAAGAAGAAACCTTTCTTTTATGGGGTCCTAATTTAATTTATTACAGGTCATTTTAATCTCCTGTGTATTTCTAACTATTCTAACATAAGAGAAAACACAACAAACAGGTACTAAAAACAGGTTGGAGATACAGTTCTATACAAAAAAATACTTGATTAATCTTTATTTTTATTAACAGCAACCCTTGTCCAATCTTCACCAAGCCTTCACCCAAAGACATCATAGCTTGTGCTGACATTCGGAACTCGGTGCATTTTAGCTAATAATTGTTTCACATAAGTTTATCACAGATGGTTTAAATGACCATTTTGCTGTACTTTAGCTTGTTCTATGTTCCTCTTCCATATGCAAAAATCTCTCAGCAAGACTTGCAAATTGAGTTCAACATTGAGATGGTGATGAACCCATGGCTGCTATTCTTTGGAGTCTTGGAGCTAGATAATTTATATGTAATGATTATTTATATAACATACAAATGGAAAGTCTACTCTCGTAATGTTTAAAAATAAAAAACTGCACCTTCATCCATGCTTCCAAGTCTTTGTTGTGCTGCCATCAAGAATATGCGTAAAGTGATTTGCTCCCAATCTCTGCTTTTTCTCTTGCACCCAGGGTCTTACAAATGCCTTTGGCTAAGACAGGATGCCTTCAAGCTCACAAGATACACACAATATCAACACAGTCACAATATGAATAGGTATGAACTTCAAAATACATAACGAAGCAATGCTACTTTTTACTCGTAAAAGATGCTTCTCATTTAGGTTTGGTTGTAGAAAAAATAATATTTGTTTCATCTTGAGGAATTTGTGGAGATTTTCCTCTAAATTAAGCAAATAACACATTAGGATCACAAGATTAATATAAACAAAACAGTCAATGATTTTTTAATTCCTTGTCGCATCATAGGCATAGGTATTGAACCATTCTGCCTCATGTAGAAATTAATTAATAAATTTTGTACGATATAGAGAAATATTCACTTTGAAATACATAAATATATAAGTAATCAGTAATATTATATATTTTTAATAAATTTACAATAGTTGCAAATCAAAAGAAATGCAAATAATGAAAAACCGATAAATATCGCTTCATAAAGACTGTCATGGCGTCAATCTCTAGTTTATTGCCAACATCACGCTGATGTTTCAAACTCACTCCACTTCACTCAGCCATAGCCAGGTATTCTCGAACACCTCATGTGTTCGAGAATACCAAAACCACACCGAAACTCGCTTAGCGAAATGAACGTCGAAGGGAAAGCGGTTCACTGGGTGAACCGTGTAGGCGAGTTTATGTTTCGCAGAATAGCATTGCAGTGCTACTACTATTATTAATAAACTTAATTACCATAACCTAATTAAGAGATATATTCATCTTGATAAACAGAAAATGTTTACCAAAAGGTGCTCCCACGCAGCTGTGCTCCGTATATGATATAATATCCGAATAATGGTTAGAAAACTCATTAAACTGAATATAATTTGTTTATAATTTTTAGTAGTAAACAAAGAAGAAGACATTATTTTGGTCGTAAATAGATGTTAAAAATCGATCTAAAATAAATAAAAAAGAAGAAGAAAAGTATTTAATAAAATAGTTACGTGACCAATTTGCCCAATTTTAATTTAATTTCTGTAACAAATATTTAATCACGTTTAATGTAATTTAGTAGTAGGGTAGTAGGTATTTAGGTACACATTTAATTTATTATACATTGAATTTTTATAATAGAATTGTAAGACGCATCTACGTCTAACAAAAATTATGGCACAACAACCATCTGGTTGTTTTGCCATAATTAGGAAGAGTGGGTGTACCGACATCTGTTTGAAGTACATAAACCAAATGTTTCATTATTTTGGTAAAGCTCAAACAAGCCTTATTTTACCGATATTATGAATAATGAGACTGTTATTTTTAGAACTAAATGCTGCTTGTATAAGAGCATTGATTATGTCCCGGATAATCACTTCAGAAAGCCCTTAGTTTTGAATTACGAGTGAAACCGTGAGGTTAAGCTAGCTACATACATTTTTAAAGAAATACTAACGACAAAGTCTAGCAATAATATGGTAATAAAATAGGTTCATCAAAAAACCAAAAAAAAAAAGTTTGTACACGCAAATCAAAGTTCAACTTATGATTTATGGTTTAATTTCAACAAAGTACATTGCGTGTACCACAATAATCTAAGTAATCTCTATAATAACATTACTTATTTATGGACATAGTCACGATTGTTTGATTAATTTATAATTCTATCAAAAATGAATTTGATTTCTCTATTTAATACACTAAATCAAATCCTTTGATAACACCAACAAAGTTGATGGCGAATTGATTGTTTGACAATTCAAAGTCATTTTCAGGAGCACGAGGTGGCACGAGCCTCTAGCTGCACAACAACAATATTTTATTAACTGTCTCCCGTAGTTTGACCCTAGACTGAGTATGTAGGTATAGACAGGCTACTTATATAATAAGAATTATATTATATAGGTATATAGTTGTTTGCTATCATGAGTACAATCATGTGTATCGTTTACTAATTACCAGTCACCCTATATAAAGCCTAGGGTTCTTTTTAAGCATTCTTTGAATAACCCTATAATGTAGCGTAAAGGGAAACCCGTAATGGGAAGTTCATTCCATATACCAAAGGTCCGGAGTAGGAACATCCAAATGAATCGTTGTGTGAATTACTGAGGCGGCTCGAGGATATAAGTTCTACATTGCCAGGGATAGTGCGTTGGTATAAAAGTGATAGGTAATGTCAAAAAGTTCTTGAGAATATTCCCTAAAATAAAGATGGGTTAAATGGCTGTGTCATACGGACAGAGAGGGGTTAAAAGGGTTTTTTTATTATATTACAAAATTTTCCTTAAGAAATAAAATGTTATATAAAGATATCATAGGTATATATGATAGATATAGAATACACTATCAGCTTTTATTTAATTTAGTTATTTATCTCTATTTTTTTCTTTGGGAAAGTCGTTTGTTATCATCAGAACAATCATGTGTCTAAGTATCGTTTACTAATTACCAGATTAATAACTAATACTAATACCAGAAAGTTTTATAAAAATAAGGTAGTAAAACTTAATTAACATTTTCGATGATATAGCGGTCTCAATGAAAGATGTATAATGTTGCTGATCCTGTTGTTTACGAACTAAACTAATTTAGTCTCACTATGTCTCTTTTTAACAAAGAACATAAGAAAAGGATGTAAGAAATTTAGTCCTGTCAAATTAAATCAATGCTTTTTTTTTCAATATACTAGATGTAGTCGCTATTTATCGCGGTTACGTCGTATACCCGAAAATGAAGACGGCAAAGACTAATTTGACAGATTTTAATATGTTCTATGCTTTTTCAATAATGTTTGAAAGAAATAGATGTGATGTGTCTAAAATTAGTGCGATTTACAACAGACTCGGCACCATTGTGTAGTTTTGAGATATGGGATATATTTACACGATTACGCGCTTTTTTGAGTTTAACGACCGCAGAAATAGCTTGAATTTATAGTGTGTTTGAGAAATACAATTATTTAGATTTTTAGGGATTTAACATTTAATCCAAAATAATAAAATGTTACTAAAATATAATGGCAATGCCAATTCACATTTTTTAACTTAATATTGTTAAAACATAAACATAGAGTAAACCTTATAGAGCTTATATCGATTACGATATTGCTTAATTCGTTTTATGTAATTATGAAACAATGTAGATTTTTATACCTAAATAGATGGATTAAAAAATTATTGCTTTTGGCCATGATTTACGTAGACATGAATCGCTCGCGCTTTGTTATAACCAATCGTCAATATAATACAAAGGAACAAATAAATTTATCCGTCTTTTATTCTGTAATCATTTTTCAATGAAAAAAAACCAAGACATTGTTTGCCTTCAACTCTCGCGTTTTCTTGTTACAGATTCATTATTATTGAAAATGGTTCGTGTAACCGTACCAGCGTACCGGGTGAGGGGCCAGCCTGCGCAATTGGAATGCGAGTACGATCTAGGAGCAGATAGCCTTTACTCAGTCAAATGGTACAGAGATAACGAGGAGTTCTACAGATACATACCTAAGTATGATCCGCCGAAACACGCCTACAAGTTGGAGGGGATCAAAGTCGATGTAAGTGGACCTTAAGGCTAAGTGCTACGATGCGGGCTCGGCACGAAAACAACAAACGATGTGGTTTTATTACGTAACTACAACTTGGAACCGACTCTGTCATAAACTGGCGGTCTATCAGAATATGGAAGTTCTGAGCTGTGTCTTATCGTGACAGCATTATGTTGGGCTAATTTCTTAAGCTCGCGTTTGTGTTTTGGTCGTTTTGCCTACCCCATTTTGACAATACATTGGAGTTAAAAAGATGGGTATAACTTTGAATGATATAGTATTGAATCATACGTACATGTACTAGACACATATTTCATAAAAGAAGTTTCGTACACATTGTATTCGATTTCGTAGCAGTGCTACGACGATTGGTATCACCTGGTATCACTAGAGTTATTCGTAGACCTCCACGCATTAAACGCATTTGAATGAATATAGATACTAACATTATAAAGAGGTACAGACTAATATGCGGTACATTCGAGATGACTGTACCTGCGCAAAGCCGGCTCGCAGTGCACTTCACAGCCGCCATCAAGTTTGGTTCGGATTCTAAAGTTTGTAAGTTTGGATGTAGGAGGTTATCTCCGGAACTAATGATCCGATTCTGAAAATTCCTTCACTAATAGGAAGCTACATTTTTTTTTCCGGGAACGCAGGTGCTTCCGCGAGAGACAGCTAGTATAGGTACCATACACATCATTATTATACCTACCCTTTTTATAAAGGTGCAAAGTATACGTCTTTATTACTGCGAAAACGACATCGTAGTCGTCAAAACCCTGAATACATTAATTTAAAACTAAATAACATCAGGTTTTTGCCTTCAGCAAGCAAATATGTAGATAAATTAATAATATACCTATCGCAATTCAATGCCTACCGCTTTAAATAATTCATATTTCAGTAAAAAAAACGGGAAGATTCCCTGACACCAAATATAGATCGGATAGATTTTTATGAGAAATGAGACTGTAAATGTCATTCATACAACAATCATTAATTTTCATTCATTCATCATCATTTTCCTTATTACAACAAAGTAATAAATTTCTGCAATTCTAATGGTGCGTCCATGCTTGGCGAACCGAGCACGAGCCGAGCCACGACCGAGCACACTTGCGAGCACGATTCGCGTAGCGTGAACGGGCTTGCGAGCCTCGAACGAGCATTCGTAGCGTGCTCGACTGCGCTCCGCCCGATTGTCAGTTTTTTCACGAACACAGGGATTCGCATCGCGCTCGTTGAAGGCTCGTTGTAGGCTCGTTGAAGGCTCGTTGAGTACGTCCACGCTTGAAATCGCGAGCAACGAACGAATCCTGTTCGTTCGAGGCACGGCTCGTGCTCGCTTCGCGTAGCATGGACGCATGCCATTATATCGATACTAAAATGGCGGGAAACGACGTTAATTCAAATAACTTTAAAAAAAAAAGGTTTTTTTTATTACAGCGCTGTGGTAGTGAAACGCGCCTTCTTGAAAATGTTCTTTTTTTCAAATTCATAAGGTACCACGGAAAATGTGGCTGTTTGATGAGTAAGGAATGGACCCAAAAAGAAAAAAGGAATTGCACAATGGAATTCAGTACAACATTATAACACTCTTTCGTATAATAATAATGGTTACTATGACACTGGTTGTTTGTTGTTTTAATGTTGGCAATAAGCTGTTTCAGGAACTTTTATAGAGGATTTATAGCATGGGTGTAGATAAAGCAAATTATGAAATCATTTGAAAGGTTTTCCCTGGAATCTCATTCTCTAAATAGGTTGTAGTTCAGTTATCTATTACGAGAGTATAATAGGGATATAGACGAGAAGTACTGACAAAAGGTCGGCGGATAGAAATTTACTGAAAGCCAAATTCATACAAGGCTATTCACGAATAGTGATCTGAACTAGTGGAGTCGTGTTCAACAAAATTATTTCAAATGTAGGTATAGATGTGGTATAGATATGCATTTTAGTTCTATATTGAAGAGAGGGTACTTTTTTCTGATATCAATGATTACGTACTTATTGATATTTTATTTTTGGAATAATTACAATGAAAACGGTTTGTGTTCATTGTAATTTCCACACATCTATATACGAATATCTCAATAACTTTTACCAGATGCTTGATTTTTCATGCTAATTGCATTTACGAAGAAGATAAACACCTCAACTTTCATTAAATTGGGAAGGGGCGTTTGCTTGATTATGGTAAAATTATGCATACACCTAACTCCCGTCAAGTTTTTACGAATTTTAATTTACCGTAAGAGCTTTTTATAAAGATGAGCGTGTATGTGACAGTTAAATTAAACTCTAATCAAAATTGTTTAACGTCTGGCTGAAATCGGTCCTAGAATAATCCTGGAAATCTTCTGGTGGAACCACTGTTTAGGAGCAAACTTTTCCGCTTGAATGATGATAAAATTTATATCAGAAAGTCTACTTATTGTATTATTACTTGGCTTGATTGACTGACTGATTCGTCAACGCAGAGCTTAAACCGTTAGGGATACATACTTGAAATGTTGCACACAGGTTTCTTTTATAACGTGGGCATCCTCTAAGAAAGGGTTTACAATACAAACATACAAACTTTAACATCCCCTAAACCCCCTATGGTTTAGGGGATGTTAAAGTTTGTATGGGAGAAACCTAACGCGCGGTCCGATTAACTTGAAACTCGCTATTAATAGGTACTTTGAATAGAAATAAATAAAAACGTATTTTTTGGTTTCTTGAAAATCGACCTCTAACGGGGCATAAGGGGTGGTTATGTTTTAAGGGGGTGATTTTCGATTAACTCAAAAGTTGGTATACACTAAATAAATAAATATCCTGGGACATTTCTCACCCACGTTCATCTGATCCCAAACTAAGCAGAGCTTGTACTATGCAAACCAGATAACTTTTATAATACATATATACTACTTTTTTGTTTGTAAATACATACTTAATATACATAATTACACCCAGACTCAAGACATACAGACATGTTCATGCACACAAATGCATGTCCTGTGTGGGAATCGAACCCACCACCTGTGGCGCGATAGGTGGAATCTTAACCAGAGTCTTAACCAACCGCGCCAGCTGGCCCGTCATTGGTTCCTTAAGAAAGGATTTTTAGAAATTTCATTTCCACGATGTAAAGAAGGGAGTGCGGGTGAAACCGCGGGGCGGAAGAAAGCAGAAACAAAGCATATAGCTGGGTTTGTTTGTGCAGTCCTTGCAAGACGGAGCGTGTAGCCGAGCTATTACGTAAAGTGACTTTGGTCACTTGTCCTATTATTTATTCTGTGATTTGGCTTTCGACTTTCAACTTCGATGATGACAGCTGTTTATTATTATAGCTATTCATACTAACCCAATTAAAATCTTGTAATATAAAATATGTAGCAATTTTTTTTGTGGGGTTTTC
Organism: Achlya flavicornis; assembly: GCA_947623365.1. Taxonomy (NCBI): domain Eukaryota; kingdom Metazoa; phylum Arthropoda; class Insecta; order Lepidoptera; family Drepanidae; genus Achlya; species Achlya flavicornis. Next base: position 6,563,068 of record OX392474.1, read on the forward strand.
CTCTCATGTTTTCATCTCGCTCTGGCATTACAATGTTTATATGCAGACAAGTTGCAGTCGCGTCCAAAAATGGAGTAATACAATTTGAAGTTTTAAATTGAACTGCACTGAGTGTGATGGTTTTATTACTGACGTGCACAGAGGATAAGCGAATTGGAGTGGTAATACCCGTGTCATATGTGATGAAGATATTTAGAAACATTGAGTCTGAAGCAAGTATTATAGAACGAGAACCTACTCAAAAATAGATTGTGTTCATCGAAAAGAAACCATTTGTTATAGAGCCACGTTCCAAATTCAGTTGTTTTAATTTGGATCATTGAGGTTTTATAATACGGCTAGTTGATTGTAGATGGAGTGGTTAAAAACTATTTGATTCAAGTACATAAATTTATTAACATATGGTTTATTATCGATTAACACAATCTAATCTTAGGACTATACGCCTAATGCTGTTTAACCCTTAGACTCTGGAAAAAACCACCTGTCAAAAAACAAAATATCGTGCACTCGCGAGTTCCGGGGCGTTCGAACGGATTCGCGCGCCGACGTTGAGATTTTCACCAATATCTCCAAAACTACACATCTGTTCTAATAAATAAAACTACCAGTGGAATCTTAGATAAATTTCCTATTGGAATCTTATTACCACTTCTGATATTCTTATAAGAATAGACCACGATCTTACTTCAAAAATCGTAAAGAGCTTCGAAGGTACCCTCTTATATATTTCGCTTATATTCCTAAATATCTTGCTATTTAGGTCTAAAAAAAATGTTTTCAAGGAAATTAATAACCAATTAATCACCAAAAACCACGAATTCAACCAAAAACACTTAAACCCTGCAAAATAAATTCGCGCGTTGTGCGAAATATTTGCAATAATTCGCAACTTTTTTCTTCTTCGTAATGTCAAAACCGCGCGTTCCAGTCCGTAACATATCGTATACCACAGCATAGATAATTTATTCCTCTTTCCATTGATACCAAAAAGTCTATAAGAGAGAGCAGAACAGCAAAGCAATCTGTGATAAACGAACTCAAGTGCGCTATGCGCCGCGCGTCCCATGCGAGAACCAAGTGGTGCGCAACTACATGCGCCGCGCGTCCCACGCGAGAACCTACAGGGTTCATTACGGGTTCCGTGATAGGTAAACTTGATTCTGTACAAAACTTTGTGTAGGTACCTTACTTACTTACTTACCACATTATCGTGAAATTGTGGTCGAATCTAAACATTAGCTTTATCTTCGTTAAATATAAAAATAAGTTCCGTCTCACGGTTCTACCTGCGTTCCAGGGATGAGAAATAGTCTAGTAGTTTCTTCATGCCATAGGTTTACTAAATTGTCACATAGAAATTCAAAAAAATCAATAAAATTTTGTTTATTATTTGTTTTTACCTGAGAATAATTTCTAGTCCTTACAAAATTTTAAATAGGTATGAGTTGTATTTTTTTACTTAACTAGTTTTTTTAATTTTGAACATTATGGAACAATATAATAACAAAAATAAAGAAATAAGTAACAATTTTATGTAATAACATTAAAATATTACATTCTCTTGTAATGAAATAAGAAGCTTTGCTTTAGTCAAGTTTTTTTTTAATACTGTTTTTATATTCGAGAATAACCTTGCTAGTGAAGAAGTTTTTATCTAACTAAGTAGCAAAACTGTGTTTTTTTTTAATTCACAAAACTACGAACCGCAAAGTTTAAATGTTGTTTGCCCAGCTGTAAAATTTTGTACCGAAAAGTACCCCTCCTTTTTGGGCTAACTTTTTGTATGAATTTCAGCAATTAGCTAAGTGCTCACTTTCATTTATGTTTTTTACCTTTATTTTACAAAAAATTTAGTAATTCGATACTAAGCTTTTGTTACTTTCCTAACAAGATAAAATGGTTTAATTTAATACATTTTCGTTTGCAAACGTCCATAATCTGATCTTAATGTTGGAATTGATTGTAATTATTTTATTATTTAAACCAGTCAAGTAAATTATCATCAAATAATCTATAATGCTTATCTTATTACCGTAGAATCAACAACGTCACTACGATATTTCGTCATTCAGAATATTTACTTTATACTTTTCAAACAATTGTATTTAAAAAAAAGAATATTCATGAAAGCCTTTGGTAAATAGGTGCAAAAATCCGACGACCGTCGGGTGATACTTCACCAGGTGACACTCAAGTCGACGGGCGTGTATCGCTGCGAGGTGTCGGCGGAAGCGCCGAGCTTCGCCTCCACTGCCGACGAGGGTCGGATGGAAGTTATTTGTAAGTTTCTCTTCATTAATTTCTAAACTACCATGTAGCTGTATTTATTATGAAAACAGTCCTATCTTTTTTTACATTTAATAAATATGCTTGCGTTGCTGATGTCGATTTGACAGGCGACTATAGCTTACCTAATAGTAATATTTTAACGAAGACCAGTTTAATGAAATTCATTTAGATTGGCTTACGTGGTAGCCCTTCTGATCCAAGACGTGACAACAAGCATTTGTGTAATTCTTGAGACAAAGTTATTAGATTTCCTATTCAATAAATAATCTATATTAGTACAGATACATTACAATTACACATGAAATATATACAAGTTGAATTTGGGACCCGTAGCTGCATAAATATTATGCTGTTACGGGTCTACTATTTATTAAATACTAGCTGTCCCCTGCGGTTTCACGCGCGTTCCCGGCATATAAAAAGTAGCCTATGTCCTTCTCTATACCACAAGCTATCTGCATGCCAAATTTCATGATGATCCGTTGAGTAGTTGAGGCGTGAAGGCGTAACAGACAATAAAACTCACTTTCGCATTTATAATATTAAGTAATGATAGGGAAGTATACCAAGCCTTTTTATTACGTACTAATATCAAGAGAGGTAGAGCGTTTACCCGCTCAAAGAGTAGGTCGACTGAGGAAGTACCTCCACCTTACAGAATACCGCAGCCAAATAACTTTACTTTGTGTTCCTGTGCGTGAATAAAGTCGCCAGCGCTCATTGAAGAGGTGGAAAGGTCGGTAATGTGTGAGTGAAGTAAATATTAAAAACCATTATTTTTGAACAGATTTGCCAAGAGAAGGTCCAAGAATAACTGGCAATGAACAGGAGAATAGGAAAGGTGACTCTTTGTTCCTGAATTGTACATCCGGAAGATCGTATCCTGCTGCTGTTCTTAGTTGGGATATCGATGGCGAAAAGGTATGTTACCTACCTCATTTAAAGCACAATTTACTCGAGTGACGTCGACAGAGGTCCACGAAGAGGCTCAAACAAACCCATTCTGCATGTGAACAAATATTTGGAGGATCATAGTAATGTGCGAGCAAGAACCCTGGTGCTATAAGCGTCTATAGGTTACGGTAACCGCTTACCATCAACGAATAATTTTTATAATAGGTAGATAAACCTTCCTCAATTATTGTTAGTTATTTATATACTTCATTGACCTATGTCGTATTATATTATAGGATTACAGTTGTTTATAAACTACTTTAATTTTATTAACAAAGCCGTGGACTCTTAAAGGTCAAGTTCTTAGTAGGTTGACGTTTACAGATTAACAAAAATAAGTTGAAAAGCCTTTGAGCTTGAAGTTTAAAATAGGTCTTAATTCCTGATGAATGAAGATTGAGATCTGAAACTGATTGAAGAAACGAGATTGAATTGAAAATAGCACTGATTTAATCTGAACTTTGTATAAATAACTAAATGGAAACATTAAATTTTAAAAAGGAATTATTACCTATTCTCAAAAAGGTTAAATACAACATTTTCTCTAGCTATAGATTATTTTAACGAGCGTTTTGCGAGAGGCTATAAAGTCGTTTGAGCTTAAAAAGTAAAGAATTTATTTATTGTTTTAGCGAAACGGCTCAGAATTTTCAATTCTAATAATGTTGAAATAAATTTACGTGGAAACGTTTTTTTAGAGATTTTTTTCGGAAACATACATAATTAGACAATACTAAGAAATTATTAGGATTATGTTTAAATCAATAATTATATAAAACATTTCAATGAGATTATTTTTCATATAATTTTTAATTCGCATGTCGTAGGCATATAAATAGACTTTAGGAACGAATTCAGAAGCCATAACCAGGGTTTATAGTACTGATATCAAGGAATTGTATATAACTGAAACAGAACAGACCTTGGACTAGCCCCCATGAATAAAAATGATTAAACGAAGTAATATACGTCATAAAACTAATTATTAACTATTAAAGCACGATTATTAAATTATCACTTAATAAAAATTTATTTTTAATTATAATATTAAAAAGTTTCGGAACCTGTCTAATAAAAACGAAGCGCTAATAGTTTTGATGGCATGTTTCAAGTTCATAAAATAACTAAATTAATTTTCTAAATGTTCTGAAGTTTAAATGTAGCACCGACAACTTAATGTCTTCAAAATTACAGTTGTCTAACAACTTAATTATAAAGTCTCAAAGTATATATAATTCTGTGGCTATAACAGGCTTTTACCTCTTATACACAATTTTACATAATAATATTAGCTATTGAGCTTCCAAAGGAAAAAAACTTTATAAAATGGCGAAATAGGAGTTAGATGAAACAAAAACAGCGTTCTGTTGTTTCCGCAGATGAAATCGCGAGCCATCTTGATTTTTTTTGTTTATATTATTTGATCATTGAATCTCTATAGCAGCGTAATATACGGTAAAAAATATACAGTTCTATTAAACGTGGGGTAGTTCCCCATTTTTATGAATAGTATATTATTACGCATAGCGCTCCTTTTCCGTTGCTATCCATATTACAAATTGATCGATAATTCTGTAACTTTTAATGGCTTATAGAATTGTTGAAAAAACCTGCGTGAACAAACTTTATTTACCATAAATAAAAATATTTATAGAAATAAACATTGACACCAAACAGATATTCAACTTTTCTACCCTAATTAGGACGAGATTTTACGCCGGTGCGTTTCGACCTTTGTTTTGTTTGCAAAGCGAGCGTAATGTCCCATTCAAATTAGCCAAGAGGCCTCATTATAATTATGAAGCCTACTTATATAATTGCCAGTCATAATGACTACTTTGCGTTACTTGGGAATTATCATACATTTTAATTTACTTCTTAAATCGTTTTCCTGCATTAATTTTCATTTTATTTGGCTTTGGCGTACATGCTACTAGGAAAGCTTGTTTATATTTAATTCATATGTTTACCACTACAATGTTACTGCTAAAATTTAATTTATTCAATTTAAAAGTTAACGGTAAAATTATGCAAAAAAAATATTATGCTCACCAGTTTATTTGAAACGAAGTTGATTGCTTGAATGGCATCGCCATGAAGGTAACTAATATTAGGTAATGTTATGAAAAAGTCACAGAAAATTAGTTATTGTACTTTTGATGCAAAATGAAAAACCTTCTCACTTATTACCAGTTTTGGATTTTCAAAAAGCTGCAGTTCCCATTTTATATATTGAACTTACCTTAGTTTTTATAATTTGTATATTATACTATATATCGTCTCTCATATATATCGAAGCGGATAAGGAAATTCTAATATAAATTTACAAGTATATTCATGCATGGTATGTTGATTGAAATCCCTAACTAGATAATAATAATACTATTAGTTTATAAGTCTATACTTATAAACTAAAATCACATCACAATCCAAGCGAATATGATTTACGTTCGATGAACAATGAATAACAGTCAAACGGGAGTTTCAAAGTGCGTGCGATAGAAGTCTTGATTAACAATTTTGCCAGCAGACTCGTAAAACCACACAATCTTCAATTAAGATCGTTTACACAGCTATCTTACGTTAGAAACAATTCCAAACTTGGCTTATGTTTACAATGGGTAATTACATGTGGAATTTATGAACACTTAAAACGTCAACACGTATCAAGGACCAAGGCCTAGTAACAAGTTCTCAGAATTACTGTTTGTGGCGATCCCAACGTTATCGGTAAACTTGAAGCCCGCTTAATTAATGTATAAGTTCTTCATTTGTAAACCTTCGTATATTCGGTATTTTGTGACATTTAGATGTTTGGTTATTTTCACAAGTCTGTTTTTTTTAAAGGATTGAATAAAAATTATAATGTCTTAATCTATAATAACTGCCTTAGTGTGGCGTAAAAGATACATTATCTATACCAGTTACGTAAAACCAAGACGCAAAATTTTTCATTGAGTAAAATAATGTTTCAGTTGCTAAATAAATATTTTTTTTCAAAGTATCGAATAGTTAAGTACAACTTTTTTTGCTCAGGTAATAGACCCCCTCCTCCTTGTGGAGTACCCACCAACGCAGCATGCTCACGGCTTATTGTCAGCTGCATTAGGACTGCGGGTACCGGTCGGGAAGACCATGCAGGTGCGATGCACGGCACGCGTGGCGCCCGCGTGGCGTGAGGGCAGCGAGGCTGTCGTTGGCAACAGCCAACTTGCTGATAGCAAGGAAGCCATGTTACTTGGTAAGTAAACTTTGAAAGAAACAAATAAAAGCGTCGATCGGTGTTTTTTTTTTCTGTTTGGTACATGATTCCAGCATCGGTTCTCATTTACTGTAATTAATTGTAAATAAGACTTCACGCGTTCTGCCTGGCTGCATTTTACATGCTGGCTTACAATGTAGGTACGTTAGTACATATTGGAACGGAAGACAAATTAAAAATAATTAATTGAATCTGATTTGTTTATATTACTCTCTATATGGTCTATTTTTACGATTATAATATCTATTTATTTACTATAAAAGCAATCTTACCTTCTCTCTTCTATATGTCTTAAATTGAGACATGATTAATTTATTTCTATTCCCAAAATTCTCGCTCAATATTCGTAAGAATATTTTCCGACACTCGAGTCCATAAAAAGCAATGATTTCCGCTAGTGATAATGGGGTGTTCATATATGAACCCGTCCGAGCGCCCCGGGACCTATAAAACGTGCGAATGTGAGTTATTACCCATGACGGAACAACTGACAAAAACATCCTGCGTTGTTGAAAATGTCATATCTCTGCAAAAACTATAATAATGTTCTCAATTTATTTCTTGTTTATTGATACACTGTTCTTATTAAATTAGAACGTAGGTTCATATTTATTTGTATTATACCTAATAAATATGAAACAGAAAACAAACTAATATATGTTAAAGATACAATTGAGACCCTGAAAAAGTATGTAAAGAAGTGGTACGGCTTACAAGTAAGGATATAAATCTGAACGATACAATCGCTAAGCTGCCTTTATCATATACAAAGGACAATTCGTATGATATTATGAATACGGCATAAACATATTGAAAACGGAAACAAGGGTACACTATCGCAAATCACAACGCTAGAATAATTTAATGCCGCTACCGACCCCAACTTGTTTTCCTAACTATATTATAAACGGATGTCGATCTGGATACCTAAGGCCTTACTTTAGGAATAGTTGCTCATGTACATGCATATCTATGCTATGCTATGGTTGTAATTGCTATTGAGGCAGTATTGGTCAATTTATCGCCACTATATTAGGAACCCATCCATAGATGAAATGATTTGGTATTTTGGTATGATATATGTAGTTTGTTGTTTCCAAACGTTTATGATTGACTTTGCTGTTTAATGTATTTCATGAAATATTACATCAATGCGTAGGTATAATATCATTCGTTAGTATAATGAAATAATTATTATATTATATGCGAAATCAGATGTATATTTGTTAGTTGTTAATCAAACGTTCTAAAACGGATTTGGGTGGGTGTTAGAAATAAAACGTAGGATATAATGGACTCTAGAAACATATTAAATCCTTAAACGAGGGATAAACTGTGGGGCGGAAACTTTTGAAAAATATGACTCAGAAGATAAATTGTCCTACAATTTGAAGCGACAAAGAACTTCAAGTATTCAAACTTCACTCCAAATTAAGTGGTGAATGCAATAGCTTTACACTTATGTCAAAGTTTTGTAGCAGTTCTCGGGGAGTCTCATAATTTACCTCGTATAACAAAGCTTGTTTGTTCCAGTGAGGAGTTCAAGCGAAACGTCTACGTTAAGTGTAATGCTGTTAACACTTTCCCTCGGCATGTTCCTCAGATCCCTAATGCAATCAGAAACGTGATAAATTATCTACGCTCTTTTATTAACAAATGTGATTTGGAAAACCAGCCTCTGAGTTTACTTCAAACGTGGACTATTCAATTATAAGATACTTCTTGATTAGATAAATACAGATAGTTACGGAATAAACGTTCAATTTGGAATACAGAGTTGTTTTCTCCGAAGATTTGGCTGCCTCAGATTGACTTAGGTAGATACTTAAACTTATTACATGTATTCTTTTGATTGCTGAATAGTAATAGTAACTTAAAGGGCATAGAGCTAACCGCCTAGTCAGTTTTGAAAGAGAGCAAGACTCATAAGAATAATACTGTCATCTTTTCCAATAAGTCGTCCTTTATTGCTTTTCCAATAATTGTCACAAATGAACCATTATCATTATTTTGATTTTTAAGTAGGTTCTCTATAAAATCCGAACTGAAACCTGAGACGGCCACATCTGTTTAGTTAATAAAATTAAAATATTGTAGATACAATGAAGTTAGGTCCTACAAAATATTTTCAATGTTTGTAGTATTTACTATAAGTCTTTGACTCAATCTGATTAATTGCTGCTATGTGTTACTTTTGAAAGTCAAAAGTTTTAGATACAAAATTATATTTTTACAACAAAAACTATTTGAATATGTAAATGTTTGTTTGACTTCGGATACCTTGAATTCTTAAATTGTATATAAAACGTTTAGAATCGCCTTCTTAGATAACTTATAATGGATGTAAATATTACGGTAATTAGATGGAATTCTTTTTGTAAAACTGTACATTGTGAGAGACTTCTTCATTCATTTCATTTTGTCTTGATCAAATTACAAATTATTTTAACTATGTCATTCATTTGTAAGGCATAATGGACTGAATCATTTAACATATCAACAACTGTCTTAGTTTATTACTTAGGTATCTATTTTATTTTATGCTCGAGTTGCGACTGTAACTAGTCGTTTTTATGTAGTGGGTTTCAAATAAAAATTGATTTAATATAAACTTAGATTAAATTTAGTACATATTTACCTGCATATCCTGGAATGCTAATTATCACAATTCCCAATGTACATATCGTTCTAGTAACACAGTCGCTTTTGTTGTTAATGTGTACTGTAATTACTCATAGTATTTAACTGGCATGATTTCGTTGAAATAAAAACGATTTGTTAAAAAGAAACACGTTTTATTTTTTGTCCCGATACTGCCTCATTTATGTTATGACAGATCAGAAACAAAAATATTCAATATAGATTTTATACATGATCAAGGCCCTCCATTTTATAATTATATTTTTTATGCCATTTAAGGTTAACCTAACCGCTCGTGGTGTAGCATGATTAGCCGTTCTTAATCGATTGGCAAAGTTAAGCTACCACCGTCATGGTCGGTACCTGGATGGGTGACCTCCTAGTGGCATTTCAAATCGAGAGTTTCCATGCTTCGGAAGGCATGTAAAGCCCTTGGTCCCGGTTATCACTTAATTGTGATAGACGTTAAGCTAGTTGGAGGCCTCCTGGGCGGCTTGAAAACTCCAACAGTAGATTGACCACTAGCCTACCTCCACCAATCCGCAGTGGGCACGCGTGGTGGAGTATCTACCTGCCATTCCCTTTTACTCTAACTTGTGAAAGGAGGCCTGTGCTCAGCAGTGGGACATTATAGGCTGATGATGAAAGGTTAACCAACCTGAAAAAGGAAAACATTCTTATAATTATCACGTGTAAGTTTGCCAACTAATATTCAATAATAATTATCTACCTATGGCATACAAAGCAACAGTATGTATGTATGTTACTACTTTTATTCTGGTTATGGTTACTCAAAACAAACCATAATATCTTCACAGTATAAACTGAAATTACAAATAAAAAAGCTAAACTGCCGTCACAGAAAGTAAACTAAAAATGTTTGATGACATTACGTGACCTTGTTCACATTTTGACAGTTAAGGTATCTACCATATGTCATCGACATAATTCAAGGATTCTATCAATACTTCACACTTTAATATCAAGTATTTAGAAGTTATATTGCAATAAAGAAACGAACAAAAATAGGTACATAAATGAACTCTGAAAACATTGCATTCCTTTTTCCGGCAGTCGTATAATAAACATTTTTCAATTGCCAATTTAATGTATAGTTCAGCGCAACATAAATTTACGTGAAACATAAATAAAATACCAGTTGATTGTACAAGAGATTTGTGCCAGGCCAGGCTCGTTACCGTTTCAAAAACTGTCATTTGTAGCTACGGACGACAAAAATTATGAGGCCGTTACATCTGGCGTCGCGAGTCGGCAAGCTGGTAGTACCTAAAAACCTTTTCTACTGTTATATAATACGTATGTATTTGGTTAATGGAGTAGTTGAGTTGCGATCACGTTGAGTGATATCAGTATATCAATATATTCTGAAGTAGCAGAGCATTCATATCATTTGTATTTTTTGTATGATAGGTTGTTTCTTTTTATGAGTCATTAAAGATGGTAAGAAAAAGTCTACTCATATAAATCAGTAGATCACAGGCTTATAATAAAGTTAAAAATAAATAAGTTAAGTAAAGAAATTATCCCCCTTATTAATAAATAAGGTGCAAGTCAGTCTTGTAATACCCAGACCCAGGTATTAAGATAGCCTCATCCCTTTTTGTTTATATGACATTACAAAGTGACGGATATATTTTAATCCTAGGTAATACTAGGTATACTTGACTTAAACCTTATTTATTATTAAGGGGGCATCAGTGTAACGTGACAATAATCACTTGTTATTGTTGATATTTACCTCATTATAAAAAAAAACGTATTATTTGATTTTATTATTTTAGTGTACTTAAAGCTTGTTTAAAAAAGTTTTTTACTGAAAAGAAGAATGGGTAAAAACGTCCCCAGACTTTAGCACGATGAGCTATAGTGGTAATTGTAGGTCTCGTCGAGCACATTATTTTATTCTATGACAGCAAGTCTGAATTCCATGGGAGAAAAAAGATATTCACATTTGAAGTTACAAAAATGTTCCTTTGGTAATGATGAGGGCTGATTACACTTAAAGAACGGCAATTCAACAAAATGCCTTATAGTAGGTGGGTAATATGTGAGTGTCATTGTTTGCTGTGCCAAATAAAAAAAGAAATAATAATATTTAGATCTTTACCTTATCCTAGTAATGTAAGTAAAAATGCTTATGTTTTTATCGATGTTTGTTATTAAATTACACCGAAATGGCTTATCAGATGTGGGTGAAACTTAGCACAAAGATAGATTAACCTCTGGATTAGCATATATAATACTTTTAAACCAGAAAAGTTATACAAATACTGCGGGACGGTAACAAAGTTAATCATTATTTTGGTTGGTTTAACCGTGAATATCTTTTTTTTCCCATGGAATCCAGAATTGGTGTCATACAATGAAATGATACCCTCGATGTGGCCAACAATCTCCACCATAGCACATAGTGCTACATTCTGGGGACGCGTTTCATATAACATGACCCATTGTTCTTTAAATTGGCAATAAAAGATTCTTCTTAACACTTCATATTAGAATATATGTATTTATAGGAAACATATTGTGGTAGATACACTGAATATCCGGATGCATGTATGAAATATTTCCGGTTTCAATTTAGGCTTACAAACTACAACGGACTAACAAAAGCTGAAATTTGTGTATGAAATTATTTTTAGTACTCAGATGGAAATAATTTGGTATATAACTATTTCGAAGCTACATTGAGTTCAAAGAATAATAGTCATACATTTTTTGCAATAATTTATTTGTATTCAAGTAATTGGAAAACAATATAAATGTCTGATCGTGGTCATGATCTCATAATGTTCAGAGTTATTAATAAATAAAATAATTATTAATACGTCATGGAAATAATCTAAAGATTTTAGGATATACACTACTTTACATATGTGAATGAGTTATATATCGCTGGTTAGCAAAAACAACGTGCCAATTAAAAACAATAGAGTTTATTTACCTGTGTGACCTTATAAAATGTTTTGTTATATTGCATTTCTGTAAATGTATACTAACTATCTCCCGCTTACCCGAGGGGTATCCTACCTTTCCATACCCTAAGTTTTCTATATTTTCACATTTTCTACGCAACTTTCTAGGAAATCTTTATAATAAATTGATTTTTATATAAAGAGATAATAAAGGAAATTCAATCAACTAAAAAAAATACCTAAATGATTCTACTGCAACTTCCAAGCCGTGCATTTATTTTTTTAATTTAATAAAACTTCAATGAATTTCTTCGATTTTAGTGGTCGGTCATTCAATTCAACTAACAACATTAAATGCGTCGCTTTTTTGAACCTTATTTGTTAGCACGATGCCTATGATCAATTACCTAAAAATTGCTTCAAACAGCGCTTTAAGTGTGATATGTATCTATTGTAGTTAAGTCTAATTACATTGATTTAATACAATGATTTCAAGTAAAACACTTGAAATATAGGTTTTTTTTACAATATTATTAACAATAACGTAAAACGTCAATATTCTTGGAAATTCTGTAAAATTGTTATGGCTAATGTGCCATAATGCTCAAAACATCTTGCATTTCGAGCCTGGGTAAACATTTTCGTCGATTTTGGAAATAAGGCCATATTCTTGAAACACTATACTATACTTTTTATCATAAATTAAAAATGCTAGCGAATGTTTGCTTAAAATCGGCATTTTGCAATAAACCCCAACGGGAACGGGTACTTCAATTTAACTATACTAATAGTACCTACTACCTACTAATTCATAACATGTAAGTTAGTCATTACACACGAGGCGGTATTGGGCGCAGGCGAACGCGATAAGGGAGCCGAGAGTGTATAATGATCATGCACACACGTGTCATACGACGATTTTCAACACACTTGCGAGGTAAAAAAGATACTTGTATTTTTTTAAGTACATTTTTTGATAATCATCAACCACACAATGAGAACGTTAACAAATAATGGCGCGCAGGTTTTTTAGGGTTCCGTGGCCAAATGGCAAAAAACGGAACCCTTATAGATTCGTCATGTCTGTCTGTCTGTCTGTCTGTCTGTCTGTCTGTCTGTCTGTCTGTCTGTCCGTGTATGTCACAGCCATTTATTTCCGAAACTATAAGAACTATAATGTTGAAACTTGGTAAGTAGATGTATTCTGTGAACCGCATTAAGATTTTTACACAAAAATAGAAAAAAAACAATAAATTTCGGGGGTTCCCCATACTTAGAACTGAAACTCAAATTTTTTTTTCATCAAACCCATAAGTGTGGGGTGTCTATGGATAGGTCTTCAAAAATGATATTGAGGTTTCTAATATCATTTTTTTCTAAACTGAATAGTTTGCGCGAGAGACACTTCCAAAGTGGTAAAATGTGTGTCCCCCCCCCTGTAACTTCTAAAATAAGAGAATGATAAATCTATAAAAAATATATGATGTGCATTACGGTGCAAACTTCCACTGAAAATTGGTTTGAACGAGATCTAGTAAGTAGTTTTTTTTTAATAGGTCATAAATTGAAATTAATATCAAATACTCAGGTCTATACTACCATTTACTTATATACCTACAGGTTTGTACGGAACCCTCGGTGCGCGAGTCTGACTCGCACTTGGCCGGTTTTTGTTTTGACAGCGAAGCGCTCTCAAACTGTTTTAAATTAAGAATGCTTCGTGTACATATATATCACTTGCAGTGAGGTACAAACTTAACATAATCGGGATTATACTTATCATTCAACTGTGCGGTAATGTAAAGTAAAAAGCACTAGTGCGTAATAATAATAAGCTGCATTATGAAACTAAAATCGGTGACATAAAAGTCACTTTACGAACAAGTGTGTTCAAAAAATAGTTTCTGAATATCCCTCGTAAAAAAAGTAAAAAGCACGTTCAGTCGTATTACTTCAAGAGATATATACGTTAAAAGAGTAAACCTCTCTTAGAGATCCGCAAAGCATTTTTATCCTGACCATCTCAAACAAACCCTTTCCATTTTCCTTGGACTCTTTTGTCAGCTTCACTGTACACTTGTCTATGAGCCATCTAATACATTTCCAGGAAAATCGGGCCCCTATTCATTCTATATCCTGACAAGGAAGTCGACAATATTTCAGAGATAGTTCAGATTGATATTGAGTTCGCAATTTTCATCTAATGGTTTGTATTGTTGTTCCTTTTTTTCATTCAGAGGATTAATAAATATTGGACCTTTGCATGTAATAGTAAGCTGTATTGGAACATAATAGATTTTGTATCGGTATAACCCAACAGTTTATAAATATATATACTATTGTAACCTAAGTGGTAGAACCCAGCTTTTATATTATGAAATATCACACTTTAAAATTTTAACTTTGTAAGCTTACACTATTTTGACTTTTTGATGACATATGGTACAGAGACGTGGTCTTTCACTGCTGGCCGCATAAATAAGCTCGGAGCCACTCAGCGAGCTATGGAACGAGCTATGCTCGGAATTTCGTAAGAGAACGAAAACGACGGACATAGCTCGTAGAATTGGTAAGCAGAAGTGGCAATAGGCGCAGGCAAGAGCCGATAACCGATGGGGAAGAAAGGGTCTCGAGTGGCGACCACGTAATGGAACTGGACTCGCCGAGCGGGACGACCTCCCACCAGGTGGACCGACTACCTGGTTAGAGTCGCTGGGCGCCGCTGGACGCAAGCGGCCCAGAACTGTTTGCAGTGGAAATCAATGGGTCAGGCCTATGTTCAGCAGTGGACATCCGTGGGCTGATATGATTAGATGAAGATGATGATGATGAAGCTTATACTACACTAGTATATATAAATAGTACTATAGTATAATAATGCAATAGTATTATGAAATGCTTGCTGCATCTATTTCAAATTCGTTTTTATAACGCATCGTAACATCGGGAAAATGAACTTTATAATTAACTTCGCGAATCTCCAGTATAATTTGACCTCTTAAAATATGTGTGGGTCACAAACAAAACATCCATGTTTTATGTGTATCAAAAGGACTCTGCCAATTACAGCTCCCTATAAAGAGGTCTTATTAAAAGTCACATTTCATCGTTAATCATTTATAATGGTCGCAAAGGAGCGTAGATTAGGACGTGGTAATCTTGCTGAGAGAATAAAGCAGTTTGTGTCATTTCGTTTAAATAAGTTTTAATTTGTGAGTGACACTTGAGGCTCAGACCCTTCTCTTCCCTTTAAAGGTTCTAAGAAAGTGTGGATGGAATTAATACGACAATAGCTTATGATTTTCCATCAACTGGATAGAAGACAACACTTTAATGAAAATGTCACAGCCACTGAGACGTCGTGAAATTTTCGCTCATCAAAGAAAGTATCTGTGACAGAGAAAATCCATTTATGCGCAAAATAAATAAAATTTTCCTCAAAAAATATGAAATTTCGTCACCCACTTTTATTAACATACCCTACATACAAAATTAATTTATTGTACATAATTGAATTTCAATTTATACTTTGAGTTTGATATCATATTTTCGTATCTTTGATGATACAATATTGAATTGATCTCAATTTTTTGCTGAAACATACATTTAGAAAATGTTATCACACTTAAAAATCTATAATAACTGGACATTTACTCCGAAACCTGATACGGTAATGGTTTACTATTAATATACTACTAATATTATATATATTATATAAGGTACTATACGATAGGTACCTAGGATTTAATCCTAACTTCCTAACTATAATATTCTTAACTAATATCCTATCTAATATTATAAATGCGAAAGTGACTTTGTTTGTTTGTTGAGCCTTCACGCCTCAACTACTCGACGGATCATCATGAAATTTGGCATGCAGATAGCCTATAGTATGGAAAAGGACATAGGCTACTTTTTATCCCGGAAACGCGAGTGAAACCGCGTCGGACAGCTAGTTCATGTATAAAACAACTTGACTTTCATAACTTTACAATTTACCCTCTTGGTAGAACAATTGCGACACTATTAGCTGATCTCAATAAGTGTCATTTCCTCGGATTTTATCGATCTTTTTGTTATTTTCTTTATTCAATTTTATAATTGAATAAGTCATATGTATATATTGTTACCAAAACATACGCTGTAATTGTTAATTGAAATTATTATGAAGGATTGTTTTTTTTTTACTATTGACACCCTACCTAACCTCCCCCTACGGTGCTGTTATTGCGACAAAAAGACACCTCAATTTTATTTTTCGTAAAGATTAAAGCACTAAAAGCACTGTCATTAAAATACATACTTTATATGAATTAAAATCGTATCAATATAAGTAGGTATAGTATCTAAATATTATACTGCTCAAAGAGTAGTTAGTAGGTAGCTAAATCTATCGGATAATTCGGAAATTTCATCAGAGCGAGTTCAAACAGCTAGTCTATAATATATTACATACATAAACCTTTTGTGTATCTTTATAATTGCCTCGCGAAGCTATGCCGCCAGCATTTTACTCTGCCACCAGCGGACGAATTAGGGGAGGTTTTAACAAGTTCTTTTACGAGAATAACCAATACCTACCCAGCAAATTTTGTTGGAAACATACACGTTTTAACGTTCTGTATTTCATTCACTCTTAACAATATTTAGTATCGTAAATTATTATGTTAATCTTTACCGTGAGTTATTTTCAAAACATCTATATCTAAAACACGTTTTAAATATTTTGACAAGACGTAGTATGGATATTTCTTTTTTATTTAGAGTTCTTATTTATGTCCGTTAATATGTTCTTGCAATATAATCGAAATACTCTCCGAGGTCCATCTCTACACTACGCTCGTAATATAACCGTAATTTTTGAAATAAAATGTGCATAACAATAAAAGTCTTCTCTTTACCATGAGTCTGCTAGCTCCACAAAAATAAAACAGTTTTAGTACGCACTTTTAGATTCAGAGCAATATTACAGTATCCGATCAAAAAAAATAAGAAATACTCTGCTTGAAATTACAAGTAGCTCTTTGGAATTTGACAGAGAATAGATTTAGTTTTGTTTTTTCATTTTCCAATAGTGTATTGTACCTATTGTATGTATTGTAGCATACTTACCTAGTTGCGAAGAAGAAATTAGAAGACGGTGTGCCGTGACACGATCTGCCATGGAAAATATGGAAAGATTGCCGCATAACTAAAAACACCCAGGTTCACCTAATTAGATGCTTAATATTTCCTATTTTTCTGTATGGAACTGAGACATGGACGACCCATCAAAAATATGGTGATGTGGTGATCAGGGCGCTTGCTGAGTATAAAATGACTACTCACCGCTCTTACGTTTCCATCCTGAAAGAGCTTCGCATCAAACAAAGATTCTGCAAGTGCGTTTGAACATATCATCATGGGACAAGGAACAGTAGAAGGTCAACGGTCCCGCGGCCGATCACCCACAAGATGGATAGACCTCATAAAATCAACTGCAAGTTGTACCCTTAGTGAATGTACACGCAGTGCCGCGAATAGAGAAAGATGGAGAAGTCTCGCAAAAGCCGCAGTAAACTCATCAGACGATCCATAACCGCTCCGCCAGGAGTGTACGACTGAGAAGAAGAAGAACTACCTATGTCTAAATACCATATTTTTTTAGCACCACATATCACATTACTCAGTTTCATTTCATTTCATTATTCAGTTTGCTGTGTAATATTTTCAATTTGATTTGTATTATTCCAAGTGAGTCGATGCGTAAAAAGTGCCTACACGCTTCGCAAAGCTTAGATAAAATCGGGAACCGATTAGGGTGTCCTTACACTACACTTTTTTATTCGTACTTTATTCAAATAGACACGAGGAAACCGACAGAGTGTAAAAGCAGATAGGCGAGTATTTTAGTGCCTACGAGTACCGTTTGATAGCGGACTACTGGAATGGTCAGATAATCTGATTGTACACCAGTCGTGTTTTGTCACGCAATATTGCCTACAGATAAGTTTGAAGGGTATGGGGTGACTCGCAAACTAGAACCCTTGTCGTTATTAACCTTATCTACCTTTACACAATGTATATTAACTCGTTATAAATAAGGAACTAAATTGTCACCACTCCTGTTTATATATTTATATATTTACTGAAGGATAATGATGAAATAATATGGCAAAATTGTTGACTCGTTTTTACTGTTATTTACACCAATTCTACCACGAAATATTGCAAATATAATGAAACAAATGAGTCGTAATATTACACGAGATATATATTCGTATTAAAGATATGTTTTGCTTCGAACTCGAAATACAATATGAGTCGGCCACAAAGAACGTAATTCGACGCATCTGGCACCTCCACAAAGAAGTGAATATTATCGGAGAGCGGGGCTCGAGATAGCCGCTGAGATTACAATATGTGGATATTCTCAACCATTACATCTTTATTTTTCGTATATCTTATAAGTATTTAGTTTTTTTTATATAGTACAATATCTGTTGTATAGAAATCAAAATGTATTACGTGTAAATCAAACTTTCTACCCACCTACTACAAAAGAAGCAATGAGCTAAAAATAAAATGAAATTATTAATTCAAAAATGGACAAACATTATTTCGCTTCGGTGTCGCGTTAATGGAGCGATTGAAATGGAAATATTCAAAGTCGTAAATACAAGCAATAAATAAAGAAATAATATAAAAGTATTTTAACGATTAAATAAAATGAAATACAAAATAAAAGTAACGGCAATCAATTTATTCTCGATGTAGAGTCTGTTTGCTATGGATCTGAAATGGATACAACGCAATATAAAATAGTACAATGTAATTAATTCATCATGTTCAGGATTTCATTGTATTACTTTGAACTAAAAGTGGAATGTTGGGAACCATCACAGCAATTACGAGGGCAATAAGGCGCTGCGCAAATGTGTGTCTTTTTTCTGACACAAGCTACCAATGAATATTTGATTTCTATAGGACCAGTATGAAATCAGCCTTTCCCTGCGCAGATGTGTGTCCAGTTGCTTCCACTTTACACATACACGTTGACGATCAAAAAGTGTTCGGTGTCGGTAACTGGAAACTAAAAGTCGTCAGTTGAAGACACAACCAACATAAAAAAAAACCTTATAATTGTAACGAAACTGACTGAAAACAAGCGGTGACTGTGTCCGATCGCCGCCACCGGACTCAGCAATTACGGTTACCAGTGACCAGAAGAAGCAACCGGGGCGTCTGTGTCCGATGTCCGACACAAGACACACGTTTGTGCAGCGCCTTAATAAGTTTGTATCGCTACTATTTGTAAATATGATACCTTACAACTCAACACAGATACAGTTTATTATGTAGATCTAGTTCTAGGAATATATCTGTGTATTGTATGTATCATAATGTAATTGTCTACCTACGTATTATTACGTAGTAGGTATAAGAACGCACCTTAAAGATCCCTTAGCACCTTAGAAATCGTTAATTCGGTTCAAAAGATACTTTAATTCATAGGAGCTGAAAAGAGGCCTCAGCGTAATAATTTCAGACTACCTATTTAATAGGGAAGGCCTATTACTACGACCCTGGTTTTCACGATGGAATTTTTTCAATTATAAAACATGTTTATTTTTATATTAATGCCACCTTCATACTCACAAATTAATTTAACTGTATTTATGTAATTGTACATAGAACCACATACCAGAAATCAACGAGTGAGATAGCCAACCACCATAACTAATTAGCATAGATTTAGATTTTTCTACTCCCGTACATAGATTGGCTATGGGGCTACATCGACGATACACGACACGCACACTAGTGTATTTTGTTTTTGAACATGTGTGTGCAAGACATGCACTAGGTCGACTTTAATATGCGTTGCATTTTCTTGTTTATTAACCGACTTCAAAAAAAGGAGGAGGTTCTCAATTCGGTTGTATTTTCTTTTTATGTTTGTTACCTCATAACTCCGTCATATATTAACCGATTGGAAAATTCTTTTTTTGTCTGGAAGGGTACACTTCCCGTTTGGTCCTATTGTCGTCAGAGTACTTTGAAGTCGGTTTAAGTTTTTTGTAAAACAGTACAATTATTTTCATAAATTCGTGTATTTTGATTTTTATTGCATATTATCGGTAGTATTTTATCCAATAAATATCAATCCATGTGCATGTGTACCAGTGAAGTGAAATGAATGAATACCTATGTGTATATAGTGACTTTTCAGGTTGTCTCAAAAAGTCGGTGATGAGTTTTACTACAATGACCACCATTGGAGCAAAACACGACTTTTATGGACGGTGACTGGCTAAGGACTATATGTAAAAGTGATTTATGTGACTGGAAATTATAATACAACTCGACACTGGCAGAAAGTCCTAATTTGGATTTTAGTTGCCAAACATAAAACTAAGAAGAAGAAGACAATCAAGGTTAATTAAATAACAAATTAAACAGGTAAAACATACAAGCTACTCTCTGTTGGCTTCAAGTCGGCTATTTCGTGTGAACAAAAATGTCCTTCATGTCGTATTTCTTAAGACCAGTGATCAATGGGCAATGGTCACGCAGAAGCAAAACACGCGATGTTCGTCCATTTCATACTACAGCCAGCCTTCTGACACCTCGTTTTCTAGATTACAAACATAAAAATACCAGCCGTGCCTCTTCATTACAGACCACTTAATTTAATAGAAACTACCTTTTCACTGCACCACTGGATCGTATGGAATGGAGCGCCGCATTTTAATCTACATAACGCGTATACAATATTATTATACACGATTGGTCTAAAGTGGAGGCGGTGGCTGGCGCTTAAGAGGAAATTCTGGAGGCGTTTTTTCCATACAAACGTAATCCTCTCTGTGTTTTTCTCCATAAATTAATTATTATAAGAATTAGGAGCCTTCTAAAATTACAAAAACTTACCATTTTTAACGCCCTTATCAGACGTCCAGCAAACAAATTTGACGAATATAAAAAAAACAAAGGAAAACCGACAGACACAGCCAAAGCCCTTCTTATTATGATTCTTGTTTTTTTATCGATCCATTTTTGGAGGAGAAAACCGGGGATTACGAAATAGCGATTTCGTATAATTTAAATAGATATAATCGGTCCAAGCTATAGTTGTGTCTATCGCACTCGGGCGGGATAGCTCGGGCACAGCGCGATAGCAATAGATATGTTAAAAACCTATTTGTCAAATTTCTTGCCGCCATCCTTTCCTCTTAAGCTACTTACATACAAAACAATAAATAAGTTTAATGAATATCATTATTTAGTCTTTAATTTCTATAAACATCGCATAATCTCCTAATGAAAGTCATTTCCGTGGCTTAAGTAAGCAGTAAATTATATCGTTAGTAATTACCAACAATTTTATTGAAAGGATATAAAGATAGCCGTTTCAGATTAATTAATCAACATTTGCTATCGATCGCACCACCTGATTTTCAGTAAAATATTTATAATCCCTTTCAACGAGAAATACATAAGGAACCAGTCGGTATTGCGCGGGGCGATGGCAAGAGACCGGATGGTATGTCTTTGATCCCTTGGAGTGTCGGCAAGTCGCTGGTGTGGGATGCCACATGTGTCGATACACTCGCGCCATCTCACTTACCGGCTACTTGTAAAGCTGCAGGGGCAGCGGCGGCCAGTGCGGAAAATTCAAAATTCAAAAAATATGCATCGATTGGACCCAATTATATTTTTATGCCTTTTGCGGTCGAGACCTTGGGACCATGGGGGTCAGAAGCTCGCCGTTTTGCTCGCACCTTGTCTTCAAAATTGATCGAGACCTCCGGAGACAAGCGGGCGGGGAGCTTTTTCCGCCAACGCGTCAGCTTGGCTATCCAAAGAGGAAACGCTGCCAGCCTTCTGGGAACCTTGCCGTTAATCGGAAGCAGCGGCAGGCTTGAGGAAATTTTCTATATATATAGATTATATTTTGTAAATATAGATTGTATTTTGTACATATTTGTTGTAAATAAAAAGTTATATAACTGTCTAAGTTGCTCAGAGTATTATGAGCAAATTTTCATTTCAGACTCATTAAATATTGTACATGAAGCTACATTATCAAATATTTGATTGGAACAAAAATTTACATAAGGCCCTAATGTAATATAAAACCTTATTAAACTTGGTAAACTTGTAAAAAAAAATTATAAAAAAATCAATGGTCGCTCAGTGCACTGCACTTTATGCCAAGGAGATATGCGCGTAATTTGCTTAAAAAAGGGTAGGGTCAAAGTTTTCTCTTCAAGTAATAGTTATATATTCTTCTAATAATAAGAGTATTATTGATTATATATTGGGGACGCGTATTCCCGCTTTCAGTTTAACACGACCCTATGCGGTTGGCAGAAAGCGCATTCACATTCCTGTATTCATTAAAAATGTCAACAGAGCAACAGCCGTGCCTCACTCATACAAATGCAGTGTCATGTGAAGTCATTAGCCAGTAATCACGTCACAGAACGCGAGATAGCTGGCGGTCTTTTGTTTGTTTCCAAAGCCCATAACAAGCTTTTGTGTTGTGTGTGACTCTGTAGATAGCACGTACTTACTTATTAACAAATGCGATACAAATATCATCTATAATGATCTTTTTAAAGTATTTTATTTTTAAAGAAGATTGAGGATGACTTTTGATTTACGATAGATATACTTAGATGATATTATATTAATGTAAATACTGGCATGACGGTAGAATTTCCGAATTTGCCGAAATTGCCGATTATATTGTATATTGCGCCGACCCCAAATGATGGGGAACAACCGGGCTATCGCGTAATCTTTTGGTGGTAATCGTAACGAGCACTATTAATGATTTCATACACTACGCGGTTCGTCCATTGTCCCTGATTGGATTATATTCATTAATGGTGTTCGTTACGATTACCACCAAAGATATGCGGTTGAGCCCCAGAGCAGGTGGATAATGACGATGATAAAGCCCGCATTTGACGTTTTATTTGTACCCTTTTAAATTTGACTGACTGAGAGGTCCCAACCAACCATCCCATGTGATAGAAGAGGACACAGTATAGCAGCTGTTTTAAGTCCGTCCATTTAAATGAGCTGTGCTATTACTCGGGACAGATTTTTCGTAGGCAACCCTATACCACCATAATTGTGTTCATAATGAAATAATCTTTATTTTCATTTAATTTTAATTCAATAATCAGACCGGTGCAAAATGCAATAGTATCGATTTACCTGTTTATACCTGGCAACCCGAGAGTTGTGACCGGAAAATAATAGGCAACCTAACGTTTGCATATTCTATGGACTTCATACTTTCGATTGGTATAGAATTTGTCTAATAATCAAACCGGTGAAATGTTGCAAAACATTTTATTTTTAATTATTAATTAATCATATCCTTGACTGAAATTTGTTAGGCAACCCATATGCAATATATTTATTGACATATTAAATTAAATATAAAATACGTTTCATCAAATAAACATCTCGGTGAAAGTCGTTCTATAGCGGGATCTTAGACCAATAGGTAACGTAACACTCCTCAAACATTTTATTCGTCGGCCTATCACAGGTGATACATGCTTGTTTCTAAACTTACATACCTACCTTATGTTAAATTGTTTTTTTTATTCTTTTGGTGGATTCTGTTAACCAACTGCGACTTAAAATACTAATTAATTGATAGACGTCTCCGAAGATCAGCGTGCGGGGAGTTTTTTTCCGCCAAACGCATCAGCTTGGCTATCCAAATATAGGAAATGCTGCCAGCCTGCTTGAAACTAGGCCGTTAATTTTCTATATAGGTATAGATTGTAATTTGTACATATTTGTTTGAAATAAAAGGATATTAACGAAAATTTTATTAGTTTTTAGTGTAAAATGAATATTGTAGGATACAAACTATATGAAAACATTTACAGATGAGATAGAAATATAAAGAATATTTACAAAGGACAAAAGAAAAAGAGAAAACAAATAAAATAATAAAGAGGAGACAGCCCATTATAAAAAAGAAAGCTGTTCCAAGTCGCTGCCAGTGGGTAAAGTGCCCAGAACGCTGGCTCTACTACTACTATTAGCTCGCAGATTGGCCCATCCCATTGCCTCTGTAAGGATGGGAATGAGGGTAAATTGGAATTAGGGCAGGCTAAAGTCCATGCTATCTTGGCATCAGTCATTATAGGCTATGTGATATAGCCTATACACGATGGAATAGAATTTTTGATGATAGCACTAACGAGAATCTGTGTGCTATTGACTGATGACAAGAAAGAATATATTTCAGTATATGTTTTAATAAAATACTAATATTATGTAACATCCGAAATTGAGCAGGTCTGTTTGTTTGTGACCTCTTGAGTTGACGCTTCTCCGGTATAACCGATCGTGTGATATTTGGCACGCAGGTAATGGCATGGAAAGGCACACAGAGCATTGAAAAAAATCTTGCTCCCCTTCTATATATAGTGACGCCTTGCTCAACAGATTCTATAATATTCAAGCGTGTCTGTGGGCGGCACCGTTTTACCGAAAGATGACATAATATTATTGTCTTATGATTTAGTATCTACTGTAAAGATAAAGCTGAGATATAGAGTTGCGTTCGCACTCGGTTAGTTATGCGATTCACGGGGCACGAGTATTGTCATTGTTTTCGTCCCTATATAGGCGCGCGGGACTCCGTAGCCTGTGGAAAGGCACATAGACTAAAAGTGACTTTAAATACCATAGGATAGGATTGAAAACTAGTAAAATCATAAAGTGTAGCTGTCTCAAATACTTTGCCCACCAATATCTTCAACATACTTTGAATCTTTAATTATTGTTATGATCAATTGATTATACAACACCGTCTCCGCCTTCGTGATGTAATAGCAACAAAGTTTGTTTTCAAGATTTGTATTGAGAAATAGAATTGCCGATAATAATAGTAGAACTTAGTAGCTATCATTTTTAAGCTTGCTTGCTTGTCAATTTGTTGCTCTTTTCTTCAAGAAATAAATCTTTTTCAGACATAGAAATTCATACACAATGCTCAAAGTATTTTCAAATAGAGAAAAATACAAGTTCAGCAGTTATATTTATTGAAATCGTAGACTGTTATAGGAATCCATTACCTATTGTATTGAAATGAAAAAAAAAAACTATATTCAAAAGGGAATATCGACAGAAATCGTTGAGGGTAGAAAAAATAGGATCATTTCAGATTATCCCGTATTGCATTTCGGGGTACGGATTTATAGCTCATTCGTTTCCCATAAAAGGAAATAAAAATCCTCGATAAGCGGAAACACGACAGTTTTGATCGTTATTTCGGTACTTAATCAAACAATTAATTACAGAGTTGACGTTTCCGAAGTAGGGCTTCGGGGCTAATGAAAGGACGCGAAGTTGATTGACCTTTATGTAAGTTACGGAGGCAATCGATGTTGCTACGCCAGTCTTGCATATAACGAAAACATTGGTACATATTAAATGGACCTAGATTAGTGTGCGTCCGAGAAACGGCGACTATGCTCTCCGTATGTCACATTGGATCAAAGTATCTTCTGTGAAAAGTGGGTGTACTCTTATGTCACCATTGTTAGTGTGTGAACTTTTTAGGGTTCCGTACCCGAAGGGTGCCAGCGGGACCCTATTACAAAGACTCCACTGTCCGTCTATCTGTCAGTGGGCTGCATCTCATGAACCGTACAGGTAAACAGTTAAAATTTTCACAGAATGTGTATTTTCTATCGCTGCTATAATTTTTTTTATTAATAAATAGGTACTATAAAAAATGTAAGTGATCATTGACATGAGGGTCACTTAAATTTCCACAACCACTCAAGAAACTTCTTTACGGAACCCTTCGTGTGCGCGTCCGAATCGAACTTGGCAGGTTTTTTATCTGAACATTAATTAATTTTGTCGACTTCGAAAATCTCGTGCGTAGAGGTACGGATCACGTGATCATTAAGATCTCTAAGCCTCGTCCTCAAGACAGTGCTTACTGCGCAAGTCTTTTGTGATCTCTCGTAATTAATAGGCTTAATATTTCATACACTTCCTGAGGATTCTGGCTAATTTTGTCTCCGACAATATATAAGTAGGTATTCACGTAGATTACCGTTGCGCTCGGCTACGCAGCGGCCATCATTCAAGATTAAGAAGAAGTGGAAATAAAGAACTGCTCTCTTTAAAAGCCTCACTTGTTCCGTCTCCCTCATTAAGGTAACTTCGTTAACATAATAAAAGCTATTAGCACGTTAACTACGTTTATGTCGAACAAACGTTTAATCAACAAAATAATAGTATTATTGACAAACCTAAATATATACCCCCTTATTCATAATGAAGTTATCAAACGTTGATTATCTAAAATTCTGAAGTCTTTATCTGACACGTGACATATGGTGATCGAAAGAGTGAGACGGAGGACACTATTACACTGATTTAGTTAAAATGCGATTATGAATAAGGGGGATAGATTTAAGTCTTTGATTAAGGATACATCCCGATTGAGCGTCGAATCTGTGCACGCGTCGAAAAAAATAGTCCCTAACTGTTAGGGGCTAAATCAAATAAAAATAAATAAAATTGCTAAATAATGTTTAATATTTAAATTTCTCCTGATTTTAATTGGAATATTTCAACAACTGCTATCATTATGAATGTCACTATAACAAGCAGAATGACGCAGAGGGAGCGTAAAACGTAGCTGTTACGCGCAGCAGCCTATAAAAGTTGGCCTGTTTTATATATTCGTGTAGTATGGCGACGTTCTTTCTAGGTATATTT
Source organism: Achlya flavicornis (assembly GCA_947623365.1). Classification (NCBI taxonomy): domain Eukaryota; kingdom Metazoa; phylum Arthropoda; class Insecta; order Lepidoptera; family Drepanidae; genus Achlya; species Achlya flavicornis. The sequence continues at coordinate 6,589,912 of OX392474.1, forward strand.
ATTTCTATGATTTTAGTAAATAAATAATTGCGTTTGACAATTAAAGAGATATTTTGATACAAGCAAGTTATATTACAATGATGAATACATGTAATATAACTACAAGTTTGATTAATATTGATAGTTATACAGTGGTGACAATATAATGTTAGCAAAACAAATTCAACTAATATTCTAGGAAAAATGGTGAGTGTGGAAGTTAAACTACGACATAGGAAAACCCTTCTTTTAATTAACCCTTATCTTACTCCTTATATTTATCTTAAATACTATAAACCTTAATGCCCAACTATCAAAACCTTTGTCAATGAAAACACGCAAGTAGGGTGCAACGTGACGGAACAAAGATAAGATAAAGAAAGAATTAAAACGGGGACATTCTACTTTAGCGTTGATAACGTCAAAATTGCTAACCATTAAAATACTTTACAAAGAAGTGCTTTTAAATGAAAAAGTTTAACGCGATCGCCAAAACCGTTACAAGCCGCTAAAGCTTAAAATGGTCAATATGTACCTAAGTCAAAGGTTTTTCAACACCTAAATAAAGTATTATCGTACAAAGAACATTTACCTTTAGGTAAGTTAAACTATCAAACTTATAATTAACTTTAATTACTAAATATCACGCTTTTGGAGGGCTGAGTGAGTACGTTTAAAATTTATTTTATTGTTGATAACCTCAAAGAATTCTTCAACCTCATAAATTCTTAGTTTTTATCATTTGTTTGTATTAGCTGATTTCTGTATATAAAAAAAAGATTGTTTGGAAAATAGGCGGCCAAATGAAAAAGATAAGCGCTCGTGGTGTAGCATGATAAGCCGTTCTTAATTGATCGGCAATTTAAGGTACTACCGTCGTGGTCGGTACCTGGATGGGTGACTGCCTAGTGGTATTTCAAATCGAGCGTTTCCGTGATTCGGAAGGCACGTAAAGCCGTTGGTCCCCGTTATCACTTAATTGTGATAGTCGTTAAGCTAGTTGGAGGCCTCCTAGGCGGCTTGAAAACTCCAACAGTAGGTTGACCACTAGCATACCTCCACCGATCCGCAGTGGGCACGCGTGGTGGAGTATCTGCCCTAGATCTGCCCATTTACTTTCACCCTGATTTATGAAAGGAGGTCTGTGCTCAGCTGTGGGACATTATAGGCTGATGATGATGATGAAAAAGATAAGATTGCTTATAAATAATATATTTAAAAAACAAACTATAATATAATAAATACTAAAAACATAAAACTTATAAAAAAAGCAAACATAGTCAGATTGTACTAAACATATTTAAAAAATATAACCATGCTGAGTTTCTTACCAGATTCTTCTCAGTTGAATGCTCGAACCGAATGGTAACTTCAGTAAATGTGACCTTCATAAGTGCACTGCTGTGGCCTAAATTGAATAAATGGCTTTAACTTTTATTTACATCACCATTACTTGTTGACTGAATACTGTACATTGTAAGTTTTCAACCAATAAAAGAAAAAAAATTGCGATTGTATCTACAGATTACAAAGATTTCTTCTTAATCTGTAGAATAACCATGGAATCATCAAATACAAAAGCGTAATTCATATAATTTATTCTTTATTTTTTATACTAACTGAACTGAAATGTAGAAAGTGTGAAACTTAGTTGTTGGTTGAGGGAATTTGTGGCGTTTCCTTTTTTATTGTTAAACTTTTGAATAAGAAAAACAATTGATCTTGTCTTCTGGAGCTCTTTAGTTAAACGGATTTTTTGTCGTTATTAAATATATTCGAAGTAAAAAGTTGAATTTTATATCAATTCCTCGTTTATTTTCATCCAGATATTAAATTTAAAATCTAGTTTGTAATGTAGATGCAAGTATGTACGTATAAAATAATGCAACTATAATACTTAGGCTCCGTTCTCAACTGTCTTCATACATAATTTAAGTGAAGGTAGTCACGTATTTTTCGAGTAGCTTCAGTCCGCTTTTGCTTATGAATAAATGAAGAAAAAAATACCCTTTGCGTTTGTGGGGATGTTAGCGTTACAATGAATTTCTTTAAACTTTACCTATTCGTATATACGAGTAGCACAAAAAATGGAAAGGAATAAACCATGTGGAATTTCAGGTTTAAACTTTTAATCAATCGTACAAGCATCGCATAAGTATCTAATAAACAAAATTAACTTTATTTGTTTTTTTACTGGCTATTATAAAATGTTATAATAAATCTCGTTTTCGATATAAAATAAACTTTAACGAATTAACATCCCGTAAAGAATACCTACCTAACATCAAAATAAAACTTCGCCATTTTATTAGAGTTATGAAAGTGGAGATGTATTTTATTACAGCTTTGAAATATGACTGGCGTTTTGTTGAATTTTCTGGAAATAACGTTATTTCGTTACTTGAAAGATTTCGTTACTTTCGCACTAGCCGCGTGAGAGTCGGTCGCGCACACGGAGGGTTCCATAAACACGGTTCTTGTTAGGGGGAACCCCTTAAATTTTTAATTTTATTCAATTTTATTTATTTGTTGATATAGTGGCAATTGCAATACAAATCATATGAAAATTTCAACTGTCTCCCGATTACGGTTCATGAGATACAACCCACTGACAAACAGATGGACGGACGGGCGGATGGATGGATGGACAGACGGAGGGACAACGGAGGCTTCGTAGTGAGGTTCCGTTGGTACTCTTTGGGTACTGAACGCTAAAAATATCCTGGGACATTCCTCACACACGGTCATCTGATCCCAAATTAGTGTTAGCAATAACATTATATTATTTTAATATTATTTAATTTCAAACCATTGAATATTGATTAATTATAATTAGTTATTAATATTATTTATTCTGAAATTGAAAAACAGTTTACCTTCCGGGTGGATTTGAATATCGAGGAATGGCAACACCTGAAAAAGGGATATTGTAACAATGGCGGCCATTGGAAAGAGTATTTTAATTCATTTTGTTGTAATTACCAAGTTTACCAACGGTGTAAATAGAGATTTAGCTTGTTTAGCCAACTTTATTTTCAGTAAATAAGGTATGGTTAATACTAAGCAGAGCTTGTACTACGGAAACCAGACAACTTATATAATACATATGATTATACTACTTTTTTTTCTAAATACATACTTAATATACATAATTACACCCAGACTCAGGACATATAGACATGTTCATGCACACAAATGCATGTCTTGTGTGGTAATCGAACCCACGACCTGCGGCGCGATAGGTGGAATGGCCCGTCAGTGTGCTAAAAATGAAAACAACAATTTCCCTCCGCCCCTACATCGTTGGATAGGTTACACGTGTTACTATTTTTATACCTCCACGATATTATGTTTTCATATGGCCCCAATCATGGTATCTTATCTTTGTCAACTTGAATTGAATTCTCCGAATTGTTGTTATGGCTTCATTCTTTCATCCTAACAAACTTTAATTTCGTTTTATAACTGTAAAACGAAATTAAACTGTATTTTTCCACAGAATTCTATTTTATATTGAATTCCGTAGCAAAATACTTCAGTTAGTATAAACAAAGATAAAGTTAGCGAGAAAATTATCAGTTTTTAAGCAACTTTACACTCCTAAGTTGTTGATCAATTTCAGTAAAATTTAATCACTTTTAAAGAACATTGTCTGCCAATTTCTGAAAGCCAAATCAAAGTTAATCTATACTAAAAACTGTTACCATCTTTGTCATTTCAGACGTCATTGACAATTACAGGTATACTTTCAACAAGAGATTAACTTTGATTTGGCTTTCAGAAACTAGTAGTTAATATTGCTTAAGTAAGTACTAAGAATAACTCATACCTGGTTTAAATTAGTCCAAAAAACTGCTGCACTATGAAGTCAGGTGCAAATTCAGGACAAAACCTTTATGATAATTTATTTTATAAACCGCCACTATTCATTTCCCCTTCGAAACCAAACAGTCGACTATGAATACCATTGCCAACCCCTAGAAGTATATAAATCATAGTTATATCCGCGAGGCTTCGGTAGCTGTAGTTACTAGGTAATAACAATCGGAAGCGAGTAGTCTGTTGAATTACAGGGGCGGGCGGGCTTCTATTGCCTTCCAAGCAAACAAAGATGCAATAAACCCGAGCAAGACGACTGTAATGCTCCTACTATCTTAATGGTGCTTTTATCCATCGGCCTGGGTTACACATGTCTCTTTGTGAACATCTCCAGATTTAGTTTGGTTGGCTGCATTTTATTTTGAACTTGTGTTTCAGGGTATTGTGAATTTGCCCGAAGAATTTTGGGTTTTATCAAATTCTCAATGTTGTGTAGATATACAACGGTTCAAAGACATATTGGGATACAACCTTTTTTGGGTAGGTACAGTCGAGGACAAAAATAAGTATACACCACCAAGCCACATAAAAAGTAGCCGTTTACATTACACAGAAGTTCAAAAATAAGTATACACTGATGGACAATTATGTATGTAAACAACAAGTTCAATAATATATACCAAAATATCATAAATATGTATTCAACATTACAGTCAAAAATATGTAAACTCATTGCAGTCAAGGCCTTCATAGAATTTTATTGAAGAACGGTAGGTACTTGAAAAAGTTTTGAAAAAAATCAATAATTTTGCGTGCGTCCGTTGGTAGTTTCGCGCTCGCGATGTTGTCAGCTCGTGCGCAAGCTGGCTGGCAACGTCGCCTACCGCATGAAGTGATCAAGTCGTTGAGAAAGGTAATGTTATTGTCGCTCCATTCACTGTGCAATTTCAACGATTCGTCGTGAAATATTTATTCATGATTACTATTTCAAATATTTTGAATTAGGTACGTAGCCGTAGCCATGTTTGGGTTTGTTGGAATTGTCGTGAGATGAACTTTGGCCATATATGGTTTTCAGGGTCTGATGATGGAGTAGGAGGATGGACACTGGAACTCCGTAGCGGAGCAACGTATCCTAGCCGTGTTTGGTGTTGTTGGAATTTTCGTGAGATGAACTTTGACTATATAATATGGTTTTTAGGGTCCGAGAAGAAATGTAGGCACTGGAATCCCACATTTTTTGGTGTCTTGTGATGAAATTTGACTACACAACGTGTAACGGAATGGGTATATCTTTCTAAAAGGGGTGAACGAAGACTACATCAGGTATAGACTCTCTATAAAAAGTTTCAGCTCAAAATAAATTACTCAAATATTCATAACAAAATGTTTGCTTCCATTTTTATTGAATTAAAATCATAACCAACGTCACCGCTCAATGATCATTATTTTTTCACGCCACTTACTTAAGTACCTAACTGTTCTGAGCGTCGACACGCACACAACAGTGTCTCAGCTCTGTCGGCCGTTTGCACCCACACGACAAAAGTAACTTAAAATTAAAAAAATGATTTAATGTTGATTGACATCAGTTACAAATGTTACAATGACAGGACTTTTTTTATGTGCTTTTCTCAAAATGTTGAAAAAGTGTCCGCCATGTTGAACTTTTTACATAATGGTCCGATTGCGCTCAAAATCGATATTTGAGAGACCTTTGGGTCACAAAACAAGAATCTTTTCTCAAAATGTCAAAAAAGTGTCCGCCATGTTAAAATTTTTAGATACTGGTCCGATCAACATATTTTTGACGCCTGGGAAAATTCACGAGACACCATTGGTGTTTTTTGTGACTCATCCAAGGCTTTTGATTGTGTCCATCATAAAATACTGATCAGCAAATTACATCACTACGGCGTTAGAGACACTGCACTAGATCTTTTGATTTCTTACTTATGTGACAGAATTCAAAAGGTTGATGTTAATGGTAAAGTATCCCCTGGGTCATCAGTAACTATGGGTGTACCACAAGGTTCTATCCTTGGACCTTTTCTTTTTCTCATTTACATCAACGACTTACCATATCTTGTAGAAAAAAAACATGAGATAGTATTGTTTGCTGATGACACTTCACTTCTTTACAAAGTGAATAGACATGATTTTAATTCTGACGATGTGAACAATGCTCTTTCTGTAGTCGTTGATTGGTTTACTATAAATAATTTATTGCTAAATGAGAAAAAAACAAAATGTATCAGATTCAGTCTACCCAATGTGAGACATTCGGACACAAATATTGTAATTAAAGGCGAAAAACTGGATCTTGTTGAAACAACTGTATTTTTAGGTATCACTTTAGATAATAAGTTACAATGGAGCCCTCACATTTGTAAATTGGTGGATAGACTTAGTTCTGCAGCTTATGCAGTGAGAAAAATTCGCGCTCTCACTGACGAATCTACGGCAAAATTAGTTTATTTCAGTTACTTTCACAGTTTGATGTCTTACGGTATCCTCCTCTGGGGTAGTGGTGCCGAAATCAATAGAATTTTTATACTGCAGAAAAAGGCTATCCGCGCAATATATAAAATAAGGCCTAGAGATTCTTTGAGAGACAAGTTTAAATCTATTAATATAATGACAGTGTCGTCACAGTACATATATGAAAATCTTATTCATGTGAGGAAAAACATAAATAACTTACCTAAGAATAGCGACACTCATAGTTTGAACACTAGAAATAAGCACAAACTTGCTGTACCTTTAACTCGGCTCAGCAAAGTCCTTAACTCTTTCAAGGGGCAATGTATACGTTTCTATAATAAAGTACCCAAAGAAATCCAAGAGCTACCTATACATAGATTCAAAAAGATAGTAAAACAGAAGTTATGCAAGAAGGGGTACTATAAAGTTTCTGATTTTGTAGATGACAAGAATGCATTTGAATGAATTGTTCGCTTCGCACGCTATTGTTATATATATTTTGTAAATTGTAATATTTATAAGTACACATTAAAAAGAAAAAGAACACTTGCTGAGTTTCTTGCCGGAGTCTTCTCAGTTCAAGTTGTATTTGGAACCGGTGTAGAGTCATTTGTTAACCTTCACAAGTGCCCTATAAGGGCCAAAATTGAATAAATGAATTTTGATTTTGATTTTGATTTTGATCGCTCTCAAAATCGATATTTGTGAGTCCTTGGGGTCACAAAACAAGAATCTTTTCTCAAAATGTCGAAAAAGTGTCCGCCATGTTGAACTTTTTAGGTACTGGTCCGATTGCTCTCAAAATCGATATTTGTGAGTCCTTGGGGTCACAAAACAAGAATCTTTATTCAAAATGTCAAAAAGTGTCCGCCATGTTGAACTTTTTAGGTACGGGTCCGATTGCTCTCAAAATCGATATTTGTGAGTCCTTGGGGTCACAAAACAAACGGACACTTTTTCGACATTTTGAGAAAAGATTCTTGTTTTGTTTACCCAAGGACTCACAAATATCGATTTTGAGAGCAATCGGACCAGTACCTAAAAAGTTCAACATGGCGGACACTTTCTTGACATTTTGAGAAAAGATTCATGTTTAGTGACCCAAAGGTCTCTCAAATATCGATTTTGAGAGCAATCGGACCAGTATCTAAAAAGTTCAACATGGCGGACAGTTTTTCAACATTTTGAGAAAAGATTCTTGTTTTGTGATCCCAATGTCTCTCAAATATCCATTTTGAGAGCAATCGGAACAGTATCTGAAAAGTTTAACATGGCAAACACTTTTTAAAGGTCTAAAGATCTATATTCTATTGCTATCTAAGCTTGCCGCGTTTCGGTGTGAACTGACCCTTAATTGAATCTGCCGACTGAGATTGAAAAGTATATTCAAATTAAAAGTGAAATTTAAGAAGCAAATGACGTCATGACCTGGTCTAAAGACATCACAGAACGTAAATATTTAATCATGTGTGCAGCGATACTACATAATATATTATTGAATGTTTGTGTCATATACAGTGTCATCATTGCTCAGATGGTTGTATACATATTTTTGGCACATTGAGTGGTAACAATTATATGCATCTTTTATGAATACATATTTTTGTTTTATCTAATGTTTACAAATTTATGATCGTGTCGGGTACATATTTATGTTTTCTATATTGTTTACATATTTTTGAGCATTTGGATGAGTACAAATTAATGGAGCTTTTTATGATTACTTATTTTTTATAATGATAAGTGTATACATATCTTTGTCTTCGACTGTACCTATGTCGCGCACATTCAGATACTTCAGCAACAGTTAATTTCAATTATTTTTGTGCCAAATAACAAACGAGATACCCTAGGTATAAAGAACCATGTAAAAAAATAAAGATTTTTAGAGATGTTGAAATGTCTTTATGTTGATCATTGGTGTCTTAGGAATAACTTGAGGCATAAATTTAAAATATTTTTAGATCCCCGGGATAAAATGCGACATTCTATGCCATGCCGGCGAATCGCGATCAAAACCATTATGTTGCTGTTAGTTTTGCGGAGTTTATAAAATATTTCAAGTAAATTAATATGTTGCTGGTAATGTAATGTCAACATAGGAAGTGATTCAAAACTCTCTAAAATGATTTTTTTTTTTTGTACAAATAAACGTATGGATCTCACCATGGTTCTTTATACTCTAGGTACTCTTATTTATATAGAATCATGACCATCTTTAAATAAAATAAGTAATACTATAATAGTAATAAAGAGGAAACGCTCCCAGCCTTCTGGGAACCTTGCCGTTAATCGGAAGCAGTGGCAGGCTTGAGGAAATTTTCTATATATAGATTGTGTACATATTTGTTGTAAATAAAAATAGTAATACTTATATCAATCTGTTATATTTTTAATGTTCCGTGGTTATAATAATAGGTTATTTTATCTAATTTGTTGTCAAAGAATAGAATTTGGGTAAAAGTAAGTTATGATGATGATAGACATAAGCTATGGTTAATAGATATACTAAATGTTGGAACTTATATTTATCTTTTAAGTCCCCGATGCAAAAAAATGGGTGTTCATTTTATTTATTTACACGATGTACAGAAGCTCGGTACTTATTGAGAGTTAAATGTAAGCCTCGAGTAATTGGCTATTGACATGCGAGCTTTTAGCTCACTGTGTCAAAGAATGGACCATTGTTTTCCTCTTCCAACATCGTTCTTTCTGTGTCAATAGGAAATTATTTACGGACATCAATGCCAGAATTATACTTCTCTAACTACTTAGTGTCTTTATTATTATTAATCCTTTTGGTGAGTTTGTTGATGGATAAGATATTAATAACATCCTGGTAAATGGATTGTTTATGTATGGACAAAGCAATAAGTCATTTATTGAGTATAATATTTATTCGTCGCGTTTTCAATCCGTTCTCGCGAGGGACACGCGTACTATTATAACAATTGATGTCATTGTTATATTTTTAACTGCGAGCCAAGGTATTAAAGCGGCTTTAATTATTTGTGATAAAAATTCTATCTTTTCCTCGTGATTTCATCTGCGGTGGAACCATCCCTATGTTATCCCATTTGGGGTTTTGAAAAAGGTACTTTAGTGGATACCTACGCTATATAAGAAACAACACTTCAAGTCTCTACACCCCGTGTACTGATAAGTCAGTTTCTCTTTTTTTAAATTAAAAAAATATTTCAAGCAGTCAATGTACTGGGTGGAAATTTCGAGATGGCATATTTTCGAAACCTATGTTGTATTAAACATGCTGAACAACTTTTCCTATCTGAAAAACACTGAAATCTAAAAAAAAGAATTGCTTTTCATTCATCATGATGAAGCAAGGTTGACATATTGTAAGAAAAGTAAAAAAAAATTGGGAATTCACTATTGCCCCTTAGTAAAAGTTTTTCAGCATGACTAACCCAACATAGGTTTCGAAAATATGCCATTTCGAAATCTCCACCTGTTATAATTTATGGGAAAATAATTGCGCCTCTCGGATATCTAACAAAGTGTGAACTTATTATCAGTAATTCATCGCTTCTCGAGTCAACAAAATACGCGTAGCGATAAATTACCACCATTCTCCGCTCTACCCGGTATGTAAATTCGTCTTCAAGGCGACACCTGGTGTAGCTATAAATTATTTAGATATCGCCTGAGATTGTATACGGCTTCATTAATATACAGAAAGAAAAAGTGTCCCACCTAACGCTAGTCGGACACCCGCTAACAGTAATTTATTTGGTACAAAGTAGCCTGTAAATATAATTAAACACTCAATTCCGTTTCCCTTGAATTTTATTGCTTTTTATTACTTTTTACCAGCCTGTAGACATTAATGATCATTTTTACTTGTCCCCTTGAGCTAAGACATTTTTTGGCAACTTCTTGACGTGAAAGTACCTTTTTGAAAATTTTAAATGGTATATGGTTTAGAGGCTACAAAAGGTTTGAAATTATAGAAGACATTACAGAAGAGATATTGTTTATTTTTAATTTCCATTTAGTAAGAAAATGTAAGGAACGTACCAGTACTATGACCTAGAAGGCTAGTAACTTTAGCGAAATCCAAATTGCTCGTTTATAATTAGTCCTATAGAAATTCGAATTAACTGTGTATAAAAATACGCTCGAAAGGTTTATCTAAGCAAGTAAGTAAATAAACTAATCCTCGAGGACATTTTTAATATTTTCGTAAGATAGGCACGCTTTTACTTGAGTTAGGAGTACGCGAGTAGTTAAAAATAACACAATATGTACTTATGTATAATATTTTTTTTCAAAAATAATGGATTCTTTGTAAATCTGTTTTGGCCGACAATTTATGTATTTATGATTGAAATTTTTCAAACCTGTACCCGAGTCGGGCTGTAGTATCACAGAGTAAATATCCTACGTACAACTAGTACTATATATAACATATCAACATTCTAAAGGGGTAAAAAACATAATAACATGAATTACGTATGTACAATCTACTTGATTATGTGATGTCCAATGAACAATCTGTAAAGTAATTTAACAACTTTATTATGTAATTTGGAATATGCAATGATTGACCGCAATTTTGTCCAACTTTAACGAAATATTTGATTTTTAAATAAAAGTTGAATCGTAGGAAACGAGAAATTAAAAGGAAAGTTTGTTTTTACCCATTTTGTACAAGGAACTTGAAATTTAAAGCAAATAAAAAGGTTGCAAAGTTGTGCTTCGAAGTTAGTTTTTTATCTTGAACACGATGGCTAGAAATAATATTGAATGTATTATAATATATATAAATAAATAAATGCTGCTTCTGCGAACCTTGCCGTTAATCGGAAGCATCGGCAGACTTGAGTAAATTTTCTATATATAGATTGTATTTTGTACATATTTGTTGTATATGAAAAAATATGTTCAAAGGTCCATATATAGGGTGATGGGAAGATGAGTGCAAAGCTGTAAGGCGATGATAGTATAGATCATTTAGACCCTTTTTAGCCATGGTTGTCTAAGACGAAGTGTGAAATTTTTTTTTTACCAATCTTTTCTTGTTTTTGGCTCAAAACTCCGAAACTTATCCGTATAATTGATAATTATAGCCAGTTTGGATGATGTGTGAATTTACACACTTCGTCTTAGACAACCATGGCTAAAAAGGGTCTAAATTATATATACTATCATCGCCTTACAGCTTTGCACCCATCTTCCAATCACCCTGTATATAATTCAACCAATATAATAAGTATAAACATGATCTAAATATCAGCGTGGAGGTTTGTTGTAGGATATAGCCTTCTGCACATAGAAAATGTTTATTTTGCTTGATTTTACCACGGTACATATATATTTTACCTTTCAATAAGTACATTAACATTAGGTACGTTATCGTCGCTATCATTAGTGATCATATAATGGGTAGATACAATTAAAAACCGCAATGGGAGATTCTTTACAAAGATACTATACAAAAGTGGACCAAATATGGAACCCTGCGACACACCTTAAGTAATACTAAAACCATTGACTACAACATACTAAAATACTTCTATCATCCTGAAAACTGGTATATTGTTTTAGAACTCGTTTGGTCCATGTTCAGCAGTGATTTTTTCTAGGCTAAAATAATAATGATCCATTGCAAAAATGGTCTTGTCTGCCCAAAACTGAATCATTGCTGCATAAACACGTACGACCACAAATACAATGTTATGAAAGACAAGCTAGAAACTAAATAATTTAGTGGTGTAATGCCGAGGTTTGGGTCCAACACGATCCCCGGGGGAGGTCGGATCCACCTTGGTGAAATATGACTGTGTTGACAATACATTTTGCTTAAGGGTTGCTTACAATACGATGTTTTGTGCTAGGTATATGTAGGAAAAACTATTTTGCTGTGGAAGTATGCAATTTAACATTTCCTCGTGACATTCTGTGGTGACATTATACACGTAACAGTACCTGTAATGGGCTTTTGATTGTCCAAGCACTTCCTATGTGAGAAGCAATTATGTCGTAGCCTAAAAAGCCAGAACGTATCACAAAAAGATAGTAAGTATTTATCTGGAAGCACAGATGCCAGAAAATAAAACCCGTCATTATTAGGAATACTAAATCCAAGAATTATGTCCGTACTTAGTACTTAGTGGGTTATCGACAACTTTTATATGGAACTTATTGAAAGAATGGAATTTGAATGTAAGTAGGCGAACGCACTCAGTTATTTGGGTTGTATGCAAGAATCTTATATAAGTATAAGTATTAGAGGTATATAAGATTATTTGTTGTATGTTACTCAGAGCTAGGGTTTCGTTTTTCCCGACCTTTTTCCATTCCCGGGACCCGGGAATGAAAAAAATGACTTCCCGGGAATTCCCGATTCCCGGGAAATTTTAAAAGTTGTTAGTTTTGTTATTTCAACGTATATAAAGTCAAGTAAACCACGTAATTTAATTAAATTAGCAATTTATTTGTCTCAGAAGTAAATAATAGTACATTATGAGACGTGTGCAAAGTTGGTAATCACACGATACGGTACCTATTAAGCAAAGGAACCCGAGAGTTTAATGATCAATGCACACGTGTGTCATACGACGTTTTTCAACACACTTGTGACGAAAAAAAAAAACATTTTTGATAATAGTAAATGAGAACGTCAACAAGTATGGCGCGCAAGTTCTTTTTTTGACAGCAAAACTGTTTTAACCGTTTAAATTAACAATGCATCGTCTACGCCACATCTCTCGAAGACGATTCGAGTGGCAACCACGTACTCCTGTACTGTACTGTACTGGGACGACCTCCCACCAGACGGATCGACGACCTGGTCAGAGTCACTGGGCGCCGCTGGATGCAAGCGGCCCAAAATCGTTCGAAGTGGAAGTTCATGGGGGAGGCTGATATGATGATGATGATGTGCTTTACTTGACTTTGTCAAAAACGCTGATAAGCTTTATCTCCAAAAATATATATTTCAAAAAAATATGAATGTAACTTTTATTTTCTTCAAAATTACGCGCATTCAGAGATTTTCTCTAAAATCGGCAGTTTAGAAACTACCCATAGTAACTATGTATGACCTATAGTTTAATATGATTGTTTATAATTTTCTACTTATGTTTGTGTGTGAGACACAAAATTAAATAGGTAATTAAATTAAATTACGTATTTTACTTGACTTTTGATAGGTTAAAAACATGTTACAAACAAACAAAATAAATAAATAAATAAATAAATAAATAAACATGTTTTTATGGGTATTTTCGGAAAACTTGAAATTTTTCTATGAAAAAAACGTTATCTCCCCAAATACACACTTCCTACAGTTCCTTTCAGCGATTTCTCATAAGCTTGTAGTTCAGTTCGTTAGATAACGGTGGATATCGATATTTGTTTTAATATCGTATGCAACATCTTTTCGTCGTCATCGTTTTTCGTAAATTTTGACCAATATTTGCAGTGTTTTAGAGCATTCAATCTCATAAAGAAATTCCCGGGAATTCCCGGGAAATCTCAAAAAAAATACCGACTTCGGGAACGACGTATTTCCCGGGAATTCCCGGTTCCCGGGACCCGGGAACGAAACCCTACTCAGAGCACACTCTCTAAAATATTTATATGATATTTGTGCCAAAATAAAATAAAATATATCCTCTAACAAACTGGTCTTATACATCGTAATTACAAAAGTGATTAACTATTAGTTGTACGTAGTATTTATATACTCTGAGCTATTAGTAACCTAAGCATTCTGTGCAGGTCAGATAGTGGTCAAATTATACTTTTGTTAACCTCAATTAATCGATCGGCCAAAACTAGGTTACGTCGCCTCAGATCTCATTAAAAATATTGGTAATGATAAAAATGATGCGATAAAGGTAGAATGAAATATGAGAAGCTTATGCAGGGACGAGGCTGCTGCTTTGAATATAAATTCATTAACCTATTATTGAATTCTGGTTTCAATAATTTTAGTATGCACTGTAGGTAGGCTCTCAGGAGTCTAAGCATAATTTGATCATTTTAACTCTATAGCAATCAGTGTGTAGCCAGAAATTAATTACTAATCTTACTGATACTAGAGATGCGTCCTGGGTAACAATAATAGGACTGTTTTACAAAAAACTTAAACCGACTTCAAAGTACACGAAGAAATAATCTAATCCTGATCTGATGACAATGGGACCAAACGGGAAGTGTAGCCTTCCAGACAAAAAAAGAATTTTCCAAATCGGTTCATAAATGACGGAGTTATGAGGGAACAAACATAAAAAAAAAAAAAAACATACAACCGTATTGAGAACCTCCTCCTTTTTTTGAAGTCGGTTAAAAATATAATTCTAATTAGTCCTTCAGTTAGATTTCACAAAAATATTGGACACGTATTTTTTGCTGTATCAAATCCTTAATAATTGGCAAAGATATAGCGCGTCAAAGTTTGGAAGGGGGTTTCGTGACGTCATATGTTTATGAAAAATGCACCATTGCATAACGTCACACGGGACTTCAACACTTCCTAATCTTCGTAATTTTTGTTTTATTGACAAAAGAAAAAATACTTGTCTAATATTTTTTTGATAATATAAATGACGGACATTATGTCTATAAAGCAGTTATTTGTAAATAATGTATAAAATATAAGGTGAGACATGGGTGAGATTTCAAGACCTTCTGGAGGGCGCGATTATCTTGAAGGATATCACAAATAAAAACACCACCATTCACATAAAAATACATCCAAATATATATATTTTTTCTTCTTTTTAGTGAGAACATTCAGTGTCATCAAATTGTCAGTCCAATTCAGATATATAAAAGGCTTTAACGATCGACAGCTGACGTCATCAAATTCCCCACTATATTTTTTGTGGAAATTATCAGCATTCCTATCACAGCCCCCAACATATACTAACGACCGCTTTCTATCGCTGGATGCCAGCACTGATTGCAAAATAGATTTATTTGTCATTAATTGCATCCAATATGAATTTTCATTTTATTTTGCTACAGAATACGTATACATAGAGAGAAGGGTTCGAGATCTAGGAAGAAAATATATACACAACGTTTCTGATAAATACAGTACAGTAAAACGATTAAATATTGTTGCCGATTCTGTTGTAAATCACACTAAACTATTTTTAGTCACATCACATCTCTTTCTTACAAATACTATTGAAAAAGGATAGAACATATTTAAAGCTTTCAAATTAGTCTTTGCCGTCTTCATTCGCGGGTATTTAGACGTAACCGCGATAGATGGCGACTGAATTTGTATTGAAAACAGGCATTGGACTAATTTGACAGGACTACATTTCTTACATCCTTTTCTTATGTTCTTTGTTAGAAAGAGACATAGTGGGACGAAATAAGTTTAATTTTAAACAACAGAATCAGCACCAGTCGATGTCATTTATACTTAAACTAGCGGCCCGGTACGTGCTTCGCTACGTAGGTAAAAAGTAAAATAATAAAAATGTGATAAATGAAGAACCGCTCGACCGATTTTGTGCAAACTTCACATAAACCATCTACTAAATAGTCCAAACAAAGCCAAAACATTTGGTTTGGATAGGTGAGCCCGTTCTTGAGTTATAAAATTACAACGAAAAGTGGCATTGATTTTTATATATATTGATAAATGATAAATAAATAGGAAAAAGAAGTTGCTCTATAAAATTTACGGAAAATAGTTTCTCAATTTTTGCTGAATCAAAGCTAAATAGCGTACCTACTTACCTGTTAATAGATTGACGCGCGGCCCGATCGGGCCTAAACCATCACAACAGGACGACTAAAATCTTTCAAGAGCATTAAAGCTATTTCTAAGGCAGACTTAAGTAAGTCATGCTCACTTTAAGGCCTTTGCTTGCGGCGGCGTCGTGTGACGGGTCGCTCACTTCCCTCCAATATGGCGAGGAGGGCGATGGCTGCCACACGCGTCATACTTGTGAACAGGTGCTGCTTGTGAGGGCTCGTCTGCTTAAGTTTGCTATTTATTTACTTATTAAATATTTATTCAGTCTACTTTGTAATTTTACCGCCGCGCCGGGGCACGCAATTGTTTTCAGTGCGATTAGAGTGTAAATATTATGTAATGAATCTAAGCCTGTTTTGAAAAGAGTTAATTGCTGAGTTTATTGCCGGCTCTTCTCAGCAAATGCAAGCTTCCGAACCGGTATTAGAGTCAGACTTTTCATAAGTGCCTGCGAAGGTCTATTTGAATAAATTATTTTGAATTTGAATTTGCTATCAAGTTTCCAAAGTTATTTTACATTGAAATTACCCACTCAAACACTAATCAAATAAGTATCTGGAATACAGTGTAAAAAGATTGTAAGCGCATGATTATGTTCCTCTACGTTATGGTACCCTTCAACTAACTTTAAAGTAACGGCTGGAACCACTAAGCTCCAGAACTGCACGTAGAATATAACTTCATAACATTAATGTAGGTACAGGTGGCTAGCATCTGTACTACCTACACGATATCGGGTATTAGTATTATTAGAGCTGCCTCCTATCGTTTGAGCCCACGTTAATGGATGTATATAGGCCAGTGTTATGAAACCTAGCGATATACCTAGTTAGACATCAATTACTTAAACACGTGTTTAGTTTAAATATAATACTGATATAATATATGTGTATGAAGAATGTTCCAGGATATTTATTTAATATGAGCTTTTCCTTTACAAAATTAGATTAAACTTTGGTGAGATTTAATGTGTAGGTTGCAAAAGATTTATTATATAGAAACTAAAATAAGAGGGTTGAAAAGCAAACAAGACAAAATAAAAAACAACATTCAGTTACCTAGTTATGGATCCCCCTACCCCCTCTGTTTTAGACTAAATGCTGGCTCAGCATCGCCAGCCGTGTGTGGTCCATTGGCGTGGGCAATTTCTCTATAATTGTTATTGCAAGTCAGCAGTCGTTGCATCGGCTGGTGGCCACTGCCTTTGTTAGTTTTAGGACACAATAAATTCACCTTAGCATCGGTGTAGACGTTGTCATAGTTTTAATTTAGTTTTTAAAAAACCTTTTGAACGTTCCCAAAATTTGACTGGCGCAGCCGGTAGGATTTGCTCAGGCTGCGTAGTTTTGTTATATATTTCGGGTGTCCAAATTCGCCCGAATTAGTAGAACGCGCGATAGCTGAACGAGTGAATCCTCGAACCAAATAAATAAGTCAATTCGGGTAAAAAAGGAAAGTGAGTGAAAATGGGAGTAGCGGTCGGTTGGTGAGTAAAACTTTTCGCCAATCCTTGTTCCAAAATCCTCCTATAATTCATTTACATTATTTAATTTTGTTATTATTGAGATCGGAATTCTCTCATGATAACGTGTCTGGTTTCTTAGTATGAATTTCTGCTAGTGCCTACTATTGATAAGAATACGCATAGAGTAGTTTGAGAATAGGGAATACACTTTTTCCTTATTTAATTAATTAATTAAATCGTTATAATTTGATCTCAGCATTGATCACTTTATTGCATTGTAATTTTAAGTAAACTAGAATATCCAAATCTGTTCAGTTTTATTTTACATATTTTTACAAATTATACAACTTTTACATTTTTATAAAAACTTTAATCCTTTATATCCTAATATTAACTGTGCTTTTATAACTGTTATATTTTTGTGTGTCATATTTTATTGATTGTGTTTTATTGTGTTACGTTTACTCTGATCCTACATTACCCTGTTAAAAATGGCTCAACCACAACTTATAACCGTACCTAGCGAAATGTTAAAATTGATCCCATTATACAATGGTGAAAAGAAACAGTTAAATTTATTTATCCGTAAAGCTGAATACATTATTAGTAAGTACAGAGGTAATGAGGAACAGAACTTATATTTGTACCATGCTATTACAAGCAGATTAACCGAAAAAGCAGCTTCACTGCTATCAGAACGAGAAGATGTCGAGACTTGGACCGAATTAAAGGTATTACTTCAGCAACATTTTGGAGATCCGCGTAGTGAGGAGTGCATAGCGATTGAATTAGAGTCGATAAAAATTAAATCAGGTGAAAATTATTTAGATTTCTGCAATCGTATTCAGGGCATTCGTTCCCTTCTGATGTCCAAGGTAAACATGATCGAGGATGCCGAATTAAAACTGGCCAAAAAGGCAATTTATGATCATACCTCATTGAACGTATTTTTGTATAACCTTCCTGAAAATATGGTACGCGTAGTAAGATTGAACACCCCCGCATCTTTAGAAGCCGCCTTAAGTGTTGTTTTGGAAGAAGTAAATTTCCACGATCAGTATACAATGCGAAATCGAATTCACGGCACGCTATCATCGCGACCGCCTTTACCATCAGGTGCGCCGAGCACGCCCATTAGTAAATTCGGTAGTTCACCTCAACCAACTGGTTTTAGGCCTTTCGTACCTCAAGGCCAACCCCAAATTACTCCAAAATTTAACTTTGGGATTCCGCCACAATTAAGGACTCCCCAAATTTCTCAAGGTCAACCTCAACATTTAGGTTACCGACCAGCTCAATTCGGTGCCCAAACGTCACAACAATTCGGATATAAGCCACCTCAATTAGGGTATACGCCGCCACAAGTACAAAAACCCCAATTGCAATCTAGTGACGTAACTATGAGAACAGCGCCTCTTGCGCAACAGCCACAGTCAGGATTTAAATTAAATGAGCTTAGCATTGACTATGAAAATGACTACAACTATAATGACGTCAAACATACGTATGACTACGCAAATAATGATTACATAATTGAAGAAAGCAATAACGTAGAACAGACCGACTTACCTAATATCCAGAATTTTCAGATAGATGCCTCAACAAGACAAGAAGTGATAGAATTAAACTGTGAACCTAACTTAAAACTTCCATATATTTACATTCCTGAAATAGACGCGAAAATGATGATTGACACAGGTAGTACTAGATCGTTTATAAGTCCCCAAAAAGCCAATGAATATTTTCCCGGATACATTCGACAGGAACCATTTCAAGTTGTTACTACTCACGCGTCTAGTAGACATAATGAGGTTATCAAAATTCCTCTTTTGCCAACATTTAAGAGTGATGACTGGCACAAATTTTATTTGTATGACATAGATTCTCTGTATGATGGACTTATAGGGAATGACCTTTTACTACAACTAGAAGCTATCATTGATTTAAAAAACGAACAACTTAAGACTAAAACGACAAACATTCATATTACAACTTTTACGGACATCAATAGAGACACACAGACAGACAAAAATACTCATAGTGACTCTTCTATTATTACCATATCAGACCCAAGTGTTACAGTCTCAATTAGCCCAATGACTATTTCAGATACAGTATCAATGTCAAGTTCTGAGAAAATATCAGAATACCCTATTAGATCAGATTCAGGTAAATCTCAAATTATTCACTCATCCGTAGGTTTAGAATCAACTGGAATACCAATTTTACGCGAGGCTATCGACACTAAGCCTAACCAAGTTTTAGTTTTCTCATGGCTTAAAAACTCATTGCATGTGAAGGATATTCCTAGAAAGAAACAAAAGGTTCTAGAAGTTTTCCTACCAATAGACAACCCAGAATTGGTAAAACAATTTCTTAAAACACATGTAAAGCCTAAATTAAAGTATTTCATTTATTTCAAAGAGAATAAACACCGTAAATTATTCAGAAGTATTGTTATACAACTATTTAAGAAAGATATGGTTCAGTTTTATGAATGCACAGAGCGTGTAGTGTTTGTTAAAGATGAGAAAGAACAGGAAGCGATTGTTTTAAAACATCATGAAGGAAAAACATGCCATCATGATATCAAGACAACGTTAGTAAGGATTCGTAGGAACTATTATTGGGATAGAATGCAGGAAACAGTTTCAGCCATCATTAATGCTTGTGAAGCCTGCCGTAAAATAAAGTATGACCGTAAATCCGTAAAGCCCGTCATACAATTAACTCAGACCCAAGATGCCCCATTTCAAGAGATTTTTATAGATCTATTTAACATTGAAGGAAAGTACTATCTAACACTTATAGATGCGTTCAGTAAGTTAGGTCAGGCTATAGAAATTTCAAACAAATCAACTCCTGAAGTAGTCCGAGCCCTGATGACATATTTCTCTTTTTACGGTATTCCTAAAAAGATTAGTTCAGATCCAGGAACCGAGTTCAATAGTGAATTATTGAAGGAATTTTTAAATTTACATAAAATAGAATTACACATTGGTACACCGAACAACCCCAACTCGACAGGACTCATTAAACGTTTTCATTCCACTATTATAGATATATATAAATTAGCTAAGTACGAAAGAAAGTGTACAGACACAGCGACATTTATGACATATTCAGTTATGGCGTACAATCATGCTATTCATTCGGTTACTAATCTTACTCCTTTTGAGTTTGTTTTCGGACACACAGATACAGGAAACTCTTATGACATTGAATTAGAAAAACAGTATTTACAAAAAGGATTAGAGAAAGAAAAGGTGGAGAAAATGAAATAGAATTTACACCAGATAGGACTATTTTCGCTAAAGAATTAATAAGCGAAAAAGTAAAGATAAAGCACGGTACGTGAAAGCTAAAGTTATAGGTAAAGAAACATAGTGCCCATACAAATAGGTGACAGACAGACAAAGGTCCCTATTGAAAACATCAAACGTCCTCCACAGGTGGAACATCTTCGTGATAGTGACGCCGGTGCTGGGCCTTCAGCTGCAATCCCTTAAAGGAAATCCTGGAATTATCCCTATAAAAGAAGGTCAAGCTTATGTTCAAACTGACCGTTGGACAATTGTTAAAGTTTTAAATTTAGATAAAATCCATGATGACCTTAATTCTATTGTTAAAAACTTTAAAGATTTCAGTAATTTAGTTAAAAGTGATAAACCATATTCCCGTGAATTTGACAGTATTCAGTTGCATACTGAATTCATTCGCGACATAACTATACAGAAATATCAGCAACTGGTACCGCAACGCTTTAAGAGAGGTATCATCAATCCATTAGGTTCTTTGATAAAACTCATCACAGGAAACCTTGATCATGACGATGCCTTGAAATATGATAAAATTACCTCCGAATTAGAAAACAATCAAATTATAATTTCAAAAAAACTTACCCTGGTTTCCAAAATGTTAGATAGTTTTATAAATGTAACTGAAACTATAAATAATAATTCTATAATTTTGAAATCACGTTTGATAAAAGTAGAGACAATGGTTAAAGAATTAGCTGCTAAAGAAAATAACTGGGTATTCTCAACATACATATCCGGATTATATAACATTTTTATAAGTAGTTTCCGCACTATCTTTATTAAATTAAGCGAAATTGAAACAGCTCTAGCATTAAGTAAAGTATCTATCTTACATCAGTCTATTGTTAACTCTACTGAATTACTGTATCATTTAAAGATCATTTCAAAAACTGAAAATTTAGTTTATCCACCTAATGAAATTAAATTAGTACAACTAGAAGAAACAATTAACATAAAATCGTACCTTAAGAAAAACCAGATCACGTTCATAATGGAAATTCCACTTATTGATAATTGTACTTATAATTATTATAAAATTTATTCCATACCAATTTTCCACCAACCTGAAAATAAAACCTTATCTATTTTCCCTAAATATCCCTACCTTCTGGCGAAGGGAATGAAATGCTTACCGATCGTGAAACCGTGCCGCCCGCTTGCTGCCGGCGACCAGTTCCTGTGTGATGACCACACCAGATCTCTCTTCACAGAGCCGACGTGTATCGAGCAACTTATGAAATTTGAGAACAATCTTACCCTCTGCGAACAGCATCTTATTATGATCGAAGATGTTAAATTGCAACAAGTTAATTCCGACAATTGGATCTTATATAGCAGATTACACACTACCATAACTAAAGTGTGTGATACTGAAGTTAGCAAACACCCTGTCTTCGGGACCTTCATCATGACCATCGACGAGCCATGTGATCTGGATATACATGGTATACGTATAAGCCACCATCGTGCCTATACTGAAACAGACTTAGCCGAGCAAGTTCCGGTAATCAATCTACCGCGATTACCGACGAACGAGAATTTGTTCAGTGCACGCGCACTGAACATTAAAGGTGTTAATTTGGACGAACTTAAATCTATGTCATATGCTATAAAGCACAGTGAAGTGATAGAAAGTGTTTACAGAGAGCAAGCCTCTAAATTCGGTGTTTTAGGCTATTTTACATTAAGTTTGTTAATTTTAACTATCCTTGTTTTTATCATTTATTTTATGAACCTTAAAATTATAAAATGTTTTCCTTTTTTTAGACGAAATCATCGGAATCATATTGAAAACGATAATTCCGGTAATTTCGCTCTTAGGGAGGGAGGAGTTATGGATCCCCCTACCCCCTCTGTTTTAGACTAAATGCTGGCTCAGCATCGCCAGCCGTGTGTGGTCCATTGGCGTGGGCAATTTCTCTATAATTGTTATTGCAAGTCAGCAGTCGTTGCATCGGCTGGTGGCCACTGCCTTTGTTAGTTTTAGGACACAATAAATTCACCTTAGCATCGGTGTAGACGTTGTCATAGTTTTAATTTAGTTTTTAAAAAACCTTTTGAACGTTCCCAAAATTTGACTACCTACAAAATATTATTATTTTACTTTAATGGGCGTTTATTTTTACTAAAATGACGCAATTTACAAAGCAGAATAAAACCTTTTTTACCTGTAAACCAGCTTCACTGTAAAATATTTAAGCATGATGGAAATACTTCCGGTTTTGAGCTAAGCCTGTTGAAAACTGGAAATACCTGAACTAATTACTTAAAATAGCTCACCAAAACCATGCTTTTCATTTGAGCGGACGCCAGAAGAAAATTTTAAGTAGTAGACTATATATTTCTTTAGTGCTTTTACTTATAAATATTGGTTGCCATATTATTGCAATTATTATAATTTCTTTGCATATCTATTTATTTAATAGATTTGATTCAATATTTTAAGGAGAAAAATAATGTATTACAGCTGCATCGTATTTATAAAAAAAAATTATCACATGAAAATCGCGAATCATTCAAGCGATTTAACCCAAACTCCTCTTGAAAATTATAATAAAATGGGCGACCGAAACGAACGATTTTCCCTTATTTAATATTTTTAAGTCCTTCAGGTGGGTACTTAAAACTGTGGGTCGTGCGTCGAGAAACTGTGAAGCACCCTCACGGTGACAAGAGACGCAAGTGCCATTTTGTTGGGACTTAAAGAGGCTGCTTGTAATATTTTCACACATTTCTCGGTTTATTTTGTTTTCAAATGGTTTTTAATACAATTCTCATAGTTTTCTAAGTTTTTTTTATTATACTATGCATACAATTCAAAGATAAAATATTTTACTAAAATGTACTCAAAATAAATTTTCATGTCATTATTAAAGATCAAATGATTTTACAAACACAAAAGTTTGCCACAAGAAGAGGAAAGAATTTTAGTATTATGACTAGAATGAACAAGAATGCGCTTTATCATGCATTACACAAGGTTTCATTTCAATCTTACGAACTCCTATACTTTTATAAATATATATTAATATGTATTGAAATCTCTAAAACTATTTTAAATTGATTGATTAAATTTGCTTTATTCTATATTTGATTTGATTTACTATATTTCGTTTTGGCAAAGCTCGATCGCCCGCAGGTACCTTTAATAAAATGCAAAATACATACCATAGTATATGAAAATGGTTGACATTGAATTAGTTTTCGATTCTAAACAAAGTTATTTATGCTTTCCCGTTAAACGCTCTAAACGTTATATAAATACTTATAGTATAGTGATATTTTAACTTAAAAAAATACAATTTGAACAAAAAAAAACACAAAGTAAAGATGAAACAAATATAGAAATAATTTTCACTAATAGGTATTATGCTAATCACCTTAGCTAATTTTTATTTATAAAGGACTCCTGTAGCAGTATTTTCTTGTAGTCTAAAGAAAAAACTATCCAAAAGAAGTAATAAAATTAATAATTGAAATAGTCAAATTCGATAGACGCCTTTAATGAAAACGGCTTATGAAAATCCAACCCTAGTTAAGTGCCACTTTCATTAAAATGTACGCAAAAGGTTTTTGTAAAAGAAAAGATGGGCTACTTTAGGGTTGTCAACAAACCAAAAAAATAAAATGAGATACTATAGAATAATTCAGACTTACTGACTGGCTTTTCTATATGTATGAATAAATCATCGATACTTACATTATCATAATATGTTTATATTTCCGTATGTATTATGGCACTGTTTTTTTTTAAATCCGTTATTTTATAATCTACCAGGCGATATTACAAACTGCCGATAAATTGTGAACTGTAAAAAATTGTAACCATACGGCTTACAATTTTTTTTTTTTTTTATACAACTTATTCGGTAAACAAGCATACGGCCCACCTGATGGTAAGCGGTTACCGTAGCCATATGGACGCTTGCAACACAAGAAGCATCGCTCACGCGTTACCGACCTTTCCCCCCTCCCCTATGAGCTCTGGCGACCTTACTCACGCGCAGCTGGCACAATATAACGACACGTATTAATTTTCGATAGTTTATAATCAATCGTAATCGAACCGGCAAATTGTGAATCATCCCTGATTGGTCAGTCTTGGCGGTAGGGTAAGAGTTCCGTTATTTGACATTTGGCTACGGAACCCTAAAAAAGCCATTAATTCTAACTACCAATTACAAAAAGATCAAATGCAAAATTAGCAATATGAATGTCCAATTAATTTGTGGTAACAAATTTTCTTGGACATACAACAAGCTAATTAATAAACTATACAAGTAATAAAGCTAAGTTTTGTTTTAAATAGCATAAACCAATGAAAATATTAACTAATTTAAAATACATTATTATAATACATAATAATGTAAATAAATGTGTTATATTGTAAGAAATCTGATAAAGTTCATAATTTATTGACAGTTTATAATCTCGCTAAGATTATAAACTAACGGTGTTCACAAAATCACGGTGACATATACATTATTTTCTAGACGCCATATAGCTTTTAGGTACTATAATTGCAGCACTTATTGATACAAATGTTCTTGGAAAACTAATTGTCGCAACCATATAATTTAATTAGGCTAGAACTAGTAGCCAGCCTGGCGGGGACTACAAAGCTCCTTCCAATCTTACTATAGTTTCTCACGATGTTTTCCTTCACCGAAAACTCTTAACTAGTTTTGTCATAGTTTGTTATTATAATTATATTCAGTAATTAAGAGTTTGTAAACTGACTTATCAAAACTAGCACATTCTAGTTTTTAGTCGTCACTTTATGCTGTATATGTTGCCATTTTTGAATAAACCATATTCTATTCTATTCTCTATTCTATTCATAAGAATACACACAAAAGTCAAAAATTCATTAGACATTTGTTTTCATTACAATTTTGACTACAACGAGCTAAAAGATTTAGTAGATTTATCAAAAATCTATCCGAAGAAGACCAATTTTAGAAATGGTGGCCCTGATTGGGAACCTTCTATTTATAAGACATTTATTTGTAAATCCAAAAGCGGAATCCTATTGTAACAAACTGTTCATTTCAATGTTATTTTCCTATTTGTTGAAACACTAATCTCTTAACAGTATTAGTACATTTTCAATAATTGAAAACAACGTTAGGGTCGGGTATGATTAAAATGGAGCCGGGATTACAATATACACTATAACTATCTTGTTAGTTTTCGAACTAATGTTATTGGAGGTATCTGAAAATATCATATCGATATCAATTCGATGAAATATTTTGGATTATTGAATGTTTCGATATGCTTTCGAAATACCGTTCAAATCCGTGAGACTCAATTCATTAGATTGTACGTTTCTGGATGAAGCTAAATACTATAAAATATTTCACAATTATTCCATTATTTTTCACTGTAATATCTTGTTCATGAAATAGCATTCGAAAGATTAAAATTTATTTCAAAATCGTCTTGAAAGCTGAGCACGTAACTGTTTCTGAAATAAGTTACTGGTCGTTAGAAACTAGGTCATCAATTTATCGATTAAGATTTTATTTTAGTCGATGTGTGATCAACCACCCGGTCTATCGTGAGCTTGGGTCACATTTACTTTTGATAGCTATCTAACGGACCGATTTGTAGTTTACCATCGAAAACTGGTCCTCATTATGTGATCAAACTGTACAGTTGGGTAAAGAAAGTTTGTTGTATTATTTTGTTGGTTTATGTGGAGACTAGAATACTTTGATATTCCCGCCACTGAATATACAGTAAAATTAGATCAATTAAATTAGATTATTTGAAATGAGCGTTAATAAATGAAAATAAAAAAAAACACTTGGCGAGCTATGGAAAGAGCTATGATTGGGGTTTCTTTGAAGGATAAATTCCACAACGAGATCATCCGACAAGGAACCAAGTACAGTATTACCCAACTAATATGGCTTACCGAAGCATTTACCGACAGTCGATGGAGCAGACGAATCTTAGAGTCTATCGCGTCTTGGCAAACGTAGTTTGGGGCGCCACCCCAGCTAGAGGGACTGACTGGTGACAAGAAATTTGAAGGAGTGGCGCACTCTGGGAGAGGGCTAGCCCAGCAATAGACTTAAAAAATGGGCTGATGCTGATTGATGATGATGCTCTATTATTAATAATTTTTGTAGTTATTGGCCCAAGTAACAAAAAAAAACATTTTCATTAATTGAGCTTCGTCATCATCAGCCTATAATTACCACAATTAAGTGAAAACTGGGCCCAACGTCTTTACGTGCCTTCCGAAGCACGGAAACGTTCGATTTGAAATACCACTAATTGAGCTTACCCTAATATAAATGAAAAAGTTGTAAATTATCTGCAGCTCTGCTTCACTTGAAATGAGATGGCCGTGCGTTAAGAAATCATAGCATTTTATTGCATTTTTTTTAAGTAGAGAGATCAATCTACTTAAAAAAAAATGCAATATCGATACTATAATGCCCATGCAATCCTGCTTCCTGCTCTAATATAAACGCAAAAGAGTGTTTATTTATTAAACTTTGATGGCTCAATGATAATTGATTAAAATTAAGTCCAAATTTAAGCATATATTTGATAATGATATAACATAATTATGATGAATAAGGAGTCTCGTCCCACAAATAGTATTATAATCGGAGACGCATTACGTTGAAATTTATTTCCCCAACTATTATACCCAACATGCCACAAGAAACGCAGACACCTTACGTAATTTACATACGATTTGTTGACACAAGAAAACCCATTACCAAAGCGCCATATCAGATTTATGACTGTTTACTACTGAGGACACTCCAAACTTGTGTGTTTTTCCTTTATACGTGAATTCGGGTTTTTAATTAAGGGCCTTTGTCGCGTTTTATGAACACCCTTGGGAGTCGTTACACACTTCATTTACGAGTGCTTGCGATTTTTTTCGTGCGTATCTAATTTGTAGCTCTTACAATCCGTGCGAGGAATTTGTAATGATGAATAATTTTGGAGTTACGCCACTTCGATTACTAAGGTAGATGAACCAAATACGCAATTTTATATTCCTTTCGGGTAGCTACGTAAAGAATAATGAATGTTTTATTGTCGATACCTAAGATGTGTAAAGTTCTAACACCTAAAAAATTAAGTGATTCTCATATTTGATAGCAACAAATTTTGCTTTTGTATAAAATAACCGTAGAATGATATACTCGTATAAATAAATCATCACCAATACATTAATAGCGTCAACTTTACTAATATAACTAAAATTGAACTAAACAATCTTTAGTTTACGTAAACTTTTGTTTTAGTTACGTAAATCTTCAAGATCAAACTGTGGCGTCCGTGAAGACCTTCTTCTTCCAATCTTCTTGAGATTATCCTG
The DNA here is from genome assembly GCA_947623365.1 of Achlya flavicornis. NCBI lineage: Eukaryota > Metazoa > Arthropoda > Insecta > Lepidoptera > Drepanidae > Achlya > Achlya flavicornis. The sequence goes on from OX392474.1 coordinate 6,618,075, forward strand.
TTTTAGCTCCCTAGGAATTAGTACATCAATTAAGTTTCAATGTTGCAATCTGTATCATGTCCATGAAAGCAAAAAAATTTTACTTGTTTGAAAAACATTTATTTTACAAATCTTTTGGTAACAAGCTTTTTTAATCCAGATAAACGGTGAAGGTGATTGTGTCAGGTAAGAGTTGTCCGTTTTAAATGTCGCGATGCCTTACTATACTGGACAGCAAATAAACCGGGCCACCCGCTACCTTGGAGCTTTAATCCAATTTTCTCAAAAAGTATAAAACTTACAACTTACAAAGTTATACCTAAAGAAAGTGTGTTTCATGATGAACAAAATGAATGGAAACACATTAGGCTTAATCAATTTATTAAATGTTTATTAAGGATTTTGCAAAGAAGAGTTGTTTTCCAGTCGTGTTAATCGTTCGTAATCACCAAAGGAAAAAAAAAAATTTGGCTGAAAAAAAAAGAAAAAATTGAAAAAATGTTTTTGGACAGTATTCAGTGTTCCTTCCCCTTGCTCGGGAAACTGCTAGCATCTTCGTATTCAAAGACCTCACGAGCCTGACGATGAAATCTTGGGGAATTCCATTCCACTCCTCTTCATTTGCGATTCACAGCTCTGAAAGCCTTGTTGGAACAGGTACCCGGGCTCGAACTCGACGTTTCAGCTCATCTCATAAGTGTTCTATCGGATTCAAGTCCGGACTTTGAGCTGACCAGTCCATCGTATGAATGCCGACGTCGCGTAGATACTGGGTCACCACATGAGCAACATGAGGCCGTACATTATCATGCATCAACTGCATATCCTGCCCGATATATCCTACGTAAGGTACCATATGGTCCGCGAGGATTTCAGTGATGTATCCATGAGAAGTCAATCCACGTGTATGGCCCATCGGTTTGATGAAAACTAACGCTGTATGTGCGTTTAACGAGATGCCGCCCCAGACCATTATCAATTCTCCTCCATAAGCAACAGTTTACTCGATAAACACTTAGAACAACGTTCTCCAGGGTGACGATATACTCTCTGACGTCGATTGCTTCCATGTAGACTCACCCTGGTCACATCAGGGCAGAGTAAATTACCCCAATGCTCTAACCTCAAATTCCTATGCTCTCAAGCAAATTCAAGTCGTGACCGACGGTGGGCTACCGTGAATCCTGGGCCTGTTGCAGCTCTTTTTGGAGTCAGGTTCCTTTCAGCAAGTCTCCTGCTGACGGTATCAGAACTTATGACCACTTGGCGTTCGTCACGCAGACTTTGTTGGACTTGAACTGCGTTCAGGCAGTGATTTCGCAGATTAGTAAGTTGGATATAATGATCATCTGTTGCTGATGTAGCCCTAGGTCTGCCCGTACCTGGACGGCGGTCGATTGCTCCAGTCTTTAAGTATCGTATGTAAACTCGTTGCACTGAATATCTGCTGATTCGAAGACTTCGAGCGATCTCACGTTGCCCAACAACTGCTTGAAGTAGTGCTACAGCTTGAGCTTCTTCCTGAGGAGTCGTATCCATCATTGGCCGTAAAAACAGCAAAAATACACGCGCCTGAGCAAACGATGGACAAAAACTAAAGAAATTATCAGAGATATCACTATAGAAAAAAAAACGCTAAGCTCGAACTCTAGAGAAAATAGTGCAAATCGTTAGGCATTGTGTTTGTGGCATGATAACAATGTGAGTTGACGATGCTTTAGATTACATTTATACTCATTTTAATCATCATGAAACGAACTTTCTTTAGGTATAACTTTGATAGTTGTAAGTTGTATACTTTTTGAGAAAATCGGATTAGAGCTACAAAAGAGCGGGTGGCCCCGTTTATTTGCTGTCCAGTGCTAGCAGATATTTAGATCTGTCCGTTTTAGTTAATTTTATGTGTAAGAATTTTATAATTATGAATTAGGAAGACTGTTTTTATTAGTTTTTTCGAATGAGCTGTGTGATGCCATATTAATTATTCTGCGGTCATGCTACACTTTTTTTTATTAAATCCTTATTTGCTAGGCAAATAGAGTTTGTTCAATTTGAACATGTCACCCCCTTGCTTATGCTCCTCATTTTTAACACTTTTATTAAGAGCTTTGTGGTGAGCCCAACTCCATTAAAGTAATACACAGCTCTATAATATACCGTTTCAATTTGTATACAAGTTTTTTCTTTTCATTTTCTGTTTTTGTGCATTTAAATGCAAATAATTAACATTTATATAAGCCAGTTGGAAATATTACAGTGGTTTCATAGAGGATGTTATCCGAAGCAATTAATTAAACATGTAATCTAGGGCGATATCGTTACGATATTATTATCATTAATACTATCTTGAAAATAAATATAATCTGTATATATAAAATTCAAAGTCCTGACTGACTGACTGATATATCAACGCACAGCCTAAACTGCTGGTCCTAGAGACATGAAATTTGGAGGGTGTATTCTTTGTGAAGAGTAGGTATCCACTAAGAAAGGGTTTTTAGAAATTCCACCCTTGAGGGGGTAAAATAGGGGATGAAAGTTTGTATGAAAGTCCGTCAGTTTCGAAGTAAGGATCTTCAAATTTTGTGTTTAGGCTGAAGATTGAAAATTAATGTATAGGTGTCTGAGCGTTTGTGATAATTACACCCCCGTAGGGGGGAAAAGAGAGATGAAGTTACTTATGCAAGTCCTTCATTTCCACATTAAACACCACTAAATATATTATTATACAGTGTAGGCAACCAGTAACGAAGGATTTTTTGATATTACACTCCTAAGGGAGTAAAAAAGGTGATGAAAGTTTGTATGAAAGTCCGTCAGTTTCGAAGTTAGGATGTTCAAAATTAGTGTTAAGGCTGACGATTGAAAATTAATTTATACCTGTCTCAGCGTTTTTGATAATTCCACCCTCGAAGGGATGAAAAGCGAGATGAAGTTGTGTATTGGATCTTACTGACTAATATATCAACGCATAGGCTAAACCGCTGGTCCTACAGACATGAAATTTGGAAGTTGTGTGCTTAGCGAAGTATAGGTAAGCACTAAGAAAGGGTTTTTCGAAATTCCACCCCTGAGGGGGTAAAACAGGGGATGAAAGTTTGTATGAAAGTCCGTCGGTTTTGAAGTTAGGATCTTCAAATTTTGTGTTTAAGCTGATGACTGAAAATTAATTCATACGTGTCTTAGCGTTTTTTGATAATCCACCCTCGAAGGGATGAAAAGCAGGATGAAGTTGTGTATGGGAAATCACTGATTGATATATCAACGCACAGCTTAAACTGCTGGTCTTAGAGACATGAAATTTGAAGGGTGTGTTCTTTGGGAAGTGTACGTATCAAATATGAATGGGTTTTTCGAAATTCCACCCCTAAGAGAGTGATACGGGGGTTGAATTTTCTGTGAAACATATTATTACACGTAAGTTCTTGGTTTTTTTATGCTTTTTATGATTGCGTATTTTGTAAATAAAAAAATTGTTTTGAAAAAAAATATAAATATCACAATATTAAATTCATAGTCCTGACTGACTAACAGATATATCAACGCACACCCTAAACCGCTGGTCCTAGATACATGAAATTTGGAGAGTGTATTCTTTGTGAAAAGTCGGTATCCACTAAGAAAGGGTTTTTCGAAATTCCACCCCTAAGGGGGTAAAATAGGAGATGAAAGTTTGTATGAAAGTCCGTCAGTTTTGAAGTTAGGATCTTCAAATTTTGTGTTTAGGCTGAAGACTGAAAATTAATTCATACGTGTCTTAGCGTTTTTGATTTTCCACCCTCGAAGGTATGAAAAGCAGGATGAAGTTGTGTATGGGAAGTCACTGATATATCAATGCACAGTATTGCACAGCATAAACCGCTGGTCTTAGAGACATGAAATTTGGAGGGTGTGTTCTTTGTGAAGTGTACGTATCAAATATGAAAGGCTTTTTCGAATTTCCAACCCAAATTAAATTCAACCAAGGGGTTGAATTTTCTGTAGAACATATTATTACACACGTACTTTAAGTTCTTGGTTTTTTCATGCGTTTTTATGATTGTGTATTATTATTAATACTCTATTTTGTAAATTAAAAAAAATGGAAAAAATAGCCAATATAGTCATCAGAATATAAAATTCAAAGTCCTGACTGACTGACTGATATATCAACGCACAGCCTAAACCGCTGGTCCTAGAGACATGAAATTTTGAGGGTGTTCTTTGTGAAGTGTAAGTATCCACTAGGAAAGGTCACGTTTATCATAGTTTTTTCGAAATGGGAGATGCCTAACAGAGTCAATAGGGCTTTTAAACAAGAAAAAAAAAACAATTGAGAGGGAGTGAGAGCACTTATTACGTTTGTTTTTGAAGAAAAATATGTCATTTGTTTCCTGTAGGGCACGCGGGCGAAGCCGCGGGCAGAAGCTAGTGTTCTAATAAAAACAGGTGAGCACCAAAGATTGTTTTTTTTACATGCACTATCGGGCTAAATATGCACTCTATGCATTGAAAAGTGCAAAAAAATGGAAAATTTTAAACTGTTCTCCGCATAATTACCATGACATCCCAACCGAGTATCCATTCGGCTAGTTCGATTGAAAATTAGCGAAGTTTTCGCTCCAACACTGTTTAATTTCAGCTTGAAAAGTTCAAGGCGGGTAAGCTTCATAAAATATAGAAATATGAGACCGCAGGATAGTTTGTTCGAAATTAGTAGCAAGTAATAAAATTCAGAACGCTGTGTTTCATGAAGTTATTTAATTATATTGGTATTTTTAACTTCAGAAAATAATATTACCTTTTTAAGTATAAAATATGCTCTCTAAAAATGACTACCATCAGAGCACAATAATCTCAACGTCACCAAAATCAATTAAATTAGGCTAGTAATATAGGTTTGGACTTGATTTAGTTGTCCGGTACTGGTATTTATGTTCATAATTTTCGTCAAAAACCTGGTTGCCTGTTGTAAGTCAAGGCCCACAGAACCTAGACCTCTATAAATCAAAGACGGTCGCGTGTTATAATAATATAAAGTGTAACACCTCCCCGAGACATTTATTTTCGTAAGCAACAGTAGTTCTTATTAGAAAAGATAGAGGGCAGACACGCTAAGCAATAAAATGTTAATAAAGAAATAGTGTTTCTTGATTAATAAACAAAACTTTGTTTGTTGTTATTCAATATACCGTGGTCACGCATGCTGATTGCTCATTTGATTTCTGGTGAAAATATCATAAAATTAAGGTTACGAAAAACCTGGATTTTATCAAAAAACTATCAAATAAGAACAAAAAAAAGACTAGCTGATTTTCTTACCGGAGTCTTCTCAGTTTAAGTGTATTGCAAACCAGTGGTAAATTCAACTGTATGTACCAATTTAACGTTCATAAGTGCTTACCAAGGCCTTAACTGAATACATGAGTTTTTGATTTTGAATATTATCCCCAGTTCAATCCAGTAAACGAATTAAAAAACCCCAGTAGATCCCACATATACGTGTAATTTCAAAGATCAAACGAAACGGTGCATTAAATAACTGTTATAATAGATTATCCGACCCTAAAAGGTAAGGTAGGTATTTGAACAAGGTAATGAGGATGAATTTTTCCCCATGGAGCACTTTAAAATGATAGACAAGCATGAGAATCGTGCCTTGTGACATTAAATTAAACGTTACTTGTTGAACTACTTACCTGTTTTTATTCAGGATTTGAAATGGATCTTTATTTATGTTAACTAGTTTCTTACCGTTCCTGTGTACACGTACAGTCAAGGACAAATATTGTATCCACTTTGAAAATACCAGAATGCGTGCAGAATGCAAAATGCGATTTTCTCGCAATTTATAGATTTTAACTAATGTTGAAATATTACATAATTCATATTATTATTATGTTAAAAGATCTTGCCTGTATAATATCTCATAATTTCAACCGATAGCCTATGTGTATTTATGTCCTCGACTGTACAAGTTTATTCTGGTTTGCTAGATGTGGAACAAATATAATAAACCTGAGCAGGTTTTTGGTGGTTTGTTTAAACGCGCCAATATCTGGAACTCTTGTGGGATTCGAGAAATTCTTTCACTAATAAGAAACTACAATATCCCCGAGCGGCCATTTTATATCGCGGGAACGCGAGCGAAACCGCGGGATCACTATATTCATAAAGGGTTTGTTGGTTTGATAGCGATACTCGCTAATCTCTGGAACTACCAGTCCGATTCTAAAAAATATTTCAATGATAGAAAGTTGCATTGACCCCGAGCACAATAGGTTCTTTTCATCCCGAGCAGGCGGGTGAAACCGCGGGAGTCAGCTCTCTATATAAGGGTGTGCTACAATAACCAATTAACTAGGTATTTTAATTTTATGTCCTTTAGATACATTATTTTAAACCGACTTAAAAAAAAGGAGGAGGTTCTCAATTCGAATGTGTATATATGTATATATATATTTTTTTATGTATGTTCGGGCATAACTCCGTCGTATGTAGACGGATTTTCAAAATTCTTTTTTTGTTCGAAATGGGTTTATTCCGAAGTGGTCGCATATAAATTTCATATAGATCTGATGATGAGTTTCGGAGACAGACAACGGAACTCTTAAAAAAATGACAGCAAATCAACCGCGATTGCTGCTATCGCATAAATATGTATTGTATACGCAGGCTTTTACACGCGAAAGTATTTAGTATATATGAAACTAAAAATTCAAAAATAAATTAACTTTTTAACAAAAAAAAACCGCCTTCAAAGTACACTAAAAAGTAAGTCGTAATAAATAACTCGTATCTGACACTGTTTTGAAGTCAGCGAAATTTCTTTTTTTGTTAAAAAGTTAATTTATTTACTTAAATTAGAACATTCATTACCCGTGTAATGAACACGGGTAATGATTGTTCATTCATTACCCGTGGTCATTAGTAAGTTTGATTCCCATTACTAAACGTTGTCCGATGCTCTCAATTATCGACGATTATCGTGAATTGGGAAACGTATGATTCCTTGCATGTGAACTCGAGTCAAATTCCAATTACGTACCTCAGATGGCACTTCAACAGAAATCCGTTTGTTACTAGAGATTATTAAGTTCAATATTAATCTTAATTGCAGATATCTCTATTACGATCGATTTAGCTAGGGAAATGGAATGATATAACTATATTATATTATTACCACTTTACTGCCACTTTCAGCCACATAATAACGTCAGTGACAAACTGAGATAATATGGTCAAAGTCAAGCTTTATCATCATCATCATATCTGCTGAACATAGGCCGTGCAGTGCTCCCATTAACTTCCACCTGGAACGGTTTTGGCCCGCTTGCATCTAGCGACGCCCAGCGACTCTGACCAGGTCTGTCAATTTTAAAGTCAATTACGGGCTAAGAAGTTATATAATGAACCCTATGTTCAAAGCAAAAAGAGTTGTCTGGTACCTTTCCCGCCTCAAACGATGAGCTAATCGCGATGAAATTTAACACGCAGATAACCTATGGTATAGAAAAGGATATAGGTTACTTTTGTCCTGACAACGCGGATGGGTTAAACCCCATGGGACAGCTAGTATTCAATAACTACTTCATTCATATAAAACATTTATAAATCACTTATCAAAAATAAAGTCGAACACGGGCATATGTACGTCCTTCATTCTACAAATAGGTGTTTGGCTTTTGAGCTCTCAGGTGGAATGCTTCTAAATTACATTTTGTCTAAGCTAAGTAACTAACTAAGCTTTAAACCGTGCTACCTAAGAGTTTTGATTTTGTATGGAAATTGAAACGTTGAGGTGCATATGTTTGTATGTAAATATCTTTACAAAAGCAATGCATATCGTTTTGTGTATACACTTTGCAAATAAATCAGTAGAACAGGAGCCAAATTCCAAAAGTTTGTGATTTATCATAATCCGGATTTCCATTTGGCGAGCGAGCGGTCCATTATTCTATGTCACAGACACGGCAAGGGTGCGTGCTAAGCAAAAAAATAAGCGTTGTGCTCTGAGTGAGCGGTACATAAACATCGATAAACTGAAATTCTAGTTCGCTTCAGAAAAGTGACATGAATAAGCAGTTTCACCAATACGTGTTTGCCAAAAAAGATACCTTTTTCATATTACATAGAAATATAATTTTACTTACCGAACAGTATGTTTTGGTGTTTGAATAATATCCAAATAAGACATCACGTTTCCGACATACATGTCATAATAAAAGAGCAGCCACTTAAATTACAAACCATATAAAATATGCGTTACCTCCGGGAAATCTTCTCTGTACGGGATGTAGTCGCCTCGTAAAACCATCTGGTAACGAAGCCCCTCAGAGAGCACGCTGTTTTATTCTCCTCAAAAAAGGACATCTACATACTATTGCTTTGTACTATTTTAAAGAGACATGTTTTATTTCATTTGCTTACAAGCGGAAAATTGTCTTACATTTTCATTTAATGGGCTTTTTATGAGATTGTATTTTGTAGTGAGTCATGAAAATTTCTATACATATAATCTATTTTAAATTTTTTCAAAAGAAATGAGAAATTTTGTTTGCTTTTAACTTTAATCCTTAGATTTATAATAACAATGTAGAAAACCTTAATAATACAATTTTTAATGACAAAGAGAGAGATAATTAGCCAAACGAAATTCACTTCAGATATTTTTTAAAGAAAGAAGAATCATCCGTAATGTTGAAAGTGCAGGCAACTTTTCAGACTCTCTGCCAACAATAAAAGAATTTCTTAATCAACTAATTATAAAAGGTAGGGTCGTTAAAACAAACTTAACAAGCGTCATGAATAATATCACCAGCTGTTTATTGCAGAAATTTATCGCCCAACTTTCTGCCTCAAAAACTCTTAACTGAAAACATAAACAAGGGATTATAGCAGAAATAAAATAATTAACTTCTGTTTTGATTTAAGAGAGAAATTTCCAAACCAAGATTACGAGTTTTTAATATTGTGAATTTTTGTAATTTCACATTTAAAATTTATATAATTATAATTTTGTAAAAGTAACTAATTTATGCTACTTAAGATTTATTGACTTGCAATTAGTTCTTCATATAATATGATGAATATACTCGTAGTCTAGATGTATATAATATTATATTTTGTTGCTTATTACGTTTTTTTTTATCTTATTTGTATGTCACATGTAACTTAATGTAGAAGAATTGTAAAAAATTGTCAGTAATCTAATAAAATAAAATAAAAATATATAACAGAACTAACTACTTCATTACATATGCAAAAACATTATAGGTTTTATACAAACCACACAGCTCAGGTATCTCATACACAGGTTCGAGTAATTTATGGCTGAATACCAAATGAACAATCTGAAGAGCATTTGAACTATGCTACTTGGATAATATAATCACCATAGCAACCCATTTCAGGTGGTCACAATACATCTGTCAGTGAATGGCGCTTCCGGCTATATTCCGTTCTATTTCCGTTTCCGTAAATGGTCGGAAATGAATTCAAAACACCCTGTAGTGGCATCCGATCTCTTGCAGGATCTGTGTGCCTATACAGCAACATTCATGAACTTTGATATGCCACCGTTGTATGTACATACCTACAGCTTCCAATGTACAAAATACCTCACATGTAGTGCGGTAAAATAAAGGACAGCTTATTCTGCACAATAGGGGCTGATACAAATAATAATAAGTTTTTAAAGGATGCTGGTGTTTTTATACATAAAGTAAATATTCTGAAGTTTTTGCTTTTCTCAAAACGTTTATATTTCCAATAAAATTACTAGTATAGATTAAAACATTATGAAATAGGTATTTTAGACGAAAATCTAACAACAAACAGCATGCTATATTAACGATTCATTGAATCCTAACATACATTAATTACCAATTCAATGTGCATTCAGCTAATACTGTCAAAAACAAACTACATATTCAGTGGTCAATAAATCGTATGTATCAAGAGACGTTTAAAACCAATATATATATATTATTCATTTAATATGTTTTTTATTTATAGACGGGCTAGTTGGCGCAGTCGGTTAAGATTCCACCTATCGCGCCGAAGGTTGTGGGTTCGATTCCCACACCGGACATGCATTTGTGTGCATGTCTGTGCATGAACATGTCTGTATGCCCTGAGTCTGGGTGTAATTATGTATATAAATATAAATAAATATCCTGGGACATTCCTCACACACGGTCATCTGATCCCAAACTAAGCAGAGCTTGTACTATGGAAACCAGATAACTGATATAATACATATACTACTTTTTGTTTGTAAATACATACTTAATATACATAATTACACCCAGACTCAGGACATACAGACATGTTCATGCACACAAATGCATGTCCTGAGTGTATATTTACAAATAAAAAGTAGTATATGTAGTATATCCATTATCTGGTTTCCATAGTACAAGCTCTGCTTAGTTTGGGATCAGATGAACGTGTGTAAGGAAAGTCCCAGGATATTAATTATTTATTTGAGCTTTCGATTTATGAGTACACTAATACAGAAACAAATTAAAGAAGGAAAGAATCCACTTCTGGTCTCATAGCTTCTTTGATACAAACTTTATTCAATTAATAAATAATTTCAGCCATTCATACAATCCTACGTTAAAAAGAATATAATGCATAATCATCATGACTATAAGTTAAGTTCCACAAATCAACATAAGTCACCTCTAAAATTAACTGAAGTTCCCGGCGCTTTTCAGGGTTAGCTTCACAAGGCAGTATAAAGAGTAAAAGGTTGGCCTTTTACTCTTTAAACTGCCTTATCTGCATAACCCGATATTTTAAATTATGGTTGTGAGCGCATTGGCCTTTATGTCAATCTTCATGGTGTCTAGTCATCGCTTCTCTTGGGCTTGCCGCGAGTTCTCATACATGTGATTATTTGATCCAGACATCGAATCCTTACTCTGGTTGTGACTTTCTTGGAGCTTATCCTGTACGATACGTACGCTAAGACTACCGCGCCGCAGTTATGCTCCGTGTGTACGCGGTCTAGCCACGTAACGTAGCCCATCCATCGTTTCAGTATCGTAACGTGATATTCCCGGGTGTATCGCGCTGGATGGGCCATATTTGAAGCTGCATAAGTAAACTGGTTTGGAGATGCACTTAAAAATTCAAATGGTTTATTTCAATTAGACCTTTGCAGGCACTTATAAACAGTCCGTCTCTAATACTCTAATACCAGTTCGGAAAACCATTGGTAATAAAGTAAGTTATCAGCAAATTCGGTTGCATTTGAGTCGGCAATAAACTCAGCTATTACTCTTTTCAAAACAGGCTTAGATTCATTATATAATATTTAATATTATATAATATTTAATTTTATATTATTATTTATTAATCGTACTGAAAACAATAAATTGCCATCACGTTTTATAGATTTTGGGTCACTGCGGTCTCTGATTATCCTACTCTCTTCACACCGGCGTACACCGGCCGCGTTATAATGAGCTTCCACGTTGTGGTCACTTGTATATTATGTGAATGATATATCACTGAATTCGTACAGCCCAAAATACTAAATTAACCTGGGTTATTCCTCACCCACGACTGGCCATGACTGATCCCAAAATAAGTAGGTTTTTGTACAACTTAAAGCAGAACCCAAAAATTAAAAATTACACCATTTTTTTGGCGGAAATAGCTCCCCGCCCGCTTGTCTCCGGAGGCCTCGATCAATTTAGATGACAAAGAGCGAGCCAAACAGCGAGCTTCGGACCCTCACGGTCCCATGGTCTCGACCGCAAAAGGCGTAAAAATACAATTTGGTCCAATCGATGCGTAATGTTTTGAATTTTCCGCACTGGCCGCAGCCCCTGCAACTTTACAACTTTACTATTATCTGTGCTACTACCACAGATAATACTAACAATTCGTAGGACTCTAAATAAAAAACACTTTTCCTCGCTTAGCAAGCAAAATTAGGAGCGTTTTTTGAGCTAGTGAGGTAAAAACTGTTGATTGACAAGTTTCATTATGATTGTATATTGTGTGTATATGCATTTGTAAGTGGAACTTTTTTTAATTCAGGTATAATAATAACTATTTCTAATCCAGTGCAAAAGTTTTAGGTCCATATACCAAAAATATGATAACGTCATTTTTGTATCATTATTATTGTTATACGGTTCAATATTCAAGCTAAATATATACTTATGGTGTGATGAAAGTTATGGGTGCTTACAGTTTTCTTAATAACTGAAACAAAAAAATTGTTATTCTGGACATAATAATGATTTCGTCGAAAAACAATAATTTTACATTCGGTTTATAAATGCAATTGGCATATTTTAAAATATGGAAAATTAAAATCCATTCCAATAACATCAATATTCCATTTTCCATTCGTAACGATGGCATGGCGAAGAGATTTTATTGGATAAATTACCTTTTAATAAAACGTGTTTACTTTAAGGAAAATACTTTTAAGTGCAATCTATTAGTTTGAAATCATATATAAGATAAAAAAAAGTTTGAACTACTTTAAAATGCTTACAATTTTTCTACTACCTCGCCCGCCTCTTTGTCTACGAGGTACGGGTGGAAATTTTAATGGCGTCTTGTAATTTGGTGTAATCATGCTGGTGGAATCAATTTCAGTAGTGCCTATGCATTCTCTCCGAAATATTATCACGTGTTAAATGAATAGGCACGGATATACAAGCCTCGTAACTCATCTCCAAAGAGTCTCCTTGCTCTATCGAGTCCTGCTTAGTTAGGGTATAAAATTTTAAACATAAGCTCAACATGTCAAACATAAAATATGTTAGATAACTAGGTAGACGTAGAATGATTTATTTAAAGCATTGAACAAATTAAGGTATCAACGTGGATTGTTTGCTCGGCAACATGAATCCAAAATCGCGCATTGCAGGTCGATCGTTGCAACTATTGGATTTTATTTTTCCATCTTCGACGCGATAAATTTATTCGAGAAATCTCACATTATTTTGGAATATCGTCGGCAACGCGGTCGCGGAGACTGTACGTGAGTGTAATACAAACAGTTCGTATGCCTCGAGACATGTTTCGTCACTTTAGCTGAAAAGGTGAACATCATGCAGCCGAACGCCGCGCGACGACACGAGACGATTCGACAAGAAATTGCACGGCTCACCTTGCCCATTCACACACGTAAATTGTTTGACAACGCCACTGATTGAAGTTTTCAAACGTACACGACGAATGTTTTTGTGTTTTATATATATTTTTGTGTCCGTTACATACACATTCAAAAAAAGACAGAACGTCTTTGTTTAAATGTGTATCGATCCCTAGTTTATCTTTTTTTTCCAGATTTTATCATTTATTATTGTAGATATCACAAAGTACAACCTATGAATTTATAGGTATACTAGGAACCGACAAAATCAGTCTTTTAATTTTCGGAAGAGTTTTATCTTATAAGTAATGGGTTGTAACTAACAAAAAAAAATGCAAATGAAAACTTTATTAAAAAACAAGAAGTTATAGTAACTTTATTAACTAAGGTTGAAAGCAAGAGTTCTGGTATACCAAGACGAGAAAGCAGATGTAAATTTTATTCATATAGAGAGGACTGCGTACCAACCTTTTCCATATTTGCTAATGAATATTACCGAGAAAGATTTTGTAATAATCCACCTGCTTGAATACGGTGGATGACATTAAAATTTTACGTAAATTATAACGTCGGTAATAATTAGTATTTTTTATGTCAGAATGCTGATAAACTTGCAGCTTTATTACAATTTTACAAATATATTGTAAATTAAATGACTTTTCGACGATTATTGTTCCGTGGTCGCAAAAATGGACGATATCGCGGAGATCTTTGGTTCGAATCTTAATATTGTATTGTAAGTTAAGAAAAAGATCCTTAGGAAACCAAAGCACAGTAGTAGGAGCTTCTCAATATGAGAGTAGTACCCTTCATGAAGCACTCGCGATGTAGAATGATTAGCCATTCTTAATCCATCGGCAGAGTTAAGCTACCACCAACGATGAGGCTTGTACATGGATGGGTCCTTAGCGGTATTTCAACTAAAGCTTTTTCCGTGCTTTGAAAGGCATGTAAAGCCGTTGGTTATGTAGTTGAAAACTCTAACAGTAGGTTGACCTAGCCTACCTCTACCGATCCGCAGTCGGCATTCGTGGTGGAGTATTTGCCCCTCTTGTGAAAGGAGGCCTGTGCTCATCAATTTGATATTATATGCTGATGATGAAGATGGTGGTCAAAGACAAAATACAAAAAAAACTCAGTTTCAGTGAGAGTAAACAATTTATCTGCTAAACACGTAACAAAAAGTTTGAATTTTAAGCTTCTTATTAAGTATCAAGCGATACAAGTTAATTAAACTAAGACAATGTACATCCTTAAACCTTATTTCTAAGTAAGGACTAAAGTCCGTACGTTCAGAATACCTACATGCTTTTATAATAGAATTTCTACGTTCTTACTCGTACGGAAAAAAAACTGCACCTCAGTTTACGTAATACTGTATTTATAATTGGTGAAATTTTTAAACAAATTCACCCTTATTAATGTGTTATTAAAATTATGAGAAAGGATGAGCATTTTTTGCTACTAACATGTATTAAAAGTGCCTATGTAGGGCACTTTTAAAGAAAAATTTAGTTTTTTTTTTAGAACAAACTAATTTATATTTACAAAAATCTTTTTAAGTATTTTATTTATTTTATACTTAATTGATAATTTGAACTTGAAATACATTATAATTTGATATTGACGAATCTCTGTTTTGAAATATTATAAAAAAATACATCCTGACATTTAATTAGCTTATGTAACTCTGATCCTAATTTATAATTATTAGCATTTATATAAGTATCAAAAGAGGGTAAGAATCAACAAATTCATGTGTGAATATCTATTCTGACAGCATCCAAGTATTTGTATAGACAATGAAATTTTTGCCCAGTTCGTCAGATTTGTTTCAGCGCGTCCTTGAAGTAAATTTTTACAATCCTCTTAGGCCCCAAGGTTCTTCGAATTGTCTCTATTTTTATTTCTTTGTCAATACTTAGTTACGTACAGACCTTTTATCTCATAAAATATTTGCATGTTCCAATTTATCACCAAGCATTTGTATCGGTAGGTATTCTAGATATTTAATGTCTAAGGCGCTTTATAATTCGTCTAAATATTTAATGTCCGCTGCGATTAATTTTGCAGCTCATCTTGTGTCTATGTTTTCCCGTTTTCATTAGAAGACATTTGTCGCGTCCCCTTGCTGTTTATTAATAACCAGCCACGTGTGAGTCGAAGAATGCGCAGTGTTGGGTGCCATAGTCATTACGTTCAAGAAAATAAATTACTATTATAATATATTCTTTAACAAGTTTTAATATAAAACATAATATAAAAATAAGACGGGTAGTGTTATGTTTGTACATAAGATTACCCGTCGATTGATTAGAATTATGGTTGTATGGTTTGTTTCTATAGGTATACTTTTAAATAAATATTGTAAATACTTTAAAAATAGGGGAAAACCCTTAAAATATGAATAATTTTGACCAATATATATCACGAAAAGTCTCCTAGTAATAGGTAGGTATAGCCGTGACCGACAGATTGATGGACAGACGAATGCGACAAAACTCAAGCGAAGAAGAAGAAGAAGTGAGTGTGAAGGTGGGAAGGTTGATTAGTGTGATTAGTTGGTAACTAAGGAAGCTTAAAAAGAGCATTCTGAGATTTTTGTTTCATTCTTATCAGACATACAGTCTTGTTTTTGTTCTTCTCACAGCATCGGCTTTTTACGTGACTAGGTTTCAGTATTATTTTTTCGAAGATAAAGTACTACTACGATGGATCTGTAGTAGTATTAGTACGTAGCATTTGGTATTCAACGTCAGAAGACAGTACAGGCGATTGGCGAGTGGCTAGAGAGATTAATTTGCATTCACGACCAAAACGGATCGTGAGGCTATTTCGTCGGCATCTCTCCCATTTCCCATCTATACACACGATGTGTATAGAGAACGGAAAGCCCGGACGTGGCTGTATCAACAGTTACTGCGTACTGCTTACGAGTCTTATCACGAGCACTCCATAACCCGATCATTACAAAAATAACGATATTATTGGGGATAATACATACAAACAGTTATCGCTCAGAACGAGTATGTATTATATTAAATACTTGCTAGAATATACTTGTTGTTTTTTATATGTATATAAAAATACGTAGATAAATGATAACATAAATATTTATTGCTGATCTTGAATATTGTGGTAATAAGATAAATACAATATGACATTATATCGGAATATGACGTAAACCAATAGAATGCGAATGTCCTATTTGGCTATATACCAAATAATAGGATCTATCTAGCTATTGTCCAAGCCAGTGTACACTGTTACACAGATTGGCTCACAACCACATTTATTATCGTGACGACCATCACATATCCCAGTACGATTGTGCAGAAAGCTGAGTTTACTATTCAAATACATACACATGTTGGCGGTGAATAGAGACAGCATAATTCAAAAGCGGTGTGGCCAGCTTGTTGAAAGTTAGAAGGAAAAATTATATTCGCCCCCAAAAACCCATTTGCATCTGAAAATATAAGCTCGCAGGTTTTATTTAAAACGACCGACTACTGTAAAAACAATCGAATATTTTCCAGTAAAAACAACAAGCCAATAAGTTACCAGCTCAATATTCAATGGAATTCAATAATAATGGGTTATCCATGGACATTTTGTTCAACGATAACCGTTTGAGTGTAAAATGCCCGTAGTAGGCACATGATCCGACCAATATTTTTTGTGGCACGCACGCTCCAGCGTTATACCTACGAATACACAGTGCAAATTGGAAACAAATCAAATATGCATCGTCCGTCCAACCGTGAGATGGAATACTCGCATTAGCAATATATTCGAATATCAGATCTATTCCGACTCCGCTACTAGACAGAATCGACGAGTTATACCTACCACTTTTTCTGTGGAATTTTATTTTCTTTTGGATTTGCTGTGACAGCCCGTTTTGGATTCGTTTATGTGTGTATGTATATTGTACATACCTATCGAGGTATGTTGGAAATGATAGTTTTATATGAAGGCTGGCTAAGTATTTATGTAGTGACCACTAACTATTATATGACCATCTATCTGCCTTCTTGTCAACGTCTTGACATAAAATACACCATATTATTATGTAAGTATTACTAATTAAGTATATATCCTTCTCACTTAAATATACCTACTAAATAGATTCAAACTTATTAATAATTAATGAAACTGCCTATGTGGTGGTGGCTTTTTGGTTATCAATACTATGTTAAAATGCTGAAGAGCTTGTTTGTTTGAACAAACAAGCCAATTCTTAAAATATACCCTGACATGAAGCTGCATTGTCCCCGAATGCTATAGGCTAGTTTACATCCCGGGAACGCTGGTGAAACCGCGAGAGACAGCTAGTAGCTTATATATAATTTACCAGCGACCTGCCCGGCTTCGCAAGGGTGCAATGTCGTAATTTGGTGTCAGTGGAGCGATTTGCGCGCCTGCCCCAGGATATTTATAATAAATCTTTATTATCAGACTACTGTGGCCTATAGGTAAAGATAAATATACAATTAACACTACCGCACTATGCCTTCTTGCGATCATGTAGCATTTGTCCGCGAAAGCGACGTTTTTTTTTTTTATTTTCATTTGAATGCCATTTTTATTTTCATCAAAATTCAGCTCATAGTTCCATTCAGCATTTTTCTCTAAGTCCTGTAGTTTAGAACTTTCCCTTACTGGCTAGAAAAAATCATTCTGTATATAAAACATCTAGAAGAAATTATCTAACTGATGGTAATAACCGCATCAAAATCCGTTGCGTGGTTTAGGAGGAGTTAGCGGATAAACAAGTAGACAGACAGACGCGGCATGCGACTTCATTTTATACTACGTAAAGATATATATATTTTCCCATAATACACTAAAAACAGCTAGATATTCAACAAAATATATTAATATTTAAAACATAATCATGATATGGCAGAAGGACTACCATAGTATAATTTTTCAAAAACAAGTATTTAAGTGTGTTGAAAATCGTCGTTATGACACGCGTGTGCATAGATCATTACACTCTCGGCTCTCTTATCGCTAAATATCGCCTCGTCTGTAATTATCGACTTTGCACACAGGTATCATAATGTACTATTATTTTCGATAGCTGCTTTTTATCTAGGTAAATAATACGTCAGAAGAAAAATTTAAGAGAAACATCTTTAGAAATAACCGACTGAACCGCCTTAAAAGTGCACTTACTGTGATTGTATTCTATTTGCAGTTTCTTATTTTGTGACTTACATACAACTTCTTTACAGACGTCAAAGAAACTGTATTTACCCGTGGACCGCGATGAGAAACTGGAGTACTAAATGAAAATCGTCTATGTTATATATACCATCCTTTATCTCGATTAAACGAACAAACTGCGATAGTCCGCGCTTCTTTGACTACGTGTCAATTCTCTTTGCAACCGACATGCAAATATGCTCTAATTTTAAAACCGAATTCAAACAAATTTGCACTCGTACAAAGCTGGGGTCGTAATAAGAAAGTTAATTGAGCACATTATTCTTGTTGTTGTGTAATTTACTGGAAGTCTGTTCTCTCAGGTAAATTAACGTTAAACTTGTCAGTAGCAGACGTCAAAACGTAAACTGACAACATTTCCGGAAGAATTTTCATTGCCTACACCTACACTAAACTTTTAATTAAGTAGGTATAAACTCAGTATATAAGTATATCAAGGATTACACAGATATTCTGTTGTTTCTCAAATATAAAACATGTTATTGTTATCAGTTTCCAACTTCATAGCATAAGCATTTTAATGTACAGCATTAGTGCAGGTCGTACAAATTAGTGTAGATAGTTCACTAATAGTGCCCATAACGCACGTAACGCATTTCAAATCCATATCCAATCGAATGCAAAATACCGTGGCTTTATAAGCGATCAGTTTGCTTTTACAATGCCGTATAGTAGCTGATTAATGAACGAATTTTAGTTAAGCTAGTGTGCGTGCGGTGAAATTGTTGGAAAGCAAATGGTGTGGCACGCGGACGGACAGCCGGGATTCGGGTGACTGGTCGAATGCGCTAATTTGCAACGCGACTACGGCACTTTTCATCGTCCCTTGTCGTGCATTGTGTTCAACCGGCGGCTGCTTTCGACAGCTAAAGCGGTAAAATTTTCGCTCGTTTGTTTATTTTCAAAGTCCTCTGTGTGTGTTGCTGATGACTTTATGGAGCAATGCACGCGTGCCTTGCGGCCAGTTTTATTTTGTCTACATTAATTCGGCACCAGAATACTAGTAACACCTTTTAATTATCGATGAGATACTTGACTATTTACTTAAATCAGTGTAATCACTCCCCAGTAAATGCATAAATTTTTCTTCATTACATGCAGGGCGTGGTTTGCTTCTTAACTATGTTACATACATTTTCAACACACTCGCTCGTAAAGTGACATTTATTCCTCCGTTTTTAGTACCTTAATGCAGCGTATTACCAAGCATGCATGGTCTACACACATATCACCTGCAGTTATATACAAATTTATCTTAATCGGGATTATACCTATCATAAAACTGTGCGGTAATGTAAAGTAAAAAGCACTAGTGCGTAATACGCTGCATTAAGGGTTACGTACTAAAAACGGAGGAATAAACACTTAAATACTTTACTCTTAATTTGAACGGGTAAAATAGTATGCCGGTCAAAGTTGTCAAAAAAACAAAAAAAACTTGCGCCCCATATTTTGTTAACGTTCTTATTCTGTGGTTGATTATTATCAAAAACTCTACTTAAAAATACATGTCTGTTTTTTCCTCGCAAGTGTGTTGAAAACTTATCGCGTTTGCCTCCCGAGTGTTAATAACCAACATTGCACACATGTATCATAATGTAATATTATCATTGTAATTTACTAAACTAATTAATTATATTGTACCAGTTCCATTTTTAAATAATTTAATCCACCATTTAAATATCAAATTATTTTACTAAATAATTTACCAAAACAAAACAAAGGACACGATTCCACATAATCAGGGCTAATTTTAATTCAGTCCCCCAGACATAAGAGGCGTGATTCATTAATTAATCACGAAATATAATTTTGTCGCCTTGTCGCGTTCGGTATTATCCATTTTGTTAATTGAAGCGGCGGGTGGGTCACGCAAGGAGCCGATTACCACAATGGCCTGTCTCACGGCTTCCGAATTGAGTGGAACTAATCACGAATACATAATGATGGACGTCTATGATCCTTCGTAATCGGGGAGTGGTGAATTAAAACCAATAGACTGTCGTTTTCATTCTACATGGCTATAACATCTATCTTATGGTCTTAACATTCGTTCTTAAGTTCATCCGTAATTCCTTGATAATAATTCATCATCATCATCATCAGCCTATAATGTCCCACTGCTGAGCACAGGCCTCCTCCTGCACACAAATCAGAGTGAAAGGGATTGGGCATATACTCTACCACGCGTGCCCACTGCGGATCGGTGGAGGTAGGCTAGTGGTCAACCTACTGTTGGAGTTTTCAAGCCGCCTAGAAGGCCTCCAACTAGCTTAACGACTATCACAATTAAGTGATAACCGGGACCAACGGCTTTACGTCCCTTCCGAAGCACGGAAATGCTCGATTTGAAATACCACTAGGCGGTCAACCATCCGGGTACCGGCCACGACTATGGTAGCTTAATTTGCCGATCGATTAAGAACGGCTTATCATGCTACACCAGGAGCGCTTCAATAATAATTAATAGATCGAAATGTGATTCTGTGCGTTCATATCTTTTTTTCTTGGTTTTAACCTATAGACTCGCGAATTTGTCAATTTGACAGCTGCCCTTGACCTGCGAGATTTCGCGGAATTTGCAAATTTGCAAAATGGCGGACGGCACCCAAGGTCAATAAAACATAAACATTGGGTATTTACAGTATTAATCAAGAAACAGTAACTTACAGCGTCATCCTGAATAAATTTTCTTATTGGAATCTTATTGGAATTGGAATGAAGTATTACAAGATTCCAATAAGAAACCTGGAAAAAATGCCAACTATGCAAAAACGACACTTCATAAACATTTCGAGTTTGCACTTCAAGACGAATAACTCTGTCCACATATTACACACCTTTATATCAACACGAATAAACGTTTAATCTAATAAATACATTTGTTTTACTAGTCTCAAGTAAGCAAAAAAGAGAAATTCGATGCTCAAAATAAATATCGAGAACACAATAATAAACAAAACAACTTTTTTTTTTGTGTGTCCATAGATGCTCTTATTCTATGATTTAGGGTTGCTGTTACCAACTATTTGATCGATAATCGTCTAAACTCGGCGAATGATACAAATTTTGTGCACTACACTATTGTAAAATAAAAAAATATAGGTAGATTCGTGTAGCGATGGCTAAAAATAGACCTCCCACTTTCAGGTCATGTTATACACACATCGTAAATGAGTTTCGAACCATTATTGATTGTATTAGGTTATAAGAGTCCCTAATTCTTATCTCATAATATTATACGCATATGTTTGAAAAAACTATTTGGAAATAATAGGCGCTGCATTACGTGAAATTGACTCTTGTGCCGAGACTTAAAACAAAATGGAGTGTGAATAGTGATATTTAATGGATTGCCTGTAAAAGGTGAGCGATTTGTATTGAATATTGGTTTATCTAAACGTTTTAATAATGATTTATATAATTCCTGATGTGTGAAATAAGATTTTCTTGATTATAAACACGGGAGTACTTTGAGTCACAAGTATGTGTTTAGATTCAAGGAATTCTAATTGCATACATCAGGAATTGTAAATATTATTACTAAAACGGTTAGATAAACTAATATTCTGTACAAATCACTCACCTTTTACAGGAAATACGTTAGTTAATTACAATTATACATTCATTTTCGGAGAGCCTTGGAGAAAGAAAACTCATTCAGGTCATTGACCACAAACAATGGATCATATTTCATTTTTTTTGTACTGGTAGTAACATGATGCGTATTATAAACGGATGTGGAATTTAATGCTCTCTATTCACATACCAAATGTTGAGCACTTTAAAACGATAATGTGTAACATAACCATGAAATTCGAGTCGTAGTCGCTTTGTAATTTGATCTGGTCCGATCGGACCTAAACCGACACGGCGGAATAGCTTGACGCGAGGTCCGATCGGAGCTAAACCATCACAACAGGTTAATATAGCTTTCCATCCAGCGATAGGATGTTTAGCCGTGAAAACGTAACAAATATAGGTCTCCTTTCGCTAACTAATAAAAGCGAAAGGAGACCTAGTGAAAGGAAATAGTTTTGATGTAAGTTATAATATATAATATTATTACTTACCTCATTATCGCCCTGGTTTATAAATTAAGCAACATAATTATTAGTGGTAATACGTCACCTGAACGTTCAAGTAGTTAATAATTCAGTATGATTGTCACCGCATATAAAAATAATTTACATAGCAGACATTTTAATGAGTGAGCAACTCATATTTAATTTACACCAAAAGGTAGAGGTGTGTAACTCAGCTCTGAACCAGCTCAATGAATCAGATCACTCGGGTTTGAGCCGCTGAGCTACAGCTCAACAACATCATGACTAGCTCACGGCTCAATCCAACTCCTATTGTATCTGCGACTCCCTCCATAGATTATATTCTTGTAATTCTAATCTACGAATTATTATTTCGTTCTAAAACATTTAAATAATAATTACATTCAATAATTAAATACCTATGTAACATAACTCTCAGATCAGATCATGTAAAAAAAAAAACAGCTCTAAAGTATGAAAAGAGTCGCTCGGCGGAGTCGAATGAATTGCGGCGGCTCAGTCGGCTCAATTCGACGCGCGGTACGCAGTGAGCGCACGCTCATCGCGTATCGTGGACTATAGGTACATTGAGCTGATCTGCGAGCTGAGTCATTGAACTGGCTCACACACCTGAGCCGTGAGCTGTTCTGCAGCTCGCGTATTTTTGATGAGTTACACACCTCTACCAAAAGGTTACATAGACTTAAGTCCGAAGAATTCAAATTGTAATGTCGAAGTAGATTAGTGATTTCTGAAACGCAGCACCCAAACCCTTCATGAATATTACACCTGCCGCTATTTCTCATTCAATTTACGAGAATCACACTTAGTCCGAAATTCTGTTTGGATATATTAAACCTTTTCGATCATTGTACGGAATGAGGTTCCTTTAAGTAGATTAACATAGAGAGTGTTTAATCTGGACATCCACCAGCAACTTACACATATCATTACAGAAAACGAGCTCTTTAATCACTGTTGTATGTTTCATTCTACCGTGATAAGTGTGAGTGGGATAGGCGATAATCCATCGTCGGTTAGAAGCGTGGTGGGCCATTGCCGGGCATGCGGCATCGGCTCAACGGACCGCAAATTTGTCGGAACTAGCAACGAAATCGGATTACTATAGAATCCTTGGCAAGGGAGCGCTAACGAGCTCAAACACCATTAACAGACGTCACTGCCGTCTAAGAATTTCGTTGTTAAACCATGTATGGGTTATCAAATTTTTATAAGTATGTTAAATAATTACTATAATTATTCTATAAATGAAACATCGTTGCCTTTATACAAGCTTTATATAAACATGCAATGGGTCAAATCTTGCAAGTCGAATTTCACCCACTTCCAGCGATCGGATTGACTTGATATTTTGTATAGTGTATTGGAAGACAATGTTACTATAGTCAACAAAAAGTGCAGTCACCAAAAAAGCTTTTATTAAAAATGAAATTTTTAACACAAACTTATTCGTTTTCAAAATGCGTACGTAATATCCTTTTTTCTGTAATGTAGTTTCTTACAATACATTTTCTAGTACCCTAAATAAATGTATTTTAAAATCTCTCAAAATAATATTCTCTTGATATGCACTACGAAAAGTCTACACGTAGAACTGCTACATCGTAGCTGATGGCTACGAACGGACGCTTAGAAGTGCTACGAGGTGAGAAAACTATTTTTATTTTATTTTAAAAGGTACACCAACAGCATCAAGTATCATAAATTATGTACCACAGTATACATAGTAGGTAGTGTTCTTATACTTATGCCTATTAAAGGTTTTAACATTTACACAACATTCATAAATTACAAAACGCTAGAAATAACAAGTAGGTACTTATTGGTAAAACAAAAATTGCACAGGAAATTAATACAATATAAATGCAATAAGCTACTATTCATGGGGTTATTTTAAATTGAGGACTATACGAATCTGTTTTAAGTTAAAACCGAAAAATATACGTAAATAAGTAAATTATTTGTTGGGGTAAAAAGTTTAGAAATTACTCAGTAGAATGCTAACTACTCTTACTCGTGCTACTGGACTCATCATCTTTTAACAGTTCTTTCTCAAAAGAACTGTTAAAAGAGGATATGATTTTGGAATAGAAAACGCACATGCAAGTAAATGTTCATAATGTTTGAATAAACCACTGATTTTAATAAACAGATTCAAAAAATATGATAATACTTAGATGTTATATTTAATCCGATCGGGATTTTTTAATATGCTGTGATAAATCTGATAAACTGGAAATTGATTATATTTTAACATTTTAAAGGTGCATGGGCTATTTCATAGACATATTTTATAATATAGAAACTTCTCTTGTGCTGACCACAATAATTTAAGGGTTAACACATAGAATGTTAGTAACTGACTTGCCATTAGCAGGGAGTTGGTCGAATAATTATTGCAGGCATTTATCATCTTCACGCTGTTTTATGTCACTGTTTGGATCATTCATCACGAGACGAGTGGATAATGGAGGTCGCGCATCATATCGTGACGCAGAAATTCTCGGATCATGGTCATTTAAAATGTCTGTGCTCGAAAATAATTATTTCGGTAACCAGTCTGATTAATATCATTCTTGAGCCTTTTGATTAATTAAAAATTCCATTCGTTATTATTATTATATATTATTATTTTTGTTTATATGACATTAGAAAGTGACGGATATATTACTATACTATACTTAAACCTTATTTATTAATAAGGGGGTTAATGTTTGACTGATTAATTGTTAATATTTTATTAGTTACCATTGCTTAATGGATTCATAACTGATCAAGTTCACACTATAAAATTGCCATAATTTAAATATTTGTGCGAACTTCACGTAAATTTACTACTTCAATTGTATCAATGAACCTTTATGTCAGTGTAAGTAAGTGCATAATTTTATTGGTCGCTTTCACAACTTCATGTCAACGATAGAATATTGTGATGCTAAGTGAAAATAGGTTCTCAAGAAAGGTTGTAACTAGGTTTTATATTGTTCTTTGTTTGCAATGTGAGCTGCTTACGACTTCGTGGATCGTTAAATTCCCAAGGGAATGCTACCAGCATACTTAAAAGTTGGCACTCTTGAGTACATTAGCGGTATTACCTTATGTGAAGTAAGGTGTGAACTTGGCAAGGATTTGTGTATGTTTAAACGCATGTTAATTTTAAATACGACCTACTAAATGTTGTTTATTTCCCTTAGTTAATATTAAGTAAAACGCATTTTTGTAAAAATAAGAAAGTACAAGTACAGTTGCCTTTTGCGGTCGAAACCTTGGGACCATGGGGGTCAGGAGCTCGCCGTTTTGCTCGCACCTTGTCTTCAAAATTGATCGAGACCTCCGGAGACCAGCGGGCGGGGAGCTTTTTCCGCCATAAAATTAAATGACGGGAAATATATTTGAATAGTTTCAGCGGTTTTTTGTACATATTTGTTGTTAGCATTTTATCTTTTCAGCGGTTTTTTGTACATATTTGTTGTTAGTTCAGAAAGTACAATATTGAAATATTATTAATAGTTGTAGTTGTATCAAAGATATCATAATCAGAAAAAAAATTAAATGACGGGAAATATATTTGAATAGTTTCAGCGGTTTGATCAAATCCCCAAAATTAAAAAAGTATACAAATTAAAAAGTCTTTTGCTCACTTTCGGCACTGATGAACTTGTGATTCTACCAGTGGTTCGGAATACACTGAGAAGACTCCGGCAAGGCATTTTTGTGTGGATCATGTCATGATGGAAAGACAAACAAATAAACTGAATGTAGTATAGCATATTTTGTATAGTATTTTGGATATACCTAACCTAGATTCTAAAATCTGATTCATTAAAATTTTCAATCAACTATTTAGATTCGTAGAAGGTACGTGTATAAAATATAACCAATTAAGTTAATTAAACACTGTAATAATTAGTTACACAAGTCAAGGTTCTGTATTGCTAATAAAAAGCTCCAATAATAGAGTGGAGCGAGCGGGAAAGAAAATTTCATTAATAATGTAGTTACTCTCACCCAATTACTTCCCGATTAATTATGTCACTAGCAAATAACCTCGTTATTTTTTTCTATTTCTGCAAGAAATATATCTTTGTGATATTTCTTTTCATAGTTTATGAGACTCAGGCGATAGCTCAGTGGCTCACATCAAATTCCGTGGCGTAGGTGGTAGGTTTAAATCTCTCAATAAATTAGAACTTGGTTAAGTATATATCATGAGGGAACCGAAGCTCGGTAGGGTACTTTTTAGTACCCACCTAGCTGACTACTCACGTTATTTGTCACCTATCAAATAATTCAGGCGGTCCACTATCATAGCCTGTTCATGGGAACAAAGAAGCCAAGGGGCTGTGTGCTGACTGCATTCAGTAATATCAATACCTACTATGGTATAATTATGGCTAAACAGCCCATCCATCATTAAAAAAATACTTTCTTTTTTTGTATAATATTTAAGTGATATAAAAAGCATAGCTGTTGTTCTTCTAAACGATTAATCAAATTTAAAATTCAGAGGAAATATCACTATTTTAAGTCACAGTTTACTCTCATAAGCAAGGTTTACATCATAGTAGGTACGTTTACGAACCTACAGTTCGCTCAGTTGTAAACTTTGAATGTACCTAATGCTATATGACCCCCTGGCTTTGTAACATCAAATTAGTGATGTTAGAATAGTCACGTAGACTCTCTTTGGCTCATTTATTATTGAAGCTAACTATACAGCTTGCTCGGAATAATATAGTGTAGTAATTATGCGAGATTTTAACATACAAATATTGTGTGATTTTGAATTCCAATAGAATGCTACCAAATCTACAATGAGATAATCATATTTTCCCATACTTTTATAAGGGTAAAAAAATAAAATTGGAAATAATAATATGTTTTTATATCATTTATCATAAGGAAATCATCTTCAGAAATCATAAAAGGCCAAATATACCTAATTGTGAAAAAAAAAACGAATAAAACAATTCGTACAGGTCGGTTAACTAAAGCTGGCACGTTTCAACACATTTACACCGTCTCTCTCGCGCAAAGTCAAGCTTATGAGTATGAAGGAGACAGTTATTGTTTTGCTTTTGCTACTGCTCATAAATATAGAGTGGTCTATTTTTGCATTCGTCCATTAGACTTGACTGATTGCAAATTTATGAGTACTGTGAACGTGCCAGCTTTCGTTAACCGACCTGTAAGTCCTACATAAATACCCGTTATGATTCAGATCCAAAACGACAACGAAACAAATATTTACTTAACAAGTAAGATAATTTAAATTGGGCCCATATTTCGCACCTAATTCCACAGGCATGTTGTTAGTAGGATTTGTTCGTATCATGCGGTCAAATTCTCCCATAAATTTACGTTGTGATATTACAAAATTAAGGGCCCATACTAGCTATGAGAGCTTTTAACATAGCCGAATTATTACGGTCACGATTTATGTATATGCCTTTAATGCCTGCCGGGGAAATGAAAACAATTTGTTCTAAGAATGTATTAATTACAGAGGTATGAGGAACTGATTTATGATGTGACTGGGCATATATTTTTTCTTTTATAAAATTCTAGTATTACTACTTAATACTTATGTGATACGTATAATTAAATAAAAAAGTTATTTAAAAAAAAAAAAACGACTTTAAAATAAACTAAAAAGTATGAAATAACTAATCTGACACTGATTTGAAGTCAGCGAAAGAGCACGACGTGATGTTTTTCCTTTGACAACACACCCGTAGCTCGTATCAATAAACCAGGCCGTCATGTTTGTTCACATATTTGTTCATATCTTGAAAACTACTGAACCGATTTCGATGAAACTTGCAATGTTCCCTAGGTTGAAGTAAATGTAAACTAATAAAGAAAGAATAAGTACAATCCGATTAATATCTTCGGATATATGCGTGGACAAACATAATACATACATACATACACGTATGAAATTTTGTATAAATGTATGGAAGCCCTAATAGATCATACTATGTGAATATATTGCAGTTCCAATAATATTACATACAAACGTGTCGAATTGATAATCTCCTTTTTTTGAAGTCGATTAATAAGGCGCTGATAGCTCAGTGGTAGTAATAGTAGTCGGATACCGAGATGAAGAGAGAGAGAGAGACTTGGCACCAAGAGAGATCATAATATCCTGGAAGTTATTCTAGGATATTACGGTATGATCTAGGACGCATTATCCCCGGAAAAAATGAAGTTCCTATAGAATGCAGGTAAACACGCGGATCGACAACTAGTTAACATTTGTATGTTGTCTTTTGTGTAGTATGCAAAAAATCTTTAATAAACCAAATCCAATCCTACTACGTTTTTTATTTACTCTGTGATATACTACGATACTCTCAATCATATTTGTTACGTGATAAAACGTACATAGATTTGTATTAAACCATACAAATAGATTGATCATAAGGATACTTACATAGGTTATCTTTTACTCCATAAAAGCGTCAGATCCACAAAATCTATGGAGCGGACCTACTTAAATATTTAAAAAATCTTACCGAACATTAAACAATTTGTTTTGTAAATATTTCACACAGTACGTCAAATAACAAGGTCGGTATATCAAGTTACAATGCGGACAGCGTCACCATTAATTAGTTGTTTTATAATAGCCGAAGCGGTTAATTAATTGGTCTTAAATGAAGCCCTAAATTCAAATAAATGTTTTTAATGAACTGACAACATAATCTATGAATTATGTTACTAATGAATCATTACTTTGTTAAGTTTAGTAAACGAAGCCATCATTGTTTAATTCTCCAAAAACTTGACTATGAATAGATCACTAAAACACCTCACCATCTTTTTTCAATTGTGTTTTTATAAAACAAAGCAATTATTTAATAATTTTGGAATAATTTTGATATGAAAATTAATAAAAGCTATGATATTTCACTTAATCATAAAAATAGTAGCTCGGTCCAATTTTAATTCAATCGTATTTTTTACAATTGTCATCACTCACAAAAATCAACCCTTCCTAGCCTTAATTAACCTCAAATCTGAAACGGTAAAATCAATGTAGCTAAATTTAAATGTGAGGATTTATTTTTAAACACAATAATCGAGCGTGGCGCCATCCGGTTGACAGCGGGCGGGTGGCCACCTACAATGCGGCTGGCTGCGGCTAAATTTCCCAACGGGGGGACCCGCACCTCCGTCGACTTGTAACAGAAGATCTATTGGTTTCACTAACAAGACCACTATTGTAGGCTCGGTGAAAAAATTATACTTTAGAAAGATTAAATTGGATCATAAAATTTGCATAAATTACTGTCTATGGAAACGAAAAATGTATATCTCTTTTGTAAATTACCCATACAAAGTGTTAGACTACGATTGCAAAAAAGTATGAGAATCTTTAATTCAATACGTTTGCACATGTCACCATGTTTTTCACCAATTTTTTAGCATCACTGCGAAAGTTTCACCTCTTACAAATAAAACCCATCGTCTTTACATACCTATAGGTACATGTCCTGAATGCATTAAATTCACACACTTCTCATTCATAGGGAATGTTTCGAAAATATGAGGGAAACCACGGAACAGAAATTGTTCTTTCTGTTCCGTGAGGGAAACCAAATACATTTACGCATGCCATACTTTTCTTCGTACTGGCAAAAACAATTTGCTACAAAGGGATGCCACAGCATAAAAACGTTACTGCTGACATTTTAGCATTCAAAATCACACCAAAGTCAGTCAAAGTGAGTCACTAGCATAAAATACAAGTTTTTGTTCCGGTGGCACATAAAGTGGAAAGTTATCGAGACCTAGGACATAGCTTGATGTAACCTGTTGATTTATGATGGCCGAAAGCGACGTTGCCATTTTTCAACGCTAGTTGGACGGTAAAAACATTGTTTGTAGATGAAAGTAACAACTGAATTAAAAATATTGCATTTACATAAGATAGTAGGATAGTACTAAAATACCTTATGTATGGGACGTATCGATACGTTTGATATGATCAGCATTATTAATAGAAATAAGTTATATTTTCACTTACACTTTTTGCCCAGCAGCGGTAATTTTCTTGCGCGTAGAAAAAAGGTTCATAAAAGGGTAGTTAAAACAAATTAACTTCAGTAAGTAGTCGATGTAATATCACTACACGAGTAAATTAACATCATGAAGTATGTGCTAAGGCCATTACGCGCAACGCGCTTACATAAAATTAATTCACTCACTCAAGACGGTAACAAAAGTTACGACTGAGTTATAGTTCGATGTCGTTCAATTTTCAGACTGTTGTTTTTTAATTTTTCGTTTAAAATTTGATAAACATGAAAAAAATATATTTGTCTAAAAGGTAACTAGGAAACGTTTAACCTTTCAAAATAGGAAAACTAATTTAAAAAAATACACTTAAACACGTATTCACATTCGGGGTTTCCTATGCGTTAGCTATGGGTTATGTGTATATTGACACTGGTTGGTGAAAATTTGCATACTATAAACTCAGTTTATATCTCAAAACTTTCCTCGCGTTCTATAAACACTCTCTGTATAAAAAATGCTTATATAATAGAACCAGTTCATAACAAAAGTTGAAAGTAGAATATAAACAATATAGTCGAATTATTTTCAGTTGGGCGGGCGCAAATTAGTCGCGTGCATAGAGTTCGCTAGCAGTCCGTGTCCGCGTGACACATAAATTACTGGATCCACGACAACAAGTAAACACTGGAATGGATTTCCATCTATGTAGCATGGAAGACTTCAGTAATTCAGTTTAGAAAAACCTTTATTACCGTGAGCCTACTCTGTACATAAAATCCTATTTTGTAAATAAAATAAAACTAAATGAAAAATGTGTAAACTCCACCCAGTAACTAATTCCTTTTTGGGGGCGGGGCTGGGTCTATGCTTTTAAATTTTGTAACATGCTTTGCTTGGTAGTATAGATGCAGGCCTACCTTGCCTTACTCCTTCTGAGCTGGCAAGGTGGCGTGGTCTTGAGGGAGAGCGCTACAGTCGTGTAGATCCTCAAGGCAAGTGCGGTGATGTTTCCTTCTCGAGGTTGCCGCCCCGTTATTGGTCTAATTCCTTATGAATTAGACGTAACAAAAATCACCGGGCTACTTAACACAGGGGTGGCGAGGTCATGCCCCTGGGTGTCCACCATCGAAGAAAATCAGATGCTGGATAGCCATGACCTCCCGCGTGTTCGTGCCGTGCGCGGGGACCCGTACGGGAGGATGATGGGATCCTGGTGGCTGAGCCGACGAGCGTAGGCGGTTTAACGTCTCTGAGGCAACACTCCACTTTGGCCCGGATTTCTTCTCACACGGGAGGCCGCAGCTTAGCCAGCTGCGGTCAATCGGCTGCGAGGTCCGGTCAGACGGCCCCTAGGCGAGTTCACTCCCATTGGGGGCTTGCAGACGGCGGCGCTCGCTTACATCGCTAGTGGTAGCGATGTGAGTTGGTGCTGTGCAGTCTCGTGAGTAACCAATGGGGGGAGGACTATATCCCTCGACTAAGCCCTGGTGCTACCGTAGCATCGCCACTTGAGCACTCCATGGCGGGTGGGGATAGTTGAGGGACGAAATAGTTATACCGGGATTTTTATGGATTTAAAGAATAAAAATAACCACAAGGCGAGACCGGCGAAAGCTGGGACTGCGCTCCAAAAGGCGGGACCGGCGAGAGCTGGGACTGCACAACAGACGGCGGGACCGGCGCAAGCCGGGACTGCATCACCTTCAGCAGGACCTCCCAGGGGCGGGACTGCAGCGGGATCGTCTCGAAGCGGGACTGCGGCGGGACCGTCAAAAGACGGGACTGCTGCGGCACTGCCGAGGGTCGGCACTGCTGCGGGACCACCACTGGGAGGTACTGCAACCAAGCCCACCGGGCATAAGGGTACTGCCAAAGCTGGTGCGACAGGGGAACCTTGTGTCAGAGGTCAAACGACCTCGGACCTTGGGGCCTCAGACGCGACCGGCAGAGGCGGCACCTCTTCGTCACCCGGGGGCCGGCACGAGTCAGGCGGGCGCCGGGCTCGACTATCGGGGGCGCAAAAGAAGAAGCGCCAAAGGCTGAGACAGCAGGCGGCTTTAGAAGGGACTCCTACGGGAGGACCATCGAAGAGGCCGCGTGCTGCTCTAAGTAGCGACAGCGGGGACATGGCGGCCAAGAGGATGAGGACCCAAGGTCAATCGTCCTCGACCGGATCCTTTAGGGATGCGGTGGCGGCTGTGAAACTGGCTGTCGTCACAGTCCAGTACCCGGAGGAGTACTTGAAGGCGGAGGATCTGATGCCTATTCAGGAACTCATAATTGAGAAACTGGAAGAGGCACCGGATCCTCTACCTGTCATCACAGTTGCGCCCGGAGTTGTCGCAGGTGCATTGCATGTTTCCTGCGACAACTCTGACGCAGCGAACTGGTTTCGGGGTGCCATCCACAACGTGGAACTTGGCTCCCTGAAACTAAAGGTTGTCAACGCCAAGGACCTTCCAAAGCCAGTCAAAATGGCATGGAAGTGTCGCAACTTGGCGTTGCAAGATTCTGACCGGGCCGTTCGGTTGCTCCAGCGGCTTAACCCTGCCTTGAGGACGGACGACTGGAAGGTCGTGAATACTCTCACCGAGCAGACCGGCATCAGTCGTATCGTCCTCATGGACGGGGTGTCCGCTGGAGTCATCAAGGCCGCGGGCTACTCTCTTCCAGGAGGAATTGAGCGATACTCGTTCAAGCTCCTGGAAGACAACACGGGAGAGGCACCCACTGCGGAAGCAGGAGTGGAGCCCTCCAAAGATGGGCCACCGCAGGGTGAGGAGGCCATGGACGAAGCCCATGCTCAAGACGGAGCGCAGGAGGCAGCGGTCCAGACTGGGGCGTCAGAGGCGGACTTCGAGGTTGACATCCTCGAGGGCCTCGATACCCTGGGGATTGCGTCGCCAACTGCTCTCGAGGAGAGCCAGGCGCTCGAGGGGGAGCCTCAAAACTGAGGCCCCTCTATAACACCACAGACCCATCAATTCATTCAAGATGGCGGGACTAAGGTGCGTACAAATTAATTTGCATCATTGCAGAGCCGCTACTGCCCTTCTGGCTCGGCAATTGAAGCTTAATACATACGACGTTGCCTTGATACAGGAACCTTACTTGCACAAAGGGACTATAAAAGGCTTAGGTGGGACAGGGGGCATGGTGCTCTATGACTGTCCAACTAATGACGCGAGGACTTGCATCTATATCAGGGGCGGTATAGAGGCAATGCCCTTACGTACTTTCTGTTACAGGGATCTCACAACAACTTTGATCCAAGTGGGGACGGGAACAGAGAAAAGGAAAATCATCCTTGCCTCTGCCTATCTCCCATATGAACAAAAGGAACCAGTAACACCACTAATTAGAAGACTGGTTGACTACGGCACCCAAAGAAACCTTGACCTGATACTTGGCTGCGATGCGAATGCACACCACGTCGTTTGGGGCAGCTCAGATGTCAACAAACGAGGGGAGGATTTGTTGGACTTTGTGGTAAGCTCTTCTTTACAAATCCTGAACGCAGGCAATAAACTCACTTTCAGGACATCTGCAAGAACTGAAGTTATTGACCTGACACTGGCCTCGAACAGGGCCAGCGCTCATATTGAAAATTGGCATGTATCGGACGAAATCTCTCTGTCTGACCATAATTATATATGCTTTAGGTTTAGGACGGCGGGAGAAGCCGAAACTAGACGAAGGAGAAACCCAAGGCACACAAATTGGGACTCGTACAGGAGGGACCTTAAAGTAAATCTAGGGAGCCCTAAAGGTAAGCTTAATTCCATACTAGACATAGAATTTGAAGCGGACAGAATCAGGGCGGGCACCATTGGTGCATGGATAGATAATTGCCCAGAGAAAAAGGCCTTTTGCAAAAAGGTACCATGGTGGACTCCTGAACTATCTAAAATACGTCAGGAGACACGACAGGCCTTCAATGATGCAAAATCCAGGGAAGATTTCTCTGGCTATTCTAGCATGCTGACGAGGTATAGCACGGCGGTACGCAAGGCCAAAAGAACCAATTGGCGGCAGCATTGCACGTCCATCGAAGCTCTGCCGAGTGGAATGAGGTTGTGCAAAGCAATGTCCATGACTAAGACAAACCCACTATCATCTGTAAAGGATGAAAGTGGGCATTTAACGGAAACTGGACAGGACACTCTGGGCGTGATGTTTAGGACTCACTTCCCAGAATGTATACTGCGCGACAGCGATGAAGAGGAACCAGTCACAAGTGACGAGCTCACAAGGCACACGTCAAAAGATAACTGGCTCACGGCAAAGAAAGTGGTAGATGAAAATAAACTGAAGCTTGCCATAGCGGGCTTCCAGCCTCTCAAATCCCCTGGTCCAGATGGCATCTACCCAATACTATTGCAAGAAGGGGCGTCTATTTTGATACCCCATTTGAGCAAGCTCTACAGAGCCTGCATAGCCTTTAGGTACGTACCCAAGGCATGGCGGGAGGTCAAAGTCACCTTTATACCGAAGGTGGGTAGACCGACTTACGAAGAAGCTAAAGCTTACAGGCCCATCAGTCTATCATCTTTTCTCTTAAAAGCTCTGGAGAAACTGGTAGACAGGTACCTAAGAGAGGGACCACTTAAAGTATTCCCTCTACATAAACTACAGTGCGCCTACAGCCCTGGCAAATCTACGGAAACGGCATTGCACTATGTTGCGAGTCGAGCCGAGGTTGCGCTAGAGGGACAAGAGATCTGCGTCGGAGCTTTCCTCGACATAGAGGGAGCCTTCGATAAGACAACATTTGAGTCCATACGCATCGCTGCAAAGGAACATGGCATCAATGACACCATGTGCAACTGGATTGACTATATGCTGAGAAGCAGGATAGTCAGATCGGAACTGATGGGAGACAGACTTAGCGCAAAAACAACAAGAGGTTGTCCGCAAGGCGGAGTGCTGTCACCATTATTGTGGTGCTTGGTAGTAGACTCGCTACTCACCAAACTCAATACCGGACCATTCTACACAGTAGGCTATGCAGATGATATAGCTATAATGGTTAATGGTAAATTCCCGAACATAGTCTCTGGATTGTTACAACAGGCGATGAGGATGACAGAAGAATGGTGTACAAAGAACCACCTCTCTATCAACCCAAGCAAAGCAGTCATTATTCCATTCACGAGGAAGAGACAACTAGGAAACCTAGGAGAGCCCTCCCTCAATGGAATAAAGCTGCCCTGGTCTACCGAAGTTAAATATCTGGGTGTAACGCTTGATAAAGAACTCAGGTGGAAAACTCATGTGGAAAATATTACGACAAAGGCCCTACGGGTGTTCGGCATGTGTCGCTCCACGTACGGTAAAACTTGGGGGCTAAAGCCCAAAGTGATACGATGGCTGTACCGGACAATGATAATACCTATTATCACATACGGCAGCATAGTGTGGTGGCCAAGAACAAAGCTTGCCTCGTGCAAAGCGACACTCACAAGGTTACAAAGAACAGTGTGTCTTGGAATCACGGGTGCTTTCAGGACAACACCTACGGCAGCGATTGAGAGATACCTCAATATCACTCCACTGCATATGACGGTTGGATTGGAGGCAAGGAAGGCATTACATCGTCTTGCTGTTGCTGGACTATGGGATGCCTCCAAGCCAAAGACTAACCATACAAAATTCGATGAAAATGAAGGTCTGGATCGGGTAACAAGCATGATATCCGATAAAATTCAAACTACGTTTGTGTTCGAAAGGTCTTTCAAGGTCCAAATCTCTACAATAGAGGACTGGACGAAGGGACTTGATCCACCAGAACCAGAAAGTCTGGTTTGGTACACTGATGGATCCAAAATGGAATCAGGTACAGGAGCGGGAATATACGCAAAAGGTTACAAATGTAGCAAAAGCTTAGGGAAGATGGCAACTGTATTCCAAGCAGAATCATATGCCATTATAACCTGTGCTCAGGAGAATATAGATAGAGGAACCAAAGGTAAATCCATCAATATTCTTAGTGACAGTCAGGCTGCAATCAAAGCCATGGCATCCTACAAAGTGGACTCCGGACTTGTTCTGGATGCTGTCCGAACCCTAAACAGGCTTGGGAAGCATAACAGGGTAAGACTGATGTGGGTCCCTGGGCACAAAGGAATCCATGGTAACGTAATGGCCGATGAACTGGCAAGAGAGGGCTCAGCAAATGACTTTGTGGGTCCAGAACCATGTGTAGGCATTTCGACGTGTCTCGTAAAGGCCACATTTAGGGAGTTCGCAGATCACAGCCAACGAACACATTGGCTGTCTAACACCGGTCTACAACACTCCAAGAAATTCCTAGGCTCTACGTTTAAAGCCCGGGAATGCATTTGGAACATGAGTAGGGGGCAAATCCGCTACCTGCTTGGGGCCTTTACTGGGCACTTTGGAACCAACGACATGCTCATGAAGATGGGTCTAATCGCGACACCCATGTGCAGGTTGTGTGGGGAGCATACGGAACGCATGGAGCACCTTCTGTGCACATGCGATGCACTGGCTGGTAAGCGAATGAGTCTCCTAGGGATCGGATATCCAAAACCAGAAGACTACAGGCTCATATCTCCTAGCATCGTTGTAAAACTCATGAAAAGAGTTTTCAACGAGACTGGGGAGGAGTAAGGTTTCTAGGGGACCACAATAGATCCCAATGGGTCGAAGTGTCCGAGTTATTCCTCGGCCCCTGCACAAGATAAGATAAGATAAGATAATTCCTTGATGCTCTTATTAAGGTTATTTATATACTTTGATTTATGGGGCTAATAATTTAGCTACATTTTAAAGTTGTATCTTCATTAGCTAAATAAACTAAATTAAACTTAAAAATAAATGCCTTAAAACGATTGCTGTCATATCTAGGCACCCGCGCTTCTCTCTTGACCGATTGGAATAACAACATGTCCTCTTAATATCACTATAAAAATCTATAGCTATCTCTCACATACAATATCCGTCACAAACAAGACAGACAAAAGTCAGTTCGAACTTTCGAAGTTAGAACTGACAGTTAGAGCTGCAGCTCCATCCATTAATTCCGGAACAATATATTATTATTGTTATGCAACGTTGAACCACTTTATTATGTACTAGCTTTAGCCCGCGACTTCGTCCGCGTAGATTATTGCTTTTTTCTAGACATGAATCATTGTAACAATATAGAGCTTTGTTCATGGCTATAGCCCGCCACTACGTGTGATGTTTGACAAAAGTTCAGGAAGATTGAGAGCTTACATGCGAACATGCCACATAGAATTGAAACAGTCCTGCCCGATTTGAAGAAGAAGATCTGAAAATCTAGTGGCAGAAATATGCATACATACACTGTCCGATTATCTGAAGAAGAAATATGTTTTTTTTTGGGAGGTGTCGAGATCGGGATTATTTATCTAAAATTACGCCATGAGACCTATCCACAAATTCCTCAACCATTTCATGACAGCTGAGATATTTGCTCATGGCACACGGACAAACAGACGAATACACCTATATCCACAAGTTCCTCAATAATTTCCAGACAGCTGAGATGTTTCTGTCTGTCTGTCAGTCTGAGGAGAGAATTTGCCTCCTTATGTGTGTAACTGTGTACCGCTTGTACAACGGACAGTTCTCTGAAGAATTGTTTGACTTGATGCCCACGGGCTACCTTCTACCATCGCAACTCTCGCCATCGACGGGGAGTCCATACTCATATATTGGAACCGAAATGGTTTCTACTGTGCGGTTTCAAAGGAGTTTTCTAGCGCGTAAACTCAGGCTGTGGACTGAGCTCCCCGCCATGGCGCCAGGGTGTGAAGATATTTCTGTATGGTCGGCAACGCACGAGTGATACATACGGTGACCGCTTACCATCAGGCCGGCCGTATGCTTGTTTGACACCTTAGTATTAAATTTAAATAATAATAATAATTTATTTAATTACCCGTAGAAGACAGACAGACAGACGGATCGACACGGGCGGAGATCTATCCAAAAGTTCCTCAACCAGACAGCTTAGAATTTTTCTCGTGGCAGACAGACAGATAGACAGATGGGCGGCAGTAGGCTTCTTAATAACATGATACACGTGTACATTATTTTACTTGAATACAAAATTATGTGAATGAACAGCTTAAATACAAAATTTAATCCCCCTGTTCACTCATTAATGGATCAAATTCCAACAACACCGATATTCTTTGCGTTAGTTTCCAAATTTTAATTATATTCCAAGCTTATATAATAAATTTAGTATACTTCCATACACAACTTCATCCCTTTTTTACCCCTTCGGGGTCGGAATTACCGAAAACGCTGAGGCACATATAAATTAATTTTCAATCATCAACCTAAACACAAAATTTGAAGGTCCTAACTTCCAAACTGATGGACTTTCATACAAACTCGCATCCCCTATTTTACCCCCATAGGGGTGTAATATTGAAAAATCCTTCGTTAGTGGATAGACCTACACTTTATAATTATAAATTTAGTGATGTTTACTATGGAAATGAAAAATTTTCGTATACAACTTAATCCCCCTTTTTCCTCTTCGGGGGTGGAATTATCACAAACGCTGTGACAACTTTACTTTAATTTTCAATCGTCAGCCTAAACACAAAATTTGAAAATCTTATCTTCAAAACTGACGGACTTCCATACAAAATTTCATGGCCTATTTTACCCCCTTAGGGGTGGAATTTCCAAAAATCTTCTTTACTGGATACCTACACTGTATAATAATAAATTTAGTGAAGTTTATCGTGAAATTGAAGGCAACTTCATTCCCCTTTTTCCCCTTTCGGGGGTGGAATTATCATAAATGCTGAGATAACTTTACATTAATTTTCAATCGTCAGCCTAAATACAAAATTTGAAGATCCTAACTTCAAAACTGACAGACTTGCGTACAAACTTTCATCCCTTATTTTACCCCCTTAGGGGTGGAATTTCCAAAAAAACCTTCCTTAGTGGATGCCTACACCGTATAATAATACATTTAGTGAAGTTTACTTTCAAATTGAAGGACTTGCATACACAACTTCATCCCCCTTTTCCTCCCTTCGGTGGTGGAATTATCACAATCGCTGAGATAACTATACATTGATTTTCAATCGTCAGCCTAAATACAAAATTTGAAGATCCTAACTTCAAAACTGACGGACTTGCATACAAACTTTCATCCCTTATTTTACCCACTTATGGGCGCAATTTCCAAAAATCCTTCCTTAGTAGATGCCTACACCGTATAATAATACATTTAGTGAAGTTTACTTTCAAATTGAAGGACTTGCATTAACAACTTCATCCCCCTTTTCCTCCCTTCGGTGGTGGAATTATCACAAACGCTGAGATAACTATACATTAATTTTCAATCGTAAGCCTAAACTCAAAATTTGAAGATCCTAACTTCAAAACTGACGGACTTGCGTACAAACTTTCATCCCTTATTTTACCCCCTTAGGGGTGGAATTTCCAAAAAAACCTTCCTTAGTGGATGCCTACACCGTATAATAATACATTTAGTGAAGTTTACTTTCAAATTGAAGGACTTGCATTAACAACTTCATCCCCCTTTTCCTCCCTTCGGTGGTGGAATTATCACAAACGCTGAGATAACTATACATTAATTTTCAATCGTAAGCCTAAACACAAAATTTGAAGATCCTAACTTCAAAACTGACGGACTTGCATACAAACTTTCATCCCCTATTTTACCCCCTTAGGGGTAGAATTTCCGAAAATCCTTCCTTAGTGGATGCCTACACTGTATAAGGTATCTTTGTGCAAAATTTCAAATCTATAGGTCCAGCGATTTGGGCTATGCGTTGATATATTGCTTACAAACTTTCATCCCTTATTTTACCCTGTTAGGGGTGGAATTTTTAAAAATCCTTCTTTTGTGGATGCCTACACTATACAATAATATATTTAGTGAAGTTTACTTTGAAATTGAAGGACTTGCATAAACCACTTCATCCCCCTTTTCCTCCCTTCGGTGGTGGAATTATCACAAACGCTGAGATAACTAAACATTAATTTTCAATCGTCAGCCTAAACACAAAATTTTAAGATCCTAACTTCAAAACTGACGGACTTGCAAACAAACTTTCATCCCTTATTTTACCCCCTTAGGGGTGGAATTTCCGAAAATCCGTCCATAGTGGATGCCTACACTGTATAAGGTATCTGTTTGCAACATTTCAAATCTCTAGGTCCAGCGGTTTGGGCAGTGCGTTGATATATCAACAATCAGTTTATCATCTTAACTTCATCCCCCTCTTTCCCCCTTCGGGGGTTGAATCATCGTAAACGCTGAGATAACTTTACATTAATTTTCAATCGTCAGCCTAAACACAAAATTTGAAGATCCTAACTGCAAAACTGACGGACTTGCATACTAACTTTCATCCCCTATTTTACCCGTTTAGGGGTGGAATTTCCAAAAATCCTTCCTTACTGGATACCTACACTGTATAATAATAAATTTAGTGAAGTTATTGTGGAATTGAAGGACCTGCATACCCAACTTCATCCCCCTTTTTCCCTCTTAGGGTTGGATTTATCACAAACGCTGAGACAACTTTACATTCATTTTCATTCGTCAGCCTATGCACAAAATTTGAAGATCCTAACTTCAAAACTGACGGACTTGCATACAAACTTTCATCCCTATTTTACCCTCTTAGGGGTGGAATTTCAAAAAATCCTTCCTTAATGGATGCCTCCACTGTTTAATCATAAAATTAGTGAAGTTTATCGTGGAATTGAAGGCCTTGCATACCCAACTTAATCTCCCTTTTTCTCTCTTCGGGGCTGGAATTATCACAAACGCTGAGACAACTTTACATTCATTTTCATTCGTCAGCCTATACACAAAATTTGAAGATCCTAACTTCAAAACTGACGGACTTGCATACAAACTTTCATCCCCTATTTTACCCTCTTAGGGGTGGAATTTCCAAAAAATCCTTCCTTAGTGGATGCCTCCACTGTATAAGGTATCTGTTTGCAACATTTTAAATCTCTAGGTCCAGCGGTTTGGGCAGTGCGTTGATATATCAACAATCAGTTTATCATCTTAACTTCATCCACCTTTTCCCTTTTCGGGGGTTGAATTTATCACAAAAGCTGAGACAACTTTACATTCATTTTCATTCGTCAGCCTATACACAAAATTTGAAGATCCTAACTTCAAAACTGACGGACTTGCATACAAACTTGCATCCCCTATTTTACCCTCTTAGGGGTGGAATTTCCAAAAATCCTTCCTTAATGGATACCTCCACTGTATAATCATAAAATTAGTGAAGTTTATCGTGGAATTGAAGGCCTTGCATACCCAACTTCATCTCCCTTTTTCTCTCTTCGGGGCTGGAATTATCACAAACGCTGAGACAACTTTACATTCATTTTCATTCGTCAGCCTATACACAAAATTTGAAGATCCTAACTTCAAAACTGACGGACTTGCATACAAACTTTCATCCCCTATTTTACCCTCTTAGGGGTGGAATTTCCAAAAATCCTTCCTTAGTGGATGCCTCCACTGTATAAGGTATCTGTTTGCAAAATTTCAAATCTCTAGGTCCAGCGGTTTGGGCTGTGCGCTGATATATCAACAATCAGTTTATCATTTTATATATTAAGATTTTCACGGTCACATGAAGAGGACACGAGACAGTTTTAGCTCTTCATCTCTTTTACTGTATCAAAAAATATGATGAATTCATTAACTCAACGTCTCACTGTTATATACTGGTACTATAGCAATATAGTCCACTTACAAGGCCAGATTTTACTAAAATACTGTAAGATGTAGGTAGATCTATATCAATTTACCTAGCAAGAGGTCTCGCAGTAATGAAGAGTTTTAAAATCTACTGTTTCTAACTGTACTGTGTCACAGTGTAATACGCACTCGTAATTACTGGTCGTACTTTAATTGTTATGATACAACCTGCAAAATGACAACGTAATACCTGACATACTACAGTGACGGGGCACTAGTTAATGCTGACTGGGTATAAGATAGTGCTTTGTTATTATTTGTGTATCAAGTCATTAGACAAAGATATTTTTTTATAAGTTGCTTCTAAAAAAGGTCTTCTTGAACGGGTTTGGTGTTAAAACTCATTTATAAATTCGTTTTGCGATGGGGACCTATCACAAGAAATGTGTATTAACCATACCTTATTTACTGAAAAGAAGTTGGCTTAAACAAGCTAAATCTGTGTTTTCACCGTTGGTAAACTTGGTAATTACCACAATATGAATTAAAACACTTTCTCCAATGGCCGCCATTGTTACGATTATACTTTTTCTGGTGTTGCCATTCCTCGATATTCAAATACACAATATCAAAATAAACCGTTTTACACCTTCATAATAAATAATGCTGACAATTAACTATAATTAATCAATATTCAATTGTATGAAATTTAATAATATTCAAATAATATAATGTTAATGCTAACATGTGTAACAAACACAACTATGAAACTAAACCGCCGATTGAATTCGATTTTTACGTACGTTTCGCTTCTTTAGGATGTTTCACGACACTTTCGCTTTTTTATTCTAAACTTTGTTAAAGTGCTTACAAAAATAAATTGACATAATTAAATCGGGCATAGGTTCATAAATGCATACATATGCCTACTTAGGAGTACATAAAGGTACATACCCCTATCTAAAGGACTAAAACATAATAAAATATTCAAATAAATTATATTAGATAAACTGATAGAACACTGATAAATAATACGTTTCTCTGCCACTTGAATTGAATAGTGGCTGACATTATAAAGTCTTATTGCTACTATATTACAAAGACGACAACGGACCAGTTATGGATTGCTATATAAATCAAAGTTAATGTTTCTATTGGCATATATCTACCGCAGTGCCACATGCGTACTTATCGATAATTAAACAGTAAGAGCCTCTATATTGTTTGAGTATGTGAACAATTGACCAATAAGTACCTTGTAGGCGGTATCTTTAAGATTGCCCTTTTACTCAAACTTCACAAATACGTCATTTTTCCTATATAATATTAACAAAATCTTTTTATTTCCTTCTCATTATTTCACCAAAAAATGCAGTGGTAAATTTAGGTAAAGTTGGTAATAATATTTGAATTTCGAATGAAACCTAGGAATACTAAATGTTGTATAAAAAAGGAATTTCAAAGAACTTTGCCAACAATTTGCAGTG
This sequence comes from Achlya flavicornis, assembly GCA_947623365.1. Taxonomy (NCBI): domain Eukaryota; kingdom Metazoa; phylum Arthropoda; class Insecta; order Lepidoptera; family Drepanidae; genus Achlya; species Achlya flavicornis. The sequence goes on from OX392474.1 coordinate 6,661,698, forward strand.
AGCCCGCATTGGAATCAGCTGACACCTTCGTTAAAGATTCATTCGTCTAACCTGACTATGCAAAAAACATAAAGCTTTTATCAAATTAGTAGACCTACAGTTTTGATTTTCACTCTCTTTTGTAGAATTTTGGTTTTCGTTACATGCCACAGGTTTTGAGGATGTCTCACTATTATTAAAATGGTATTCTAGATTTTTAAGATACCAGCATTAGTAAAATCGGTAATAGAAATAGAGTACCTACGAGTTGTGCTTAATAAGAGACATAGCACTTAATCTATTCATCTAATACCTACTTATAACAAGATATTCTCAGATCGTGTGGCACGGCACTACACAGCAGCTTCATATTTGGAGATTAAGCCAGCGATAATGCAGATGGAGGTGTAAATGGCAAGACAGGCATATAGTGATTGTCGTGAGCTTACACGCCGCGCCGCAGACGCTATCTGTTCTTCCTATAGTGATGGTAGTTTAAGATATTGATAAAATATTAATATTAAAATAACAGTATGGTAAATGTAATTTAACTATAATTATAGTAACAATATCGTTATCTGCTCACCGAATAAATAAGAGCTAGCTAAGTTACCCATCGAGCTTAAACGATGCATGGAATTTCTTCACCCGACAGGGTTCGAAGAGAGCATTTTTGTAGAAGAACTAAAGCTAGGTACATCACTTGAGAGCCAGTAAGGGACGACACGCCACCATAACTTACTAGCAGTAATAGAATTTCAATCAGTGAGGATTGCATACATCTAAATATCCAGCAGAAAATATTCATAAAGAAGCTTTATCCGATAAGCGCTCAGAATTTGTGCAGGTATTCAAAGTATTTATCTACGTACAGTATATTTAATAGTATCGAGTGCAAAGATAATCACTATAGAACATAATGCATTCCATCCTGCTATGCAACGTAGATGCCAGAGCGTGTTTAAGGCAATTTCGACTGAATAGCACTGTCGAACGAGTGAAGTGGTTATGTCTATGATACTTATCAAAACATGCTACAACAGTGCTTGAACGCGCCGAAGCTTTACATAAAGTACTTCAAGGTATTATCGATACAATAGTCTATCTTGGTAATTGATGAGCTGCGTGGCATGTTTATATTTTAGAAATTGTTGAGCTATTTAGTACTTTCTCGAGATCTTAAAGGTACTAGAGGTTGTATAGTTAATTGATAGTATCTTGGTGACCGAGCTTTGCTAGTTTTTTTGTTAATATTAATAGTTTTTCTCACAAAAGAAGGAACTTGGAAAAAAAGGGAATAAAATAATCACAAACGTGAGGACTCGAACCGGGTCTTCTGGTTTCAGAACCGCCCGATTTCCTAGCTGAGCTATTATAAGCTTGTTGACGGTGGTGAAATTTAACTTCGTATTCCAATGATATTGTAGCAGTTTTTCATTGCCTGAAAACACGGAACGAAACCTAGCTAGTTCGATTTATCGCCTCCGAAACCCCATGCATACTAAATTTCATCAAAATCGTTGGAGCCGTTACCGAGATTCAGATTATATATATGGGTACATATATACAAGAATTGCTCGTTTAAAGGTATTAGATCGATTTGATGGTGTTTTTGACTGTAAATAGGCATATGATTATAATCCAACAAAGGTATGGACAAAAGCACACAAATCCTAGAAGGAACCGAAAATATGGATGGTAGCCGATTTCTTTAATTAAATACTATTCTCAAATCATTGTAGGATTCCAAACCTTTAATTATTCCTTCCCACTTTTAGTAACAACTAAGGATTAAGCCAAAAACTACACAATTAATTCTATAAAAGTTCAATCTTCATTCGCCAAAAGAATGTAGGTACTTCTTCTTCCTTAAAACAACAACTTTCTCGTCGAGTTCCAATTTCCAAACGTTTGAACCTCGAGCGTTTTGTGACTGTCCGAATATGGTTACTATTTTTGCTTGGGAATACTTTTAAGATGTAACTTTTCAAATAAATCAGTAGGCATTGCTGCAAGACCTCTCGAGGCGGATTCGCCCGCACTTACTCTTTGTTATCTCGAACTGCCGGGCCAAGTTTCGTTGACTTATTTAAAACTCCATATGCTTTACAAACCGTTCTTTTGTTTAAAGTTTATTTGGCATTTTTATAATTTAAAACTAAGGATTCTTCATGCTGATAATTAAATTGGTACCACTATAATATTTATCTTATCCTTATATTTATATTTTCAATCTATTCGCTGACAATTGACGCCTTCAGAACGAATCCAAATTCCAATTTCATACGGAATACGGCCCCAGAACCTCTAAGGCTTTTATTGAATAAATTAACTTTTATTAAAATCCTGTTTGTGACCCGTCGACGGCCTGCGCCCGCTTCGACTTACAGACTTATTTGGAAAAATCAGATTACACTGCCATATAAAAACTGGCACGAGAGGATCAAGTTATTTATACATTTATTCTGCGTAAATATTAAAATTAATTTCGTACTTTATGTGTACCTACTTGAGATATTGAACTAATTTAAATTATTTAAGGTTGAATAAATAACAAGACAAGATAATTGTTTTGATGTTTAGGTGTTAGTTTGTTCATAGTTAAGATGCTTGTTGCAAATTTTGGTTTGCAATTGTTTTCAATGCTTGAAAACGTAGGTAATAAACAACACAATTATGAGGTATTAATGTAGCATCATCAATCATTGAGATCAGTTAATAATAAAACTTTATTCATTCAAGAATAACGTAAGAATACGAGAGGCCAAAGTAGAGTTGTGCCATACAAAAGTTGCGCAAAGCCAGCTTATTAAATACTCAGGTTGTTAGCTATGTTTGATAACAATGAGATCAAGCGTTTCAATTATATACGTAGACGGATCTCAGCTATCATTCTTATTAGATACTTCTGGTTCGAACCCAAATATTCGGAAAGCCAAAGGGTCGCAAGGAAAAAAGCTATAAAAAAATTTACGAGGTACATTCATCACTAAACACTAGCCCCCTTATTCATAATGAAGTTATCAAACGTTGATTAGCTAAAATTCCGAAGTCTTTATCTGACACGTGACATTTGGTGATCGAAAGAGTGAGACGGGACACACTATTACACTGATTTAGTTAAAAAACGATTATGAATAAGGGGGTAACTACTTTCATCTATAGTTTCTGGGATAACCTTATATTTAAGTATATTTATACCTCAGCTGTTTCTGACGCGCATCTGTCTACGGAGTTATTAGGTTTTCTATGATTTCGTGAAACCCAGAACAATTAAAGTATTCTTAACATCGATATGAAATACAATCACTTATGACAATAAAGTTATAGTATTAAAGCAGTGACTGACAATTATGGATCCAAGCAGCATTTGCTGAGCAATATGATTCCAGCGGTGAGTGCAGATAAAATTTAATTGAACATGTGCGAGGGTTCCCACAGGTTCCCAGCTAGCTCCAGATTATGCTGCATGAAAGCACGCCTAGACCAACCCGTGAGTTTCTCGTTTGTTAAATGAATTTTAATGAACTAAAGCAGTGGGCTGATGGAAAACTTGTTGGCCAAGGCTATAGAAGTGCTAAGATTAAAAGTGAGTAAAAGCTTTTCTCTTTGAAAAACTAGGGCGAATTTCACAGTGTTTCCGATAAGAAAAAATACTTTATTCAGTGGTTCAAAGCTTATGAGATAAAGCATCTACTTTCTGTTCAATTAATATCAAATTGAATACACTAACCAGTTTACAGAAAATGTGACCGAATTACTCGACTACATTTTAATCATCAATGGGTAAGAATTGCATTTTTTTTTAAATTATAAATCAATAAAGAGTAAAGCAACAAAATAAACTGCAAAGAATTGAATGGTAATAAAAAAATCTATTTTAACGTACCAATGCCTCTAGTCTTGTCGCACCTTGTTCAGTTTTATGTTAAACTTGATAGCAGTCGTAACATACGTGTTCATGAGACAAACCAACTCCAAGGAGTGGAGTAACTCGCGGCACTTTTACAAAGAAGCTACTCCACATAAAGTTTCGCTTGACGTGGATTCCGAACGAATGTCGCCAGAGAGTCGTTTGAATAAAGTTAGCCCACTGATTTATGGGAAAACTTTTAGTAGTACCCTGTCCTCAGAATGTGTGACCGTGTGTATTGTGTGTTCTATCTTTTGGCGTTTATTCTATAGTTTTGTTATTGCTTAATTCCCAGTGGTGAAGTCCATGTTTTCATTTACATGTTTGGAATAGTTGTTGATCATTATTTTTAATGTTGTTACATTTCTATATTATGGTTTCTGTTGGATATCTGACTTACATATGATGCATGCTAAATAAGGCAATAAACCCGCCCATAAACCACATCAAACTTGAGCCGCGTGCAAGCAGTGGTACCCAGGAGCTACTATTGCTTCTAACTAGGTCACCAGTGCAGCTGGTGGGAGGCCGTCATAATTACCACTCAAAAGTCGTTCCTACTAATCGGCTCTCAAGTCATTCTAACATTATTTTTACGCATTCATAATGGGCAAGGCAGTATTTTATACTGATTTTCCTAGAAACTAAAGATCATTGGTTGGATTACCGGGAAGGGCAAGGTACTATTGATATTCCTTTTTTTTTAATATGGCCGAGTGATGACGACAATATTCACCAATTGACGGACTTTATAAATGGCGTTGGTGAGATGTATGTTTGTTTTATTTTATTTAATACAATAATTGTCACCACACATTGTAGAAAAGGACTATTCGGTGAGCGCTGATCACCGAATAGTACGCGTAAGGGTGTAAAATCTTCTATTGAAATTCAATCATAACGCTCTATGTAACAAGCTAAGCTAACAAACCCGCGGACGGCACAATTAGCCGATTCAGAAGATAAAATGTAAAAACGGCAAACTTTTATGTAATTAGGAAGCTATCTTACATTTCGAGTTCACGTAAACCTTTGGCTAGAGTCAAAGTTAGAATTCAATTTGAATCCGCGAATAAGCATTTAATTGAAAGTAATTTCTCTAAGCATTCAATTAACTTGATATAATATAAGTTTCTACAAAAATGATTATATTAATTCAGATACAGAGCTAGATTTTAATACAGCTATTTGAACTGTAATGTAATTTAATTAGCCACTATGTTTGGAGGTTTCAATACATAATAAAGATAAAATACTAACTGAGTCAGGAATGAATCGCAGGGAAAACTGAGAGCTGGAAAGCATGATATTATGTGTATATAATTATTATATTAAATGTTGTAAATTAATTATTAAACATTATTCTCAAATAAACTGAAGCTAAATTGATTGATTATTGAATTATGAATATGTTATAATATAATTTATTTTATGATTTTTATGTACAATTTCTATGATCTATAATTTTTACTATTTTTTTTTTTATGAATTGAACAAATTTACATTTGAATTCAAAAAACTCATATTCATAATTATAGTTTTGTTCGTCTCATAAAATAACAATTCAAACAAACTAGATTATTTTCAGCTAAAATAAACTACCAATTCGCCTGTAACACTTTCCGTATCTAGTGTGTTGCCTAAACAGAGGTGTCAAGGACGTTATCTAGCCATGTCGCCAGAATTAACGGCGGAAGAGGCCCTCGCGACCGGCTGCAATAAATTACGCCTCAAGTTGATCCCACTCAACAGATAAATCAAATGTAAAGGATGGAATGGGAATTCGATGATGCCCGTGTTTATTTCGATTTGGCAAAGGCCTCTCGAGCCACGGCCCATCCCACACTTTGCAGAGCTCGCGCGTAAGTAGCGTTATTGCTCTCGTACTTTATTGCGGTGTGCGTCAATGGGCCCATCAGACGATTTGATATGCATTGAAACCAAAGTATTTTTTAATACAGTTGCTCAAAAAGTGGCGTATTGCAGGGACGTATAGCGTTCGGGATGTGGGCTATTACATACTCAAGCTTTTTCTTTACCTTTTCCGAACTCGTGCGTTCTCTTTCCCAACTGTCACAATAATGTCTATTTAAAAAGAAAAAACCAACCACGAAGTTTTTACTAAAAAAAAACATGTAAATAAAAAAATATTGGTTTTTATTTTTCAATTATAATTTTTATAAGAAATAAATGATTAGTTAGTTGAGTTTATTGTGTTTTTATTATTTTATTAAATTGCTTCATTAACCTTAAACTTTTTAGTACACTATCCAAGTTTGAGAGTGTTCGAAATAATTATCACCAGTGGAATTTTTGGGGCGGCTAATGATGCTTATACTTGCAAATCATGTATAAGAATGTTTAGGTTTCATAAAAAGCTGTGTTGTGGCTGATCGGAGCTATAATATTATTACTAGCTGTTCCTCGTGCTTTTACCCGCGTTCCCGGGATAAAAAGTAACTTATAATACTCGGGCATAATGTAGCTTCCTATTAGTGAAAAAATTTTGCAAATCCGACAGAATTCCAGTGTTTAGCCCACAAACAAAAAACTCTTCCGCTTTATTATATAAGTTTAAATAGATTGATTAATAATTTATCCGGATTGAGTATCAAAGCTGTTCACATGTTGAAAAAAATAAAAGCTAACTGTTAGTAGCTAAATCAAATGTAAATAAATAATAATAAATATTTGTTGAATATTTAAATTTCTCCCGATTTTAATTGGAATAGTTCAATAAGTGCTATCATATGACCTTTACTATGACAGCCAGTATGATGCAGAGCGAGAGCGTAATACGTAGCTGTCACGTTCACCTGCCTGAAAAAGTTGGCCTGTTTTATATAGTCGTGTAGAATGGTAACGCTCTTTCTAGAAAGAGCGTTACCATTCTACACGATATACCTAGGTATATCTATCTATTTCTATGATACTACCCATATAAGTATGAAACTAATCAACGTGAAACAGTGATGTCATTAATTGTCAATCTTCAGCCACTTGTAAATGTTAAAAGGTATGTAGATGTACTTCAGTTGAAAACAAAGCATGAAAATTAACTTATTTTGTAAATTTTCCTCAATCTTACATAGCTATCATCTATTCATAAACTAAATTGAATGGTAAATGTCGAGCAAATTCAGGCATGAATAATTGAAGATTTAGAAGGAAAGATCGGTAACTCGATGGAATAAAACGATTTTCTTATCCATTTAATAAATAAATAAATAAGACCACTCAATGCGACATTTTTATATTGCCAAAGAGACACAAACTTATAGTAGGATGAAAATAAGATTAAATTTCTCTTCTTATTACAAAAATTTCGTAATTCGTATAGTCACACGATTCGAATAAATTTTGAAATTCAAAACGAGATCAAAAATTTGTTTTTTTTAAACCACTATGGTGGCAAACAAGCATACGGCCCGCCTGATGGTAAGCAGTTACCGTAGCCTATGGACGCTTGCAACATCAGGGTATCACTCGCGCGTTGCCGATCCTAAAAATATCACATAATAATATATACGCCCGTCTTGAAGTGTAATTTGGTACATTCTTATCAACAAGCCAATAATAAGTGCCCTATTCAAAATATTAAATTACAACATAGCTTGAACAAAATTGTTTTACCAAGCTTTGCTACCCAAATACTGCCTGAATAGGTTCCCAAAAAGGTACACAGCGCAGTCCAATAAACTATTTTCTTTACAACGGCGATAAGATAATTAGCCCCTCTGTATAAATATCCTTATTACATCCCATGAGATGTTAAGTAAAGGAGGTAGGTGAGTAGCAATTTACGAGAGAATCCCCGACAGTGTCGCCGCTTAATTCCTAGCGCTGCACCCAGATAACCGCTCCGCTCGATTTATTGCTTTAATCAAACCTACAATGTATTCTGACAAAAACTACGCACTAGGAGAACAGCATTTCAACTGATACTGCAATATTGTTTTATTGTTTATTCTGTGAATTTTATGAAAATTACAAAAATAACATATTTTCAATCCGGTACTTTCAATATTGGTAGTACTGTTTGGATAAAGTTTCGTAACTTTTCATGTTTTCAATTTGATTAATATCGTTTTTAACTTTTAGAATTCGTATAAATGACAGGTTTACGTTGGTATAAATACATCGTAGAGTCTCAATACTGTTGATAAAATAATGTTTTCATTTAATTTTATTTATATCATTTAATCGTGTTTGTCTACAACAAATGTCGCAATAAAAAGTTTAATCTTCTTATATTGAAAAGAATTGAATGTTATATTTTGGCGCGGTAACTTTTGTGAGTGAAGTTGTGCATCATTAGCGCGGATTCAGTGGTGGTTCGCTGGCTTTCAGACTTGTTTCATTCTAAAGTCAATGGAAACTACGCTTGTATTTAAAACACTGGCTATAAATGTTTCTGTCGCTGTATTTTTTTTATTATTTCGACCAAAAACAAATTATTTCTCAGTTTAGGTGTATTCCGAACAGATAGTAGGTATAGTCAACTGTAACGTTCATAAGTGCCTTATCGGGGCCTATAGGTACTGAATAAAATTACTGAATGACTTTTGATTTTGACTGTATAATTATTAAATTATATTGTTGTTTTATATGAAAGAAAAATATATATTGACTATTATCCTTAGTCAGAGGATACTAATATTACATTGTGTATACGTTATATATTTATTTGCACGTATTCATGCTCGTAGCTGCTCGTGGAATAGCTACGCCGTAGCTAAAATTACTGACGTAGACATTGTAGCTTGCAAGTACTAACTACACAGCAAGGTAATTTTGCAAAGTGACCCCACTACGAAGTACTTTTTGTATTTCATGCTAATATTGCATAAAAAGAATGTTGATAAGTAAAAGTTCGGTCAAGTATCGTAATATTTTTAATGTAACATAAATTAAAGTTTATTTTAACTACTCGTTTCCACCCTACGGTTTCACCCGCGTTCCCGAGTGATATTTATTGCTTTTCCGCTATAAAAATAATCCAATGTGTAAATCTAGAACATATTCTATCTGTAATCCGCAACGAAGTCATCCGACAAGAAACCAAAATAAACGAAATAGCTCAACGAATGAGCAAGCTGAAGTGGTAATGGGCCGGTCACATCTGCCGCAGAACCGGTGGTCGATGGAGCAGAAGAGTCTTAGAGTGGGACCGCGTCTTGGCAAACGTAGTGTGGGGCGCCCCCGAGCTAAATGGAATGAAAAGTAGCCGGACTAGACTGGATGCGGGTGGCTATGAGTGACGCGCCCTGGGAGAGGCCTATGTCCAGCAGTGGACTTAAATAAGGCTGATGATGATGATATAATTATGTATGAAATACAATCTATATTTACAAAATATAATCTATATATAGAAAATTTCCTCAAGCCTGCCGCTGCTTCCGATTAACGGCAAGGTTCCCAGAAGGCTGGCAGCGTTTCCTCTTTGGATAGCCAAGCTGACGCGTTGGCGGAAAAAGCTCCCCGCCCGCTGGTCTCCGGAGGTCTCGATCAATTTTGAAGACAAGGTGCGAGCAAAACGGCGAGCTTCTGACCCCCATGGTCCCAAGATCTCGACCGCAAAAGGCATAAAAATATAATTGGGTCCAATCGATGCATATTTTTTGAATTTTGAATTTTCCGCACTTTTTATGTATGTATTATGTTCAAACTATCCGCACTTCGTTTCAAGGCATTTTGCTCGTACCCGCGCTCTCGGTCCGGACTCTATTCTAACTCTGGTCGAGATGGTATTTTTATGGACATACATTAAATTATATGTTTACAAGTACATGCACTATAACTCCAATATAATTATGATCTTTGGACAAATATAGACATAAAATCCAAACTAAATTATTAAGGCACATGGGAATCTAACTTTGGTAATAAATAGATTTGTTATAACTATAAACAATAATATTTTATTAATTCGTATTTATGATTTAAAATTGCAAAGTATGTTTGTTAAGCAAAATTATCATTTATCTCCTTGCCTTGCCTTGCACTGCACCTATCTTTTATAAATACCTAAGAAAACGTAATGGTGGCGAAGGCCACTAAATATGTATATTTACCTATACCTTTTTGTATAGAACTCAATTATGCAAAACACATTATAAATCTATTTTTACGAGTAAGTTAAACATTATACATAATTTAAAAATAACTCAGAACACATTTCGCAAGCAATTAAATTCAAAAGCCTTACAAAGTTGCATTGCGCCTCCTACATAAAATGTTGCTAGTATTTATACTAAATTGTATATATACAGCACATATGGTTGTGAACTAAGCTTTAATATATATATATATATTAAAGCTTCGTTGAAAAACTTCCCTTTGAATGTGTAACATCGGTTCATTAGCGAGTATTCACGTCGCGTCAGCGGTCTGTAGCTGACGAAGTGCCGGCTCGGCAATTCGTTTTACATTTGACCTAAATTTTATCCTATAGTTAAAGGGTATGAGTTTTAGTTGACGGGTAATATATACCTATACACATACAGCTCGTGGTATAGCATGATAAGCCGTTCTTAAGCGATCAGCAAGTTAAGCTACCACCGTCGTGGTCGGTACCTGGATGGGTGACCGCCTAGTGGTATTTGAAATCGAGCATTTCCGTGCTTCGGAAGGCACGTAAAGCCGTTGTTCCCGGTTATCACTTAATTGTAATAGTCCTTAAGCTATTTGGAGGCCTTCTAGGCGGTTTGAAATCTTTTGTTGGTAGGCGTTTTCCTCTTTCACCTTGCTGTCATGGTATAAATATTCGAAAACTGATTTTACAAATCTTAACCCCTATCAAAAACATAAGCTCAGCAGTGGGAAATTATAGGCTAATTATGATGATGATGATATATTTTATATCAATAAAAGTTTATGCGCGAACGCGATTTCATTAAAAATATTTTGATGACGTATTAACCCCACTGTCATAATATAGTCGTACACAGTTTAACTTAACTGGTGTTATTGCCGTGTATCCGTCTCCCTTTCCCATACACAAATCGTCGCGTTATAGATGGACTTCGGAATTTTTGGTTATTCTTGATTTTTATAGCGTTTATCATGAGTACGTCCGTGATGGACAGCTTTGGCAATAGGACTAGCTCACGCAATGGTCCCCATACATCCGTGTACGTGTACACTAGTGTCTCCTTGTATTATTGTTGATCACTTACTGAATATATGTATATGTTAAGTATACAATGATAGGGGCGTACCTTCTAAGGCTTTAAGGCCGTTCGAAGTCGAAGTTAATGGGGGAGTTATGTTTAGCATCACCGCACTAGTGTTTAATGATATTATACCGATTACGTTAAGTTTGAATCTCACTGTAAGTGATATGTGTGTAAACGAAGCATTCTTAATTTAACCGGACAAAACAGTATGACAGCAGATAGCTGTAAAAAAAAACCTGCGCGCCATATTTTTTAACGTTCTCGTTGTGTGGTTGACGATTATCAAAAAAGATATGTCTGTTTTTTCCTCGCAAGTGTGTTGAAAAACGTCGTATGTCACGCGTGTGCATTAATCATTACACTCTCGCACTTATCGCGGTCACCTACGTCTTACCGCCTCATCTGCACACATGTGTCACAATGTACTATTATCCATAATGTTCATTTCATTATACAACCTTCTTATTCCTAACTAGCAAATAAATAACATACTTATTATGGTAAATTGGTTTCTGGCAGTCGAGCTTCTAAAGCTCTGTACCTACAGTCGTAATGATTTGTGTACTAAGAATATGTATGTCATATTTGCCGATATTTTTCTACGTTACTATGTAAATTAGCATTAGAATTGGCCCCAATAAAGATTTTTCTCTTCATATTGTTGGACTGAACATCCGCACAAGTTAGTAGGCGCATTCCTAACTAACTAGGCCACCGCAGCTGAATGCCAGCTTAATCCCGAAACATGTGCAAGCGAAACTACGTGTAAAAGCTAGCTATATAATAAATAACATAGAATCTTCGTTAATAAATTTATATAATCACCCCAAGTTTAATCAAAATTAATCTCACTAAGCTTCGCGCAAACAAACTAAGCGTTTCATTTCGCAGAAGCTACATGCTCAGATTTGCTTCAAGTATAAATTAAAAATACAAACGTAAGGATTTGCAAGTATAAAAATATTTTTGATTATCTTATTTTCACTCTTATACACTGTTTGGATACTAAATCCCCTCCCTATTTCAAGTAACGATTCGCTTACTACACCTCTCAACATAATTTTCTTCGTGTGGAACTTAACCTCCAAATTCCCAGCCACACTTCTCACTCTTATTCCCAATCTTTCAGTATCAAAGCTGTACGTCTCTGGAACTCTCTCCTTCAGACTATAAGATGGGCCCAGACCTTAGTCTTTTAAATCTCTTGTTACTTCACACTATCACACGCTATAAACTTCCTCGTGTCCTGCCTGTCTTTCTTATTTCTAGAGCTATTATTTCATGTTATGACTATTAATTTTATTACATACTAGCTGTCTCCTGCGGTTTCACTCGCGTCACTGGGATAAAAAGCTATAAAATAGCTTATATCCTTCTCCATACCATAGGCTATCTGCATGCCAAATTTCATGATGATCCGTTCAGTAGTTGAGGTGTGATGGCGTAACAAACAAACAAACTCACTTTCGCATTTATATTGTTATACTAGTTAGGAAGTTAGGATTAGTATTTATTAGATTATTACTTTGGTTATTTATTTAAGTATTAGGATTTTTGGTATACAAATAAAGTATCTTTATCTTATTTTGTAAGTATTATAGTTATTTAATAAATAACCATAAGGTAAGACATGACATATCCAAACATGCACACATACTTTCATTGTACATAAGATTTATAGGATTATAGGACCTCCTATCAATATAGGGGGTTAAGATTTGTAAAATCAGTTTTTAAATATTTATACAACATGACAACAATGTGAAAGAGGAAAACGCCTACCAACAAAACAATCATCATCATCATCATCAGCCTATAATGTCCCACTGCTCTGAGCACAGGCCTCCTTTTACAAATCAGGGTGGAAGAGAATCGGCAGATACTCCACCACGCGTGCCCACTGCGGATCGGTGGAGGTAGGCTAGCGGTCAACCTACTGTTGCAGTTTTCAAGCCGCCTAAAAGGCCTCCAACTAGCTTAACGACTATCACAACCGAGACCAACGGCTTTACGTGCCTTCCGAAGCACGGAAACGCTCGATTTGAAATACCACTAGGCGGTCACCCATCCAGGTACCGACCACGACGGTTGTAGCTTCACTTGCCGATCGATTAAGAACGGCTTATCATGCTACACCACGAGCGCTTCCAACAAAACAATATCAAAGCTAAATAGTATTTATGTAACAACCACATAAGTTGTAATTAAGGTTGCTTTACGACTGATACGCATATTGACTGGAAAATTTCAATGTTTGAAAACAAACAAATTTACAGTGAGCGAGGGGGGCATGAAATCGAGGAGCGGCATTCCAAACTTTCTATTTGCCTAATTAACTACATTCAAGGGACCCTTTCTTGATTAGATCACGTATCGAGAGGTTCAAAACGGATCTCGGGTAAATAGAAACTTTCTTTTATTGTTGTTTGACGTCGATAAACTGACGGACAAAATGACGGTAGACAGCACCGAAATATCTTTACACGCTTAGTTATAATACCTTTCAAAACTACTATGAATCAGGGTAGGAATATTATACGCAGGGGACTTGTTTTTATATTCGTTTTATGAGTCTATAAAAATATTTTTAGGTACACATTTATTAAGTTGAAACGTGTCTTGGGTAATTGAGTCAGCTTACCGTTTTACCAAATTAAAAATATTAATCAAATAGAGGGTATTGAGTCGGCTCAACGCCCCTATTTGCCCTTCATTAGTGACTGGTTGACAACCGTGAAGTAGCTCCTTAAGATACTTTTTGATGGCTTCTCAAGCTAACACACAATGTATCACCACTGTATTTTATATTTGAAAGTCATGGACATCAAAGTTAAAGCCATTATTTTTTTGCATTCGCTTTATTCAACCACAACTGAACGAAGTATGAAGGTAGCTTATCTTTATTATAATATCATTGGTACAGTGTATGTTGGCTTAGCCTCTGTGGCATGAATAAATGAGGGCAAAAGTGTAAACTATGTTGTTCCCTTTGAAGTTTTCTTTGAGATGTTCCTGCTTTAAACGACCGTACTTAAACACATAATTATTATAGGGGCCGTGAACGTTGTGAACTTAAAAGGTTTGTTTTGCTATATTCCTGAGCTTCCAGATTACAGATTACGAGGTTTAATTAAACATTCACAAAGAGCACGTAAAGACAACACGTAATTACACATTTTGATAAATTAATGTGATAAATTCAGTGGACTTGGAAATGAATATAATTTACGAGAGTTTATTAACTTTAGCACCTATATTTAAATAATATATATACCTAGTAACAAACAAGGTATCATGTTTCATAGCAGTTTCAATAAAATATGTAATATTTATTGAGAAAAAAAATTATCATAAAAATATTAGGTTCAGTACTGCTTTTTAGCTCACCGCCATTTCCAATTTCTACATCTGCCAACTTCCGACACATCTCCCAGTGTATGAATTCCTTTATGAATGTTATATTAAACAGATATTTATTAACAAACAACTTGAGTAAGTACTCTTTTGTATTCTAAGAAACTCCATACATAGCGCTTTAATTACAAAGTCGTCAAGTCGCAAACAAGTCGCCGGGGAAAGCTAGCTTTAAAATAAATTCATAGTGTAGACAGATATCTGGCTTTGTCTGGAACGGTCCTGGGATACGTGAGGAGAATTCAAAGTATTATGTCAGCTCGCCCGCCAACATGAAACTGTCAGAGACGTGGTGTTTTCATCAGTAATGTGCATTTTGGTGTAGCATACAAAAACAAGCCACACGATGTTGCTCATTTATTTTCCACCGCAGCATTGAAACTGCACTCATGAAAAGTCAAAATAATGTCACATATGTGGAATAATATTTAAAAAATTCACTGAATTTCCTAATTTAAGTTGAAACAAGCAGTATATTCAGTGTCATAAAAAGAAAATCCAAAAAAGGATTCCACATATTGCACACGATCATAAAAATTTGGACGTTCACTTTTATTATAATTTTTGCTGCTAGCTCCGTTTGCTAACAAAAGTTGAATAACAAACTGCAGTAGCTGAAAGTATTTTCCCTTGAGATAACCTCAATATTAGTTCTGAATTTAGGAACTACAGGTCGGTTAACGAAAGCTGGCACGTTCACAGTACTCACACATATGCAATTTCAGGATACGGTATGTTTTATTATATTATTGACAAAACAATAACTGTCTCCTTCATACTCACAAGCGTGACCGCGTACGAGAGAGACGGACAGATGCATGACGGCGCATGCAGTGCGACGTGAACATGTGTTGAACGTGCCAGCTTTAGTTAACCGACCTGTACCATAGGTTATGTCGTGACGTTAAACATGATACCGGAATATTAACATTCAAGTGTAGACACTAATCAATTAACTAGCCTAACCTCAAGTCACTTGATCTGTCAAACTTAGCTTTGAATAACATACTATAGATATATATCTATGTCTATATTTATGTAGATAAATATAACCTCTATTAGATAAACCGGACCACAAGACGCAGAATGAATTTCCACCCACACGTTATCGATAGCCTTACATAGTCACACTTATAATAATGACCAAGATCATTTGATTTTCTGATGAAAAATTTACAGTTTTTTAGACTAAACTGTTTCATAATTAGATTTATCCAATCATTGTTTTGGTTTGAAGTGATATTTTATTAAAAAGTGATTCATACATTCATGAAATTTTTATTTGGTTATAGGTATGCAAATACTTATTCAAATAATAGATAATTTACTACTGAATAAAGATTATAATAAAAAATATATTGATCTACGTCATCTACACACTTCATTGGCGCTGGCAAAAGTCATCTAAGAATGGGCAGACAGAACCCTCAGTGTGCGAATCAGACCACAGTATTAAATTGTGGTCACACTCAGATTCTCGGCCGTTTTTTATTAATAATTAACGTAATCTTTCAATATTATAAGGCGATCGAAAATAACGAACGAATATCAACTAAAAAACAATTTTATTTTTACTGATACGGTGATACCTATTCCGACTAAAGATAAGTTGGCAACATCATCATAATCGAGTTTTTTTATTTTTTTTATTGTACTGTGTAATTTTCCCAAAGAAATGTTTTTTTTCATTTACTAAGCGCGTGTCCCCAGCCACTCTAACAACTGTTATTTAATTTATTAACTTAATATTCCTTTTTTCACATAAAGCTATTCCAATTTTTACATGCATTAGGCATTCATTTAATACACATATTATACTTTTTATCCCAGGAAAATAATATATACCTCGGGAACGCGGGTGTAACCGTGGAACGGAAGATAGTAGATAAGCTATATTTGTGCCACCAAGCTGTCAAGTACCTAAGCAAGCGGTCCAACGGATGGATAGTGGCCACCACAACCTACGGATATTAGCAATACATAAAATCCACCTAGGATTACCAATATGTTGCCGACCTTTGCAAAGCCTAGTAGGTAACTGCAGCTCTCAAGTAAAGCTGCCGGAACTCACCGCTAAGTGCTTGGCAACAGATATTCAACTTGACTAGCCAGCCAAGCGACAACTATCGACGTACTAAACTGAATCACTATATGTTTTTGAATTAAAAAAATCCAGGTTATGATCTATCTATACGATACGCCAATTTTTATCTAAATCCATTCAGTCGTTACGCACACTTAGCTGTGTTTATCACTATAACCAACATACACATACACAAACTATTATAATATTAGTAGTACTTAAGTACTACTAAATTATTTGTTCCTCTACTTAGATACGATAGGAAGTAAGACACTCGTACAATATTTGATAAGGTAACATCAAGCAACCAACAATTTTGCCAGTGGTCGCAGGTTACAATGATTATCATATTTTCCGTATTGTACGCACTCCACACTTATTGCTTATATCTTTTCTTCGTGGAGCATTCTTATGTAGGTAGGTGCCCTCGGGACTTTGAACCCTGACCTCCTCTAACACACAGTTTAGAGCTACGTATTCAACGTAGGTAAATAATTTCAGTGCATTATATATAATGAGCTCAGTGTTCCGACATAATTGACTTGCAGGCTTCGTTCACGTTCCCTCCAGTATACTTGATTATGCAACCAGCAACTTACCGACCGCTCCAACCATAACCATATAAGCGTGGATTAAAACTCTATGCGCTGCTAGCTGCTAACAAACATCTTCAACTTAGCTAAGACGGCGGACTTGTGTGAATAGGTTATGGTAATGAGGACAAATAAACACAACAGGAGTTTTAAGTTTCCTGGTTAATAATATTCATAAAATCTGATCAAATTTATATAATTAGACACGTATTTGCGAATTATAGAAGTTTCATCATCACCTTTCTACCACCGCAACTCTCGCCGGCGATGTGGAGCTCAACGGTCCACAACGGTTCAGTAGGACGTTTCTACTGCAAACCATTGGGATGTGGAATGTGCCCCCATTACGGTTTTCGGGGGTTCTTCAAAAGGGGCGTAAAAAGAGCTCTTCAAGGTCGGCAACACATCGGCAATCCCTCTGGTATTGCAAATGCTCATTGGCGGCATTGACATGCTTTGTGACCACTTACCATCCATCAGGTGGACCGTCTGCCTGTTTTTCAACCTAATGATATAAAAAAAACAAGAAAAAAACTGACATTATATTGACTTCTCATGTAAATGCACAAAGTCAAATTACCTTACATTAAAAGACAAATTGTGTACAATAAGAAACGTGCGCTCACCCAAAGTTTATTTACAAGGTACCCACACATACAATTTTAAATTATATTGACACAAGCATCACGTAAAACGCGGCATGGCGGATTAAAACCAACCCTGTGTCGTTCCCGTTGCCGCTTACAAACCCCCGTTCCTTTGTTGTGCAAAGAAGGGAAAGGAAAAAACGTTTCACTAGCTTGAGAGAAAATCATGAAAATTGCTTCTAGATTTTTTCCCAAAGAGAATTAATAGGCGTGTATACATCTACCGGCCTTGATAATTTCTAATGTCACCTGAATTGTGCCTTGCTCATTGATTCGTTTCATTTGTATAGGCATAAAACCTATACATTTTTGCGTAGTTATTTTCATGTTTGAAAAATAAATAAAAAAATATTTTGCAAATATGATGAAAGGTTATAATATTTTTTCGGGTTACATAGAAAATATGTTTTTGAAAATGATAAATGTTTATAACCTAGTGTAATTTGTAATAAATATAATTGTTTATTGTGGTCGCTAATGACCTTAAATGTTAAAAAGCGACCTAAAATAAATAAATAAAAAAAAAAAAAATAAATAACAAAACATATTCGTGTTAGAGCGATTCTTATCGATAACGCCATATTCACATGCACGTGTAATACTTACACTATTAATTTATTTTCCTGTTTTGTTTTTTTTATGTTTAATAATATATTTAGGTAAAGGTACTTTAAAACTACATAAATAATCAATGATGTTATCATTACATTACATCATTACGTATGTGTATTTTTGTATCTGCTGTTTATGTTTATTATAAACAGTACTACACATAAGTCAATTTAGACTGACGATATGCTCATAACATCTCTCCTCAAACATGTTTGAACATACGCGTTCCTTAACTGTTTTTCTTAAACAAAGATTAACATGCAAATATGTTATATACCTACGCAGAGACGGTCAATTCAATATGCCTGTGAAAGATAAGTTGCAAGCTGGATAAAATGGCAAAACGCAACACCAATACAATACGCTTATCCCGATACAGAATATTCTAAAATATCAAATATTCAAATAATGTTTTCGTACTCAATGTTGTCTCTACTCTGGATCTCACTACATTGAAACCCGTATAAATCTAGAAAGACGTTCATATTCCCACTTATTATAACTAGGGCGAGTTATGCCGCAATCTCAATGCAATAAACATTCAGTCTGGAGGCACGTGCCAACGACGAGTCGCCTTTCCCTGGTGCCGCCTTCGACGTAGAATAAATAGAAGAGACTAATGAAAAACAAACACTTCGGTCATACGATTGCATGTAAAGCGAGGATATAGTAAATTTTCATAACAAGCTGTTGCAATTTTTAGGGTTCCGTAGCCAAATGGCAAAAAACGGAACCTTTATAGATTCGTCATGTCTGTCTGTCTGTCTGTCCGTCTGTATGTCACAGCCTTTTTTTTCCGAAACTATAAGAACTATAATGTTGAAACTTGGTAAGTAGATGTAGTCTGTGAACCGCATTAAGATTTTCACACAAAAATAGAAAAAAGAAACAATAAATTTTGAGGGTTCCCCATACTTAGAACTGAAACTCAATTTTTTTTTTAATAAAACCCATAAGTTTGGAGTGTCTATGGATAGGTCTTCAAAAATTATATTGAGGTTTCTAATATCATATTTTTCTAAACTGAATAGTTTGCGCGAGAGACACTTCCAAAGTGGTAAAATGTGTCCCCCCCCCCCCCCCTGTAACTTCTAAGAGAATGATAAATCTATAAAAAATATATGATGTACATTACAATGCAAACTTCCAACGAAAATTGGTTTGAACGAGATCTAACGAGAACGATCGAACGAGAAATTCATATCAAATACTCAGGTCTATTCTACCATTTACTTATATACCTACAAGTTTGTACGGAACCCTCGGTGCGCGAGTCTGACTCGCACTTGGCCGGTTTTTGTTTCTAAAATGAAACATTTATGATGGTGTTTTATGAAGGGATTGGTGATTGAGATTCAATTTGTGCTTGCATGAGCTAATGGTAAAAATGGTTGTGGATGTGACGATTGACTAAAAATCATCTTTCCCCAAAAATCAAATCTCAATACCAGAACTATACGTATACGTTCGAATTGATCTTATTGAACAAGTGCTTGGGGCGAGTCGTTCCAAGCTCGAGATTAATTTGGGTCGAGATGCCTAAATTATCTGTTAAAACTCACTAACTCTGACACAGAGATCTTATAATTTTTTAAGAACCTTTAAAATCAGATCCAAATTTAGTATAAGTAGTCAAAACTATATCATTTTTAAGTTTAAGTTAGCACGCACACATGCACCCTAAGCACACCCCACACTTACACACTCACACACACATACAAACATGAGGCTATTAATTAATAAGTTTATGATGTCTATTTTTTTTTTTTTATACCACTTAGGTGGCAAACAAGCATACGGCCCGCCTGATGGTAAGCGGTTACCGTAGCCTATGGACGCTTGCAACACCAGGGGTATCACGCGCGCGTTGCCGACCCTGCAGAAATCTCTTCACACCCCTTTTGAAGAACCCCATGCTGTACTCCATTGGGAAAACCACGGCGGGGAGCTCATTCCACAGTCTGAGCGTCCGCGGAAGGAAGCTCCTTTGAGCCCGCACAGTACGAAACAATTCAGGTTTCAATATGTGAGGATGGACTCGTCGATGGCGAGAGTTGCGATGGTAGAAAGTAGCCGTGGGCATCATCTTAAACAATTCTTCAGAACACCGTCCGTTGTACGAGCGGTAGAACACACATAAGGAGGCAAAGTCTCTCCTCAGACTGAGAGGCTCTAAACCGCTTGTGAGCTCGGGATCGTCGACAATTCTTATGGCACGTCGTTGAACCGAGTCTAAAGGATCAAGCTGGTATCCAGGTGCCCCCGCCCATAGATGACAGCAGTACTCCATATGAGGCCGGACTTGCGACTTGTAAAGTTGCAGCCTTTGCCCCGATGTGAAGTACTGCCTCGCTCTGTTGAGCACTCCGAGCTTTTTGGATGCCAGCTTAACCTTGCCTTCTAAGTGACTTCGGAACAAAACGTCGCTAGAAATGTCGACGCCAAGGATCCCGATGCTTTTGCTGATGTTCAGGGACGTGTTCTGGAACTGTGGAGCCACAGCAAATGGGATTTTCTTAGCGGTGAACGCGCAGGCTTGAGTCTTGGTGGGGTTGAAATGGACTAGGTTTAGTCGACCCCAATCGGAGATACTAGTTAGTGTACTCTCGATTTCAGACACCAGCCTTTCGCGGCTTTCCTCAACCTCGGAACGAGGGATATTTGCGCGGCCCGTATAATGGGTGTCCCCTGTACTGTCGTCCGCATAGCAATGAATGCCGTCAATAGACAGCATATCATTGATATGCAGTAGGAACAGTGTTGGGGACAGCACAGAGCCTTGCGGAACGCCAGCATTTATGTCCATGCTATCGGAGCAGCTACCGTCGACGACGGCTCTTATGCATCTGCTGGACAGAAAGCTGGCAATCCATTTGCACAATCCCTCGGGAAGCCCGTATGATGGTAACTTCGTTAGAAGACCCCTGTGCCAGACCCGATCGAACGCCTTCGCCACATCTAGGCTCACTGCCAATGCCTCACCTTGACTCTCGATGGCGAGTGACCAAAACGGTGCGTGAGATACACAAGAAGGTCACCAGCTGAGCGACTGTGGCGAACTTTCGGTCGCTCAACAAATCGTGATCCTCCAGGTATCTCAAAAGCTGCGTGTTGATCACTCGCTCCATGACTTTGGATATTATATACTTTTTATTTGATTTCTATTCTATTTAATTAGCATGTTCCTAATTCTTGTTTTACTGATTGAGAGAGCACTGACTCCCAAAATACAAGTTTGATCTTAGTTTGGGTGTCTGAGGTTCACACACTTGATGTAAATTCTTTTACAATAAATAAATATTATTATTTATTACTAGTGATTATGGTCGAAAGGATGTCCTTAGAAGATAAAATAACTTTTTATTAAATCAATAATTTTCAAAGCTTTACAACTGGACGCCTACTTAGAATTAGCTACCTATTTGAGGGTGATTGTAGAAGAAAGACACCAGCAAAACTACTTAAATCATCTAATATTTTGATAGCACATCCAGTAGAATAAAGCGTCTAAGAGCACAATTTCGCGTCCATTCTATGTGGAGGCCTTAGTTGGTGGTAACACGGGAGAAACGTGACGTATTATGTTGAGGCTGTACACTCAACATAATATGCAACAATTAATGTGCAAGATATTGCACACGTGGAGCTGAAATTGTAACATGTGCAGTGTTCACGAGTTGGCGTTGATTTCACTGGCATTATTGTTAGAGTTAATTCCAAATTGTATAGAATACTTATATATATATATATATATATTTTTATACCACTAAGGTGGCAATCAAGCATACGGCCCACCTGATGGTAAGCAGTTACCGTAGCCTATGGACGCTTGCAACAACAGGGGTATCACTCGCGCGTTGCCGAACCTATTGTCTTTCGCGTGCTTTATTTCCTTTTTGACCGAGGCAACGATTAATTATGATAAGTATATAAAAAGCGGGTAGTCCATGTAGAGTGTAGACATAACAGATGATTCTTATTTGCTATTTCTAACATTCTATTTGTACATCAAATTGTGTAATGTGCGTCGAATGCTTTAACTAATAAAGTAACATTTCGCTGTACAAGTCAGTCAAGGAAATACGATTAGGTATAAAACAGACAATTAAAGTTCAGGCAAAAATCTGGTACCTATTGCACGTATTTTGGTCAGTGTTCTCGTTTTAGTTGTTAACTCATAAATAAAATTAATATTAAGAACGATAGATAAACTACTCCTAGCTCCATCTGTCGAGACCGCTAACAGCCATTCTTGTCTGTTAAGTAGAACAGCCATCTACCATGTTTTTGTGAAACTGAGATAAGAGCTAGTTCACTGATCGATATCCTTGCAAAAGTCATCCATGCTCTGATCATCGATGGTATTTCCTTCGATATGCAGCATCTTATTTTGCAACATACTTTTTATGTTATAACAGATATTATTAATGCTTCTATTGGTAGTAATACTTTCCTCTATTTGTGAAAACTCCCAATTGTTAAGCATATACCTAAAATAACAGATATGGCTGAATTCAAAGCCCTTAATTAGTCTTAGGCCAATTTGTATTCTACCATGTTTATCCAAAGTACTGGAAAGAGATATCTCAGGTCAGCTTGCGTATTAGATAATTTTTTTTTTTTTTTTTTTTTTATTAAATGGGCTTGCGTTTGGCCACTGACCCGCCCATAAGGGACGATGACGAAGCCTAAGATGAAACACGCTTACCCAGAAGAAACCTATTCACTCTGGCCTTGAAAGTTCCTAGATTGTAGGCGTCAGGAAACACAGACGCCGGAAGCAAGTTCCACTCCCTTGCTGTCCGCATTATAAATGAGGATGCAAAACGCTGTGTCCGTATTTTCGGTATGTCAACAACGTACGGGTGAAAATTTTCCCGGCGTCTTGTGGTTCGGTGTAAAAATGGGGATGGTGGAATTAGGTTGAACAATTCCTGCGCACACTCTCCAAAATATATCCTGTAGAAAACCGATAAGCAAGCAACTTTTCTTCGATGGTCGAGGCTCGTGAGTTTCGCCTTAATTAAAGACTCATCTCCGATGAGTCTCCTGGCTCGGCGGTCTATTGAGTCGAGGGCCTCAAGCTGGTACTTAGCTGATCCATCCCAAAGATGGCAGCAGTACTCCATGCATGACCGGACTTGTGCTTTTTTTATTTTTACTTCTTGATAGCTTGTCAATGTGTTCAGAATATGTCGTAGTAGATTCGAGCTACAGCTTTGTTCGATGTTGTTGACAATATTCTTAATGCGCACAACACTGGAACGATTTTGGATTTCTCGCGTGCATTTGGTTGCATTTATACTAAAACCGGTGGTCAAAATTAAGTGCCTTACAAGAGCACTATCGATCTAAAGGATGATATTTTTTAACCAACGAAAAAACGGAGGAGGTTTACGAGTCGGCGCGTATATTTTGTTATATACCTTTTTAACAACAACAGAAGTATGAGTTGATTGTATTTCAAACCAGAAGTCACGGTAGAAAATTCGGATAAGACAAAAAATACTAGTATTTTTCTAGTCGCTATTATAGAACGAGATCAAAACTGAGATCAAATCTCATGAATAGATCGTGTTAATCGAAAATAAACGTAATATGATTAGATTCATTTTTTTTAATCTCGACTCAAATCTTGACTTGAGCATTGATTGACGTTCTAGCACGAGCACGACTATTCTTTAAAGCACATTGTTGATAGGTACATATATCACTAAAGTAAGTTTTGCAACGAGTAGGTTCTTGCGTAACGACTATACTCAATAGAAAAAGCTGACCTAAATAAAATAATAGGTTTTATTTCACTGCAAGCAACATGAGGTTTAAACAATAGCATTTGTAAAAACTTCGGTAGCGCAGTTGTTACGGAATTCATTTTAGGAGGATTACTTATGTCTCGTGATTTTTCATGTTTATTATAGTATTTTTTTTATGTCTTGGTGCAATGGAAATTCAGATAAATAGTAGTATAGGATAACTGACATGTTTCACAAATAACTTAATTGTAGGGGTGTAAATTACGTACATTGTCCCCCGAAAAGCATAACAAAGTTGTCTGTTTTTTGCGCTTTTATATTCAATGGCTCTACTTCTGAACACTTGCATTTTGGTCATATCTAATGGTGCGTTCATGCTACGCGAAGAGAGCACGAGCCGAGCCTCGAATTCTGTGCTCGAAAGAACAGGATTCGTTCGTTGCTCGCGATTTCAAGCGTGGACGTACTTAACGAACATGCAACGAGCCTCCAACGAGCGCGATGCGAATCCCTACGTTCGTGAAACAACTGAAAATCGGGCGGAGCGCAGTCGAGCACGCTACGAATGCTCGTTCGAGGCTCGCAAGCCCGTCCACGGTACGCAAATCGTGCTCGGCTCGTGCTCGGTTCGCCAAGCATGGACGCACCATTACGTTTAGGGCGATTATATAAAGAATTGATGATCGATACAGTAGCAGCGGTATCCCAGACCAGTGTTCTAATAATAAGACTTTCATTTTAGAATTTATTGAGGATAGACTATCGTTCTTCGCTACCCGCAGCTTTATGCTATCACCCGTCTATTTGAAGTTATATTTATTCATAGAAGATAATAATTTAACCTTACTATGTAATAAATGATCTAGGTAGGTTTAGTTGTGTTTTTTAATTTCCCTATATTTATCTGTCACAAATATTTACAGTTATTACAGAAGTGGAAAACATATTCTACAACTGAGATTTTGAACTCTCAAAACCTGTGAGTACCTTTAATGTTGCATCCACCAAAACTGGCAAATATTGACAAACTATGGTAGCACCTTGTCTCTTTATATTTTGCAATTTGACTAGTGCAATGATGAAAAAAATATAAAAATAAATTTTTTAAAGCCATAGGGAGACCAAACTTTATGGCAGTAAAAACGTTTCGTTCCCTAGCATAGCATTCAGGTCAGGTAATGGCAATTCCGGTGTGCCGTGAGTTGTCAGCCCTGTATTTCTCAAATAATAGAGAATCCTGCACTCGAAATTATAGATATGCTTCAAAACCAGGTTTATTTTAGTGTCCACGTCGTAAAAATATAACTTCTTGCCAAAATATCTGACGTTTTACAGCTTTTACCTATAATTTGATTTTAAACACACTTGTTCGTAACTTTACATTATCGCACAGTTTTATGATAAGTTTAATCCCGATTATGTTAAGTTTGTATCTCAATGCAAATTCATATGTGTATGTAGATGAAGCATTCTTAATTTAAACGGGTAAAAATGTTTGACAGGGCATCGCTGTATAAAAAAAAAGACAAAAACGTTTTCATTGTGTAGTTGATTATTATCAAAAAATCTACTCCAAGAAATACAAGTCTGTTTTTTTCTCACAAGTGTGTTGAAAAACGTCGTATGACACGCGTGTGCTGTGTATTGATCATTACACTCGCCTGCGGCTCACGCGCTTAATACCGCCTCGTCTGTAATTACCAACTTTGCACACATGTATCATAATGTAGTGAGGATATTGATAAAAAGTATAAACCTTAGTTAATACCTACCGAAAAGAAATCGCGTAGCACATTATATTATAATTATCTTGATAAAAGTCTACAAAGTAGTTTGCAAAGAAAAAATAATAACTAACTAATGGACAGTTTAATCCCAGATGAAAAAAACCGGCCAAGTGCGAGTCAGACTCGCGCACCGAGGGTTCCGTACAAACCTGTAGGCATTTAAGTAAATGGTAGTAGAGACCTGAGTATTTGAATGAATGACGTACGATGAATTTCAATTTATGACGTATTAAAAAAAAACTACTTTAAAAAACCAATTTTCGGTGGAAGTTTGCATGGTAATGTACATCATATATTTTTTTTAGTTTTATCATTCTCTTATTTTAGAAGTTACAGGGGGGGGACACATTTTACCACTTTGGAAGTGTCTCTCGCGCAAACTATAAACTATTCAGTTTAGAAAATAATGATATTACAAATCACAATATCATTATTGAAGACCTATCCTGTGATGTACATTACCGTGCAAACTTCCACCGAAAATTGGTTTGAACGAGATCTTTTTTCTAGTAAGTAGTTTTTTTTTAATACATCATAAATAGAAATTCATATCAAATACTCAGGTCTATACTACCATTTACTTATATACCTACAGGTTTGTACGGAACCCTCGGTGCGCGAGTCTGACTCGCACTTGGCCGGTTTTGTTTCGAATAATCTTATGCAATTCATCAATTTTGAATCATTTAATGAATTGAATTGTATATAATGAGTAATTATTTTACCAAAAAATATTGCAATTACGTAGGATATGCCGAGAATTCGAAAAAATGAATTCCGTAGCAATATTGCTTTAGCTTCCTTTTTAGCCCCCCAGTTTGGAGTAAATACCTACCTAATTTACAGAAAACATAAAAGGCAATTTGAAAATGGTTTCTACGTAAATGAAATGAACAACAAAATAGACAGTACAACTACACAGCAGATTGAGGTTACAGTGATCCGTTTGTTTGGAGACAATTCAGTACCAGTTGGAAGTAATTAAGAAAATGGGATTCCATAAAAAGCTACTGCTAATGGTTTTGGGGGCCATGAACTGAATTAAGAGGCAAAATATAAAGGAAAAAGGATCAAAGACACACTGGTAAATTTAGAAATTTCACAAACAAATTGTTAAGAAAACTAGCGAGGGGAAAATAGAATAAACTGGCATGGCTGAAGTAAATTGAATTTTTGTTATAAATCATATTTTCAATACGAAAGTTTTTGTGTTTTAGGTGTATTTATGAATATATAAGATTTAATAAAACAATAACTTATCAAGAAAGTTGATTAGCTGAAACATAAAATATCATGTTTTCATTAAAATTCCTATGATAATTTAATTATATTTTTACAGGAATTTTGTTTGGAATTAAAGAAAATTAATAGTCAAGATTTAGAACTGAAACATAATTAGAATTTCTCCGCTTAAGTACCTCTTGAACTCTATATCGAAGAATTTTAGCTCGGGTGGGCGTCACTCCTTAAAACTCCCATAATTGGGGAGCATTCCGATCACGTATCAAAAGCCGTGTCGCTCGCAGACACAGTCCGATAAAGCGGATTCCGTGAGTTGATTCAAATTCACAAAATAATTTGCCTGCTGTAAATAAAATACAGAAATTGGTTCATCTTGGATTGTGTTACTATTATGTATAGTATAGGTATTTATTAAAATGACATATGCTGAAGTAAATGTACGTCCTATACATATGTATGTGGAAATAAAACAACGAAGGGAAGTAACCATATTATTATTAGCATTAAACAAGACAATGCAATGGTAATAAAAAGTAACCGAATACATAACATATAATAAGCAAACCTGATCTTCATATGCTACCAACACACATTAATGAAACATTAATCCACAGTTATCCAAATACAGATCCATATCTACGGAGCTGCAAACTATGCAAATATTTGCATTAACATGTTTAAAAGGCATTCAAATAACATTATGCGTTCCGTACAAGCTTAAGCTATGACAGGGGCAGATTTTCTTTTCTAGTCAATAGAAATTCACAACATGAGGTGAAACGATATTGTCTGCTACAAAGTTTCAGCGAGTAACTATTAGTTGCCACAATGTTGGTATGCCAGAGAGCGAACCTTTGTTGTACCAAATGTCAACAGCACCTGCAAGTGTTGCCCTGTTTATTAACAAACATAACTGATGACAAAGTAATTACTATTCAATTTTAAAGCTGGTTGTCATAACACGCGTATAATATTAGTGGTGAAAATTGGGCATTTAAATTGTAATAACTTCGCTATTGGCATTACCAAATAAGGCCGCCTTATTAAGTTACTTCTGACAGGTATAAGATAAATTTATGAGAAAAACATAGTGCGGCAAAGAAAGACATACCCTCTATTCAAATATGCTTTCTTAGCTTGGCCTCAGTTTAGCAACAGTCTTTCATAAAAAGACGAGTCATTGTCCAACAATCTACAACAAAAGTTTGAACCGAGCTAGAGAGAAATGGTAAACTACCAACGTATAAATAATCTTTCTTCCGCTTTTCACGAATAAAGAGGATAGTGGTAGGTAGAGAACACATTTACGTTGTAAATATGAGCGGTTAGAGAAGTGCGGGCGCAGAAAGGGAATACATTTATGTAAATAGGTACAGACCGCATCTAGGGTACCACGGAGGTCCTGCTTAATCTTGCAAATTTATGCAAGTCGACGACAACACGTCAAACTGTCTTCGCTTCGAGGACGTGATCCAAATCCGATTCGGAGCGTCATTTCGGTCGTAAAACGCTTTAACAGTTGGCACATTTGTCGCATAATTCCGACATCCTAGGAGGCCCATTCCTGGCTCATATGCCGCTTATTATTCAAAGGTGTTATAACTTGGATACATGCATCTGTATGCGTAACTTATACAAAGTTTGTTATGTTGTTAGATGATCAGCGAAGTGTTACCTAAGTTATGTTATCAAACTGTAAACTTTGTTACAATTTCCATACATATCAAATTGTAAGTTACCCCCTGTTTCTCCCTATTAACATAATTACATTATAATCATTAATATGTTATGTGTTTAAACAATGCATGCATATTTGCCACCATGTAGTAAAAAAATACCCTTATTAAAAAATCATTTCATCTGTTCATATTTTGTTATAGTTTAAACATAATCCCCCTTATTACTAAGTAAGGTGTAAGTCAAGTATAGGTTTTAAATATATCCGTCACTTCATGTCACATTTAAACAAAAGGAGCTGGGGGGCTATCTTAATACCTGACTGACTTATAAAAACTTTTTAACAAAAAATTAAAAAAACTGAAAAGCAAAAAAATATTTTGAATATAACTTGAATTTTATAAGGTTTTGCAGTCAGGGACAAACCAATAACCTACGTTAATATGTATTTTTTTGTAATATTTGTTTATTGCTTTTCAGTTTTTTCGGTGATTAAGTTTTTTGTTAAAAAGTTTTTCTATACTAATATTATAAAGAGGAAATATGTGATTGTTTGTTTGTTTGCATTGAATAGGCTCCGAAAATACAGAACCGATTTGAAAAATTCTTTCACTGTTGGGAACCTACACTATCCCCGGGTGACATAGGCTACTTTTTACCACTGAACGCGGGTGAAACCGCGCGAGACAGCTATATTTTATATTTTTTTGTGGCTGTGATTTTTTGATTACTACATGCTTAATTTTTGATTTCTTTTGATGTAATACACAACTCTGCATTAAAATCTGTGAGTGAACAATAAATCATCCCTATTTTCCCACCTTTAGGGTAGGTTTTTTGTATCCAAATTTATATGGGACCAACTTCGAGGTAACTTGGATAGGGTTCCAATAAAAAAGAATTATCTAAATCGGACTACTCCGCAAAAAGTTATGCGTCATCATACATAAAAAAAAATATGTATACGCGTCGACTTGTAAACCTCCTCTGTTTTTTCGTCGGTTAAAAACACTAAATAATATATTATTAAACCTATACGCGGTGGATACGACATTATCGTATTGATGAGTACTTTACGTGGTTTCGATTATTGTCGTATTAACTCCGTATATAATTAAAATAAATATACCTTCTGCCAGCCATTGTCTTAAAATATAATAGGAGTGAGTGGAACCTATTTAATTTGTGTTCAACTTATTCTAAGACAGCTGATATAGGTCTGTGTATCGAAGAAACTATTTTTTTACATAGACGCTGCAAAACTTTTATAGAAAACTAGAGCAAGACCTCGAACAAAAGAATAGTTTTCAGATAATAGCTATACTTGTAAACTGCTGTGTAAGACTTCTAAGAACATTATAACTATACTTTGTATACTCAAATGGTTTCTTAGTACACCTTCGTAAGCTTTCCAATGTCATAGGTAGGTATATCTGATCGCTATTTAATGGGTTTCAGTCAGGGCCACATGTAAAAAAAGGAAGAAATATCCTGGGAAATCCATCACACACGGTTATCTGGATACCAAACTAAGCAGCTTGTAGTATAAAAAAATAAAATAAAAAGTAGTATTTGTAGTATATACTACATATACTACTTTATATTTGTAATTACATCCTTAATATAGATAATTACACCTAGACTCAGGATATACAGACTGTTCATGCACTCAAATGCATGTTCTGTATCGCAACATTCTTATTTTTTTCTTTCATACTTACCTTCTCCTGACAATAACAAACACAACAAGTTTTGGCAACTTCGGAACGACAAGTTTTTCTTTTTTGAAAAAATTCAATATATCCGAAAACACTGATTTTTGTAAATAAATTTTAATGGCATTTTTATTTTCTTCAAAATTCAGCTCTGGGTTCCTTTCAGCGTTTTTCTCTAAGACCTGTAGTTAAGAAGTTGCTATCACTGGCTGGAAAAAAAAACACCTGTATATATAGATTTCCATGTATTTTAAATATTAATACCGAAAAATGTGCTGACATTCTGTTGGCAGAGAAGAGCTCAGACGAAGCAAATAAAACTGCAATAGGTCAATTTCGGAATAGTTTCGAGATATTTTTACGTCGAATGCTCAAATTCCCTCCCAAATGACAGTGGGAATTGAGCGTACATATTTCAGTGCAGGCAGTTTAAGCAAATCCGTTCTCGGATTTTTACGAGTTCTGCGAAAGGTTGCTGTATATATTCGAAAAGTAATTGTGAAACATAAACGAACCAACAAGGAGATTTGTGCACCGAATCGGGTATAATCTCTGGATTTTATCAAATTTCATGTAGAGAGAAAATAAAATAATTAATAATAAACCTACGGCAGCATTAATGGGTATACAATTAAAACATGAAATATGAATTGTGATAGACTTTTTAGTATGGGATATATCCAAAAATTGTCAGGGTCCTATATCATATCGTATCATAATATTAAATGTAAACAAGATAGTAATACCAATCGGGTGACATTAATGCAGGGCTGAAACAAGAAATACAGCATTTGAACAATATTTGTCTCTCAATATGCCATAGAAGGATTTAATTTTTGCTAATTACTTACATTTTTTTTTTATTTATTTATTACCGTATTAGACAGCATTTGAAAACCACAAAGGTTTGTAGCAATGCTGAATTTAGTCTACAGATATCTTTCCAAAACAGCAAATTACTTCAATGAATCGATTCGCAAAGCCAAAGATATATGTATAAAACACGTACTTTTTTTAAACGTGTTTGAAACCTATAATATTTCCCGAGTCTTCGGACATGTCAAAGAATAAAAGAAGAGCCGTACAATATCATTAAACAAAAAAATCGCTTGCCTCTTACTTAACTAATATCGCTACAACTTTTTATTTGAAGATCGCACTGCGGTCGCACCACGACTCTATGAAATATTCAAATGAACTGCGCCGGCGGCTTTAGCTATCACATTACTCCATTCCCACTTTTTATACAAGAAAGTGAAAGATGATTCTCGTGAGCAATCCATTTTCTTTTAGTTGTAATATCTCTTCTTGAGAAAATCATATGTTCATCATTTGATTTGACTTCTGTATCATGTTATTGTAGATATGTACAAAATATCACTCATATTATAAATTTTAGTTATTATATGTTTTATTTTATTTAATCGACTCCTAAATGAGCCAATCGTGATAAAATTCATCAGCGCCACCTACTACTTATTATCCCGAGAACGCGGGAAACCACTAGGCGGAAACTAGTCCTTACAAATATTATTATAAGTATTATAAATGCGAATGTTACGCTTTCACGCCTCAACTACTCAACCAGTTACGATTAAATTACGGATTATGAGGTACGCAGACAGCCTATGGTGTGAAGAAAGACATAAACTACTTTTTATCCCGGGAAAGCGAGTGAAACCGCGGAGGAAAGCTACTAAATAATAAATTTGACCGCTAGGGAATACTTAACCTCTTTTATTTCCACTGAAAGTTTTTACGGTCCTAAATAGATAAAGCAAAACGCCGGCAAAGTTGCAAATTCGAATTGAAAAACTTAGTGATTATTTTTTTCAGCATCGTGGCATAAGTTTGTTATTCACAAATCCCTTATAAATCCGCGGGTGTGTTCACGGTCCACACTCCCTAACTTTCCCGAGCCCAAAGTAATCTAAAACAAATAAAGATGAGTGGGACCCCTCAGACGTTTCACGCATATCGAATTCCCCTTTATGTTCATATGAATAATAACAAATTTTGTATTCAGCATTTTACTCGAGACTACTCTAGAACTTTTCCAACCAAATATTACTTTTAGTACATTTGTCACGATGGAGTGATTTCAACTTGGGTCTAAAATATATGCCATTGGAGTACAATTTAACTTGTAGCCGCAAATATTTAATGCTTTTTCACTGAAAGCCCCATTATTTTTGTTAACATTTATGTTCTTTTTTCAGCCGTAGGAAGATCCCTGTGGGGTAAAGTAAAATACGTAGCAGAACTTCAAACATTGTTTAATGATGACGAATAAAATAAATGTAACTTATGTTGTAAAAATAAAATGCAAAGTGAAAACAACAAACACATCTAGGAGTGGTAAGCGGCGGAGGTACCCGTCCATGAAGTTATAATGAAGTTTTTAAACGAACCTACCCTCGCTTCATAAAGTGGAAGGGCGGGCTTCCAATGGTCTTCTTTTAATTTATAACGCCGACCCCTGTTCTACGCGGGAACTTAAGCGATAGGTGAAACGCACTAATGAACAAAATTATGATATAAAATACATTTGGAAACTATACTTTTTAAGTTTCACACACCAAAATAAAGAAATTAAAGTATATTTTGAATTTCTATGCTAGCAATATACCTTATCCCACTGAAAAACTTAAAATACAAGTAAAAGTATGTTTAAACCGCTCGCCGCTTTTGCTATAGAACGATTAATTTAACTTGATATAATGAAACCTGATTCATGTCTATTTAAGCCTTCTGTCTACCTTAAAGTGTTTGTTGGAATGCAAAGTCTATTTTAATTAAAATTATAATATTACTTTCTGATTATACCAACATTTTGTCACCGTTGAAATTGGTGCCTCTGTTTGATAAACAATGGTGCCGATTCTGTTGTAAATCGCACTAAACTAATTTTAGTCACATCTCATCTCTTTCTTACGAACATTATTGAAAAAGGATAGAACATATTTAAAGCTGTCAAATTAATCTTTGCCGTCTTATTTTGCGTGTATTTAGGCGTAACCGCGATAGATAGCGACTAAATTTATATTGAAAACAAACATTGGACTAATTTGACAGGACTAAATTTCTTACATCCTTTTATTATGTTCTTTGTTAGAAAGATACATAGTGAGATTAAAATTAGTTTAGTTGTAAACAAAGGAATCAGGGCCAATCTCTTGCTATTGCATTTTCTCATATACATTTTGAACTTGCAATATATTCTTCAGATAGTGAGAGCTGTATTAAGCTAGCAATAAATTCTTAGTGCAATATTTGTGGCACAGTTGGGAAATGCTGTAAATTTAAGCTAGACTTGCTATTTACAGTTTTAATTAAATGTTGTGACTGGTTTGACCTAAGCCCTACTTTTGGCTTAGTCTATGTTATGAAATTCGGGATTTCATTCGTAGATATTTAGAAACACTATTAAAATTTTAATTATTTGTTCTGAGCTTCATTAAACCTGCGCAACAAGTACATAAATAATAAATATCCGCGCTTTCTTTAGTACCAAATTAACAGGCGAGTTAATTTTGTTCAGCACAGTTTCTAGATATTTTAACATTGAAATGGGATTAGGAAGAAACCGTTGGGCGTAGTTTGCATAATTTTCAAATTCTCGGCTGTCTAGCAAATTTATTAATGCAGCTTCCGTTCTATATGAAATCTCAAACGCTGCAAAAACATTGCTAACCGGGATAAGCTTATAAAATCCAATAAAATGTACGATTTGTTCATGTGGGTCGGGAAAATAGTACGTAATCCCCATACTAAAGTATAGGAACATGCGACTAAGCCTGATCGTTGTAGGGCTTTATACAGAGCCCTTTTCGCAGTCCTATATCTTTAGGGTATTCTGAATTCAAACTATGTTGAATTTTAATTCGCTTCCTTCGTAAAATTAGTTTTCGAATTGAGTACCAACTCGTAATCAGCAACTTATGACAAAACCTAATATATACCTACGGTCAAACAAAATTTAATTATTTCAGATAATTAAAATTATTTAATTATCAGAATCATTATCAGAAGAATAAATTATAATATCAAGTTAATACATTTGAAGTCACCGCTAGGATGCCGCTAGGTATAGAACAGCCATTATACAATACAGAAACATTTTTATGCGGCTAACGCTCTACAAGCAAGCCGTGGGATCCGAGTGTTTTCGTTTAATTTCCCAGTGAAATGGTCTACCCTCTTCAACATAATTACCGACCGGCTAACTGAATGTAGGTATCGCTTCATCACCGTCTCATCTTTTCACCGCGTATTTTTGCATTTTAAAAAGGTTCCCTGTAGGAACTCTCTTGGGTTATTAAATTGAAAAAATTTATCGAAGGATTTCAAAGTGTGAAGATAAAGTTTTTTTTTTATAATAAGCGATAATCCCTGATGAAGTTCGTTGGTAATGATGATTCTTTTGTTTTCCGTCTTGCATTTATCGAGATTACTTCCAGATTGACTTTTTAAGACGCTTTAAGCATAATAAATCAGTTAACTCGCAGTTCCTGGAACATATTATTTTTTGTGTTATGTAATTATACAAAAAATATGTAATTATAGGATAGGATAGTCCCATCCGCGACCCAATGGGTTTATTACGCCAATTGGAAGTTTCACTGTTGATTTCATGTATTATTTCATCCATGAAG
The DNA here is from genome assembly GCA_947623365.1 of Achlya flavicornis. NCBI lineage: Eukaryota > Metazoa > Arthropoda > Insecta > Lepidoptera > Drepanidae > Achlya > Achlya flavicornis. Next base: position 6,696,949 of record OX392474.1, read on the forward strand.
CGCTCTGTATAGATTTATAAACAAACCATATAATAATCATTACAGTCAATCGAAAAGTAAACATAAAATGACGAAGAAAGAGTCTTTACAGTAATTTTCACGCATTTATTGCTCAACTTGAACGTATTTGCTATTCGCATAATAAATACAGTTACTTACATTTTGAAGAACAGTATAAGGCTGTCGTCACGCGAATCGTCGATCAACCGCCAATAGGTCGAGCACCTCTAGTGGTGGAGTCAATCGAATTTATTCAGTAATTTCCTCCGTTATAACAGCCTTCACGAGCAGCCACCTTTACGGAATGTGTTTTGCCAACATTATTATGTTTATCGCCTCATTAGGTACTTGGTAAAACGCTTTGTTACTGGTAGTATCTGAGTTGAAATCTCAAGTTAATAGTGATTGTAATTTTCCATGGCTATGAAAAAACTAGCATATTTAGCAAAACATATATTTTTGATTTAGAAAGAGTGTTAAAACTCAAAGAAACATTATAACATTTTCAGGTCGGTTTTTCTCCTAAACTGAAACCACGGAAAGGATTTTCATGGATTTTTACAAGTAAGCTTAACTTCTACGGAAAAAAGATATATTAATTTATAAGTCTGCGCAAGAGAAGCCTCGGGCAAAATATAGTAGTCGAAATTAATATTACTCTTAGCTACGATAAACTAAATAATTGAATTAAAAATTATACTTAACAATATATCAGATTTATTACTCACTTAGTATAATTACAGGTAAAAGTATGTACCAATTAGAAATGTTGATAAGCATCAAGGTAAAAGTTACCCTTTATAAACAGATATACTTTATTACAAAGCGTAAACGAGCCAACTCCCTTGGATAAAAATACCCGTGGGAGTATATCGTTTCAGGGTAATACGTCATTCATTTTTAAAGACGCCTCAATGAAATCCAATTATGGTGATGTAAGCGGTGCTAAAAAAATGCTGGAACCACATGGCAAAGAAAAGCCACACACAGAAAATTATGGCAGAGCCTATGGGATAAATTATTCATTTAAAAATAGTTGTATAACTCGCGGTTAAAAAATAATGCTACTTTAGATAGCAGATACATAACTGATACACTACATTTTGTTGGTATCATCATCATCAGCCTATAATGTCCCACTGCTGAGCACAGGCCTCCTTTCACAAGTCAGGGTGAAACCGAATGGGCAGTTACTCCACCACGCGGGTCTATTTGCGCACAAATTATTATCAAAATATAATTTTTGACTAACCTCGACGTTTCGATCAATTTGCATTGATCGTGGCCACGAGTGATTAGAGATAGATTGATTATTATTAATATTAAAATTATACCTACAGGAGAAATAGAACGATGTTACCGGTAAACACCGGTGCTTGGTGGTAGAATTTCAACTTGAGGGTGGTAGAGTTATATCAAATAAAATTAATTTGATATTTCAATTAGATAGAGCAACTGTTACTTTGAAAGTATAATTTGTAAATTAGTTTTTAGTTGTCTTTACTCGCAGCTGTGCCTTCAAGAAATATGGTATCCTTTATTAGTTAAAGCATTTTGTAATTTAATACTGTCATGTTTTTTATTTTGGTAATTTTTGAGATAATAATTTTATGTAAAATTTCAATTTAATTGAATTCAGCCATCGAGTATTATATTACGTAGTTATGAACAAATCACAAACAACAATCAGACATGACGGGTGACTTTGTTTTCTAATATGAAGTGATTTGTGTTTTGAAGCACATCAATGTATGTAATAAACCTATGAAATAACAGGTGGAGATTACGAGATTGCATATTTTCGAAACCTATGTTGGGTTAGTCATGCTGAACTTTTACAATGAGACCAATAGTGATTCTCAAAAAAAAAAATTACTCTTGATAAAGGTCAACCTTGCTCGATCATAATGTATGAAAAGTAAAAAAAAAAGTTTGAGAATTCAGTGTTGGTCGCATAGTAAAAGTTGTTCAGCATACTAACCCAACATAAGTTTCGAAAATATGCCATCTCGAAATCTCCACCCAGTATAGCAGATTGTTAACCAAGGGATGTACCTAAGGTAGGTAAGGTATGGAATGAGCTCCCCGCCGTGGTTTTCCCAATGGAGTACAGCATGGGGTTCTTCAAAAGGGGTGTGAAGAGATTTCTGCAGGGTCGGCAACGCGCGCGTGATACCCCTGGTGTTGCAAGCGTCCATAGGCTACGGTAACCGCTTACCATCAGGCGGGCCGTATGCTTGTTTGCCAACTAAGTGGTATAAAAAAAAAAAAAAAAGGTACAAATCCCACACAAGATATTTTGGCACTCGAACGAAATGAGAGCGCAAATAGTTCGAGTGTGAGATTTGTAGCTACACCCGAGTTAAACACTCTGCCTTTCATTTCGAGTATGAGCAAAGTAGGTCGTAACGTATCATTTACACCCCGTTTCTTACATACTTTTAGGTCTCCTTTCAGAGTTCAAGAGATGTAAAATAAATTACTCTCTTTTATTTTATCAACGATGTACGCATAACCCTTTATAAGTCCATACTTACATTTCTCTGTATTCAAATTAATGTACCTTCTCATTTTCAGTGACTGAGTCAGGTCATCATAAATTGGGTTAAACTCATTTAACCCAATTTATGAGTCAAAAAGGCAGTGCGTATAAATATAATTAAAGATTTGTTATTCATGACGTAATTTATATACGCAATAAAACCTAATCGGTAAAGCCTATCTCATTAGCCTCATAACCCTTCATACACAGTATTTAACAAAATATGTGAATCGTTTCACGTTTATTTCTATACTTATTCAAAGCAAGTTCAAAGCTCAAACTTGCAAAAACAGTATAGTACTATTTTTAGTGATATTACTATAAGTATATGATTGAACTATAAGTTTTAATATACTATTAAATATTATTATATAATATTATTATTACACCGATTACGCCAATGAGGAGGTAAAGGTCAATAAAAAATATGGAATTTATCAAGGTACAAAAGGTTATCCTAAAAATCTGTACACAGGTTTAAACAAAAAAGTAAAGCGAAAGGGCGTTTTTGATAATTAGTTGCATTTAAGCGGTCGTTAAGTCCCACTCCATACCTAGTAATTTACATTGGCAGTTACGTAAATTAGGATTTATTTCCCTAATAGCCTTCCATAAAGTTAAATTGGGAGTTAATCTACACTTTTACACTTTAGATAAATATGCTTTTGACAATAATCTTTGGACCAAACGGAAAGTGTACCCTTCCAGACAAAAAAATAATTTTCCAAATCGGTTAATAAATGACGGAGTTATGAGGTAAAAACATTAAAAAAAATACAAGCGAACTGAGAACCTCCACTTTTTTTGTTTTGAAGTCGGTTAAAAAGGAGGGAGTTCTCAATTCGGTTGTTTTTTTTATGTTTGTTACCTCCATAGAGAAATGAAGTATTACCTCATAACTCCGTCCTTTATTAACCGATTTGGAAAATTCTTTTTTCGTTTGGAATGGTAGACTTCCCGTTTGGTCCCATTCTCTTCATCATGATTTGATTACTTTTTAGTGTACTTTGAAGTCGGTTTAAGTTTTTTGCAAAACAGTTTTACAATATAATATTTTTATGAACTCGATTAAAGCGAGCAAACAATTATAAAAACCTGTGTTTAGTACAAAAAGTCGTTTAATCGTCGGTTCGCGTGACTTTACTACACCGTTGTGCTCTTTAGCCGCCGCTTATTCGATAAGAAAGCAGGCTCGTAGTTGGCCCTGTGGAAGTGGTATTTATGTTTTTAATCCAGACTAAGAGGTGCGATGACGGTTCCCAAAGTGCCGATAGCGATAATACAAGCCTTGGAAAAGGCTTTTTACGTGTCGTCGGGTGTCGTTTTACGTGGAATTCAACTTACCTAAACAACACGATTGTAACGTATACCTATTATATGCACGAGTTTCAATTGCTTGTTGATCTCCAAAGATCTTTATACTCTGTGATGAGCCTGAATTGAGAAATTAGTATCTAAATAAAATAACCTATAAAGAAGTATACTATAAGAGAGTACATATATTAATAATACCATACCATTTGTTACCATATTCTCGCAAATAAATAAATCTTTATCTTTTATCCTTATATAGGAGCATAATTAAAAATGTTATCTCCATAAAAGTAGAAGTATATATGTATCAAAATATTCCCCGGTAACTGCATTTCATATTATACAAACGTACCGCAAGTAGGTAGGTTTTAATTTGTATGTATACTTATATTCGAGCGCATCTGAAAGTTAAATTGAAAACCATTAAAAGCGAATCATTGGCGCAACTTTCTGGGCTTCCATCAAATTACTTTGAATCCGCGACTATCCATTACAGGAATAGGGTTTTCAAAAAAACGTCAAGGAGGTGAAACTGAAGCAATATATCAAGCGTTCGTGCCCTCCGGCCCTCAAGACCGCGGCCACGTCCCTCTGTGACTGATGTCCCCCCCTCATTTATAAATTGACCTCACTTTGGTTCGGCGGCAGTTAAAGATCGAGCCCTTAAGCTGAAATTTACTATTGACAGAGTTTTATGGATTGTTATGATATGAAATAAGGGGAGAGACAAAATGTATACAGTTTTATGAGAGTTTGTAACGATGCGACCTCTTTTTTATTCACATTATTATGTCGAAATCATTACTGGCTTACTTATCATATCTGTAATATGTACTTTCTCAAAATTTCAAATAGAGAACACAATAAACTTTTCCTTGAACTGTTTTTCTTTGCTATGTCAAACGTCTTAGTAATATTTCGTAATATTTCGCTCGTAAAGTGTCTCTTATTCCACCGATTTTTATCATAAGACAGTTTATTACGAACGGGTCCTTTTTACTTTAAATTACCGCACTAGTTAAGTTAGTTAGTTAAGGCGATGATAGCTCAGTGGTAGTGACGTCGGATACCGAGACGAAGGTCCCGGGTTCGAATCCTACAATGAGCTTGAGCTTTCGGTGAAGGAAAACATCGTGAGGAAACCATAGCACGGTGGTAGGGTACTTTGTAGTACCCGTCTGGCTGGCTACCACCCTCAAGTAGAAAATCTGTCGCCAAACACCTATCGGTGTGTTCCGTCAGCTGCACTTGAGAGCCAGTTCCTTCTAGGCTTTGTGTGCTTACCACCTTCGACCACATCATCACTTACCATAGTGAGATTGTGGTCAAACACAGGCCTATACACAGTAAAAAAAAAAAAAAAAAAACTAGTGTTTTATGATAAGTATCCCGATTATGTTAAGTTTTTATCTCACTGTAAGTGATATGTCTGTAGACGAAGCATTCTTAATTTAACCGGATAAAACAGTTTGACAAAAAAATACCTGCGCGCCATTTTTTTTAACGTAATCTATGGTTCTCTATGGTATGGTGCTCTCTGTGGTTGATGTATATCCAAAAATCTATTTAAAAAAATATGTCTGTTTTATTCCTCGCCAGTGTGTTGAAAAACGTCGTATGACACGCGTGTGCATTAATCACTACACTTCGCTTGCGGCTCACGCGCTTATTACTGCCTCGTCTCGAGATCTGTGGTAATTACCAACTTTGCACACATGTATCATAATGTACTAATTTATACAGAGTGCTTTGATAGAGTTACACTTTTCTTATTCAAATATTAACAAATAAAAAATCCAGAGTTAAAAGATTAGGTAGCAATTGAAATGATGACATTATCACTCCCCGTTTTAAAAAATGAAGCAAATCTCGCGAATCCATCGGTTATAAATTGCTTTTACATCGCAGACGACAAAGCATTGAAATTCCGCCAATAAACTTGACTGAACGGGATCCGCCGCCAAGTCCCCTGTCGATACGCCGATCGATCCCCTGGGAGAGAAAGATGTGTTCCACTTATTCCAGAATTGACTTCGTTTTATTCCTCCCCTTCCTTCTATTTGACGTCCCGGTAATGTTTTACAGTGCGTGGGCTTATCTAAATAACACATTTGTTAATGTTTCTGTCCCCAATAATTTATAGCTAGGATTTTTGAAAATTTTCCTTAAACGTTAAAGCAGCATAAATTTAAATCTTAACTTTGCCAGACATTTGAGTATGTTGTTATAGCACTTTGACTTCACATAAAGTAGAGTGAATAAAGTTAAAATAATACATATAATAAAGGACAGAAAGAATAAGAAGGCGCCGATCCCACAGAGAGAGTTCTAAAGTTCCGCGTCCCGAGTTCCGAGTTCCGCGTTCACTACTGTACACACAGCCTAAAGGTTCTAAAGGTAAATGGGCAAATTTGTATGGAGCTTGTCCCACTGGCGGCCAGCAATAACTTCTATGTTTCCTATTAGGCAATAATACTTATATTAACAAAAATATGAAAACTTATTACCTACTGTAGAAATAATTGGATATATTATGAAATTGCAAGGTAGTTGCATTAAATGTAATTAGTATCCCGTACGCCCAGAACGCCCATTGTCCTTTCTGCCTAGTGTCACTCAGTAAATTAGACAGTGATAGCTCAGACGTGTCACCTCAACTGCCAACTTTAAAGAATGAAACTCCGACAGAACTCGCGTTCTCTGGAACGCCGAGTTCTCAGTGTGCAATGATCAAAGGCGCCGCATAGATCACAGTGAATGTGGAACTTAGAACTCTGAACTCAAGAACTCTCTCTGTAGGATCGGCGCCTATATTATGTATGAAACTTAGACAATCAATAATCGTAATTCGAAATTAATACGAATCTAAACTCTTTGCTACCTTATTTAATTTCCATTAACTTTTAAAAGCTTCATTTTTTTTCCTATTCCACCATCATACCCTAGCTTTGACAGGACATTATTGACTAAAAGGTTCCAGGGATTCACAAACAACCCTTTCACAGATATATTGTCCCTATAAATTATTTCCACAAAAATTGAAATTTATTACGAACATTCACAGTCTAAATATAACGGCCATGGAGTTAATGGTTCTATCAATCATTAAATATAGCCTTGCATATGGTCAACGTGATGAATGTAGAGGATATTTATTTTCATAACAAAGTGATTAAATGGATGTCCCATTATGGAAAAACCGCTGAATAATTGCGACATACTAAATGTCATATAAATTGTTGGTTAACATAGATTACTGAGCCTGAACATGATAACGTTTTAGTTCAGGCATCTGAAATCATAAATGCTTGATGTATGATAATATAGTCTAAAAGATGATAAAAAAGAGACCTATTTGTCATCATAACAAGGTATTCTTTTTAGTGAAAACTAACTTCGAGACAAGTAGGTACCATAAGGACGGGTTGTTTGAAAGGAATTTATAGTAAATACTACATTACGTTTGTAAAATTTTGAGAACCACGTCTTAATCACAATGCGTTGTTTCTACACAAAGAAGAACGAAATGGGGAAAATAACTGACGTTTTGCGACACAACGTGTAATTTGTGTTAGCGATGGCCGATGTGAACGCCATCGTTAATATTTACACGTCAACATGAATTGAAACAAGCTTTCGTACAGCCGGTAGCATCAAAACGAAACATTTTAGAAATTCACTTATAATATGCGGCAAAAGAAAACGTAAATTTTCAAAAAAAATGTTTTACTTACTCTAGTTATTTTGTTTACGAACTCGTAACATGATAAATACACAGGTGTTTTTTTTTCTAGCCAGTGTGGGCAACTTCTGAACTACGGTCTTAGAGAAAAAAAATGATTTAAATTTTTTATGGCATTTTTATTTTGTTCAAAATTCAGCTCGGAGTTCCTTTCAGCGTTTTTCTCTAAGACCTATATATAGTTCAGAAGTTACCCTAACTGGCTGGGAAAAAAAACATCCTGTATATAATATCATAACGTAAAAGTGTGAATGAAGATTGAAAAAAACCGCTGTAAAGTTTTGTTAATCGTATTCAAATTAGACAAAAATGTTTTAATCATTATGTTCCTACGTTCCTAGTCCACCTTTTTATTCTGCAAAGCGTCTCATGTCTCTAGAGAAAAAAAAGTTTGAAGTGTCCAAAAGTTTACCCACCTACCGCGGAAATTCGGTGAAATACTTTTGTGAATCTAACTGTCGTTGGAAAGTAAGCCACTCAGGAATACATAGCGTAATAGCCGGACTCAGGCTGAGCTCCCTTTTTTATTTTTAAATAATTCCCTTATTAAAAGTTTACTTGTTTATGCTATCAACAATGTAAAAAAGAACAAAGAGTATTATTATAATCACTAGCCACATACGATTTTTTTTAAATATTGTTACATCGCTAACCTCCTCTTTTTTTTTATGTCGTTTAAAAAACAAACGAACAAGTGCCAAATTTTTTAATGTTTTTTCAATCCCAATAGCAAAGGTACCTGCTACTTAAAGGGACTACTTCTATGTAAACCTACTCATATGACATTAATTTAGATTTGATTGTAGGTACTATACTTTGGTAAGATAATACATTTCACGCACCCTTTCATTAGTAAGCCCTTCACATTTTCGGGTATCAAATATATCATCAGACCCGACTGGAAGGTATTAGGGAATCGATATCAGTTATTATACCTGATACAAATTATGTGTTACATCTCTTACTCATTAATCTGTTAACGCCGTATTAATTTCTGATAATATCCTGAGTAATTATAATAATCTTGTCGAGAAAAATCTTCTAATATTATATCACGTGTATCTGTTACTTTTGTGAAATCGTCTCACTTATTTTCAATAGGTACTTGTACTACATGTATAAAATTATAGTGGTTTGACGCAAGGCAAAACATACATAGTTAAAATTAATTATAATTTCGGCTCTGGATTTTTAAACTATTTGAGTAAGTATTCCAGTAGGAAAAAGTCATATTTTCTTTAGTTTATACAATGTTCTTATTCTAACTATATAATAAGAGAGACGTCTACTTTGTTTAAGCATTATTAATATTTCAGTGGGTGTATCTTAATACTTAGTCAACGTAGGTAAAGTCTAGGTTCATTATTCAAATTGTTTTATCTCGTTAAGTATTACAGGTTACTGTGCAAGGTATATTTAAATAGGTAATAACGGCTCCGCAATAGTATTTTACTATTTGATTTTACCAGAAACTACCTAATTTATTTATTATTTATCTCAAATATAAATATAATAAAGAGAAAGATAGTGAGAAAGCGAGACCCAGGATAAATTAAATATACCAAGTGAAGGCAAAAATATATATTATGTTAAGAAGACTTCAACTATACCTAGCACTTGTTTGTGGCTATTCATGACCGTTCTTTGTGTTACCATTGTAATTTTTCGTTATTATTTTTATATGTATTGAAACAGCCACACACTGTAGGCAGTGGCGTTATAGCGTAACACTGCAGCGACTGTCGTGCTCGAATCTTATAATGAGCTTAAGCTTTCAGGGAGGCATATATTTTAGCTATCCTCTAGTAGGCATGGAAATTATTGCTACTTTAAAGGAATTCTCATTTGATGATATTTTTTTTTTTATAGCATGATTTCAGTAGCGATATATGATTTGCAATGATTTGAAACTACGTCATCGATGCTGATCGACGGCATTTTTCATTGGAAAACAAAATCATGTGCGAGCATCGCACGCAAGTGTCAAATTATCACTGATGCAAATTATATATACTTTCGTAGCAAAAAATTATTTTTCTATCCTCCTACATAACATGCTAAAGAAGTTAACACTTTATGTCACTTGATTTAAGGTTTATTTTTGAATACTCTTAAAAGCTAATCAATGATAAAGTTTTTTTTTTTTTTAAATTTGTTCATGACCATGGATACAAAGTCCTTCAGTCGCATACATTTTATTTATATTCTTAAATATTCTTTATAACATGTAACAGGCTATGTCATGGACGGTAGCAGATGTGACATGAAAACAGAATCATATTATTTATCCCCCAAAGGGAATCCCTGCTACTTGTGATTTATGCCATGCCTATCCTCTAGTAACTAGAGTCTAGTTGAACTAGAGCTATAGCATATGCCTCACTGATACACACGCATCAGACTGACACACACACAACAGACAGAAACTTGTGACCAGCCATTTTACTTCCTAATTTGTTTTCTAATATCGGGTTTGTGAGTCTCTATTTGTTATGTATGACCAAGCCATCCACATAAAACTGTCGACTTTTGTGCTTCAGGTTGAGTGTACCATTTCACTCAACGATCACAACTTTTATGTAGGATTTGTTTATGGACAGTGCAAATTCGGTGATAACGCGCTCCAACATTAGATAAGCTGTCATTGCTTCGCTTAAACTTAGATTGTTGGTTCTTTACCACCAATGATGACGCCTCTTTTCTAGTTTCGTAAGGTAACAGTATCCCCGCTTGCAAAATTCTATTAATAGGGCTTAGTACTCCAAGAGTTGACAAGGTATACTTACCTTGTCTTTCGACTCGATTGTTATAGGTAGGTAGTGCTTAGCTGTGTCCAAGAACTGTGGTTCTCTGGCCTCAATCGAGACTGACCACAAGTATGTCAAGCCTGTCGGCTTAGTACCTGCACCATGATTTCTACTTTGAACGCGACCAATAGAACCCTAAAACGAAAATTACAGGCCCAACAATTTATTCCTATAGGTGTATCCCTAAGGCTATTTGCAGTCTTGTATATCTCAACATATCAACAGTGAAGTCCGTCAATTAGTTTAAATTTATAGAAACAGGATATATATTGACCTCAATTAGGCCACCACAGATATTGGAAATTGAATATTCTGCCTGAAGTGGTAATGGGCTGATATCCCATGCGGCAATCATAGTTGATAGTTCTAGGATCTACATGAAAACCGTCGGAGGCCCAAATAAGAGGCGAAAACATAAGTTGTACCTGCAGACAATTTGATTTGATGTCTTTTAATATGTTTATGGTTTTATTGTTTTCTAATTGTTAAACGTTTAAAGATAATTTAATTTCAAACCAATATGAAAAATTTAGCATTTTTTTTTAAATTGTACCTTTTCAAGTTTCTTGCCAATTTCTTCTCAGCCTGACTTCCAAACCGGTGGTCATCATTAGGTTCAACCTTCATATGTACCGTCCTAGGGCTTACTTATAGCCAAAAATCTAGCCGCCAAGACTAAAACTAATAATCTAAACTTTGACTTTTATCAGAGGTACTTATGCGAGAAATATATGACAAAATATTCCTGAATTCTTCTTAGACGGGAAAGAATGAACGGCATCTATTTATCCCTTTTACAAAGTATCCCTTTTTTCCATTCCTTTGATTTGATTTCGTCCTTTCATCGGTATTGGTGATTTGCTAATGGTCAAAGTGGTAGATCAGGTAAACAGATTGTAGTCTGCCCGACGTCCGCATCAAGACCTGATTTCAACAATTGCTATCAAAATAATACTAAAATACGATGTGGAACAACGTAGTTATCGTGATTTTACTCTATTCTCTTTACACATCATTTATGTTCGAGTTGTAATGTAACTTTATATTGACTGGAAAAAGTTACTAGCTTCCAGGGGGACTTTACATTATCCATTACAAAAGGTACTGAAATGTAACTTTTGTAAAAATCACAAAACTCATGTCAGTCTATTTGTAGCTGTTTGCCATTAACTTCATACAATGTGAAAGTTTCCCTGGAAAAAAAGTTTTTTGCTCTGCCATTTACAGGCACTAATGTGACTTGTATTTTTATTATTCTGTAAAAATTCTTGATTTTTATATTTAGGTTCCGTATCGTGTCTATTATATTGCATGACATGATAACTATAAATATATACAGAGCTAAAAATATTGGCATGTCGTAAAAATTATGGTATCGTTGTGCGATCCGAATGGGAATTCGTCCGAAAATACTAAATACCCAACATTCATATCCCTATTCCCTACTCTATAAAAAATATTTTTAGTATCTCCTCTCCAATACTATAATTTCTTTTTGAAAACGTAAAAGTACACTGAAAAGATAAATAAATTGTAATTGGATCTGAAAACTGTGTCATTGGAACGAATGGAAACAATACAGATTGTATAATTTGCACAGATATGTAGGAACTCCATTTGGTGGGTCATAAATATACAATATTCAGTCGGCCCCCTGGTTCTTAAATCGAATAATCACGGGCATTTCATTTTATAGTATAATTTATTCGTAACAAACTCTACCAGAAATCAACGAATGGATTTCATTGAATGAATGTTCCATTGAAATCCATTCGTTGATTTCTTTTCTAATAACTTAAAGCTGAGTTCAAAAAAACAGTTTCTTTTTTCTTTTAAAAGTTCAGCTTAAAAAATTGCTAGCACGAGCAAACATTTGTAGTGGAAGCCAAAGTAAAACTGCAACCGCCTGAGTCGTTCAACGCGGTAAGCAAATTTCCCCGCGGCCTTTACTTACTTGCAATGATGTAAATCTTTTTTTGATATTTTGAGATTATAGTTTGTAAGAGGAATAATTTTTCATCATTAAACTTTTTAATAGGCTAAGTTTTTGAATTAATTTCGTTCCATTAATCAAACCGTTGCATATACTTTCAGTTAAATTCTATCAGCAGCAGAAAAACGATTATGAGACCTGAATAATAATGATATATAAGTGGAGACGATAAGCTTATCTCTATAAGCAAACTAATATCCTTCATGGATCTGTTAGCTATCTATATGGACTATCTTCGACCACATCATCACTTACCATGGTATGTAAAATTCTATCATCTTGTAGTTCTTGTAGCATCGCAGTATATTTATGCAAACGTAATATTTGTACATCAGAATATTAATGTTTTTGTAAAAAAAAAAAGTAAGTGCACTCTATTAATACTAGAAATAAGCATAACTGTGACCTCTGCCTATAGACTCCAAAGCGTTTAAGATTCATTTTTAGGACTGAGTATACAATTTTATAATAAGATCCCTAAAGCAATTTTAAATGGCATGTACTTAATGCTTTAACTATTAATTCCCGCTCTTCGAACAAAATCATTCAAAACTAGAACCAAAAATACACTAAATACGCACACTAGGTATGTAAATCAAACTGAGTATCAGTTTTATGGTTTATGCAAAACTGTTTGAACTGGATGATCATCTAGCGCTCGCCAGCCGCTGCCGCGGCACCGCTCGCTTCGCTCGCTCGTCTCGCGCGCGTTATTGTCACAGTTCTAACCTAACCTAACCAACTGTTTTTGGAGTGTCCCGAGTCAGGTCTTGGTGATAGAACATTTGAGGACAACAAAACAAATATAAAAACAATAACTTGCATTAACATAAATATGATGAGTTGATTAGCCAAATATAAGATGACTAGTATGTAAAAAATAGCCAAGTCAAATGTTAAGGTTAATAGATCATAACTTATTCGCATTGTGTAATTAGTTCGACTATTCAAATTTAAAAAAACATATTTTTTTTTTAATATTTTAATTTTTTATTAAATAGCAAACATTTTTGTAGCAGAAAACAAAACAAGAAATTGTGTTTTAAATTTATAAGATATTTTAAGAACTTTATATGTTTTTATAAATAAATTTCAGGATTTTCTATAGAACTTGGCACCAATTTAGATCTCAAGTCTTTTGTCGGTGAAGTCGACAACCACACCATAATTATCATAATATTGAACTTGGCTCCCATTTTCACATTTATATTTTGGTTGGATATTATTAATTTTTGTAATGAAGGGCCGAAGGTAAGCTAAACGTCATAAACAGGGTTCGCTAATTTAGTGTCGTATGAATGAAAACATGAAAGAAGTACTAATAAAATACTTTTCTACTTTCTTATAGACATAAAAAATATTTCATTTTAAATAATACTTCAAACACTTAGCTTAAAACATTAACGAATAAGCAAAAACCGAGGTTTACCCTCACGGTAAACCTAAGTACCAAGGTATACGAAACTAATAACAAACTTTAATTAGAGCGGAGGATCTCTAAAAATGGGTTGTATTGCAGCCGGGTGCACATTCAGAACTTCCCAACTCGGTACAATAAAGCTGGGGAAAGTTTCAAGTGGTGTGTTTTTATAGTGGATAGTCAGAATACTACAAACTTTATGAGACCACACTCTATACACTATACAACAACACGCTACCAGTATTACGATAATAGTCATGTTAAAGTCAACGTTAAAATTTTCCCCATGTTGTGTTTCGGTTATTATTTCAAATGTTTTTTGAACATTCGTAAGCACTTGTACCTCCTAATCCTCTATCCCATTCCCTCATGCACTTTGTATATCGCTGTCTCAGTCGCGCAATGCTAAAGAAGACGCGAGTGTATTTTTTTTTTACTATCAACGTGCCTGAGATGACAGTTTAGTTTCGGTCTTCAAGTCACAGCCGCATGCGCAGCAAAGAAAAATTAAGTGATCATCGGGCACCGCAAACCAGCTCCAGGAGACGAGATCAGCAACGCCAAGTAAGTGCATGTGATCCCATCTTTCAAAGCAGCTGCCGCCCATTTTCCATTATTTTTCCCAATTTGCAGTTGTCTATCTATCCTACCATATTATACAAGTAAAACTACAGTCCACAGTCAAAATTGTTCAAGGAATCATTCCTTTTAATTCGCCACATCATTTTGGTCACTTCGGCCGGATAAGAATCTTTATTTTACTCTAATACGATTCATTTTATCTACCGTTAAAAAGGTTATTCTTAACCACCGCCACCACCGCTTACAACTTACGTATAATTTATCGTAATAGGATTGAAGTAATTATCATTTATTTTATTATTTAAGTCATATTCTTATGCACCCCGCATCGATAATTATTTCATTCTATTGTAAACCGCATTATAATAGCCTTATTCTACATCATATTCATAATTTTATTATTTTAGTTGAAGGTAGGCGATTGCAAGCGGGTCGGTCAGTCTCCGCGTAGGCAGGTCGGTCGCGCTCGATCGGCTCCGTACGTTCGGAAATATTTCGTATATTCATTCCATATAGATTAAAATTATTATTTTTTATAAATTTCTCAACATTTTATATTATCGTGACTTGAAGATAAGTAATATAAAATTCTTGGATATTCAATTATAAATAATGGGGAAAGGTAAAAAAACAGATAGTGAAGACGAATTTGTAATGTCTAGTGAGGATAATGTTCAGTTAACCATGTTACAGGGTAAACGCGATGCATTATTTGCTAGGTTGCAGTCTATATACGATTTATCGAAATCAGCTGTAACCAATGAATCACAACGTGAAATATTTTTATCTAATGTGTGTAATACTGATACTTTACGTAGTGAGTTTGAACAGGCGTTAGACAATTACAATAGAATACAATTACAAATAAACCCTGAGAAAAAAATCGATTATCAGGCTTGGATTTCATTTGAAGAGATGTATTGTTATATAAAAAGAGTTGTGTCTCAAATTGATGTCACCAGTAATACAAGTAAGTGCCATAAGCAAGACATATCTTCTATTTCGAAATCGAAACCTAAGTTACCTCCTATTGAGTTAATGTCATTTAATGGCAATATCCGAAATTGGCCCCTTTTTTATCAACAGTTTAAAAGTGTTGTTCACGATAATTGTGCGTTAAGGGACAGTGAGCGTGTTTACTATTTAGTTGGTAAGCTAACCGACAGTGCGAAGTCTGTGTGCTCCGGTTTACCGCCCACCGCCGAGAATTACAATATTATATGGAATGCACTTATTGATAAGTATGATGATCCTCGAGTTTTAGCAAGTAGTTATTTGAATCAGCTGTTGGAATTTAAACCGTTGACCAATAATAGTGCTGCAGATTTTGAAAGTTTTATAAATAATTTTAATTCTTCTGTTGAAGCGTTTAAACAGTTAAAACTTTTAGATTTATCAGATTTTATATTCTTACACATTGCGTTACAAAAATTAGATTTGGATACAGTTAAATTATTTGAGACGATGTACCGTAAAGAAAAAATTCCATCATATTCTAGTCTTATTGAATTTGTAAAGGAACAAAGTAAGGTTATGTCTCGGTCTATTAGTCAAAGGCCAGATACGTCTAATAAATCCCGTAGTAATAAAATTCCAATTCCAAAATCTACGAAATCTTTTATGAACATGGATACCAACCATACACAAAAGGTTAATAAAAGTCTTGCTTGTTCTTTGTGTAAAATTAAAACACATGAACATTTATATCAATGTCCAATTTTTATGTCTAAAACACCTTACGATAGGTTTGTTTACGTAAAAAATCATTCATTTTGTAATAACTGTTTAAGTTGTAAACATAGAACTTTTAAATGCACTTCACAAAAAACTTGCTCTCATTGTGCCGCTAAGCATCATTCATTATTACATTTCGGGGAGTTAAATCATTCTAATAATGTTCATAATTCCGTTCCCAATAGGAATGAGTCCGCTACATCGCAGAATGGTAGTGTGACTCAGTTGGAACGAACATCCGCTTTACCTGCAAATAGCGACCCTATGTCACATACAAATAAGGTTGAAAATCAATCTACTGTCACATCTGCCACTTCTATGTGTAATGTTTCACGCGATTACTCTGATCATTGTATAACTACTACCCTTTTGGGGACCGCAAAAATTATAATTATTGATAGTAATAATCAGAAACATTTTGTCAGATGTTTGATTGACCCAGGCTCGCAAAGTGATTATATTGCGTCTGCTTGCTGTAAGCGCTTATCGCTTCACATATCTACACAAAATCGGTTTACCGAAGTACAGGGTATCGGTGGCAGTTCGCAGCGCATTCTAGGCGCAACTAATATCAAATTTACTTCTCGTTTCGGTAACTCCGCTGAGTATTCTATTAAGCCGTTGGTTGTAGAAAATATTACGTCACAGTTGCCCGACTCGTGCGTCGATACTTCAACTTTAGACTATTTGAGAGATATACCACTAGCCGACGACTCGTACGATGAACCTGGGCCGGTTGAAATGTTGTTGGGAGTAAATGTTTATTGTCAAATACTTTTATTTGATCGCATTATGCGTCATAATAATTTGCCTTCCGCAATTGAGACTGCCTTAGGGTATATAATTATGGGCAATGCGCCTATCGCTACGACACCCAATGTGTCCCGCACCTTTTGTGCATTTACTCATGATTCGCTTGATAAAATATTAGAAAAATTTTGGAATCTTGAGGAACTACCCGCAAATAAATTCTTAAGTCATGAAGAGGAAAAATGTGAAAATATTTTCGTTTCCACAACTACCCGAAATGACACCGGCAGATATTCTGTAGTATTGCCATTCAAAGAAAATCCTGATAAATTGGGTAATTCTTATATCACTGCTAAAAGGAGGTACTTGTCGTTAGAAAATAAATTTGACAAGTCACCTGAGTTACGTGGTCGTTATGATGAAGTCATTCGTGATTATCTGGATAGGGGTATAATTTCACGCACTCTGCCCGAGGAATGCATGCTGCCGGGGTTTTACTTACCACACCATCCAGTCATTCGCGATGATAAAGACACCACTAAATTACGCATTGTGCTCGATGGCAGTGCCCGGACAGATACGGGTGTTTCATTGAA
This sequence comes from Achlya flavicornis, assembly GCA_947623365.1. NCBI lineage: Eukaryota > Metazoa > Arthropoda > Insecta > Lepidoptera > Drepanidae > Achlya > Achlya flavicornis. The sequence continues at coordinate 6,714,429 of OX392474.1, forward strand.
CGAAATTTTACACCCGGGTTGTAATCTTCAGGCAGATATATTCCGCATACTTTTAAATATTCGTATGTTTAGTATAGCATTTTTTGCCGACATACGGCAGATGTACTTATGTATAGAAGTACATCTCGAATACCGCAAGTACCAAAGAATATTGTTTCGATTTTCTTCTGACGAACCGTTAGATACATTTGAATATAATCGAGTCACATTTGGTTTACGCTCCTCACCATTTTTGGCGATGAGAACTTTGCGCATGTTAGCTAAGGACGAGGGTCTCAAATACCCGCTTGCTGTTGATGTGTTGGAAAGAGACACTTATATGGACGATGTGTGTTCGTCAGCGTCTTCTGTCACCTTAGCGTCTGATATAGCTCAACAACTGATCCAGATGCTCAAGGCCGGGGAGTTCGAGTTGGCAAAATGGTCTAGCAATTCTTCAGAGTTTTTAGAACATATACCTGTATCTCAACGCAAGTCGGAATCAATCTCCTTTGATAGTGATGATAATTTAAAGATTTTAGGTCTACGTTGGCTTTCCAATTTGGATAAATTTATATTCTCCACTTCGCCACCTCAACCACTGGGCACAAAACGTGCAATTTTGTCAGCTACTGCCCGTCTTTATGACGTATTAGGTTTGGTAGGCCCAGTCATATTATATTCTAAATTATTGATTAAAGAGTTGTGGTTACTCAAGTTGGGTTGGGATGACAAACCTCCACCGCGTGTTTTAAATTTATGGCATCAATTCATTGCTGAATTACACCTAATATCAGAATTAGGTTTCCCGCGCCATATAGGTATTGAACCAGGTTGTAAACTATCGTTGTTGGCTTTTGCGGACGCAAGCGAGAAGGCGTATGGTTGCGTTATTTATTCTTATGTAACAATAGATGATCGAGAGCCAATCGTTAGTCTTATCTGTTCTAAATCACGCGTGTCCCCAATTAAAACTATTACAGTTGCTAGATTGGAACTGTGTAGTATCGTCCTTATGGCGAAATTATTGCGAACGGTATATGACACGTTCAATAAAAGATATCCTGTTGATAAAATGTTTGCTTTTTCTGACTCGGAAGTCGCACTGTGCTGGGTGCACTCATCTCCACACAGATTCAACACATTTGTTGCTAACAGAATAGCCCAGTGTCAATCTTATATTGACCCGGTGAATTTCTATCATATACCCGGTGTACAAAACCCCGCGGACGCTTTATCTAGAGGTCTTTTACCTTCGCAACTTAAAGATCATCACCTGTGGTTTACTGGCCCACCATGGACCACACTGCCTATCAATGATTGGCCCATTTTACCTTTTTCTTCAAAATCTGTAGAACCACCAGAGGCTAAGGTCATCTCTTGTGTAACTTCTAATATACCGGAAAATCCAATCTTATTATTGAGTGACAGGTGCTCCTCATGGAGTAGGCTTCTCCATTCCGTGGTCTATGTTTTAAGATTTATGAAACGTCTACCTCGCAATGATATAATAACAGCTAGTGATCTAAATACCGCTGAGATTTATGTTATAAAAGCCATTCAAAATTCATCTTTTTCACACGACATGAAAAATTTAAAATGTGGACGAACTGTTTCTTCCACGTTGCGCAAGTTAAGTCCGTTCTTGTCTCCTGACAATATATTACGAGTAGGAGGACGTTTAGCTAATTCTTCCCTCAAGTATTCTCATAAACATCCTGCACTACTACCGAGAAAGGGACATACGATTGAACTATTAATTGATTATCTCCATCGCACCTATTTACATGCTGGGCCTCAATTATTGCTTTCAATAATTAGGCAGAATTATTGGATTTTGTCTGCTAGACGTATAGTGAGGCAACGTATACACAAGTGTAACACTTGCTTTCGTATGAACCCAAGGCCAACATTTCCTATAATGTCCGACTTGCCTGAGTGTCGTTTAGAACAATGCAATGCATTTACTCACACAGGGGTAGATTACGCTGGGCCGCTGTATATCACGCTAACTAGGAAGAGAGGGGTGCGTAGTCAAAAGGCATATCTATGTCTTTTCATATGCCTAGTTACGAAGGCCGTGCATATCGAATTAGCTTCCGATTTAAGTTCTGCTACATTTTTAGACGCCTTTAAACGTTTTTTGTCAAGGCGTGGTCCATGTAAAATGTTATACAGTGATAATGGCAGAAATTTTATTGCGTCTAAGTCGTATCTCCGCGAATTACACGATTTCTTGAAGTCTAGTGATTATTACAAAAACTTTCAAAATGAACTAACTAAAAACCGCATTGGTTGGCGTCTCAATCCCCCCAACGCCCCACATTTTGGAGGGATATGGGAGGCAAATATAAAAAGTACTAAGGCATTGCTTTTTCGAGTAATAGGGAAACAAATCCTCACATATGAGGAAATGCTTACCGTTCTCAATCAGATAGAAGCAGTTCTCAATAGTAGGCCTCTTTACCTTTTAAGTTCTGACCCGTCAGAACCTACAGCTATTACTCCTTCTCATTTTTTACACACCGCTCCTTTGGCAGTCTTACCTGCAGCGGATGTGAGCAATGAGAGGGTTAATTTACTCTCTAGGTTTTCATTAATGGACTCTATTGTCCAATCGTTTTGGAAGAGATTTCGTACAGAATACCTCCATAATTTACAACCTCGGGAAAAGTGGAATACTTCCTCCAACCCGGTCGTAGTAGGTACCATAGTTATAATGAATGTTGATAATGCGCCTCCCTTGCAGTGGCCTTTGGGGGTCATAACACGGTTGTTTCCCGGTAAAGATGGGGTTGTTCGTGTAGTGGAAGTGCGTACCAATTCTGGTACTTACGAGCGACCTGTTGTACGGTTGTGCCCACTACCAACGCAATAGTACTTACGTACTATCATTAGTTTTTTTTTTATATTACTTATTTTTAAGTTTTACATACTTTGTTTAATCATAATAGTAGTTTATTTATTTTTGGTTTACATTATCTTATTATACGTAAGGTTGTAAGTTGTAACCGCGTTCTCTTATATTATATTAATGACTCTTATAGTCAGTCCAATGTGGACGTCGCTTGTTTATATGTTTTTTTTTTTTCTTTTCGAAGGGATTCCTTCAAGGCCGGGGGGATGTTGTGTTTCGGTTATTATTTCAAATGTTTTTTGAACATTCGTAAGCACTTGTACCTCCTAATCCTCTATCCCATTCCCTCATGCACTTTGTATATCGCTGTCTCAGTCGCGCAATGCTAAAGAAGACGCGAGTGTATTTTTTTTTTACTATCAACGTGCCTGAGATGACAGTTTAGTTTCGGTCTTCAAGTCACAGCCGCATGCGCAGCAAAGAAAAATTAAGTGATCATCGGGCACCGCAAACCAGCTCCAGGAGACGAGATCAGCAACGCCAAGTAAGTGCATGTGATCCCATCTTTCAAAGCAGCTGCCGCCCATTTTCCATTATTTTTCCCAATTTGCAGTTGTCTATCTATCCTACCATATTATACAAGTAAAACTACAGTCCACAGTCAAAATTGTTCAAGGAATCATTCCTTTTAATTCGCCACATCACCCCATATAGGTGTAACGGAAAGCGTATATCCATTAAAGTGATGTGAAAAGAGAAGAAAGTCACGTGGGTTGTGATTTTAATACAATAGACATTTGGTATAAATTTCAGAGTTTTTTTTTATGTTAGATGGGCTTGTGTTTAGCCACTGACCCGCCCATAAGGGACGATAACGAAGCCTAAGACTGAACACGCTTACCCAGAAGAAACCCATTCACTCTGGCCTTGAAAGTTCCTAGATTTGAAGAGTCAGGAAACACAGACGCCGCCCGGATGAAAGTTCCACTCTCTTACTGTCCGCATTATAAATGAGGAAGCAAAACACTGTGTCCGAATTATCTGTACATCAAAAATGTACGGGTAAAAAAAATCCCGGCGTCTTGTGGTTCGGGGTAAAAAGGGGATGGTGGAATAATATTTATCTGATGTAGTCTTCACCCCTTTCGGATTGATATACTTACCCTTTCCGTTACGCGTCGTAAAGGTACTAAATAAAAAATATGTTTAAATTAGTGCCAAAATAAATCATAAAACTTTTATCAAATGGACTTTTACAACCACAAGTAAAAGTTGTTTTTATAAGTATCTAATGGTGCGTCCATGCTACGCGAAGCGAGAACGAGCTTAGCCTCGAACGAACAGGATTCGTTGGTTGCTCTCGATTTCAAGCTTGGACGTACTTAACGAGCCTACATCTAGCGCGATGCGAATCCCTGTGTTCGTGAAAAAACTGAAAAACGGGCGGAGCCGTAGGCGGAGTGCAGTCGAGCACGCTACGAATGCTCGTTCGAGGCTCGCAAGCCCGTCTACGCTACGCGAATCGTCCTCGCAGTTTGCTCGTTCGTGGCTCGGCTCGTGCTCGGTTCGCCAAGCATGGATGCACCATAACATAATCATCTAGTATATCTAGAGATTACCTTTCGACTTTTTCCTTTTCCATAAACTAATAGTTAATCCATTAAAAGGCAGATATACATTTGTAAATTAAGAACGAGCACAACAAATAACCCACCAACACAATTCAGCTAAAAAATAAATTAATAATGTTTGAATCCGTTTACAGCCAAAACAATTGCGAACAATTTATAATAGGCATTAATTAAAAATTTAATAAGATTCGCCGGAAAGCGTATTTTAGAACAAAGGAGACCACTTTACAATATGATGAAATAAGTCAAACAATAATTACGCCGAGAAATGTGGATTTTTACTGTGTTGTTATAAAATGTAATTAAGTGTTGTATGATTTTGTATTTTAACATCATGAATATCTTATATATTATCTAATGTGTTCGTAGGTATTTGGGAACTTGGTCACATTGCTTTATGATGTAATGTGAACCAAGTACCTAACTATATTCACAAATTCAAAACAATCATCATAAAAACTTTTTAACAAAAAAATTAAAACACTGATAAAACTGAAAAGCAAACAATAATAAACCTTTTAAATATATGGAATTGTTAGCAATAACATTATATTATTTAATTTCAAACCATTGAATATTGATTAATTATAACTATTTTACAGTTTATCTTCATGGTGTATTTGAATATCGAGGGATGGCAACACCAGAAAAGTATAATCGTAACAATGACGGTCATTGGAGAAAGTGTTTTAATTCATTTTGTGGTAATTACCAAGTTTACCAACGGTGTAAAAACAGATTTAGCTTGTTTAAGCCAACTTCTTTTCAGTAAATAAGGTATGGTTAATATTTCAGAAGAGGGATGGAGAAATCAGCTCACCAGTATGTATTTTTTTTATTTTCTATTTTGTGTGTCTTGCTCGTGACGGATAATCAACTATGGCTAGTACGATGCCACTAACAAAGATTCTTTGATATATCTTAAGTAAACAGTTGTTTATGTAAATACAAGGTTGATAATAGAATCCTAAGTGAAACATGCCGCTGTATGCGGTGATCAAATGAAAAACTCAATATAGTCGAATGGACTCATGGCGAGTATGGCGACCTCTAAAATAGTATAAAATGATAAAACATGGTGATATCACATAATGCAAAAATTTATTAGACATACAGTATACGAATGGCCGAAACGGAACAGGGACATTCCGTTAAACAGGACGGCCGTCTGTTAGCAATAACATTATATTATTTAATTTCAAACCATTGAATATTGATTAATTATAACTATTTTACAGTTTATCTTCATGGTGTATTTGAATATCGAGGGATGGCAACACCAGAAAAGTATAATCGTAACAATGGCGGTCATTGGAGAAAGTGTTTTAATTAATTTTGTGGTAATTACCAAGTTTACCAACGGTGTAAATACAGATTTAGCTTGTTTAAGCCAACTTCTTTTCAGTAAATAAGGTATGGTTAATAGAATTTTGAATATAACCTGAATTTTATAAGGTTTTGCAGTCATTTGACGTTCATTAACAATAATAACATTTAGTGACGAATAACTAGGTATGAATTCACTGAAATGTTCACGCTAGTGATTCTATAAATGTTATGTACCTATAGCATCACTACGATTCGTAGAAAACTAAATTACAAGCTTACAAAACTCCCAGTAATATCTTTTATATACGATAATTCATCCGTGTGCAACCCTTTATTCTCATATTCAGGGGATACGAGATTGTTATGGATCATTAAGATATCTACATTTTAAGGGCAAGGATATCCACTGAACATAGGCCTCTCGCATTGATTTCCATAACGAACGGTCTTGTCCCGCTGTATCCAGTGGTTCCCAGTAACTCTGACCAGGTTGTCGGTCTACCAGGAGGAAGGTCATCCCGCTTGGTGCTTTCCAGTACGTACTCGAGAACCTTTCTTCCCCATCGGTAATCGGCTCTTTGAGTAATGTCTTCTGCTCATTACAAATCCACGTCACTGACTGTACGAGCTAAATCCGTAGCTTTTGTTCGTCTACAAATATCCCGGTTTCGGGTCCTGTCGGGTTGAGAAATTCCAAGTAATAGCCCGTTTTACAGCTCTAAGATATGGAACAATCACTTAGAATATAATATGCGTATCTTTAGTCACCAAATGACCGGACAATTAATCTAGTAACATGCGATGTGTCAGTGAGCTTCATTGTTAGCAGGTGGAGCGAGTGATTAATTACCGACCAAAATCGTCCATTATTAACAATCAATTAGTTTTCATGTATATTACCTCACTTCTTGTACTATAGTTGTTTTATAGCGATTTTATGTAAGTCTTATAAGTAATCCTTATATGTAATCTAGTACTAGGTATTTATTGTATTAGAAGCGCTCGTGGTGTAGCATGATTAGCCGTTCTTAATCGATCGGCAAAGTTAAGCTACGTCTGTCTTGGTCGGTACCTGGATGGGTGACCGCCTAGTGGTATTTCAAATCGAGCGTTTCCGTGCTTCGGAAGGCACGTAAAGCCGTTGGTCCCGGTTATCACTTAATTGTGATAGTCGTTAAGCCAGTTGGATGCCTCCTAGGCGGCTTGAAAAATTCCAACAGTAGGTTGGCCACTAGCCTACCTCCACCGATCCGCAGTGGGCACGCGTGGTGGAGTATCTGCCCATTCCCTTTCACCCTGATTTGTGAAAGGAGGCCTGTGCTCAGCAGTGGGACATTATAGGCTGATGATGATGATGATGACTAGGTATTTTACCTTGGGTCTTTAGTCTTTTTTGGACCCACCTTCCGAATAGCCCGCAGAGTAAGTAATTCGCCGTGTGGAGGGCAGTAGTCAGCCAGTGGTCAGTATTTCTGTAAGGCAGTAATGGTACCAAAAGGAGGACGCTGAGCGGGATCGAGAGAGGGCCGATCCCGGAGACGACGTGGGTTTTAGTTGGTACGAGTTTGGCATAACCAGGCTACTCTCCCTGGGGTGGATCGGTATCTTATGAGGATTTCCTCACGATAAAAAACGAAAGGATGATGCTCGAATTCCTTAAGAAATTTCCTTTCCCAATAATTTTATATTATTTCAATTATTGTATCTTAAATACTTCTTACAATCAAATATTCTGCCATAATACATATTGTTATACATCATGTTTTAAATTTCTGACAATTGAGCACCAAATCAGCTACAATTAATAAATTGAAGACGATGTACTTACATCATATCATATAATTACGTATTAGTATATGATATTAGCAAGTGCTAAAAGAGTAGACATCTAACTAAACAGTTTGGGCATGTTTCCCTGCTCGTAAGGTTTTTCAAGGAGCGTGTTCATTAATTACAGGGGCGTATTTTTGTCGCTGTCCATTAGAGATACGTCGCGCCGCCATTAACGTGAGATTAATGACGTGGCCGGAGAATACCTAACGCTGTTTTAAGTATTCTCCCATCGAGCGGGCTACCTTTTCGGATATTAGACCATTTTCATGAAGTTTTCCAGCAAAATCCTGATGAATTCTCCTTTTCGTATACTTTTATTTGTTGAGCAAGGTTCTTTCATAAATTTGCTTCTCGTAAGAATGTGATCGAAGTAAATAAATGTAGACTGAATCGATAGAAAGTTTGTTATTGACGTTGACACATTTTATTCTTTAATTTACTTTCTCGAGCGCCCGCATTCGCTCTCTTGAAGTTTGGGAAATAGTTATTTTTTTACCCTAAAAATGTAAGGCTTGATTGGATGAACTACGCATTATAAGTTGCATGATCTGAAAAAAATTCAAAAGAAATATTTTTGAGGCATGTTCAAGTTTTTGCATCGTGCGAATGAAGTGATGTAATAAAAATGATGATGTGGCGTGTAAAGAATAAGAGGCTCATTCAATAGGCATATACACATAAACATTGTTTGCCATGAATGAAATAAATAATTGTAAAATATTTCAATGGACGAGAAATATAAAAATAGGTATAGGCAGGGAGAGTGCTCGAGAGCTATCTCGTTAGCCGTCCAATTAGTGTTTCGGATCGACAGTTGAATATTTTAAAGATCAACGTGGCATTACTTATTTGTTTGTACTGATTTATTTGTTATTTATTAAAACAAAAACATTTGTATTTTCTAGGCTGCAAGCCTGACAGTAAACGTTAATTTACACTGCTTTAATATCTCATTTGCGACTGATTCCTTTTTCCAGGGACTTATGAAGGGAAATGGTTTCATAGTGTGGTGGTAACTGAAAATCTTTGGTACCTTTGTACCTTCCCTACACTTCAGATGTAATATGTTTGTTAGTATTTTCTAACACATGAATATATATTTTTTATTACCGCAGGTTGGCAAGCCAGTAGGTAGCCTGATGGTAAGTAGTCACCGCCACCAGGCGGATGAACAATGTGCTTAGCGCCCTTTTTGAAGAACCCTGTGTCGTAACAATGATTTTATTTGATATTCCATAGAATGTGTACTCAAAACAATTTAATGCAAATTAGCATTCGGCTTTCTTTTATAACTATTTTATTGGCGTTAATTGGGAAAGTTATTGTATAACTTTATCTCTTATTCGTAAAACGATTTTACAACAGATATACGTACCTAATATATTCGTACAACAGTAATAAGATAGATGAGACCTCGTCAATGAGCTCGGCCACCATGGGCTTTCGTGCTCCCTATGTGCTGGTCGAATATCACGACACTCAGCTATTAATGACATTATCCGCAGGGCTCTTGTTGTCGCTAACGTGCCTTCCGTACTGGAACCAGTCGGTATTGCGCGGGGCGATGGCAGGAGACCGGATGGTACGTCTTTGATCCCTTGGAGTGTCGGCAAGTCGCTGGTGTGGGATGCCACATGTGTCGATACACTCGCGCTATCTCACTTACCGGCGACTTGTAAAGCTGCAGGGGCAGCGGCGGCCAGTGCGGAAAATATAAAATTCAAAAAATATGCATCGATTGGACCCAATTATATTTTTATGCCTTTTGCGGTCGAGACATTGGGACCATGGGGGTCAGAAGCTCGCCGTTTTGCTCGCACCTTGTCTTCAAAATTGATCGAGACTTCCGGAGACCAGCGGGCTGGGAGCTTTTTCTGCCAACGCGTCAGCTTGGCTATCCAAAGAGGAAACGCTGCCGTGTGTCTGGGAACCTTGCCGCAGCGGCCGGCTTGAGGAAACTTTCTATATATAGATTGTATTTTGTACATATTTGTTGTTAATAAACATTTAATAATTTTTAACATATAAAACATTTAATTTAATAATTCTAAAAAAAAGATAGATATGAAATGAATATATATATTGTTAACTTAATACCAGTACAAAATAAAGCAGGCGACAATGGCCCTTAACGTTTTATGGAATCGTAACCTCGCTACGAATGGACTTACATAAATAAAACTATGAAAAATGAATGGCTCAATTTCTTTATCCCTATTTTTTCCTCCATCGGACTCCAAATAACGTGCTCGTTTGCCATCCTGAGTCATAAATTCGGCGTCTCCCTGGCCCCACGACCCATTTGCAATTGAAAGCGTTCTTTATAACAGGATCTGTCCGGTGGCACTTTTACCACTTTTACGAGCGACTGTACACAGTACGTGCAACCTCCATACCACACTCCTCCAACACACTCCATGACCACTGTATAATTGATTTTACGAGCTTTTATTTCTTTCGTAGAAACATTTTTGTGGATTTTCACATGCATGTCTATATACATATATTTTGCTGAAAAAACGTTATATGTATCAATCAACAAGTACTCAATTTAAATTCCGATAGACACTCAATTGTCCCGAGGGTAAGATCAATTGACAATCATCTAAACAAGACAATCCTCGTAACGCCGAAAAACTACGGTACAATCTTCTGATTGAATCTTCTCTCATCGATTTTTGGACGTGAAAAAAGCTGAATTGGGGCAATCGTACTGAATATTTGGACAATAGTTAATTCAGATAAACAGCTAAATATCTCTCGTTTATCTACCCGAATCCGCGATAAACAATCGTATTTCTATCTGCGTGGACATTAGAGCATAATTATCGGAAAATCCAATCGCGTAAAACGCCATAAATAAAAGGCCATTGTCGGCTAAATCGGGCTGGATTTAGTCACAGTGAATAGCTCAGTGCTCGGAGACGGCAATGGCAAAATAGCAATTTCAATTCGATTGCATAGGTACCTACGTTCACTAATTGATTGCTAATCCGTCAGAATCCTCATCGGTCAAAGGGCTCGACCAAAGGTTTTGTTTTAGCGAGCCAGACTAATTATAACGAACAGCGTAGCCAGAACCGATGCACCTTCTAACTAAATATATCTACGAAGTACATACAAATAAAATCAACATCAATATGAAATAGGCACGATCTTTTTTATATTAGGGACTAGTTCTGTTTTCACCCGCGGTTTCCCGAGCGGTTTTTTTTTCAGGTTTAAACGTATTATCATCAATGTTATTCCAAAACAAACCAAAGTTATGCTCATGAGGCCTGAAGACGAAGAAAGTAACAAACAAACACAGTTTAATATTGGGTCTTATAGGTACTATAAGGCCCTATATAGTGTGGAGAAGGATATACGCAACTTTTTGTCCCTGGAACGCTGGTGAAACCGCGCCGGACAGCTCGCATACTAATAAATGCGAAACTGTTTGTTTGTTACCTTCTTCGTCTTCGGGCTTCATCGGCATAACTTTGGTATGAATACAGGCTATCTATCTGCATACCAAATTTCATGATGATTAGTCGAGTAGGTAAGGCGTGAAAGCGTAACAAACAAACTCACATTGATATAGGTAGCCGCACACCGCCATTATTTAAAGACGCTGTGCATCTTGAGTTAGTTGTCTATCAATACATTTTCCCTCTAACAATGTTAATTGACACTGAAAGCAACAATCCTGGGTAAATTTAATTGATGACTATACGAAGGTAAACGAAGCATCCTGCCGTAAGAAATCTATCAACGATCTAATTAATAGGATGAACTGTACATACAAAGGTTATCTGTCGACAGTCGCGTTTGAACAATGTTGTTTGATAATTAAGCTATGGAAGTTGTCTACTTTCAAAATCGTTCGTTATTTATCTATTGACAGAGGGATATTGAAATTTTGAAATGTACGAGTATTTTGAGATTTAAATAAACGGAACGTTGTTTCTGGCAGATTAATTTAAATTTATTTATTAGATAACTAAGGGATTTGATTTCTATATAAAATAATTGGCAATGAGATTAGTAATTAGGTAACAAGATTAATGCATTATACATTACAGGATTGGAACACAGCACAGGTTCAAATCTATATCTATTGTTACGCTGTGCTATATTTTTTTTACTATGGTCAGTGATGATGAGGCTCAGGTGGTAAGCTCACAAAACCTTAAACTGGTTCTTAAGGGCTGCATACGGAACACACGGAACACACCGTTAGTTCCGTTTCTGTTTCCAAAGACAGATTCCACTTGAGAGTGGTGACCAGCCAGCGGGGCTACCGCGTCTGTAAATCTCAATGAACTATAAACTGGTCTTCATTTAAATCCCATTATCTAGAGTTTTATAACATTTTGACCTCAAGCGGAGCCAATGGATAACGTTCTTAACTTGTTTGATATTCAAGTGTTCCATAAATATACTTAATAGAATTTTAGAAAAAGGAAGAGACGATGAAGTTCATTGAGATTGACATACGCGGTAGCTCCGCAGGCGGCTACTAAAAAGTACAGTGGCGGAATAAAATGGTTCGTCAGTTTTCAACTTTTTCTTTTCAACGTTTGATTCATTCAACGTATCACGAGCACATATTACCTTTTGAAACTGAATAGACAGAATACACTGAATTAGAGAAAATAATGATTTAACTTTTCGTTACCAAAGTTAAAAATTGTTTGGCTGTTTATTTTGTCAACATGATTGTTTTTATTTTGTTTTGATAAACTAAAGCCTTCTTGTTGGTTTAACCTGCTATTGTTATTTATGTCTAATTAAAATTGAAAATAGAAAGAAAGAAAGAAAGAAAGAAAGAAAAAACATTTATTTTGACAGTAACACAACACAATTACATACACTGTTACATATAACATACACAGAAGACAGTAAAAAAGAAAATAAAAGTAATAATAAATTGTGTTGTGTGACATCAAAAATGGACAGCGACTCAGTTGTAGACTGCAAGCCCAGTACAGGGCTACAGCACTGATTTTCAGTCGCTGCCATAGGTGACGTCACGAACAACGTAACTTAAAACAAAAAATAATTAAAAAAATAAAAACAAATTAAGAAAAAAACAAAAGTAGTTAAATAATAGAAACTTTAAAAAAATCAGAATAACAATAATGTACAACCACAAAAATAAAAAAAATAAAATATAAATATCTACTAAATAGTCCGAACAAAGCCGAACATTTGGTTTGGATAGGTGAGCCCGTTCTTGAGTTATAAAATAACAACGAAAAGTGGCATTGATTTTTATATATATAGATACAAGATACATTGATTTATACTATTAACCCAAAAATCGATCTATTAAATTAAACTTTTGCTAAATAAACTGAATCTGATATAATAAATTGCGAAAAATATTAAAATGAAATAAACATGGACAGCTACTATGCTCCGCGTGCAGAATATCTTGGGAAAAAAAAATTAAAAAAAAAGTACTAGCAGGTTAGAAATTATTTTGTTTTTGCAACCCGAGCAGTCGTTTCTTTAGTGTTTTCCTGAAGGTATGAACTGTTTTTAGAACACGAATAGGCGGAGGTAGGTCGTTCCAGCATCGAGAAGCAGCAAATTTAAAGGAACCACGGAATGCCATGGAACGATGGCTTGGCGTGACCAAAACAAAAGAACATGCCCTACGATGGAACCTGGCATGAGCTTGCGCCCACACTAGCTTATCAAAGAGGTACCTAGGAGATTTTTTATTAATGACACCGAAAAGAAGCACTGAAAGATGCAAATTTCTACGAGCTGTCATTTTTAGAAGGTTGGAAGAATTTAAAAATGGGGTAATGTGCGACCTAGGAGGGACATGAAAACAAAAACGAATACAGGCATTTTGAACTCGCTGGATTAACTTCTCAGTCCTTCCAAGTAGACAAGGGCCATACACTGTGTCGCAGTAATTAAGTCTGGATAGTACTAAGGATTCGCAAAGCATAATTCTGACTTCTTCACTTAGGTAAGGACGGATCTTATATAATAATTTTAAGCGATAAAAACAGTTATGCACACTCTTTGCTACATGTTTTTCAAAGTGAAGGTGGCTATCTATAATCAGTCCAAGATTTTTTGCTTCGGTGACACATTCCACCGTCTCTCCGTCCAGTATTATGTTGATTGAACAGGATTTATGCTGGTCGGCACCAGACATAATATTACGGATATTATTTCTAGAACCCACCAACATAAATTTCGACTTCTTTGGATTAATTACCAAGGAGTTAGCTTTTGACCAGTCAGATATGCGTTCTAAATCTGAGTTAACTTTATTTACAGCATCAGCTAAGGATGAAGGAGAAGGAAATAGGGAAATGTAATTATTGAAAAAGATAATACTTATATTTTATTCCGCAAAAGCCATAAATTGTGTTAGACGTGATGTAGAAACAAGCATAACCTTATTCGATAGCACACATAACGTCATATTTATGTAAATATTTGCAGCACTGTTTCTTCCTATTAGAAACCTCACTGGTAATATGTTGGTATGTCGGCGCAGTTACGAATTATCAACTTATAACCCGATGTATAATTAAAAATACCACGTGCACAGTGCACCTGCGCTCTCGAGTCGAGTTAACAACACGTGCACGCCCCATCCCTACTACCCGGGCGGCGTTCGCCCCTACCTGCGTTCACTATAAAGAGACGTGTCGACCGCTCCGAGGCTCAGTAGTGAATCAACTGTCCGAGCGACAACACTCTGAATCTCATTGAATTTACGTTGTGTTTGGTTTTGCCGATTATTTTAATTATTATTATCTTTTTAATCATTTATATTTTATTGTGTCAATGAATTGAAGTTCTTAGTTATTTGTTTATTTATTACATGTTATAATAATGAGTTTGATTTTATCAGATGTTGAAATATCCTATATGAATTAACTATCGTATATTTTATTGTTTTTATGTTGTTTTTATATTTCCTTTTATACTTATATGAATTAATGAACTGAATATAATAATTGACGAGTCTATTTATACGTTTTATTAACTAAAATATCCTTTTACTCTTTTATCAGAAGCCGGGATGATTTTATAGCCACGCCATGACCAAAAATAACGCAAGAAATTACGAGGGACCATCTTCGCATACACCGAGTTCAAACCTCTGGATAAATTCATTGAGAGATACCATGACCGACCAAATGGTACAAATTTCTGATGAAAACCGCACTACGATTAGTAACCTGTTTAAAATGGTAAATCATACCGAAACACAAGATCACGAAGTTCGAATAAAAGCTGCCGATGTCTTGCAATATGGGCTGACGAGTGTTCGTTGAGAACCAAAACCTGGGAGGAATTGAAAAATTACGTTGCAAACATTTGAACCAGAGATAAAAGAAGACCGAAAAAGAGATGGTTGTGAAGGTATGTGAAAGATGATATGGGTAAGAAAGGAGAGAATACTGATATGACAGATAGAACAGACGAATGGAAGAAGCGTCCATATTGCGCCGACCCCAAATGATTGAGAACAGGGCAGGCACATGATGATGATGATGATATAAAGTATGGAGAATGTTTAAATGGATTGTCACACCAAATCCTACGGAGCAAGTTGCTGTTGAATTTGTTATTGGAAGCATAACAAATGACAAACTTCGAACAGAGATTTTGAACTGTTAAGGGAGGCTTCATTGTTTCTTCTAATTTTACGACGTACAAGATGAGAAGGCTTTTGGTCACCTAGATCCAAACCACTGATGAGATGTTTGAAATTCTTGATGTCCGATTGCTCATATACTGAAAGTGTTCCAGAATTGATTGCTATTGCCAAAACCATGAGTGGACAAAAGCGCAAATATCCACTTCCTCAGGGATATGTTTCATCGAAGAGGGCAAGGACTGAGCATGGAACTACAAGGTGTGATCAAGGCATGACCTGTTTTGTCCGTGGAAAGATTAGTCATCGAGCTCTTTATTGCAGTCAAAATGCTATTGCTAAATTCTGCTCCAACCCTGGTCATACGTATGAGACTAGCTTTAAGCGAATAGCTTCAGAAATATTATTTAATCCGACTTAAAAATCCAGACGAGATTATACAGCGATGACCTTACCGATTTGCGCCTGTGGAACGGGAGAAAGTCCATCAAATAACCAATGTGCTATACGAGCAGATCAAATGGGCAAGTCGAAAGTGTCATGAGAATTTTGAAGAATGGACAAATGGTTAAAAAAAATATATGCTGAAAACACAGTGGGCTAAATGCGTCATTATTGACAATTAGTCGTAGCTTTTCTAAATTCCTATTGGATTTCAGAAAGAAAGGTGCTGCTGGTTCACCAAAATCAATGGTCATTTATTTACTTTGGGGCCCTTCTAAGGCACTTATGAACATTGTGGTTGAGTCTGTCACCGGTTCGGAGTGCACTTGAGCTGTCGGGACTCAGGCGGGAGACTCAGCGGGGCATTTTTCTTTTTAGTGGATCTTTCTTTTAATATTACAAAATTGTTACTTAGCCAAAGAGATGCGGATGCAGAGAGAGGTTAATATAGCCATATATTCTTGTCCTTCACGTGGTGATCCGCGTTGTAGATGTTTTTGTCAATTGACCTTTGCTTTGTAGGATCTTTGAATTTGTTGTGGGACATTTTGAACGCTTCAAGTGGAATGTTACTTTGGAGTCGAGCGCGGTTCCTTAGAAAGGACTTATTGGCTTTGGCTAGCTTGAATCTGGTTGTCATAATTATCTTTGTTTCTTAGGCTATGGTGGCTATCATTACTTTTAAATGGGTTTAGATTTTTACGAACGAGTATAATATTTTCATAAATGTGCTGTGATGCTAACGTTGTTGATGACTTCATTGACAGAGTTGATTTATTAACTATGCGAAGGTCTGTTCAGATAGAGGCGATTGAGGCAGCACTATAAAATAAAGAATGATTTGACAAAGGTAAAGTAATGCTTACTACCACGGCAAAATACAAAACTGGGATCAAAATACACCGGGTCATATGAAATGAAAAAGGTTTTACCTCATAATCGATATGAGGTACGAAGTAGTACGAACGTCTAAAAAATGCGCCTAAATTCGGTATTTAAAGCAATATAACCGTGTCGGCGATAAATAATGAGAACCGTGAGACAAATTAGCTATGTCGTGTAGAAGGTTTGGTAATGTTGGTAATGTATTTATTTTAATGTGTGTGTTTTACGTGTCAATACTTCATAGTGTGTCATATCAACGAGAAGGCTAACACAGACTCTGAGGTCTTGAAGCCTAATGTCAAAATTAGCGCTGAGGCTATGAGACATGAGTGTGAGATGAATCATTATAATGTATTATTTATTTATTTTAATGTGTGTTTTTCGTGTCAATGCTTTATAATGTGTCATGTTAACGAGAAGGCTAAAACAGACGCCGAGTTCTTGAAGCCTAATGTCAAAATTAGCGCTGAGGCTATGAGACATGAGCGTGACATGAATCATTATAATGTATTATGTGAACGAGAAGGCTAAAATAGACGCTGAGGTCTTGAAGCCAACCATGTCAAAATTAGCGCTGAGGCTATGAGACATATGTGACGTGAATCTTATGTGTTTTATTATTGTGATTAAATTTGTGGTTATGCTGTTTAATGAGAAATCATTTTTAATCTGTTTTCCTCTTATATCAGATAAAAATATGGAGTAGGCGCAGGGACGCGCCACTCATCAGAATGGCCGTGTCGGCGCAGTTACGAATTATCAACTTATAACCCGATGTATAATTAAAAATACCACGTGCACAGTGCACCTGCGCTCTCGAGTCGAGTTAACAACACGTGCACGCCCCATCCCTACTACCCGGGCGGCGTTCGCCCCTACCTGCGTTCACTATAAAGAGACGTGTCGACCGCTCCGAGGCTCAGTAGTGAATCAACTGTCCGAGCGACAACACTCTGAATCTCATTGAATTTACGTTGTGTTTGGTTTTGCCGATTATTTTAATTATTATTATCTTTTTAATCATTTATATTTTATTGTGTCAATGAATTGAAGTTCTTAGTTATTTGTTTATTTATTACATGTTATAATAATGAGTTTGATTTTATCAGATGTTGAAATATCCTATATGAATTAACTATCGTATATTTTATTGTTTTTATGTTGTTTTTATATTTCCTTTTATACTTATATGAATTAATGAACTGAATATAATAATTGACGAGTCTATTTATACGTTTTATTAACTAAAATATCCTTTTACTCTTTTAGGTACATATAATATAATTTATTCTTGCAATCTGGTGCAAGCGAAAACCAACTCTATGGTGACGAACCATTTCATTCCGCGACTGTACACTTCTGAGGTATGGTGACCTCATGTTTTCCTTCACCGAAAGCTCAAGCTCAGTGTAGGATTTAACCCATGACTTTTGCCAAAGAATTCAACGTTACTACGTTTGATTAAGGATACATCCAGATAGAGTGTTGCAGCTGTGCACGCGTCGATAAAAATAGCCCCTAACTGTTAGAGGCTAAATCAAATAAAAATAAATAAAAATGCAAAGTAATGTTCAATATTTAACTTTCTCCCGATTTTAATTGGAATATTTCAACAACTATTATCATTATGAACGTCACTATGACAAGCAGAATGACGCAGAGGGAGAGTAAAACGTAGCTGTTACGCGCAGCAGCCTATCAAAGTTGGCCTGTTTTATATATTCGTGTAGTATGGCAACGTTCTTTCTAGGTATATTTATTTCTATGGTTACTACAACTGAACTATAATAGATCTTAAAGTGATTTACAACATAGTTTGCGGCTATCTCTAGATCATGCTACAATAGTCTCAGTAAATAATGGAGTCCGCGAAACTCTCGCTGTAAGATGTCCAAATAACTAGGTATACTTTAAACCTTTTATCGCAGTTGTGCAGTACAGAGCAAAGCGAAATATACGAGTCTGTCGCATTGGTTCACAGAGATACCGAAGCGCCGAACCAAACCGTTATTTTAACCTTTATTTTTGTATTGAACACGGTTTCTACAACAGTATCCTGTTTGCGTTTGTGTTTGTTAGATAGAGTGCGATACCGCAAAAAGTATAAATAATCAGCTACAATCACATAGGTATTGTGCTTTGACTGAATAGAAACCTTTTTAAAAGCTTGTATAGGTACACCGACATATCTCGGATGAAAAAAGTATTGTGTGACTATGTGAGCGTAAATCCTCCCAAAAAAAATATTCGGTGTCCAAAAAAATCAATGTATTGTACTTGAATTTCGTGCGTGGTCATAGTACGGTAGAGTTAGTTTTACTTTGTATTTTAATGTTTTAACTCAACTCCTGCGAGTATTTACGCGCTTGAAGATCCTGCGATTACTCCTCTTTTGAAGCTTGGTGCAGTCGAAGTCACAGACCGACCTTTCCCCCCTCCCCTACGAGCTCTGGCGACCTTACTTACACGCAGGAACACAACTTTACACAGCATAAAGTTATTTGGCTGCGGTATTCTGTAAGGTGGAGGTACTTCCCCAGTCGAGCTGCTCTTTGAGCGAATAAACACTATGCTCTACCTCTCTCTAAACATAAAACTGTCATATATCATATGAACAAGTATTTATCACATTATATGGTTAGTTATTTAAATGGATACATGTTTTTGTAACTTTCCAATGTACTGTGACTTCGACTGTACATGTTGAGGTTTCGGCGGCTAACTTCATTCAGCCCATATGTGGTTCGGATATTGTCATTGGTATTACTGGAATGACTGACGCAATGGACGGTAGCAACCTGTAACAATTGATACAGAATATAAATCAATTTCTAAGTATCTTTGAAGCTGGTTGAAGCTATCAGTTTTCGTTGAAGTCTCAGTATTGATCGCATATAGTACATATTACTACAATATAATATTTGAACTCACCACATTAGAATCTCCGTCAATAATTACTTCAATGTTGCACAGTAAGGAATGCATTTAGAACAGAAACATAATTAGCTCGAAAGTTTCCAGCGTCACGTAATGCATCTTAATGAACAAGGGCCGTGCTTTGATTTCTTAACAGACTCGAACTTAAAGTGCATAATCATTGTATAACAATTTAATGTATATTGCATAAAATATTCCATTAACTAAGTAAGTTTCGATGGTAACCAACCTTCGAGAGAAAATTAACTTCATTCTGAACTCAAAGAAAAAAACAAACGTTGAAATATACTACTTAGGCATATAGGCTGAAATACATTTAAATACTACTAACTAATTCGCCCGTCAGAACATTTCCCCAGAAAGTTCTGAGAAGAAAAATCTGTTCTCCGTCACACTTCTCTCAAAATACTTTTTTTTTTTTTACTGAGGATTAATGCCACCGTGGGGTTAATTCAGTATAATTTACACGTGGGAATTAAAAAAGAATTTACACAAAACAAAGCCCTATTTCATTACGTCAATTCATCAGTTCTGAACTCTGAACAAATAAACGATTTGTTTGAATGCTTTAAAAGCGTTTCGTAGAATTTATTAAACCTTTAAAATTAAATATGAGCATCGGAAATATGCAAAAAAATACTTCACACATACCACTTCTTGTTATCAAATGGTGTTAAATATTTTAAATACGAGCATACCTGTAGCTCTCAACCGTATTAAACCTTGACAAACATCTGCATTTATCAACTTACGTCTATTAAATTATTAATTAGGCAAATAGGATACAAACGTTTTACATTTTATCTACCACTCAGTCGTCCGTGCATCACTCATGGCTTCAGCTGAAATTCAGCGCTGTAATTATGTACAGCACATGCTGAGCTGCGGCCTTTTAGACCCAACTTAATACAAGGTCGCAAAACTTACTTGTGTTTACTGTATTGTATATTGTATAATTTTAATTTATATTAGTAATTATTTTAATAATAATGCAGGAAATGTATTATGTTGTTGAAAAATAACCGTAAGCAGTAGTGTCATCAAATAGATAATATCAAACAATCTAACGTACTTCCGTAAATATGCAAACAAAAGGGTGGAATTGAATTTAGCATATATATCGGCTCAAATAACTGATAAAACCAGTCGCCGTGTGCCCCAGTATAGCCGACTCAATATTATTATGTTTGATCAAAAATATTAATTTATTACCTATTTGTAATGAAACTTATGAATGAAATGAGTAAATAATTGCATCATAAGAACTCAAATATTTTAAAAATACTTGTCTGTTGGCCATATGGCATATACTTGTTGAATCCGCTTACCATCAATGTATTATGAATATACATAAAGATGATAAACGGATTCAAATATTTTTTTAGACAATTTAATCAATTTCAATATTCTAAGTAAAAAAACTCGCTGACTAAGCTCAAGTAAAGTAACGATGCTCCCGCTTGTCATTATTTAGTATTAAGTAACTCGTAATACCACAATTTCATTAGGTAGACTTATTCGACCAAGCTAACAGGATATTTTTAATAGCCCCCCAGCGGAGGCTTCTTATTGGCGGATGTTTAATAGGATAACTAATAAAAGTATCATGTTCTTTGATATCGTAATTTAATCAAGGTTAATGCCATTCATTTAATGTTCCTCTTTATTTTGCTACATAATAACACCTGCCAAATTACGTAAATGCCTATATATACAGTGTAATTTAATTGGGTTGCTCTCCGATATAATTGGAAATACTGAGTGGTACAGTCGGTACACTCGTGCTGGTATTAATTAAGATACACTGTTATGTACCGATTTTTTTAAATCAATTTATTGAAAATATATCGAACAGAATGTTGTTAATAGTTAATATAACAGGATAAAAAAATACCTACCAGCATACCTACCATACCTTATAGCATTCAAGTCAGTCAAGTTATATTAAAAATTCTATGAGCTTGTTTTACTCTTTTTTTTTTACAGTTTTTTTTTACACAGTCGGGTTTTTTGTTTCTTTTAATAATTTAATTTATTTTCTTACATTGTTTACAGGTAGTTTTTAGGTACGCTCTTGAAATGGCGATGACTAGAATTTTCGCAAATAGTTCCCATTGTTCGGTATTGAATAATAATACTTAGTTATTTGTTTTCATTTAATTTATGTAAGTGACCCTCTCTACTCATAAAACGTTGTTTAACTAACAAACTGATAAAGTGGCCAGTTATATAACGCCAAATTGTTTCACAATGACAGCAAGGTGACGTTATTTATTTGACCATTTAATCAGTAGGATTAGATAAAAAGCGTTTACCAGTAAGGAATCACTATCTTATCCCTTGAGTTGCGGTTAAAAAATAACAATTGATGTCTATTGTTTTCCTTGCTCGCGCGGATCGTCAAACAGTCAAAGGGGTCGTAGCTGGTGTTACCTATTTCAAAGAGTCGGTATGAAATTAATTTAAATCGTATAAAAATCACACATCCTTTAGATATGCTAGCTGCAGGAGCAGGATATTGCATCTCCAATTTCGTGCTAGAGCTGTTGTTGGGTTTTACCTTCAGTAAGTTTATTATTGAACAAATAATCGTTAAAGCACAGATTAAAGTATTTAAATGTTATATCCTCAAAAAACATAAAATATATAGTTAATTTATTTAACCAAAGGTGCAATAGTGCCAGGACCAGCCTTGGACCCTAAGCACCTTATTACAAAACATGGTTTAAAGGAAAACCAGGTTTTAAAATAGCCTCGTCCCTTTTTATTATATGACGTTAGAAAGTGACCAAATGACAGTAAAACCTGGCTTTACTTTAAACCATGTTTTGTAATAAGGGGGTAAGTAACTAACTAACAAGCGTATAAAAACTTGTTAAAAATATATAAAATAATTTTTAAAATTGACACGATCACTAATGCGCACTGTTCAATTTCATACAACTATTAGTTTGTATATGGATACAAGAAAATTTGTTGTTTCATAACATCAAAAAGCAATATCCGGGCGCATTGCCCCCAATTATCGGAGTTTGTGGTCTCGTTCAGTCAGCGGGAGCGGGAGCGGCGCTATGAGATGGAATTGCTCTTTACATACAAATATGTATAATTCGTACCACACCTGTAATGTGAATTTACATTTATTATTGTTGATTAGCTGCATTTATTGATGTTATGATAATTATGAGGTGGCGTTATGAGGCTTACGACATGGGTAATAAAACTTAAAATCCATTTTCTAGCTCAAGGTGGGTATACCAAGAATTACCACCACTTAGGTAAGTAGATAGGGAAAATCATTTTCGTGATTGTGTGTTTTAAATCATTACGCCAGCCAGCCAATTCTCATTACATACGTATTGCTACTAGGAAAAAGGAATGACATTCCAATATAATTTTTATATACCAAAATCAGGAAAACCGTAGGTAAATCTTGTGACGTTATTATAATTCGATTAAAACCCCATTAATAAATATTCTAAGCACATCCAGGTACTTTGCCAACAGAAAACGTTTTTAGAATATCTTTAGAATGTTGGCCGTCGTATCGTATCGGCTGAGGGTCTACGAATGCATTATTCGCTCTAATACCAAGAAAACAGTCTCGCCCTAAGATCGGGCGTGATGTGACCACACACTTATGTACGATATGAACTCTTCATGGGGTGCGTGTGATGACCTTACTTAATCAGAGACTTTAATTAAAATTTTATGTCAGATTAATGTATCTCCATCTTTGTTTATTGAATAGCTATAGAAAAGGACAGGTCTAGAAGAGATAAAAATCATTATCCATACCTAATTTATGTCTCACGGCCGTTACTCAGAAAATATTTATTGAGAGCCAGGCAGGTAGGTATAATGTAGTCTGCTAATAGTTGCCCAGTAGCATTTATGGACTACTAAGCCGTGCTACTAGTAACAGAAAAATGTACATTCTTCGAATAATTTTAACAATTATTATAAGAATCTAGCGGTCCCCCGCGGTTTCACCCGCGTTCCCGGGATAAAAGCCTATGTCCTTCTTCTATCTTCTTCTGCATGCCAAATTTCATGATGACCCGTTCTGTAGTTGACGCGTGAAAGCGTAACAAACAAACTCACTTTCGCGTTTATATATTAAAAGTTAGGATTAGAATATTATAGTAACTACCTACCTATGAATAGTATTAAATGGATGACAAGTCAAAGTGGTAAACTTAGATTCCACATATTGTACCTACAATACGTCCAACACCTACTATCTTATACTTTGCACGCTGTAAAAAAATAACAAGGAAATCAATTGTTATTATAGGACGCGCGTCCCTCGCGAGAACCAACGGGAACCATCACCGTCGCGATTCCTAGTTCTCTTAGTAAAATAAATCTATGATACTAATAGTGTATTTCTGGGGGCCTACCACAAGCTCTTAAAACAAGGTTAAAATAACCTTATTTGTATTTTGTCCCTCATTGACATCCGGCGTCAAAACAAGACAAAACACAAATAAGGTTATTTTAACCTTGTTTTAAGAGCTTGTGGTAGGCCCCCTGTGCAGTTCAGGTACTTACCTATAATTTTTATTATTCATAATATTTTGATTAATAATACCTCTATATTGACATTCTATGAAACAACAGATTTGAATAAAATTTATAATCACTTTAGAGAAACTTTTACCCGTAGGTACTCCATTCACATAAAATCAACGAGCAGAAGCTAATAAATTAGTAGATGGATAGGATAGTAAGTCCGAGAAGTAATTGGACAGGCATGGTTGACGTATACGAGTTGAAGTCCAGTTAAACCAGCGTGTATAGTTGCCGACTTTACCACAAATACGTCTGTCGGATTTCTAACACCAAATATATTATTACCAAGGCCTATTTGAACCTGCACCAAATTTACTTCTGGAAGAAGACATACCGTTAGCAAAATATCACTCCCATACGATTCTATATAACTAAAACGTTGTTTAAGTTGTCACATATTTAACGATCACCTCGCTGTCATTTTTCAAATTCAATTCAAATTCAAATTCGACTAACTTGCCCCGTGTTCCCAGGGAAATCTTATGTATTCATGGGATTAAGTATTTCTGTTTTTTCCCAGGGTATAAACTATCTGTTAAAATATACACACACACTTTCGCTATTATAATATTAATAATTAACTATAATTACTAATATTATTATTGTGAAAGTGTGTACTAATATAGGTATTACTTGTACTAATAAGTGTTTATGCGTACTGTGCGTAACGGCAGGGCGAACTTAAAACTCCCAAACCCTCAACAGATTTACAGAAAAAAAAACATAAATTTACATCAAAAATGTTCATGCTCACCTCTAAATTAGTAAACGTGTGACGTGTGGTTTACACGTCATTTTCAATACATTGAAATAAGTACTCGTTCACAGCAGCTACTTTGTCCTATTCAATTAACAGGGTTCCAGAAATTCCAGGATAACGGTCCGTAAATTATAGGAATCGGTCATAAGTCTCCAGCTACGCGTAGCCGTAGAGTTCATAACATTTAAATCGTTGAATTACAATATTTTTATGTTTGTATAAAAGTCTGATGAATTAATTAAGTCATAAGTATAACAAAAGTATTAGTAATAGAGTCCTGAGAGATTGTAAGTATTTTACCAATAACCCTGTTTAACGTAAGCATTCCACTAAGGAAAGCGAAGACTGGTCGAAATCTCAATATTCGGGTTGGCATAGCCGCCAGCAGTTGCCCCTAGTAACGTCAGTGCACAGCGCGTTGTCAGTAGCTCTTACTTAAGGTATTCCAAAGAAATTGGTATCCGTATGGTATACGTACTACGTTTGCTGTAAGATATTCAACCTTAGATGGCTCCCAAATTAAAGTTCGTGACATTGCATTAGAGGATTACTGGTAAATTGCTGGTAAAGCTGAGCGTAGTGCAAGTACTATAAAACCCAAATAAAAGAGTATTTACTGTGAAAGCTTATATTTTCATCATATTTTTTGTTATCAATGAATAAATTATAGCACATTTTCAAATTTTTGAAAAGTGAACTGCGTTATTTTTCATATCTAAAATATTATGTCTACTTGCATGGTTAAAACCAATTAACCAGATTTAATCGAATTCACTAAAGTTTATACATGTAGTATGCACGTTCAGCGTTTTTAAATCAATCAGGTTTATGTACCTTCTTACCTACAATCAAACAATCTCAGTGAGTATTATTAAACTTCACACAGCACATAGTTATCAAAGCCAGAGATTATGGCGGCAGGGAGAAACTTCGACAGGCTTGCAATCGTCCGAGTCAGTACAAAAACTTGTAGCCAGTGAACTTTGCTGTGAAAACCTGCAAAGTTGTAAAGGCGGTAAAAACTCGTTACGCCAAATCGGCCACTAAAACTCGCGAAGCGAAAATTCTATCCAACTTCAATTTACTTTTATTGTTCCTACTCTTCCTATCCTGCGAAGCATAAGGTCTTTTTTCCTCTCCCTCTCCTGCGTTTTACAGACTTCTAAACACATTTTTTATACCAATTCAAACAACACAACGTCAAAATTTCACGTTTGAGTTTTCCTTGTTTGAGTGTATCAAAGGAATGGGAGAATCTCGTTCCCACTGTAATGTAAATAATCTTTATTTGAATTTTCTCTTTTTACTTTGTCTTCTTAAGATACTTTTATTTTAATTTATATTCTGTTGTGACTTACTTGGTATCGGTAAGATGATGAATACGTTTCTGTTATTCTTATGTACATAAGTACATTAATTATTCGATACTTTTTCCTCATAAACAATAGGTAAATACACAAAAGAGAATAGTTTGATTCGTCTAATGGGTTTTTTTATTTTTTTTTATTATATGGCCACTGACCAGCTCCTTAGGGACGATGACGAAGCCTTAGATGGAACACGCTTACCCAGAAGAAACCTATTCACTCTGACCTTGAAAGTTCCTAGATTGTAAGAGTCACGAAACACAGACGCCGGAAGCAAGTTCCACTCCCGTGCTGTCCGCATTATAAATGAGGAAGCAAAACGCTGTGTCCGTATTTTCGGTATGTTAACAACGTACGGGTGAAAATTTTTTTGGCGAATTGTGGTTCGGTGTAAAAAATGAGAAGGTGGAATAAAGTTGAACAATAAAGAATTATTTATAGTATCACTATGTGCGTTATAATGTAGGTAATCCGCATTACGCTTTTGTATTGTTTCAATTTGACCTAGTTTTATAGAATTATTTCGTAATAATAAGAATAATGAGACAGTGAAAGTTTTGTAAACACATTTGTTCCTGCAGCTAATCAATCATGAGCAAACGCAACATAAATAAGCCTGGAACTCCCGGAACGAACTGATTACAACAAAGTTATTTTATTTTATTATTTAACTGTCGTATAGTTTGCTTGTTTTTTCTTATTTTTGCAACATAAAATGGTTTAAAAAAAATGGTATATAAAATTTTATGAATTTCCATTACATCACTGAGTAACATCTGTAAAATCGGCCAACATTATTATTTTTTTGGGTTTTTACAGACTAAATATTGAAAAAGGGACCGTTATAATATTCTTCATTTCAAATTACTTATGTGAATTATCACTTTCTAATATGACAACCAAAACATAACCATTTTATTGTATTATAACTTCAATGTATGAACTTACTAACGTGTTCACGAGGCATTAATCATTTTTCATTGATTGGTATAGATCGATTTTACATTAAGCATGCATTTAATAAACGACTAATCGTTTGATCGCGTGTTGCCTTAATATCTTTCGTGTTGATTTTCTAACGTTATTTTGCTGTCTAAAGTGCTACGTAACAAAACGTTCAATTATTAACTCATTATTTTATATTTTTATTTAATTTTATTGTGTATACTTCAAAGCTAATGTCGTTACGATGGGTTGCTATCATATTATTATCTTCATGATTTTTGAATTCACAAATAATGTTTGATGTTTTTTTTACATACATACATACATAGGTACATAGTTTTACATTACCACCTGACGAAAGCCTGAAAGGCTTATGTGTCCGGTGAGAGTTCATTATACATATTGACTATTATTATAGTTTATATTGCGGACTTATGCTGCAGATATACATAACTAAATTCATCCCCTTCCATTCCCAGCATATACTTTTTGTTAGGCTTAATCATTTTAACATTTTGTGTATATTTGGTTTACCTAAGGGACTGCAGTCCCTTAGGTAAACTGTTAACTATCTTGGGCAGTGTGTACAGTGTAAAGTTTCTAATTCCATAAGTATTTTGAGTTCATTCGATAAGTGTTATAATAGTACATTATGATACATGTATGCAAAGTTGGTTATTACACTCGAGGCGGTATTAAGCGATAAGGGAGCCAAGAGTGTAAAAACAGAAACTTTTTTTTACAGCGATGCTTCATCTGAACACATCAGCAGTGAGGTACAAAATTAACATAATCGGAATTATACCTATCATAAAACTGTGCGGTAATGTAAAAAGCACTAGTGCGTAATAAGTTGCATTATGCAACTAAAATCAGTATATTAATATACTGATATTAAATTAATTTAATGTAAAGTTAAATCTTATTATTCAAGATCATCAAAAACCTAATGTAGCTTAACATTAATGTAGGTAGAAAATAATTTATCACGAAAGTTGGTAAGCAGTGTAAAAACATTGAAAAATATGAATGAACTAGCTTTCCCTCGCGGTTTCACCCGCGTTGCCGGGGTATAAAAGTATCCTTTGTCCTTCTCCATGCCATTGGTTATCTGCATGCCAAAATGATCCGTTGAGTAGTTGAGGCGTGAAGGAGTTACAAACAAATAAACAAACATACTAACTCACTTTCGCATTTATGATATTAGTAAGGATAAAGAAATACAGATTATCAAGATCATTAAAAAAGCATAGATATTAAAAAGGGACACACTGCTGCGAAATGGGTTTGTCTCAGCAATTCCTTATTCACACGCAGCGCGCCGCCATCTCTGGCGCTTGACTTTGCATAATAATGCAAACTATATTCAAGACGGCACAGATTTATAGTGGTACAGGGTGTTAGGGGACGAATAAATATCTAACAACGTCTGGCTCTTATTTTTACTTATTCACTTTGCTCAACCCCAGAGAGGACATGAGATGTCCAACCAGACGTCGCGCGTCGCTGTATCGTATTGTAAATAATTACACCCTATGCGCATAGCCACGCATAGCTGTGTGACCTCATTTCGGTTACATATATTATTTGGTACTACGGTCAAAATAATTGTTATTTGTTAAAATAAAGTTTTATAAACAACCTTTATATCTTCACTGTTATTATCACGAAACATGTAAGCAAAAAAATAGAGGTAGTCATTGCATATCTATATTAGACTATGTAGATATATGTCACTATGTAGATTTATAACTTTAGAGATCGTAGGTATGTACCTATTTTTTAAATATCAGGGCATACAAGTACTGTGCCAGAATATAAAATAATACGTTTCACCGAAAGCTAATCTACGTCACGTTGGGACTTAGTAGGTATATATGTGTGCTAAGCTTTGTCACCAATTTTCGGGCAAATAGCAAATTCCGGGTTACAGATCATAATTTCCTTTCATTATTTTTGTAATAAGCCCAATTTTCAGTATATAAGATTCAATGTGAAAGTATGTATATATCTTTGTGGCTCATTCACACCGTAATGGCTGCACAAATTTAGAGGAAACTTTGTACTCACATAGAACACTAGCACTTTGTATTTTGGGACAACATAATATCTCTCGAGAACGCATGTATAACTACTCTGTTACATTTTCACGGCAATACTTTTGATGCGGCCACTCGCTTCAATGTGGAATATCTAAATTAACTCAGAGTTAGTTGTTAACATGACATCATCTATACTTCTATACGATATAATCTAATATAGAAAGATAGTAAATAAAACAGAAAGATCTCTGTCCATATTTTCAGCACCCATTTTCATTACAACAGCGAAACAATAAGTAAACGTTGGTTAATTTAATGTTCCCTCAGAAAATGGAACATTCATAACGAATCTCATTATTAATTTTGTTACAATGGAAACGAAATATACAACTTTATTGCTCATTAGTTTAATCTTACGGGAATCAGAAAGAGAGATCCATAAAGCGTAATATCCCGCGGTTTGCCTAATAAATGAGCTTTTATAAAAACAAACAAAATGCTGAAGTCGAGACACGAGCAAATTGAGGGCGAAGCAATTTGTATCTCTTGTCATACTTTTTAATTTCATCCCGAGGAAAACAAATTAGTTTCGCTCGAACACTTTGCATATTTACGAATCTTGGGAAGAGAACGGGTTCTGGTTGCTTTGTTGGTTTTTTTGTATCATTTAAGACTTTATTAAAGCGTTGAGTAGAAGAAATTGTATCTGATCCTGAAGCTAGTGATAGCTTAAGCGATGAGAGAATAAATTAACAGTACTCTGGTACTCGTAGCAACAATCTTGGCATGTAACCACAAAATGCTTTATTAACAGTAGTTTTTAGGGTTCCGTAGCCAAATGGCAAAAAACAGAACCCTTATAGATTCATGTCTGTCTGTCTGTCCGTCCGTATGTCACAGCCACTTTTTTCCGAAACTATAAGATCTATAGTGTTGAAACTTGGTAAGTAGATGTATTCAATGAACCGCATTAAGATTTTCACACAAAAATGGAAAAAAAACAATGAATTTTGGGGGTTTCCCCATACATAGAACTGAAACTCGTTTTTTTTTTTTTAAATAAAACCCATAAGTACGGGGTGTCTATGGATGGGTCTTCAAAAATGATATTGAGGTTTCTAATATAATTTTTTTCTAAACTGAATAGTTTGCGCGAGAGACACTTCCAAAGTGGTAAAATGTGTAACCTCTAAAATAAGAGAATGATAAATCTATAAAAAATATATGATGTACATTACGATGCAAACTTCCACCGAAAATTGGTTTGAACGAGGTCTAGTAAGTAGTTTTTTTTTAATACGTCATAAATTGTAATTCATATCAAATATTCAGGTCTATACTACCATTACATATACCTACAGGTTTGTACGGAACCCTCGGTGCGCGAGTCTGACTCGCACTTGGCCGGTTTTTTATTCTTTCTTGTGTTTGTGCGACTACAATCTCACCGTATTGTACCATAGTAAGTGTGGCCGAATGTGGTCTGGCTTTCAGGTTTGTGACAGGTTTTCAACTTGTTGTTGGTTACCACCCAGGCAGCAGTACCATACGTAATACTGTGGCCGACCATACCGTGCATTGGCTTCCTGACGATGATTCCCGAAGCTTAA
This sequence comes from Achlya flavicornis, assembly GCA_947623365.1. NCBI lineage: Eukaryota > Metazoa > Arthropoda > Insecta > Lepidoptera > Drepanidae > Achlya > Achlya flavicornis. The sequence goes on from OX392474.1 coordinate 6,745,241, forward strand.
TATAGGATGCGAACCCATGACCTACAGTCGATAAATGTAATATCACATATTATATATATACGTAATAGGTACATATCTATACCTATACGATAGGATAGATTCGTGAGCTTTTGGAGATTTGGTAAAACAATAATACGGGTCCAATATATTTTGATAATCTGACGGATTAATTAGTTTTTTTTTACCCAGGAATCATCCCTATTATCCACTGATATTTTAATCAATATATACTTAACCACTTAAAACCACATTTTTATCAGTTTTATTTAATTGGGTTCAATAATAAAATTCCAGCTATTACTTATATTACACTTGTAGCGACATCTATCAGTTACAATAAGATAGTTCACACCACACGAAATACGGATTGCGGCACAACATCCTGCTTCGCACTGACGAAGTTTTATCAGTGATCAGCATATACCTACCTCCGTCTGACCAACATAGGCGGATGGACCGCGGTCTTCGAGCACGATGACCGAGCCTGGCGGAAGATCATTAGTTCAATTGTTAATATACTAGCTGCCCGGCGCGACTTCGTTCGCGTGGTGCTACCCTACCCTACCCCACCCCGCCTTACCCTACCCTACCCTACCCAACCCTACCCTACTCTACCCCACCCCGCCCTACCCTACCCTACCCAATTTTTTTTTGATGAGGCTTCTGTCTCCCAAGCTAGAAATAAATCTGTAATATGGGGGACAGAGTTCCTCCGAACAGCTTTTTTAAGTTTACAGTACAGGGGTACAATCTTGCAAATTATTTATTTAAACAATTAGTAGGATGTATATTGTGTGGTGGGATAGTGTGAGAGTAAGAGTGTGATGGTGTGTATGGATATATTTGTGTTTGGTATGTGTTCTGTATGTAAGGTGACAGAGAGTAACATAAAAATAAAACTGACCGTGTAACAATATAATAATAATTAATGAATTAAACGGAAATAAAAAGCTAGAGAAGTAAATTTTCAGTTCCTGAGTAATCCAGGTCAAGCAGCCAAGCGTTGAGTTTCTTTTTCAATTCAAATTTACTGAGATGTATAATTTCCAGTTCTTTATCAATTTTGTTATAAAGGTATGAACTAATCCAGTTATAATTTCTAGTCGCAAATGTTGTTTTAACGCTAACTTGTGGACATGCTTGGTGTCTTCTTCGACGGTTCAAATTTGATTGGGAGGTCGGGTATAGTACTGAAGAGTGGCCCTACCCTACCCTACCCTACCCTACCCTGACAGCAAAATCCCCATTAACAAAGTGATCCGCAATTTATTGAATTCATTTATTACAAAAAATGTGATAAATGAAGAACCGCTCTACCGATTTTGTGCAAACTTCATATAAACCATCTACTAAATAGTCCGAACAAAGCCTAAACATTTGGTTTGGATAGATGAGCCCGTTCTTGAGTTATAAAATTACAACGAAAAGTGGCATTAATTTTTATATATATATATTTTCTATATATGATATTTTTAATAGACTTCTATCTAAACTTGTCAATAGTCACAGTGATAACAAATTGTGTGTATCTAGTAGTTTCACTTTAGTTTTTTTTTTAAGGCAGACTTAAGTATGTCATTCCGATTCAATCCTAATTTGTTGATTTGCCGCCGGGCCAATCAATTGTTGTCAGTGCGATTAGAATGTAAAATTATTATATAATAAATCTAAGCTTGTTTTGAAAATAGTATTTGCTGAGTTTAATGCCGGCTCTTCTCAGCAATGTCAGCAACCTTCCGAACCGGTTAGAGTATAAGAGAAAGACTATTCATAAGTATATGCGAAGGTCTATTTGAAATAAATGATTTTGAATTTGATAAATTGATCTTACCTTTATCCACCTGAGCTGTGTAAGCTTAGCAAATTAATAGAGAATGGAACAAAGTTATACGGATTAGTGTAAACTTAACTAACTCTAATATCATTTCTATTAAGTACTAGCTGTCTCGCGCGGTTTCACCCGCGTTCCCGTGATAAATAGCCTATAATACTCGCGGATAATGTAGCTTCCTATTAGTGAAAGAATTTTTCGAATCCGACTGGTAGTTCCTGTGATTAACCTGTTTAAACAAAAAAACTCTTCCGCTTTATTATATTATTATAGTATAGTATAGATTTAATATTTATTGTATAATATAATTTATTATTCTTATCTTCAATTGTTACCATTTGAAAAAGATCCTTTCTACGTTATTAGTATATTGTATTAGAGATTTATTTACCTACTGCTTTGTTGAATATTGCTTATGTTCCCTTTAATAATACATTCACTCTCAAACTCAGAATTAACTTTAACTCAGAATTAAAATTAATAAATTGAATACTGAATTCCACCCAGTATAGGTGTGTATAGCAAATATTCTAATCATCCAAATATTTAAGAATTTGACTTTTTACAAGCGCCAATAAGATTTTTAAACTCATCCCTTGATTTAAAACCTACAGGGTGGATTTTTTTTAAGTAACAGTGCATTAGTGCCGGGTCATTCATCTCTCGGTAATGGCAGAGTGACGTCCTTCTAATGGACGAGGACAAAGAACCCCGCTTGTTAGTAATTATTAATGCATTTAATGCCACACTCCGCTGCCCGACGGCAAAGTGCAAGTTCCCCCTTGGCAAATAACCAAGACAATACTTTGGAACCTTCATTGGTTTTTCGAACAGCCTCTATATTAACGTGAGTTCATGAGATTTTTATTAAAACAATGAAGTAAGTGCTAGATTGGATTACTTTTGGCGGGATCTTGCAAAGTGAGCGATTTCTTTTATATTTATAAAATTGTATATTTCCGGGAAAAAAAAGTGTCCTATTTTATTTTTATTTCTAAGATATGGTCTATCTCTGTAAGAAGTTTCAACCAAATCCGTACAACAACCATTACGGGCCTCAATGGCAACAAACACACACACAAACTTTCGCACTTATAATATAAACAAGCAGTATAATTTAATATGGTGGTGGTGTTTCATCCAATAAAGATCAATCCAAGTGCACCAGAGAAGTGCAAATTACTTATTTCAAAAAGTCCATGAAATGTTTCAGTAGAAAGCCACTTTATCTAAAATATGTCTAGACTTATACGGACGATGATTTGACTGTATGTATGTGACTTACTTACGTACTTATAATATATCTTGACATTTGCAATTTGTCTAAAATGACGAATCCCATCAAAGAAGAAAAAGTGCTAGAACGATCAGTGTAATTCTGTGAATGGGAAAATGTCTTTCCTTCTAACATCAACTGGGAGTCCATCCTCACAAATTGGAACCAAAATGGTTTCCTACTGTGCGGTCTCAAAGAAGCTTCCTTCCGCAGACACTCAGACTGTGGAATGAGCTGCCTGCTGTGGTTTTCCCAATGGAGTATAGCATGGGGTTCTTCATAAAGGTTGCGAAGACATTTCTGCAGGGTCGGCAACGCGCGAGCGTTGCTTTCAAGCGTCCATAGGCTACGGTAACCGCTTACCATCAGGCCGGCCGTATACTTGTTTGTTACCTTAGTAGTACAAAAAAGTTTGTTCAAAAGTATCCACCACTCTAGATAATTGAATTGCCTTTGAAGTGCTGAAATAAGGCAACAAATTCTTCTAAACTAGACAGATAAATAATTTCAGTAATTCTCGGTATAATAATATATTATTTTTTAGAGTGCCATCTGGCGTGTTAGCATGTCAGCTTTTACAATATTAATAAACTAAAAAACTGTAACAGTTTAACAGCAAAATAAGTAAAAATGAAGCTTGTTTGCCAACTCAGTTATTAATTATTGGCGCTAGTTGGCCCCTAATGAGAAAAGCATCATCGCTAATTGCTATTGACGTTAACATGCCAGCATGTGAGTTTGTGAATGCAATTCGATCATAGCACGATCATAGGTTTTCTTAGCAATTTATTTTTATTCTAGTCGCCTTGCTTTCATAGGGAAGAGCCATCGATTTTGGAAAAAAATACTTCTCATTTCGATAGTGCGGAGTTGTGGCCATTGTGTGACTTTGGTCACATCTGGTACTACTCACAAAAGTTAATCTCACCTCTGTACCCCGAGTGTAAAGAATTGACGTTAATAAACGCTTACTAATTCGTTTGCGTTAACTATAAATTTGTATGGGAGAAATTAGTACCATGAGTATTCCGCTTGAGGCGCAGTGCCAATCCTATAGAGAAGTGTCGTAAACGCAAACTAATTAGTAAGAGTTTACAAACGTCAATTCTTTACACTCGGGGTACTGTATCGTTTATTTCACCATGTAGTCCTACAGTCTGCACATTCATATATAATTTTTTTTTTTTTTTTTAACGAGATTAATAATATGCGTCATATTATTGCGAGATAATAAAGGGTTAAACATAATATGGGAATACCAAGATCTTGTTATGCGCAAATAGTATTGCATGTTCTCTTTGTAGTGCCAGCGAGTAATTCTAGATGCTTGCGAGCAAATGAGTGTTTGTAATGATGGTCCGTATTACCAAAGGGAATGTAAGAGGAAACTTAAAATATAGTTTTTTTTAATAATGTTGTTTTCCTGCGTGTTGACTTCTTTGTAAATGTTGTATACCGTGGTTTTCATGTTGTGAATATAAAATGTAGACTTCTTATACGATTCTTTTAACATAAAATTATTTAGTTGGTTTTTCTGCGACATTTTAGCCCAGGAATACAAATGTATGACTTCTTTGTTTATCTCTCTTTAACTAATTCTGCATTGTAGATATAGGTATTTATAATATACTAGTTGTCCAAATACTAACGGCCTTACTCATAAAAATCTCTTAAATAACGGATTAAGTAGTACTTAGCTAAGTACTATTTAAAATGTTATTCAGTGTTTAAATTTTCTTTACTCATAAACGCTTTTTAGTCATGATTTAGTTATTGAAGGATTTAAAGAGCAAAAATAATATTATATATGGCGACACCAACATCAAGACCATAAATTTGACAGTAATGGGGCTTTTAAAAAAAATAAACGGCACCAATTTGAAAAGCTTTATTTTGTGTTTTATGATAATATTATATTAATTACAAAATGGAAATTAACAATTAATTCGGAACGAAAAAAAGATCACGTTTTTCGAATTGAGATGAGAAGGTTTGTTTGCGAACTTTATTAACCTCTGAATAAAAAGGTAATTAGATTATTGAATCTTTAACTTTATGTAAATTATAATATTGAAAAGTTTATTTACAAGTTCTATTTCTTCTTCTATTTTTAAGATAGAATGTATGAGTTTATATTATTTCAGGTCAAAGACTATGAACAAGAAATGTATCTACTGGCTTAAGCAGTGATAGAAAAATAAATCCAAATAGCTGAAGAAATACATGTAAAACGTATAGGAATTATGAATTTGGAGGAAGAGTACCTATTGGAAAATACAAACATTGAATAAATTAATGGAATAATTTTGTATAAATAAATCTCTAGTGAAATTGTATATGTTATTACTAATATTATTAATATTATCTTGGTCCTCCTGATCTGAAACCCTCATATTCAAATTAAATTTAGTTAAATTATGTAGCACACACGGCACAGGCAATGATAAGTATAGTGGGTAGATTTCAAATAGCATGAGTTCGGTGACACATGGTATTTTATAAGATTTCTCATTGGTTAATGTTTATTTAGAAATAATAAAGGAATACTATTATAGAGCGAGGTTTCATCAAATATTGTACTATTTCAGAGTAATCAAATGGAACTTTACTAGATATTGGTAAAAACTGGTAAAAACCCTTGACCTTGACGACTCATCCTATGTGAAATAGAGTAGGAGTTGTTTTATTGTGTTACCTATATGAATCACCCATGACTTCAGTTAAAATTCATCCCTCTAAAACCTTTAAACGAGCAATTCTTGTATAAATCTGAATCTCGGAAACGGCTCCAACGATTTTCATGAAACTTAGTATGCGAGGAGTTTTGGGAGCGAGAAATCGATCTAGCTAAGTTTCATTTTTAGGAAACGTCGTTATACCCGTGTTGTCAGGCAATGAAAAACTGCTACAATATCATTAGAATACCTACGAAGGTAAATTTCGCCACCATCTATACGGTTATCATAGCCGGATGGGAAATCGGGCGGTTCCGAAACCAGAAGAACCCTGTTCGAGTTCAGATGATCATATTTTCCCTTTTTTTTTTAAGGTCTTTCTTTTGTGAGCAAAACTATTATGATTTACAAAAAAAACGAGCAAAGGTCGGTCATTTATATAATTTATGGTGTTTCTATATAATCTAACATCATATATCCATCGTATTTTCAGATATAAATGAAAAATATTTTACAACTATCAAGCATCAGCTGTGTATTTGGCGGCCATTTTGCTATTTAACGCGCTAAACAAGGGTCGTAGGTTGTTTAATTTGACAGCTCCTTAAATAACGTTTTTAAGCAGTGAATAAGGATAAATAGCGTTTATGAGTGAAGATTTTTTTAAATAACTGTTTTAAGTATGACTTAACTTTAAATAGCGTTTATGAGTAAGGCTGTAAGGTTATAAATATACTTATATAATTTTTACGAGGTAAATTAATAAAGTAATTACTTTATATAGTGTGCTAAATAATTATTTTAAGACTCATTAAATATAAACTAATTTAGTTAATGTTTATTTAGGAACGTGACTTTGACATTAATTTAATCTGTAATAAGTATAAAGGTTTTCGTGAAATTTTCAGGTATTAAAACACTTTTAATAAATTATCCACCCAGCCTGTCTAACTTTTAAATTTCAAAAGAAGTTTGATAAAAGTCTACCTTCAGGTAAATTACGAAATTGTTTAACAAGAAATAAGTAAAAAAAGTAAGTTAACAAAATTCCAGCTGAAAAACTAAAGATAAATATTTAAAAAAGGCCAATAAGTTTAAAAAAAAATTCGACAGATTGGTGCCACAAATGAAATCAGTAAAAATTGGTTCAATAGTATTACAATGCACGAAACAATTTTATGAATAGAAAATATAGCTCGAAAAGCTTGCCTTTTAACTGAAGCGCAGATCACTTAAGTAATACATAATTCAACTAGCCGAATAAATATATTTTTCATTTCAGCAATTATTTTTCCCCAAATCACATTCAAAGTTCGAATCAATCAATCATGATTATACGAATCGGATTTATTTTCTGGGATGATTTATAACTTCATACTTTGACAGCGCCTGTCAGAAGCATAACGTATTGTAGATATTTACACTTTTGTTACACATTTGATAAAAATATATCGTCAAAACTTTTGTCGAGTTTAGATAACGATAAACAAATCTGGGGAAAACCAACGGCGAACCAACAAATCAGTGGATGGCACCATTTTACCAACAGATGATATATGTAGTCTTATCATTTAGTACACATTGTGCACTCGCACTCGGTTAATGTGATATTCACAATTCATTGTTTTCGTGTCTATAGAGGCGCGCGGGACTCCTTGCTCTGTGGAAAAACATAATGAGGTAACCCTACCACTGTGCATATGGGTTGGGTATTGGTGCTTAGCACCTAGCGGTGTGTTCTGATAGTTGCACTTGATAGTGTGCCAGCCACCTTTGACCACATCATCACCTACCAACCATAGTACAGCTAAAATAACCTAAATACTATTTATATTATGTGGGCATTATTAATTACACGTTAATTGACAGTCAGACTAACAAACAATCTAATGGCGGCTCAACATTTGCTTCTGAAATAACATTAACTAGAAATAGAACTGCAGTGATTTAGTTCAGCTGAAACTGGTCTAACTCGCCTACATTCATTTACAAATTGGGGCATCATACCCACTTGCATTCGAAATAAATGGAGAGAATGTACATGGATGCAAAAGACAGAAATCTGAAAGGATTAACCACGGGATTGACATTCAAATATTTTAAGAGAGGTAGAGCATAGCGTTTATTCGCTCAAAGAGCAGCTCGACTGGGGAAGTACCTCCACCTTACAGAATACCGCAGCCAAATAACTTTATGTTGTGTAAAGTTGTGTTCCTGCGCGTGAGTATGGTCGCCAGAGCTCATTGGGGAGGGGGGAAAGTTCGGTAATGCGTGAGCGATGCTTCTTGTGTAGCAAGCGTCCATATGGCTACGGTAACCGCTTACCATCAGGTGGGCCGTATGATTGTTTACCGACATAGTCGTATAAAAAAAATATTTTTTGTTCTGCTTTACTGCGCGGCCTGTGATTATAAAATGTTAAATAAACGAATCCTACATGTTATACTTATATGCACATTATTGCACATATACAATGTAATGGACATTATGCTACAATATATGGCTTCATTAATAGTTGACAAATGTTCGCAATCTCTTGATGATTTGTGCTCATACTAATAGCCTACCAAATGATGTAGTCACCACATTGTACGCAATATATTACTACAAATTTGCAATCTGAAGTGGAAGTATAGCTATCGTGTCTGCTGAAAAGGAGCGATTGATGAAGCGTACAAGTCTAAGAGGCATCTTGAGAATATACTATGAGACTCCACCCTTCTGGGCGTTCAGGACCCCTGCCCCGATTGCCGATCCTAGGGATTGCAAAATCCGGATTTTTTTCAAATCCGGATTCATATTTTATCCTCACCTATAAATCCGGATTATCCGGATTTTTCGAATTTTTGTATTTTTTTTGCAATCTTTTGTAATTTTAAATTGTACGCGTAGTTTATGCTTAATTATTAGTAGTTTGAAGAGAGGTGTTCTATTTTATTGTATTTCCGTTGCTTGCTTTTGAAAAAAATTGGATCTTGTTAAAACAACTGTATTCTTAGGTATTACATTAGACGATAAGTTACAATGGGGTCCACACATACATAATCTAGTGAATAGACTTAGTTCTGCAGCGTATGCAGTGAAGAAAATCCGTTCTCGCACTGACGAATTTACGGCAAGATTAGTTTATTTTAGATATTTTCATAGTTTAATGTCTTACGGCATCCTCCTTTGGGGCAGCCGTGCAGACATCAATAGAATTTTTATCCTGCAGAAGAAGGCTATTCGCGCAATATATAACTTAAAGCCAAGAGATTCCCATAGGGATAAGTTTAAAACCATAAATGTAATGACAGTGTCGTCTCAGTACATATATGAAAACTTAATTTATGTTCAAAAAAATATACTTAACTTTCCTAAAAATAGCGACACTCATAGTTTAAACACTAGAAATAAGGACAAACTTGCTGTACCTGTAACACGGCTCAGCAAAGTTAGGGATTCTTTTAAGGGGCAATGTATACGCTTCTATAACAAAGTACCCAAATCAATTCAAGAACTATCTGTGTATAGATTTAAAAAGTTAGTTAAACAAAAATTGTGTAATAAAGGGTACTATAAAGTTTCCGACTTTGTAGAAGACAAGAACGCATTTGAATGAAGTGTTCGCTTTACAGGCTATTTTAATTTAATTATCTAATATTGTCAAATGTATTATAAGATAATTAAAAAAAATATATCCTTGCTGATTTTATGCCGTCTTCTCAGTTTATGTCTATTACGAACCGGTGGTAAAATCAATTGTAACGTTCGTAAGTGCCTTATTAAGGGCTATATTGAATATACAATTTTTGAATTTGAATTTGAATTAAACTGCAAGTAATATTAAAAAAAAAATGGGCTTGTATTTGGCTACTGAGCCGTCCATAAAGGTAAATGACGAAGCCTAAGGTGGAGCACGCTAACCCAAATGGAACCTATTCATTCTGGCCGTGAAAGTCCCTAGATTCTAAGAGTCAGGAAATACAGTCGCCGGAAGCAAGTTCCACTCCCTTGCTGTCCGCATTATAATTGAGGATACAAAAGAAAAATTTCCCCGTGTCTTGTGGTGCGGAGTAAAAATAGGGATGGTGGTTGGAATAAGGTTGAGCAATTCCTGCATACACTCTCAAAACATATCCTGTACAAAACCGATAAGGCAAGCAACCTTTCTTCGATGGTCGAGGCTCGTGAGTTTCGTCATAATTAGTCTCATATTGGATGAGTCTTCTGGCTCGGCGGTTTATTGAGTCGAGGGCGAGAACCTGGTGGAAAGGGCTCCGTTTGGTGGTGAAAAGACACACCTGCATCTTGGTAGCATTAAAAGTGACCAGATTGGCATTGCCCCAATCGGAGACTGCCTGTAAAGTTACGTTCAAACGCTCTACCATGGCCTCTCGCAACAATTGGATCTATGACAACGGTGCTATCGTCTACGTACCCAAAGATACTGGGCTTCACCAGATCGTTAATATGCAGCAAAAATAAGATAATTGCAGAGAGAACTGAATCTGATCTCTGTGGAATTGATTGCGAAAAGGTCCGACGAACACCCGTCTATGATTACATGAATAGACCGTTCGCTCAGGAAATTGGAAATCCAAGCGCACAGACCACCAGACATTTCATATTAAGGAAGCTTGCTTAGAAGGCTGGTGTGTCAGACCCTTTCAAAAGTACTAGAACTATCATTCTTGATATTACGTTGTGCAAAGAGTTGTTACTCGCGCCGCACGCGCATCGCCTCCATCTAAGACTCACTGGCCGACTTAACTATTAGCTAGATGGATGAGCGGTAGCAGCTAGCCGCGTGTGTGCCGAGCGGTGTATATATTTCAGAGTAATACTGACCTAAATCTACTGGATATTTAATGAAATTTTTTAGTTAAACATCAACTATAATCAATTATGGTTAAAATCCGAAAAAACCGGATTTTATTCTCAATATTCGGATTTATAATAGGCCCCTAAAATCCGGATTTTTCAGTCATTTTCGGATTTCGAAGTATCCGGATTGCAATCCCTAGCCGATCCCGAAGGTCCCCGTTTAGTCACCTTTTAGGATAGGCAGGGGAACGTAGCTGTGATTCTAGGCCCAGCTACAGGGCAGGAGGACAGCCACGAAGCACGCCTGCACTTTAGGGGGCGGGATCATCCCTCTCCCGATCCCACTCAGTAGCCTCCTTCTGGACCATTAGGTACTGTCTCACAGAATCATAATGGTCCAGACGCCTATGCTATGTTAACAATATAACGTGTTAATCATCATTATCTACTTTCCCTTTCCCAATTATTTGCGGTCGGTTCCATTGGTCTTTTCTATCCCTCATATCAACATTTACTCCTTTCTTGCTTGTATCATCTTTCACACAATCCAGTCGAACTCTTTTTCAGTCTTCCTTTTCACGTAGCATATCCATCTACTTTCATATTCATCGCTCCTTTAGTCACGTGACTTTCATCCCTCCTCATAACATGTCTATATCACAATAAAAAGTTCCCCATTAACTTAGTTGAAGTCGTAAAAAGCCTTCAGTCATGAGCAATAACAATATAAATAATTTTTAATCTTGACGTCAATTTTTAACAATTCATCTTGAGTGGGGCGGCAACGGGTGGAGTGCTCGGATTTCAAAAGTCATTTTTCAGCCGTTATGACGTAATCGCTTATGAACTCTTAGCTTTTTATTTGGAAAGTGGGGAAATTTTCATATTCAACGTTTTATAAGCTTATCCGGGGCAGCGCGCCCTCCGCCGCACACCGGGGCGGTCGAGCGCTCGTAACGTGCCGACTCGTTTCCTTCATGTCAAATTCAAACATGTTAGAAGCGAAATATTGCCTTGGAACATATGTATTTAGAGGAACTTGGGAACACGCTGTGGACGATGTACCGGAGATACTGTATTATTTATGGGGTGACATTACATTACACAACATTCTTTTCTTTGTTTTGTAAATAAAATGTAAGTATTATTTCTTACGCACAACAAAAAAAAAGAGGAAAATATTCAAAGAATTTATTTTGATATGATTTGCATTCGTTTTGCACGATACGTAGGTAATTGATTATTACTTTTTAAGTTTTTGCGACGAATAACTAATTCAATAATGCCAAAAAATATGCAAATAGTCACAGAATAGATAATCGGTTAGTCAGTCAGCTAGAAACTAATATAGGCTACGTGCCTACGTTTAAACAATGACATGAATCATTCCATTAGCCAGGTCTAAAAAAACCCCCAACTTTATAAACGTGTCGACCTATTTTCGATTAAAGCATTACCCGCGCTGATAAAGATACTTACATCAAAAATTCATATTACTAACAATAGGATATTTTTTATACATTCATGATCACTATAAATACCTATATTGTCATTAAAATTATACGTTAACCATCTTATAATAAACATCAATTTTCATAAAACCGAGCTGAGTCATTTTAATATTCTCGCTTTACAATTTAGAACTATGTTTATCTGACATTCAGACTAAGTTTCTAATTGAAAAATCTAAATTTAGCAGTTTGACATATAAGAGAGGTCGTAAACCTTGAATAGCATTATATCAATGTCCGGTTTCAGTCCGTCACATGTATTCACTCAGATGCATTTATTATATCATAGACTACCAGAAAATACAATAAGATGTGACAATTTATTGCAATAAAAACATGAAACTAGTATTCATTTGAAGTACATGTTACGTTAGACGTTACTTGAGTCATAATTTTGTAGATTCAAACTAAAATATATATTAGATAATAAGATAAATAAATATTTAGGTACATCTCTTCACATGGGGTTATCTGATAAAATAAACAAAGCTTGTACAGTCGAGGACATAAATATGTATACACTTTTTGAAATTCAATAGCGATTTTCTCGCATGTTTAACATTTAAGTGGTAAACTATTACACAAATCATAATAGTATATGTTAGAAGATTCTGCCTTTATAATATCTCATAATTTCAATCAGTAGTTTAAGAGGAAACCGTTGTTGAATTTTACTAAGTGTATACATATTTACGATACCAATGTGTGTTTGAATATAATATATTTTTATTCGGTTTGAGGCAGGATATGAAATAATCAATGATTAAAATACCAATAAAGCTGAAGAGATTTTTGTTCTATTGTTTGTTTGTTTAAATGCGCTAATCTCTGGAACTACTTACTAGTCGGAATCGAAATATTTCTCTAATAGTAAGCTACCATTGAATTCTATTCATATGACTTCTATTCTATCTCCAAGTTTTATAAAGCCACTCCGAGTGTTTTTAAAACGTGGGTAAAACCGCGTCGCAGACCAAAAACATTGTATATTATGATAATAAAGATAAGTTCCTACACAATATTTTAAGGAAAATTTAATCATAAATGTTCAACGAGCATCTCTAACCCACAAGTTCTATATTTGTACCTACTTCCGCATCTCCTCATAAACATTGTTTGTCTGCCAGGAGGCGCTGGCATATGGAAATGACGGTATCGTGTTATTGCCGGCTGCATTTGAGCAATTGAGAGCTTTCAGCCGGTCCTCACTCACCAAGCTGATAGATTCATTGGGACTGAATGTAAGTGACGAGTATTATGATTCACGAGCCCCAATTGGAACATATAGATGAGGAAATCTGCATGAATTTACCACTTAGAAACTATGACTCGAGAGTGACTCGGTTCTTGGATAAAATATTATTACCGCAAGCGCAATATAAATGGTAATCTGTGAAGTTTTTATTATAAGTAGGTGACAAGACAAGTATCATTTAGATACCCACATTCAAATTAAATTATATTTTTATTACTGTAAGGTTCATCGCTCACTATATCAGCACCGCTCCATCTCAGCAACAGCCCAGACACGCCTCAACTCAATCCAGCCACTAGCTGCAAGCGCGCCGCCGCCCGCGCCGATGAAATTGGTGGCGCGGCTTTGGCAAGATACCGCTTGCTGGCGTAACGCAGCAAGGGAGCGGGCCGCTCGCTAGAATTGTGTGGTCAGCAGTGGCTCGATTCTCGAAACAAAACTTCAACGATGTCGTAGCGACTTCAACGATTAAACTGTGTTTTTAACTATTATACCTAATGTCAAATGAACGATTCAAAAAAGATCCTATAGACAAATTGTTGAGGCATATACCTACATGTTTGAATGCTTTTTGTACAAAATATTTCACGAAACAATTTAAATAGTTGATGTCGCTACGACAACGCTGACGTTTTGTTACGTGATTTGACCCCCAGGACTAGTGGCTTGTAGCGGCATTGTTGCAATTGTTGCCACGAGGCGTCAACAATTTCATCTAAGTATATAGTAATTGTAAAATTTACTTTAACGCATACGTATTAAAGGCCTCACTTGCATCTTGGTAAGGTTAATGCCGAGGTGTAACTGTGCTGTTATAGTGAGCGGTGACCCTTAAGATGTAAGATGTTATAACATTTTTAATAGGCAGTGCTTAAAGTAGCTTTAAGCAGAACAACTCGATAAAGGCTACCTTCAGTTGGGTCAAGCAAGCCCCTCAGCCCCCCCAAATCGAAATCCTGGATCCGCCAATGTACCTACTAGAGTGCTTGCCGGAGGTAGCCACCCGATTACCTACCCACCTATACGACAAAGCACCCTTACAACCGAGGTGTAAATTCCTCAATAGTGTTTGCCTTCACCGAAACGTAACACTGAAAAAAATAAAAATGTGACTTCGAACCATCTTCGAACTGTTTTAGTACAGTTATATAAAAAGGGTTCCGTTTTTGGCTCCCTTATAGATTCGTCATGTCTGTCTGTCTGTCTGTATGTCACAGCCACTTTTTTCCGAAACTTTAAGAACTATAATGTTGAAACTTGGTAAGTAGATATATTCTGTGAATCGCATTAAGATTTTCACACAAAAATAGAAAAAAAAACAATAAACATCCCCATACAATAGAACTGAAACTCTATTAGAATTACGATTCAAACTACCAACTAAAATTGGTTTGAACGAGATCTAGTAAGTAGTTTTTTTAATACGTCATAAATTGAAATCCATATCAAATACTCAGGTCTATACTACCATTTACTTATATACCTACAGGTTTGTACGGAACCCTCGGTGCGCGTGTCTGACTCGCACTTGGCCGGTTTTGTTTTTATAAGCTGAATAGTTTGCGCGAGAGACACTTCCTAAGTGGTAAAATGTGTGTGCCCCCCCCCCTGTAACTTCTAAAATAAGAGAATGATAAAACTAAAAAAATATATGATGTACATTACCATGCAAACTTCCACCGAAAATTGGTTTGAACGAGATCTAGTAAGTAGTCTTTTTTTAATACGTCATAAATTGAAATTCATATCAAATACTCAGGTCAATACTACCATTTACTTATATACCTACAGGTTTGTACGGAACCCTCGGTGCGCGAGTCTGACTCGCACTTGGCCGTTTATTTTTAAAGAAATGAATATTTTGTCTATGGTATAAGAAAAGGGTTTTTATCCTAACTACATACTACCTATCCTAACTAATATTATAAATGCGAAAGTGAGTTTGTTTTGTTTGTTACGCGATCACGCCTCAACTACTGAACGGATCATCATGAAATTTGGCTTGCAGATAGCCTGTGGTATGGAGAAGGACATAGGCTACTTTTTATCCCGGGAACGCGGGTGAAACCGTGGGGGACAGCTAGTTAATAATAAATGATTAATTGATTACTCATTGTAGAATATTAATATGTAGCCATCCTCTGCCAATTCATTTATTAGGTGCTTAGTTCTTACATTTCTTTCATCCTACTGGGAAACAATTTCAAAATAAAAGTTAAAGTAAGTGCAGACAAAAGGCTAAGCAATTAAAAATGAATATTATTATACTTAATTATAACTTAAAATCAACATTGAGAACATTTTATTTATTTATTATTCTGTGTAATCAAAATTCAAGGTAATAGCCAGCTTTAAATGTTTAGAAGCATTTAAAGTTTTGTTGAGATCCAACAACATCTAATTCAACGAAGTCAAACAGAAATTTCATAATCTCTTTGAGACTTCGAAGGTTACGCTCAAGCTCCTCGCAGATACCTACAGATTTGAGATATAAGTACTGACCCGTACACCAAAAACTTCTCGATAATGGCTTATCTAATTTATTTAACAAAAGCATTAATTAAATTTCAAACTCCTTTAATTAAGTAGACACGATGCTAAATAATCGACGTACCAAAGTTTTTGGGGGAAACATTAAATTTTAACGCCTTGTAAGAATGCTTTAACTCGTACCCATGTATTTTAATAATTTACTTAGCCTACCTACAGTAGAATTTGTTACAATATTATAAATTTTCTAAGAATTTTGCTCAAAGTAAAGTGTTGCTAATTAATTCAATCGATGTATTGTAACTTAAGATCGGCGTCTTTTATAAGTCTTCAGTCGATTGTCTTGGCTATTGTTTGGGCTCTTGGCTTTAATTACATTTTGTTAGAGTCTGTATTTTACCTGCTTCGCTTCCTTCGGATCGTGTTGCAGCACAATCCCTTCCAATTATGATCAGCTTCTTTGATCTTCATTTTGCTTTGTGTAACATTATTATGTTATACGAAAGATCCCATGTTACGTAGATACAAAACAATAGATATTTTACTTATTTATCTAACAATCTTTTATAATGTATTACAGTAAAATGATTACTTCATAGTCAAGAGACGTCACCGCTAAATCTAAGAACATTATAAAACTCGGCTCAAGTTTGGTCGCAATGGACCGTTTAATTACAAGATGGAGTTTCAATATTAACTTTAGAATTTTCGGAAAAGATCAATTTGACTTTTTCGTTGTTCAGTAATGTTGAGTCCTCAAAGAATTAGCAACACCATAACTTGTTTTTGCGACACAAATGAAATATGTATATACCTAGACAATGATTTCAAAAACGCTTTATGTAATTAAAATTTTAGAACATCGTTATTTAATGTTGAGTGCTAAGTTAGCTTAAAGTTAGTATAACTTTAATAATCATTCAAAATTAAATAACGATGGTTTAATATTTATTCGTAAATATTCTACGTATTTCGTTATTACTATAAATCATGAAAATTAACTATTTTTAGGACGGACTTGCCATAAATATCAAACTTGTCAACATATACTATATGGACAAAGTTATAATGAGATGCTACATTCTCCTTCCTACTAATACCTATAATAAATCCTGGGACATTCCTCACACACGGTCATCTGATCCCAAACTAAGCAGAGCTTGTACTATGGAAACCAGATAACTGATATAATACATATACTACTTTTTGTTTGTAAATACATACTTAATATACATAATTACACCCAGACTCAGAAATAAATACATAATATCATCAAATCAAAAATATAATAATCAAATACATGAGAAAGTTGAAACGAATAGACCTGGCATAACTTAGAGGACTTTTTAATGTGGGTAAACATATATCCCTCGGGAACATATGTAAAACCATGAGGCGGAATATCTTAGGGAATTCTTCACACTCTGCCATCTCATCCTAAGCCAAGCTTGTATAATGGAAACCAGATACCTTTTTTTTTAATACAACTTAGTCGGTAAACAAGCATACGGCCCACCTGATGGTAAGCGGTTACCGTAGCCATTTGGACGCTTGCAATACAAGAAGCATCGCTCACGCGTTACCGACCTTTCCCCCCTCCCCTATGAGCTCTGGCGACCTTACTCACGCGCAGGAACACAACTTTACAGAACATAGTTATTTGGCTGCGGTATTATGTAAGGAGGTACTTCTCTTTGAGCGAATAAGCGCTATGCTCTACCTCTCTCAATTAACTAATATTAATATTACCAAAACTAAAACGCACCAAGTCTGAGGACCAAACAAGCATGTTCGTGCACATAATGTTCCTCCTAGGTTGGAATCAAACCTGTGGCATATCAGTCACGATATCATAACTCCACGCCAACCGGCGCATTGGTAAATTCTGTAACATTAACAATTCGCATTGCTATTATAACATCAACTAGTCAACAAGGCGCGATGAGACATCTTGCGAGAAGCAATTGGAGCCCCATGTGACAGGATAATGAGCTCACGTGACCCGTCAACTACACCCACCCGCCGCCGACGAGCCGACAATTTCCGGACTCTGACGAACGCGCTTCCAATTTCAAACCTCGGTAAGCACTTTCCATCTCTTGTTTTTATTTCCGATTTCTTGCGTTAAAATGCTATCAACAATCTAATACGACTACGTGACGTATATACATGGTGACGGGAAAATGCCTACGGTAATCATTGATGCTCGAAACTGAAAATGAATTCGAAATTTCTTTTAGAAATGGCATTCAATACAATAAAAACACGTTTATTTTTACTGGGAAGGATATTCCAATTAGACATATAAAAAAAATGGTACAGACATAATACAATACACGTATAAATACAATCTCTACAATTATTTGTTTGTAGCGTAAGGATCTGTGTTTTATTCAAACGCATGGTGGCATATCTCAGAAGTAGTCAATATTTTATTTATTTGGTTATTATAAATTACTAGCTGTCCCCCGCGGTTCCACTCGCGTTCCCGGGATAAAAAGTAGCCTATGGCCTTTTCCATACCATAGGCTATCTGCATGCCAAATTTCATTATGATCCGTTGAGTAGTTGAGGCGTGAAAGCGTAACAAACAAATAAATTAATTAAATTATTAAAAGAAACAAAAAACCCGACTGCGTAAAACACAAATTAACTGAAAAGAGAAAACAAGCTCTTTAATCTGTAGAATTTGGAATATAACTTGAATTTTATAAGGTATTGCAGTGGGGGACAAACCAATAACCTAAGTATGTGTTTTTTTTTTGTAATATTTGTTTATCCCCGACTGCCCTGCCTAAGGCCCTGCCGCGCAAAAAATATTTTTTCAACGACAGCGATAAGACCTTACTCGCTATAGTGAAGCCAACTGGTGGCCACAGAAACGGTAGCCACCATCGAAGACTGATTTCCGAACCGGTAGTAACTCTGACCTGTGATCTTCTTAAGTGCTCTCAAATGACCTAAACTGAATAGGGCTTTGACTTTGACTATTCTGTGGCAAGAGCCACACCCAATTAATTATATTTACAGTATATTTGCTATAACATATATTACAGGCGCTCACTTTGATAAATACTGAAAGGCATGAAAGGGCAATATTGGGAACACGATATCTAATAGAGACTCAAGAGCCAAAATATAATATTCTTATACACCGTGACTTTTTATTCATCTTAGAAACACAGACCACATAATATACCAAATTGAAAGGCACAAATCATTAAAAAAAGATTTTTTTTGAAAATTTTTACAATTAAAAAAATTCTAATATCATTATGACGCATGAAGTAGTTTACTCTGTCTGTTACGAGCGCAGTATACTGGACCCGTGCTTTGGGTTTTTTTTTTCTTTTTTTTTTTATAATTTATTTATTACTACCAAAATGTATAATTAGATGCTTTGGGTTGGTATTTTCAACCTTTTTATACGTAAACTTTAATCATTAACTCGATTTTTCATAATTCTAATGTATTTTTAATTATTTGTGTTATTATACGAATGATTAAAAAAAATATTTATAAATGATTAGTACCTTTTCATTGGGTACATTAAGTGGGATGCATTTCTAAAAGGAAAAAAATCACGGTGTATAAACATGTCTAGACAGTAGATAATACGCACAAGCAACAAAACTGTCAGCATAAATACACGATGGACTATTAAACTAAGTTGAGATTGCAACTTTCCACAGTATTATCTCTATAATTGCCCAGAATGCCGTCATTCATCTGCCGCCGTTGGGCAAACTTGAAAACTTTGACCATTTTGTAACAAACCGATAATCTCGATATACGAATCAGTTAACTCAGCCGTGCTTAGGTAAAGCTATTCCAATCAGGCCATAGATTTTGGCTATTGCAAAAAAAAATTGGATAGAAAATAAACATGAAAAATATATACGTAGTGGTGCGTCTATGCTTGGCGAACCGAGCACGAGCCGAGCCATGAACGAGCACACTGCAATACCTTATCAAATTCAAGTTATATTCAAAGTTATATAGATTAAAGAGCTCGTTTATATCTTTTCAGTAATTTTTTTGTATTACGCAGTCGGGTTTTTTTTCGTTTAATAATTTGATAACGTAAATGACGGACTAAATAGTAGCCTATTATCGCCGCATAGTTCGATTTTACTTAGGTACGCTCATCGATGGGTACGCTAACGCTTCACTTCAGTCGGGTGCAACACGTACTTTTTTAATCGACTTAAAAAAAGGAGATTATTTTAATTTCCAAGACTGAAGAAAGGAAGTGAATTATTGATAAAACAGTCATTAAAGTTAATTGAATCATGATTGGATTGATAACAGCGATTTATTATTTCTGACCTTTGATTAAGGATACATCCAGATAGAGTGTTGCAGCGTGCACGCGTCGATAAAAATAGCCCCTAACTGTTAGAGGCTAAATCAAATAAAAATGCAAAATAATGTTCAATATTTAACTTTCTCCCGATTTTAATTGGAATATTTCAACAACTATTATCATATACGTTACATATACGTTCTTTCTAGGTATGTTTATTAATAGGTATGTTTCTGACATTGATGCCAATGATCGAATTTTCTGTGTTGCTAGGTAATGTATCAACAACCTAATTCAATTAATGAGCTATTTCGAGCTATTAAACTATCTTGGCAGAATACCTATTATTTTGGTACAAGTATCAACTATGTTGTCACGACGTAGGCTTTGGCTATCAGCCTACAGACGGAACATACGAAATAGTAGTAGTTGTACGTAGTATTTATATACTCTGAGGTAGTAGGTAATGAAAGTTATGACTGTCTTCCATAAAATTTCTATTGGTAGAAATAAAGAACTGTAACATTAAAAAAATACTTATAAAACCTACCTCGTAGAGTTAGTAAGCTGAAGTGGCAAAGGGCAGGCCACATCCCTCGAAGAACTGATAGCCGATGGGGAAGGAAGGTTCTCGAGTGGCGACCACGTACTGGAAAGCGCCGAGCAGGACGACCTCCAACCAGGTGGACCGACGATCTGGTCAAGATCGCTGGGCACCGCTGGATGCAAGCGGCCCAAAACCGTTCGAAGTGGAAGTTAATGGGGGAGGCCTATGTTCAGCAGTGGACATCCCCAGGCTGATATGATGAATTGACATTTCAAATTGAATTTGACTATTTCCAAACTAGGTTCATGGCTTCATGCCGGTAAGATCTCTCTCGTGGTAATGAAAAAAGTGTCAGGAGCATTATATGAATACTTAAGTAGGTACGTAGTATTTATATACTCTCAGCTTAAAGAGACATTCTTTATATGAACATTTGAAAGTAGTGTTCCACATAAACAATAAGTAATTGAAATAAGAAAGAGGTCGCATCGTTACAAAGTGTTTTTTTACTGTGTATAGATAGGCCTTTGTTTGACTAGAATCTCACCAAAGTAAGTGATGATGTGGCCGAAGGTGGTAAGCACACATAGCCTAGAATGAAATCAAGTGCAGCTGTCGGAATACACCGATAGGTGCTTGGCCACAGATTATTAACAATATGTAATAATTATTATTTATTAATGAACACAAATAACATAAAAGTTTACATTGAAAGTAAAGGAAAACCAAACATTGCGACCAAAAGAAAAACCACAACAATAACTATACAAAATATAAGTAAACAATATAGTTCCATGAGTTCCATAACAAATAATTATAACAATGATAATTACTTACGTAATGTTTTGTTTGATAAAGTACTTGTAGGTACTATTTTCTATTCTGTGGTTATATAAGTGCCTAAGTATACATTTAATATCCTACTAATTTTAAAAATACAAAAGTGTGTGTGTATTTTACCTACAACTTCACGTGTACGTGGTTTTATTTATTTTCGTTATGTCGTATCCACCCCGTTTATACGTTAGAATCCCTCAGAAGCGTAGGTAAAACGGCAGGGCGGCAAATAGCTAAAACTATTCGTAAAAACGCATGTTTTCTTTATTAACATTGACTGACAGACAACGGTCATTCTAAAACTAGAGATTGGACATTTGGAGGAAATGTATCTTGATTATACTAGGTTAGTGCACTATTCGTGGGTGAACCCGGGATGCTAGTGCTATGATAACTTAATCAACAACACTATCCTAAATGGTCATTTTTATTACCCAACTACGGCAAAGCCAAGAGGAAGGGTTATTTTATTTAAATGTTTCTGAGTTGTCAACATATTAACCAAAAGAACTGCAGCAAAACTTATAATATTGTATGTCTTGGTTGATATTGGCAACGATGATCGGACTATCCTGTATCGTTGTTCGTAGTATACCCTCTGATTACCTTGTGACCCTGGTCATGTTTATAAATGAAGGACTCTCGCCTGCTGACCTTGATATCCACATACCTTCAATTATCTCCTTAACACCGCAGGCTATTTTTATGTATCTATTTAGGTATAAGTATGTGCCTAATTAGGTATAGGGACACACCAAATTATGTTATAATATCATACATTGCATAAAACTAATTAATATTTTTTAAGTATACACACAATAGAAACCTTATCAAACTGAAAAAACATTAAATATGTATTTAAAAATAAAAATTACCACATAGTAGGATTAAAATCAATATTCAATTTTCTGAATCCATGATGAGGTTTTCCTCATTTTTGTTCATTATGAAAACGATAAGTAGCTTATGATTTTGCTAAATTTACATACTAATTTACTAAGAAATAGAATGAACCAGACTGTGTTTTCCAAATAACCAGATATTATTATTATATTTCATCCAATATATATCACTTACCTAGAATGACATAGTACATATTTTTTTAAGAAATCAGTAGCTCAATTGTTGCAACATTTTAGTAAATCGAGAAATGGAGCTTAATGAAAATGTATTATTACTAGTCAACTTTCTAAAGGAGATGTCAGCCGATAATAAAATGTGAACTGATGGTAAGTCATGTATTTTTGTACTGCACGTCTGTACCTTTAGATTGTGAAGAGATTTTTGGACGGTCGGAATCGCGCGAGTCTTACCTTTGGTGTTGCAAGCGTGAATAGGCTACGGTGCCGCTTTGGTAAGCGGGCATCAGGTGGGCCGTATGCTAGTTTGCTACCTAGTAGTTTAAACGAAAAGTTTAGTGTTCCTCCTCTTATTATGAACACAAAAGAAGATACGACAAAGGAGACTCAGGGCCAATTTTTATATTAACCGTTTACCTAGATTTAAAAAAAACCTAGCCGGAAATCGAAATCATTGCATTTGAAAAAATTGCACCACCCTTATTATACACAAAAAATGATCAAATTATGGGAAGTAATGGGAAATTAAAAACATTTTTTTTTGTTTTTTTTTTTTTCAGGAAATACTATTTTATTTTTCCTTCATTTTTTAAACTTTAACTAATCAATTGACAAAATAATAGCCATTGTTTTCAATACATAGCCGGAATCGACGTCTCAAGCATAAAAAAAATCCTTTAAATCTTTACACCGCTAATTCAATCATTTAATTATAAGACCACAGATTACAGAATAATTATTCTGTAATCTGTGTATAAGACATTAATTTAGTTAAATGAATTCTCTAAATAGAGAAGATGGTAAGGATTCGACACGATATCACCATTATCTGTGTATCTGACTGAAGCAGTGAATAAAGAATTAAAATTATAGTGTATCAAAGGTACGTATCGTCGTACGTGAGCGATAATTTACTTACTGGCTCGGTATGAACTGTGACAATGCGTACTTTAAAAAGAACAACAATCAAAGAAACTGGTCAGTGACGGTCAAGCAAGCGCGTGAGATAGTGTTGTTAACATGAAGCAGTTTATAAGCAGTGAGTTATTTATTACATTTCAAATTAAACCATCAATTCCGTGATAACAAACGCATATTAAATTACAGTGATCATTGTTAAGTTAATTGTTCTGGTTTTTAAGTATTATTTTAGTTTTAGTTTCCTCGTTATATGAATGATATCCAATAGATTTTCAAATTAAATTTGTAAAATTAGTTTATCTGGAAATAAAAAAACGAACGGCAAGAAATTCATAAGGTCATCTTGTTCATCGTACAGCTGACGAAGGAGGATAAAAACGTAAATTTTAGTATTCACAACTTCCCAGTATTTGATGTAGATAATAAGATTATTAACAATGCTGTGTTTATACGGCTAATGAACATACATCGATTAAATGCGATACATACTCGTATGTTTTGAGAGTAAATACAGAACATAATTTAACAAGAACAGAACTGCATTAGCGTCGTCATTGGGAATCCCTGACATAAAATGGAGGCTTATATATACCGTAACCGGTTTTCCGTATACTCATTGTTTGTTTTATTGCCGGCCTCATACATATACACATACGTTAGTACTTACTATATTTATAGTTATAGTAACATAAGTTCAGCTACCTATTTTATCGATGACTTAGCGACACGATGTAGTTTTTGATATGGGTATATTTATTGAATAAGTGAAGTTTATAATAAACTAGCCGTCACCCTCGGTGTCACCCGCGTTCCCGGGATAAAAAGTAGCATATGTCATCTATACCATAGGCTATTTGCGTAGGTACCAAAATCGGTTTAGACGTGAAAAGTTATCAGACAAAAAGAGTTACTTTCGTGTTTATAATATCATTATGACGGATAAAATGAATAATTAAAAATATGTGTGGTCATTAAAGCAAGGAATATTCGTACCTATAGTGTTGCAATCAGTCATTACTAGTCAATGCATTATAAACGAAATGAGCAGATGAGGTCCAATGAACTCTTAAAGGTACATAGTTCTAGGATGCTCAAAATAGTTTTAGCTTTGACAACAAAAAACTGTAACCTACCTTGTTCAAAACTCGTTCTGGCAGACATGTTATAGTATCCATTGCCGGCATCCTTATTACAATTTGCACCATAAGAAACAACATGAAATACTTTACTGCCAAGAATGATTTAATTAGCCATTGACAAACTAAAGTCGGTATATAACATTTTTGCTCGTATAGTGTTAATTAACATTTTCAATACTTACGCTGTTCTATTGATTGCCCGTTTTTATAATTTTACATTTAAATAACCAATGACCTTCGACTCGCAATCGGTTGTTATAAAACATCCTAACTAATATTATAAATGCGATAGTGAGTTTGTTTGTTTGTTACGCCTTCACGCCTCAACTACTCAACGGATCACTATGAAATTGACATGCAGACGAAAGTAACTCTTTTTGTCTGATAACTTTCACGTTTCAACCGATTTTGGTACGCAAATAGCCTATGGTATGGAGAAGGACATAGGCTACTTTTTATCCCGGGAACGCGGGTGAAACCGCGGGGGACAGCTAGTAATTTATAAAGAAATGTTAAATCTTGTTTAATCAATTTGAATTCGCTTAACAATTAATATACTGAACGGAACTTTTTTTAAATATTATTATTTTAACATGAATATTTATTTTTGTTATACATTAACAACCATACCTAACAATTAATAAAACCTTCAATCTAAATTAGATTATTAATTATTGATTTATTTCTATGGGTGATATCCCTAATTTTTATTTTATCCCTTTACAGTATTCGCCCTTGTGGCTGTAGCAATGGCCCATGATAACGAAGATGGACTCGACAATATGCTTTCATCTGCCAATCTCCAATTTACCGCCAAGATGTTTTCTGTGAGTACAAAAATTTATACATTATCTTAGGAATTCTGATTTTTATTAACCGACTTCAAAAAGGAGGAGGTCATCAATTCCGATGTTTAAATTTAATTTTTAGTTTTTTATGTATGTTCGGGCATAACTCCGTCTCATATACGGATTTGCAAAATTCTTTTTTTGTTCGATAAGGGTTTATTCCGAAATGGTCCATTAAAATTTTATATATGATAATGAGTTTCGGAGATAGACAACGGCACTCTTCAAAAATTTACAGCAAATCAACCACCATTGCTGCTATCGCATAAATATGCATTGTTAACCTACTTCAAAAAGGGGGAGGTTATCAATTCGGATGTTTATATATTTTTTATTTACAGACTGTCAAAAATTTCTATCTGCATACAGGTGATTGAAAGGGTCATGAATTATTTGCACCCGAGTTCACCCGACATACCCACCATTTTAGGTATTTGATGTGACGTTTGGTGGAAAAAATTATAAATGAACATAAATGATTGTCATCTTTTAATCTTTATTAAATATTATTGTTATAATATTCAATTCAAAAAAGCCCTAATAACCCTATCATTATTAGCAATACATAGTTTAACTCAATTTATTTTTCATAAGAGATATTTCCAAACTTCGTAAATTTTCAAATTTATGTTGCTGAAGATAAAGTATGAAACGATTTCTTTTTCTGATTTCAGGCCGTAACAAAAGAAAATCCAAATAAAAGTGTAGTGATGTCTGCCTTCTCAGTATTATCGCCATTATCCCAGCTAGCGTTGGCATCAGTGGGAGCGTCTCACGATGAACTCCTCAGAGCCATTGGTTTGCCTAACGATAATGTGGTAAGTAGAAAATATTAGCTCGTTTCTTATTGGACCCACACGGTTTTCTTCACATCCTAAATTTCACATTTCCCATTTATAATATTAGTGAGATAGTAAGATGGATAAAATTAATATGAGGTCATTCCATATGGCTGATGTTATTATTTCCAATATACAAACAAAATTGATGCTGTGTAAACAAAATAGATCTAGAACAGTTATTCAATTGCATAATTGAAAATTTTATAGCAAACGGCATGAAAATGAAGAGTAGTAAAACAAAGCTTTAACAGTATCTAAAAAATCATATAGTACACACAGCCAAATAAAAATTATTAATAGGTACAGTCGAGGTAAATGATATGTTTACATTTGAAGTTACATAAATATGTAGGTATCCATTTAAATAACTAACCTTATGCATAACATTATATAGTTAGTTATTTAAATGGATACATATTTTAACTTAAATATAATTACATTATATAACTTCAAATGTAAACATATCGTTGACCTCGACTGTACCATATTAGAACAAGTACAAACATTTAAATATTTAAGAAGCATTATCACCAGTGAAGCGCTCGTGGTATAGCATGACTAGCCGTTCTTAATCGATCGGCAAAGTCAAGCTACCGCCGATGAGGTAGGTACTTGGATGGGTGACCTCCTAGTGGTATTTCAAATCGAGCGTTTCCGTGCTTCGGTAGGCACGTATAGACTTTAATCCCAGTTATCACTTAATTGTGATAGTCGTTAAGCTAGTTAGAAGCCTCCTAGGCGGTTCGAAAACTCCAACAGTAGGTTGACCACTAGCCTACCTCCACCGATCTGTAGTAGACATGCGTGGTGACAGGCCTCATTTGTGACAGGAAGCCTGTGCTCAGCAGTGAGGCGTCATAGACTGATGATGATGATGATGATGATGATGATGATGATGATGATGATGATGATGATGATCACCAGTGACTCTATGTAGATGTACCCCAGATATTAAAAGCAGGATAGCCAAGCAAGCTTTTCAATATAAAAAACATTATTCAGGACAAAAATATCAAGAAAAGTTACAAAGAAATTTATTAAAACATATGTTTGGAGCATAGCACTGTAGGGTGTGAGACGTGGTAGAAGGAAAGCGAGGAAGAGGAAGAATAAGTAACATAGATCAAGTAAAGGCAAAAATAGACGTCGACGACGTGTAGTATAAGTAGGTGCAAAATGTTGCTAATGATAGAGCGGAATGGAAGAAGCTACACCGACAAGAGGACAGCTCTTAAATATAGAAGAAGACATACTTACAATATTTCACAAACTTGTTATAAAATATTGTAATTTATTTTTATATTGAAACTCATCATTCAGTTTAGGCCCCGATAAGGCACTTATGACCGTTACAGTTGAATATACCACCGATTCGGAATATATTTAAACTGAGAAGATTCCGGCAAGAAACTCAGTAAATAATAATTATAATAATATATTAATTTGATTTTATACATTAATGTTATAAAAAATATAATCTAAGAATTCAGATAAATAAAGAGAATAATAATAATATTACTACTGATTGAGCAACGTCTAGCATGGATCATTCAGACATCGATAGTAATAATTTGTAGGCTTGTTAGTTACATAAAACGTCATCTGTCTCGAATTAAATGCGATAACCTTAGCGATTATGTCTTACTGTGGGGAATTTGTTTTTTTTTTTATCATCTATAGGTACTGTAATCAATTTACTTTTTAATCGTGGAAATAAGCATAGTACTCAATACTAAATATATGATATAGGTATTTAATAGTACGTATTTCTTTTTCTATTATCATATATTTACCTATCCGAGACATCAATACGACCACCTGATCCCAAACCAAGAATGATTTACTACATATCACTTTTAAACAAATACAGCAATGTCTGTCCTGGGTGGGAATCAAACAATCGACCTATGGGTAGATCATCATAACAACTATGCCAACCACCCAATCTAAGTCTAAAGTGACTACACGAATGATGATGACAGGAAGACTACATGACAATAAGTAAATCCAAAACTACCAACGCTTTCATCTCAGGACAGGAATCAAATCTTTAGGTTATACCTAATAGTGTATTTATTTAAACAGACAAAGGCAGTATTCACTAAATCGAATAGTCAATTGAGGGAAGTTAAGGGAGTCGAACTGAAGATGGCTAACAGATTGTTCATACCCGACGGATTCCAATTAAACGAGCAATTTGAAACTGTTTTAAAGGATTCCTTCGATTCTGAAGTTAAGAATCTCGACTTCTCTAAAAACCAAGAAGCCGCTGATGAGATTAACTCCTGGGTAAGTTATAATAATGATGTTAATATGAAGAATATATTTTATGACTTGAAACTCTGTACTTTGTTCTGGGTCGAATAACCTAAGAATGTATATGAACTAGGCTAGATATAGATGACGAATCAGATAGAATAGCACATTTATAGGTGTTCAGCAATATAGGTGTCCAGCAATGGAATCCAAAAGGCTAAAGATTGCGATGATTGAAGGTCTTTTATTAACTAATCTATATTAAACTAAGACGAATGCATCATACATTTCAGGTTGAGAGTCAAACTAACAACCGTATCAAAGATTTGGTAAATCCCGATGCATTGGATGCCAATACTCGCACAGTCCTGGTCAATGCTATTTACTTCAAGGTATGTTATAAGTTTTAATACTCGGATATTCCTCACACACGGTCATCTGATCCCAAACTAAGCAGAGCTTGTACTAAGGAGACCAGATAACTGATACACAACTTAACACTATTTATTGTTTGTAAATATATAGGAACTTACTATACATTCTTGATTATGCTGACGCCAGCTATCTTGAACTTACTGAAGATCAATTTAATAAACTTGAGCGCCTCCAAAATTTCCGTATACTGTTTATATTTGGCTTAGGTACGTAAATATGACCACGTCTCTCAATTTCGTAATCAACTCAAGTGGCTTGCTATCCGCCTTCGTCGGAATACACACATATTATCACTCTTATACACTGTTTTATTAAATCCTAAAGTATCATGTAAAGTTCCATGGAACTTAACCTTCAAACTCCCAGTCACACTTCTCACTCTTATTCCGAATCTTTCACTATCAAAGCTGTAGGTCTCTGGAACTCTCTCCCTCAGCCTATAAGACGGGCCCAGACTTTAGACTCTTTTAAATCTCTTGTTACTTCATACTATCACACGCTATAAACTTCCTCATTTATTTATTTTATTTTTTCTTTTTCCTAGAGCTGTTATTTCATGTTTATGACTATTTTATCTTATTATATATTAGTATGTATTTGTTTATTACTTTGGTTATGTAAGTATTAGGATCTAGTATCTATTTTATGTATTCATATGTTTTACGACAGCCATATTGTCATATATCCTGTTTTTTTTTTTCCATTTATTTGGGTTCACAAACAGTAACACAGGATATTACAAAGCAATTTTACATAAATACAATATTAAATGTGTTACCAACTACAAGAACCACATATAAAATAAAAGAGTAGGTACGAGGACGGACGAGGCCCCACAAAACAATAATGATAAACGCGTTTTTTTTTTTTTTTTACTTAGTTTAGGTTGTCTGGAAGAGATCACTTAAGCGATAAGGCCGCCTTTTTTGTATTCCTTCTTGTTATATTTTATTGTTATGTTTCGTCTTTTACTATGTAGTGTACAAATAAAGAATATTTATCTTATCTTTATCTTTACATAAATAAACCCAGACCTAGGACATGCAGACATGTTCATGCACACAAATACATGTCCTGATCTGCGGTGTGATAGGTGGAATTTTAACCAACCACACCAACTGGCCCGTCGAGTTTGCACTTTCGTTCTATCTTATTCTGTAACAGACATAATTATACAGACCATACCTCATTATATTAATAAATTAAATCCTACAGGGCTCTTGGGAAGACAAGTTTGACAAAAATAATACCATGGATCGTGATTTCCATGTCACCAAGGATAAGGTTATCCAAGTACCTACTATGTTCACTATTGGAGATTTCAGATACGGTGAGAGTGAGGAACTAGATGCTAAGGTAAGATATTGTATTGATTCTGCTGGAAAAATGGTAGGATATACAATAAACTAGAGCTTTCGGTGGAGGAAAACAATCTGAGGAAACCATAGTAGGTATTTACTACTCACCTGACGGGTTCAAGTTGAAAATATGTCCCTAAGTATTACGAATATGACGAAATAATATTTATTAATATTACGAAACATCTGAAGAAGCGCTCGTGGTGTAGCATGATTAGCCGTTCTTAATCGATCGGCGAAGTTAAGCTACGTCTGTCGTGGTCGGTACCTGGATGGGTGACCGCCTAGTGGTATTTCAAATCGAGCGTTTCCGTGCTTCGGAAGGCACGTAAAGCCGTTGGGCCCGGTTATCACTTAATTGTGATAGTCGTTAAGCTAGTTGGATGCCTCCTAGGCGGCTTGAAAAATTCCAACAGTAGGTTGACCACTAGCCTACCTCCACCAATCCGCAGTGGGCATGCGTGGTGGAGTATCTGCCCATTCCCTTTCACCCTCATTTGTGAAAGGAGGCCTGTGCTCAGCAGTGGGACATTATAGGCTGATGATGATGATGATGACGAAACATCTGTAGGTGGTACCTACTGTTGCCTATGGTCTATAATAAAATACTTTGACCTTGAAGTATCAACCGGTGTGTTCCGGTAGGTTAGCTTAGTTATACTTGACTTGAGTAACTTCTACATTTTATAAATGTTGGCAACATATTGGTAATCCCCAGCTGTTACTAAATTCCATAAGCGAGTATCGATAGGAACTCTTTAAGTATATACTGTAGTCTTTGATAGGAACTTTCCATTAGATGAACCCCTTGCATGCGAGTCAGCCTCCGTACAAAAAACAACTAAGAAATTCAAGGCGACGAAGTTTATGGTTGAGTCTGTAATAGATAAATATTAAGTACTTATAGATTTAATGAGACTTCAAAATTTCAGCTTTTAGAAATGTTTTACGAAGGTCGTGAGGTATCATTCCTCATTATTCTTCCCAATAAAATCGATGGTTTGGCCGCTCTAGAGGAAAAACTTAAAGAACCTCAAAGGTATCTTCCCAAGGCATTATCGGATATGCACACCAATGAAGTCCATGTTTACCTACCTAAATGCAAAATTGAAACTAAGATCAATCTTAAAGACGTCTTACTAAAAGTAAGTATTGCCTGACTTCTTGTTAAAATCAAACAATACAATATTTATTGAATTTGAAATATTTTTTGAAAACTAATTAAATATTAAAATTATCATTACTAAAGAATCAGAAATTGCAACTTTAACCTTAATTTTAGTTGGGAATTGAAAAACTGTTCTGTCCTGGTGAAGCCATGTTAAACAATTTATTGAAAGGAGAAAGTGACTTGTATGTAAGCGATGCTATTCAGAAGGCATTTATTGAAGTCAACGAAGAGGGTGCAGAGGCGGCAGCTTCTAATGGTAAGACTTTTTAATTTAAATGTTTAAATTTTAGAGATGAAAACGATGAAGATTAAAAGTGACAAAATTAATAGTTAGTTATACGAGTATGAAACACTCTTAAAAGATTATGTGACTTTATACAATTCTTCCCATACTTGAATGACCTAATTTTTCGACATCTTCAAGATACATACATGTCCATGTACTTATCGAATTCCAAGAATTTCTCAACGCAAAATCAGCTAAACTGCTATTAATTCCCTTCTACCATCATTTACCCTTCCACAATGCCTTGATTCACGAGATTTTTAACGAATTTCTAATTTCTTAGGTAGGTACTTTATAGAGCTACTAGCTGTCCCGCGCGGTTTCACGCGCTTTCCCGAGGGATCGTATGTTTTCCTGTGACAAAAAGTATCCCATGTGTTAATCCACAATATATTCTATCTGTGTGCCAAATTTCATCCAAATCCGTTCAGTAGTTTTTGCGTGAAAGAGTAACAAACATCCATACATACAAACATTCGCATTTATAATATTAGTAAGGAAGGATTAGCGTGTCCTTTCAGAAAAATGGAAATTCTATTATAATGGGTTTGGCTAAAATTTCTCTAATAACAGATCCATACAATATTATTATGAACTTAGTTTATAAACTAACCTTTTGAGTTATTTTGAGGGGTACTCATACCGCGCGCCCGATGGCTTGATATTAGATAAATTAATTTGGTGTTAAATGATAATGTTAAGGTGGTCCCAAATTAAATTCTTAACGGACATTTTTGCAATTCGTTTACTACATCAATTTTAAGCACCTATGGGAAATCCTCTTTCACCCTTATGCATTAAAGGAGGACTGTGATGTGGGACATTATCGGCTGATGATGATGATGAGAAATTAATTATGCTTTTCAAATGATTTCTAACCATTATCTCAGAGTAATCATACAATACCATATTTTATTGTATTTTAATCCCTTCCATCCAAACTAATCCAAAGGTTATCTGAAGATATCGCACTTTTTATAATACATTATAAATACTCAGTAGTTTTTTTGCTTGAACAATAAAGATATTATTACATCTATCGTATATCAATATATAACGTACTTTTGTTACACAGAATCCAATGAATATAACAATAAACTATTGCTATTCGGCTCATGCACGAATACCAAAATAACGTCCCATTGTCGCTTAAAATTTATGTTTTAAATAAAACCTAAGAAATATCCTTTAAAAACTGAAAATGGAGACCATCCAACATTACGTTATGAAATAAATTTAATATTTTAATAACAAATTCCTTGAATATCCTCGATAAATACCACTCAAACAATTACAATATCAACGTGTTCTTTTATAGACTAGCTTTCGCTCCTCATTTTTACCCGCATTCCTAAGGGATCTAATGGGACGATAAAATAATGCTGTATTCGGCAATTTTATTTGCAACGTTTGGTATTTTTACATACCAAAAATTTTTTGTGCATTATCCTACTAATATTATTAATGCGAAAGTTTGCATGTTTCTTGACCACCCATGAATTTAACGAGGAACAGGATTCGTTCGTTGCTCGCGATTTCAAGCGTGGACGTACTTACTTAACGAGCCTTCAACGAGCCTACAACGAGCGCGATGCGAATCCCTGTGTTCGTGAAAAAACTGAAAACCCGGGCGGAGCGTAGTCGAGCCCGCTACGAATGCTCGTTAGAGGCTCGTAAGCCCGTCCACGCTACGCGAATCGTGCTCGCAGTGTGCTCGTTCGTGGCTCAGCTCGTGCTCGGTTCGCCAAGCATGGACGCACTATTAGGTTCTGAAATACGGCACAGGATGCTTTTCATTCGGAGAACTCTTCGGAGAAAGCCATTTTTCTAAAATTGCGCTTTCATCCCCCTTTTCCCCAATGGAAAGTGTTCTGGAAACACTAAAATGCATCATTAATAATATTCAATCAAAAATCAAAATAGCCATGGATGTATCATGAAAGACTTCCGTAAACTTACTCTTCAAATTTACCCGCTATCTATCTATATATATAAAAATGAATTGCTGTTCGTTAGTCTCGCTAAAACTCGAGAACGGCTGGACCGATTTGGCTAATTTTGGGTTTTAAATATTCGTGGAAGTCCGGGGAAGGTTTAAATCTAGGGTAGGGTATTACGCGAACGAAGTCGCGCCGGGTAGCTAGTTTTATATAAAAAAGATATAAAGGTATATACAGGTCGTTGTTTTGGTCAGCGACGGCGACTCAGGCTCGATAATTCAAATTATACTGGTGTTAAAAAAATATTAAAAAAATACTTTATTTTTGAATAATAAAAAATAATATTAATTGGAAAATCATGTAATAAGTTAAAGTGTAGACGTAATACTCAACGGCAGTGCGAGGGATTAAAGGGGTGGGCGACGGCGCGGCTTGCGCCTAGCTCTAGTCTGCGCACGTGCCTAGTAACCACACGTTCCGGTAATTTTAGTTCAAATTGAATAATGTATTTTTTACTGTATTTACAGTATTTAATGGAATTAAGGCCATTTTTGGAAAATGTATTTTTTGTTCTACCGCCCCTTGGTCGCTAGTCGCCGACCAAAAAAACATCCTGTATAGGTATTTTGTACGAATTATAAATACTGGGGTAACTGCGTGCAAAAAGAACCACTTTACGATAAACGTATACCTAACCTTCAAAATAAAAAATAATAAAGGATGAACAATGAAAACAAAAAATGAGCAACAATACCATTTACTTTGTAACTTAATTTTTAACTTAATATTTCAGCAATCTTTTTACAGAACAGAGTTGGTACCTCAAACGAATATATTTTTATAGCTGACAAACCATTTTACTACGAGTTGAGACAAAAAAATACACCACTGTTTAATGGAGTGCTTGCTTAACCTTTGCGTTCATAATAGTGTTTGTGTTATATTTATATAAACCTATGTACGAATTATAAATGTGGATAGTTCAGCTTATAGACGGCATTCAGTAACGCGCGATGGTGAAAAAATATAGTCTTAATTGTTTTATTCATAATTTGATCAAATGTTTCATAGCATCGCAGTCTGTTAGCAAAGCCGATAACAATATTACACGACAAAAAAAAAATACAAAAAAAAAAAAAGTTACTATGTTTAAGATAACTTTAACTTGCTTTAATATTAATATTAAAGCATGTCGGGTATAAGACGCCGAATAAAAAACAATGCTGCTCTAGACTAGGGTTTCGTTTTTCCCGACCTTTTTTCATTCCCGGGACCCGGGAATGAAAAAAATGACTTTTTGAAAAAAATTTAAAAGTTGTTAGTTTTGTTATTTTAACGTATATAAAGTCAAGTAAACCACGTAATTTAATTAAATTAGCAATTTATTTGTCTCGGAAGTAAATAATAGTACAATATGAGACGTGTGCAAAGTTGGTAATCACACGAGACGGTACCTATTACGCAAAGGAACCCGAGAGTGTAATGATCAATGCACACGTGTGTCATACGACGTTTTTCAACACACTTGTGAGGAAAAACAAAAAAAAAACTAGTGATTAGATTAGATTTTTTGATAATAGTCAATGAGAACGGCAACAAATATGGCGCGCAAGTTCTTTTTTTGACAGCAAAACTGTTGCGGTAATGTAAATTAAAAAACACTAGTGCGTCATAAGCTACATTATGATACTAAAAACGGTGCAATAAATGTCAAATTAAGCATGAATTGAAAAAAAAATTATTAATTCGTATTCGACGACTTTTTTTTTTTATGTCAAGACTTTCGTAGGAGAACTAAAATTACCGATATAGATCTTAGTGATAGTAAGCTGATGTGATAGCAATGGGCAGGCCACATCTCTCGAAGACGACGCGAGTGGCAACCACGTACTCCTGTACTGTACTGTACTGGGACGAGCTCCCACCAGACGGATCGACGACCTGGTCAGAGTCGCTGGGCGCCGCTGGATGCAAGCTGCCCAAAATCGTTCGAAGTGGAAGTTCATGGGGGAGGTCTTTGTTCAGCAGCGGAAATCCTTAGGCTGATATGATGATGATGTGCTTTACTTGACTTTGACAAAAACGCTGATAAGCTTTATCTCCAAAAATATATATAAAAAAAAAAAAAATTAACTTTCATTTTCTTCAAAATTACGCGCATTCAGAGATTTTCTCTAAAATCGGCAGTTTAGAAACTACCCACAGTAACTATGTATGACCTATAGTTTGATATGATTTTTTCTACTTATGTTTGTGTGTGAGACACAAATAGGTAATTAAATTAAATTACGTATTTTACTTGACTTTTGATAGGTTAAAAACATGTTACAAACAAACATGTTTTTATGGGTATTTTCGGAAAACTTGAAATTTTTCTAAGAAAAAAACGTTATCTCCACAAATACACACTTCCTACAGTTCCTTTCAGCGATTTCTCATAAGCTTGTAGTTCAGTTCGTTGGATTTCGGAGGATATCGACATTTGTTTTAATATCGTATGCAACATCTTTGTGTTTCAAAGGTTTTTCAAATGACCAATATTTGCAGTGTTTTAGAGCATTCAATCTCATAAAGAAATTCCCGGGAATTCCCGGGAAATCGCAAAAAAAATCCCGACTTCGGGAACGACGTATTTCCCGGGAATTCCCGGTTCCCGGGACCCGGGAACGAAACCCTACTCTAGACAATGATATTGAGTTATAATACGTGTCACTAAAGATGAGACTTGACACAACACATGGTTTGACTTGCGCAGTAGACGTTTTATAGGTCTCACTCAAAGAAAGTCTCATCTTCAGTGGCACTGAACAATGTTTTTATAATAAGTATAAAACAGCTCTCTTTTTAGCACCGAAAAGAAGCCATTAAAAAAATTATATTATACTTTTTCAGAGCAATAAAAAGCCTAGCCTAATCTTTACTCGTAATTTTATTGAATAATACTGGTTTAAAACAGAATATTTACTTTTATTACTGAAAAAAAAACTACTAACTAGCCGGTTCAGAGATATCTGGCTGATAATTTGTTATTTTATTTAACAGTGTTTCCAATTCGAGTGGTTGGCGGGATATGGAACATTATTAAAGCAGACAGACCTTTTTACTACGAGTTGAGATACAACCATAAGACTGTATTCAATGGAATTTTTGGTTCCTCTTATTAGAAGTAGGGAAGGTTTGATAAATTGAATAGCTTCCACCTTCTTACAAAATTATTTGCTACTGCATGATGATATTAACATAAAAATATTATTTGTGGTGGTATGTTACAAACTGGAACTACCTATTTAGGAATTATATTCTAGTGACGCAGATCATAGAAACATGTTCCAAAAATCGTACATTTAAAGATATTGGCTAGATTTATAGTTTCTGAAAGATAACATTCAAAAAATATTAATTATTTTGTTATACTGTATGTAACGTAAGTACGTACAAGTATGTAACGTCCCACATAGCTACCAACAATAAACGAATACTCAATTGAATTGCAAACTTATTTTTTACAAACACATATCATATGGTTTAGCCTAGGCAGCTAGTTGTTCCCAGTTGTCTAATTCTTGCCGTTTTTTTTCGTAGCAATGTTGAGTTAGTTAATATTGTATGGAACCCTCAGTGTGCGATTCCGTAACGCACTTGGCCGGTTTTATTTTAATTTAATTAGTTTTATCAAAAGAATTAGAAATATAATTGCGCACAAAATTATAATCTGATCAATCAGATTTATGTCTGTGGATCAATCATTTAAAATTTTATAAACAATCACATTTATTACAACCATTTACAAATTAATAAATAAATAAATATAATGTGGGTATTTACTAAATACATAGCATATGTAAGTATATATGTTAATATTTAAATATATATACATATATATTTACATTTATTAATTTACCGAATAAAAGGCTCCCCAAACATAAATATAGATAAAATGTGATAGGATTATTATTTGAATACAAAATTATTACAGTTTAACAAGTGATAGCTAAACACAGTTCTGAAACCCAGCGTTTTTCATCCTCATTTATAATGCGGACACCAAGGGAGTGGAACTTGCTTCCGGCATCTGTGTTTCCTGACGCTTACAATCACAAATAAAAAGTAGTATATTAGTTATCCAGTTTCCATAGTACAAGCTCTGCATAGTTTCAGTTCCGATAACCGTCTGTGAAGAATATCCTGGGGACAAAATATTCTGGGACATTCCTAACACACGGTCATCTGATCCCAAACTAAGCAGAGCTTGTACTATGGAAACCAGATAACTGATATAATACATATAGTACTTTTTGTTTGTAAATACTTACTTAATACACATAATTACACCCAGACGCAGGACATACAGACATGTTCATGCTCAGAAATGCATGTCCTATATGGGAATCGAACCCACGACCTGCGGCGCGAAAGATGGAATCTTAACCAGTTGGTTAAGATTCCAGCTTTGGCGCAGTTGCGCCAACTATGGCCCGTCATAATGACCCAGATAAAGTTTATTACATATTTTCAGCATTTATTATATTAGACAGCTTACTTCCTTTGTTTGTCACCAATAGAAAATGTTACTCTGTTATGTCTAGTAGTATAAATATTATTATTAGTAATAATATTTATTCCATTAAACATAGATATATTGATACTCTACCAAAGCTTTTGTATTTTCAGCATTCGTTAATAAAAGAAAGCGAATAAAGTCATTCAAAGTCAATAGACCATTTTACTTCAAAATAAGAAAAAATGCCATAACTTTCTTCAGTGGCATATTTGCGCCAGAAATACTTTAATCAAAGTAATTGTAATATTTTTATGAACCATAATGGTGCGGTATTAGATTCTCTCAGATAGAAGGCTTGCTTATATATCTTAATCAATTATTTAATACTCTACCTGCATATGCATCAATTATATGAATTATAATGATGATTGATATTTTATAAAGGGGTATTTTTAATTAATGCACCAAAATGATTATGATTTAGTTAGATGCGGATGAAGAAAAGGTGCCTGC
Organism: Achlya flavicornis; assembly: GCA_947623365.1. Classification (NCBI taxonomy): domain Eukaryota; kingdom Metazoa; phylum Arthropoda; class Insecta; order Lepidoptera; family Drepanidae; genus Achlya; species Achlya flavicornis. Next base: position 6,784,064 of record OX392474.1, read on the forward strand.
AGGCATAGTTTTTACTTTTTTGCTATTAAAAAAGGGTAGTTTAAATAAAATAGGGACGAAATATAAAATTATCATATTATTATAAAACTTTCATAAAGACGCGGCATACCTACCATCTTCTCTCGATCTGCTTAAACTCTTCAAGTGCTTAAGTGACGGGAGGCGCTGATATCCGTCGATCTGAAAAAGGGAAAGGATTTTTCAAATTTTAATAAAATATTGAGTGCACCGACTAAAGAGTACCCTGTATTATACCTAATGTCTCACAATTGGTTTACATACAAAAGTGTAATATTATTTAAAAATTTCAGCATTCTTTGTATTAGAGAGCTTATCGCTAACTTATCCTTCGACGTTTGCTGCTAATAGACCATTTTACTTCGAATTAAGGAAACATACTAATTCTTTATTTAGTGGAGTATTTGTGCCTTCGGATTTATAATCAAAGTAAAAACTTTTAATTAATATCAGATATTTTTGTGATTTAAAGCATGTTTGCTCAATGATTGCATGAATAAAATAGGTTTATTTAAGTGGTTAATGAATAAAATGTATTCATATACATTCTTATTTAGGTACCTAATCTTGAACACTTTTAAGAAAAAATAATTTAAGTGTAACTATTTTTAAAATAGAGGTTGCTATTAATGTTTATATTTATGTATCTATTTCATTACGTTATTATGAAATTTTATTTTACAGATAAGCCGAAGCATATAAATATTTTTATTTTTTACTGTTATTTACATAAAACCTATTTTTTTTTTTTAGTTGGGACAGATGTAGATTTATGTATTTTATTTTTCTTCCATTTTAAGCATTCAAAAGTTTTAAAATTACATTTCAATATTAAGTGGAATATTCGTACCACTAGAATTTTAATCAAAGTACCTATATATTTGAAATAGTTTTATAAAAATATTCTATATTATTTGCTTCAAGTAGAAGTAGGTATACAATATTTTTTATTTAGTATTATTACAATTAATACTTTATCTTATTCTTAAATTCTACATTGGGGATCACAATACGCCTGAAACCGGATCTCCTTTCATCTTAAATTATTACCCACTCACTAATTTCCATACCTACCAATTTCAAAATTTTATACAATTTTCAGCTTTCAACGTTGGTCTATCTTCTATATATACCCCAATATTTTCAATTAAAAATAAAGGGATATACTATAATTTTCAGGTCACTTCGTTGTATAGGTGAACTAATATCCCAAAATAAACGACTTCTTTTTATGTATTCAATTACCTATTTCTATTATTTTTATTTGATTGTATTGTACTTTCTTTAATTTTACCCATGATAAGTACCATTGCTAGCGATAGCAGGGCTTTACTTCATTACAACATGATTACAAATTAATATACTTATTTTTATTGTTTGTAAAATATTATATAATTCATATATGACTGTCAAACTAATGACATAAATGCTCATCAAAAAGTAATTTTATGTAATTCTTAAAAGCATTACCACCTTCACGTGACCTGACATATTATATCACATGCAACTGTTGATTGATCTTGGTTCTTTTAACAGAGATTGTGGGATAATCAAAGAATTTAAAACGTCCAGAAGGATAGTCGCCTCTATGGGAACATGAAATAAACAAGCCAGAATTGACAGTATTTGACAGCCGTGCGCAGTACGAAGTGAGAGCGATTTGCTCAGGGAGCCCCTCAAGCGGAGTGAAATTAAATGTCATGCTTTAGTAAGGCGGATTATCCATCTGGGTAGAGGCACGATGCCCTATGAAAATCTTTGGGGATAATATGTATTTATTTTAAGTATTTTCTTTTCCCAAATTTCCAGCCTTCGGTATAGCCTATCTGAGCGCTATCATACCTCAGCCGCGAACATTCAATGCGGACCATCCCTTCGTGTTCTACCTTACTGAACGGACTAACCCTTTGTTTATGGGAGTCTACCAAAATTAGGTACATAAATAAGTGCTCTGTCTAAGCTTGTCTCACGCTACTTTCAGGCATGTTAACCCATTAACCAATTATAATATCAACCTACCTATATGCTCTTGGAAGCTTCAACGTTCTATAGTATACTTAATTTAATATGCTTTATCGTTTATTATATACTGCACAGTATATATTTGTTTCCAAAACTGTCATCTATTTTTTACATTAAAATATACGTCAAAATTTCAGATTTTAGATTGGAACTCAGGTCGTCATTTATAGTTATACCGAAATACCTAAACTTCGTAGCGGATCGACCATTTTATTATGCGATACGAAATACCAATACAGACTTATTCACCGGAGTATATATCCAATGATGTAGTTCATAGTCAAATATTAAATGTAATTATATTTTCCTTGAATTTATTTAAGGCACGCCAGGTTGAGGTTAACACATATTGGTCGCTTACATACATAGTGGATACTATACACTATAAACATATTTAATAAACTTACCAGTAAAATGGAAATTTCAATCATTTTTATCAATTTTTTTTATTAAATCATCATTATACGAATAATTAATAACTCAGTTTTTCAAATTCCATGGTATTAAATATCAACTCAAAATAATATTTTATCAAAATTTCTTAATAAAATTTATTTATTGAAACTCATATTATTAATGTTAAATTAGTATGTTTATTTGACACATATCTTTCGTTTCTTTTCTTATAATTTCATGCTTCATCTTATTTATTTATTATTATTATCTTCCTATTTCTAACTAAACTAACATAGCTTATAAACGCTGCACGAATGCATTGGTGTGCTATTATATTGTACATAACCTACTGAGCATGATTTAACACCTAGTTGTGACGGTAATATGCTTTTAATATCAATAAATAAAAGTGAAATATTTTTTAAACATGCATTAAATATGATCTCTTATTTTTCAGAAATTTTAACATTATTAAGACGACGTAATATTAAGGACTGGGTTGAAAATATCAACTTCCAATATTATCAATAAAACTCACTAAGATTGATTCATGACTTTTATTTTATTGTTACCTATTTTATAATAAAACTATATAAAAGAATTATTGCTTACGAAAAAAATATAATAAAGATAAATAGTACAAACAGTAACATTGGAACACAAGCACATGCAATCAGACTATAATCTCTTATCCTCAAATAAATAAAATTAAAATTAGCTTTGTAGCCATATTGATTGATTTAGCCAATAAAAAAATTGCAGTTCAACTCTAGAAGAACGACTTTTGAACTTAAGAAGACGTAGATATTATTTTCATGTAGCTAGTAAATAAATGTACGTATTTATTCAAAATGGCCGTCACAAGCACTTATGAATTTTCTATCAATAATACAGGTTCGAAAGGTTGCTAATAAAAGCTGGTAATGTGGTAATACTCTCTACAAAACAAATCATTTACTAGCGACAATTATTCTAAATATAGGCCGTTACAAAGTCACAAGCACTTATGAATTGTCTATCAATAGTACAGGTTCGAAAGGTAGCTAATAAAAGCTGGTAATAGTTTCATCAAAATAAACCATTTACTACCGACAATTATTCTAAATGGCCGTAACAAAGTCACAAGCACTTATGAATTGTCTATCAATAGTACAGGTTCGAAAGGTAGCTAATAAAAGCTGGTAATAGTTTCATCAAAATAAACCATTTACTACCGACAATTATTCTAAATGGCCGTTACAAAGTCACAAGCACTTATGAATTGTCTATCAATAGTACAGGTTCGAAAGGTAGCTAATAAAAGCTGGTAATAGTTTCATCAAAACAAACCATTTACTACCGACAAATATTCTAAATGGCCGTTACAAAGTCACAAGCACTTATGAATTGTGTATCAATAGTACAGGTTCGAAAGGTAGCTAATAAAAGCCGGTAATGTGGTAATACTCTCTACAAAAGAAACCATTTACTACCGAGAACTTGTTCTTGTACTAGTCTTTACTAGTGTTTTTATATCTACACTATATTAAGAGGTACGGAGTCTGGACTATTTGACTAGCACGATTTGATCAGGTTTCCTGAATATAAAGAACGGTTCTTATTGGTACCATCTACTGAACAAGAGACATCCATTAGCATTAGGATAAATTAAAATTTTGATGAACACGACGGGGCAGTTGCCTTGGTAAGACCACGTAGTAAAAAGTAAACAAAAGTAGTTTTAAAGTAGTCAAAATTATGATAATTATCCTATATCTCATTCAGACGATTGACATTTCATATAGGTAGGTACTCGTAAGTTGGAATGAGACAGATGCCTCTAACTCTAAACCATACTTTATGGATGCATCTCTTTATTAAAATACATACATACACCTATGAAATTTTGTATATTTGTTTGGAAGCCCTAATACATTGTATATGAATATATTGCAGTTTCAATAATATTACATACACGTGTCGAATCTCCTTTTTTTTAAGCCGATAAACAATAAAACAGTCATTTAAAAAAATTACATCGACTTCAAAATACTCTAAAAAGCATGAAATAACTCTAATCTGAAATTCTGACACTGTTTTAAAGTAAGCGAAAGAACACGACGTATTCCATTGAAAATATTTAGCTGACTTCAAAACATTGTCACATTAGAATTATTTCATACATTTTAGTGTATTTTTAAGTCATTTTAATTTTATAGTAATTAGAATTAACTAATTAGAATTTAACCAAGGTTTTTAGATGTTTTGAATTTGACACCACACCCGTAGCTCGTATCAATATGCATACGTGTCGAATTGATTATATCCTTTTTTGAAGTCGATTAGTAAGATTAAATTGAGTTTGAAACTAAAATTTCCGCTCCGACAGAGTATTAATAAAGTTACCACGGCATGACTAGTAATAGTGGAAAGTAAGTAAATAGCGGCGTCCGAAGTTCCGTTTGGAAGTGCTAGCATTGTCCGAGCGCTTCCCACCCACATTACTCTAACAATTTGTTAAGGCACATGGCCACGGAAACTACCCGATAGACCACGCTTTTGTGCTCTAATGAACGCTGTCAGACGAACAAACGTTACACCACGGAGACTAATGTGGTGCCACCTACACCCTGTTATCTTTATGGCCGTACCTATTGTTTATATTAAGCTATGTCATGATTTACTTGTCTTATAAACTTGTGACTACTTAACCTCCCCTTTATTTCAGTGTAATGGTGTGTACACACAATAGTTACCTATTATTTAAATGTATACCTAGCTACTATACTAGCTAGGTATAAATTTGTAGAGTTCCCAGGGTTGCCAGTGAGTCACTATTTTAAAATCCTGTCACTTTTCTCACTATTTTCGGAATATGGTCACTATTGTCACTATTTCTGAGCTCGGAAGTGGTTAATAGGGGACACATTTATACCTCTACTACGATAAACTCGCGTAGGTAGGGTTCCATCAATACCCAAAAGGTGCCTAACGAGAGCCTATTACTTGTACGTAGTATTTATATACTCTGAGCTATTACTAAGCCTACGCAGTGTGTCTGTCAACAAGGTGTATCTTTTTAATTGTAATGTATTTATTTTAATTTTTTCTACTGATTAACTCTACTATGTCAAATAGTAAAAAATTACAACCAAAAAATTTCAACTGACTACATCTATCATGTCAAATAAAAAAAAATACAAAACCAACAAAAACATTTCCGCCAACGCGTCAGCTTGGCTATCCAAAGAGGAAACGCTGCCAGCCTTCTGGGAACCTTGCCGTTAATCGGAAGCAGCGGCAGACTTGAGGAAATTTTCTATATATAGATTGTATTTTGTACATATTTGTTGTAAATTAAGTATAATAATAATAGATATTATGCCACTCCATTTTAATCACTATTATAAATATTTTTGAATTATTCAATCAAAACACCGAATAAAGCAATAAAGTAGCAATAAAAAATTATCCTAAGGTCGGTAACGCGTGAGCTATGCTTCTTGAGTTGAAAGCGTCCATATAGCTACGGTAACCACTTATCATCAGGCTTGTTTACAGACAGTTGTATAAAAAAAACTTATTTGTAAAAAATATACAGAAACCACCTCCCAAAGCCGTACGTGAACGTACAGAATTACATTGAAACGCAGACCTCGTGTAAATCCTTTTCCACGTTTTTGTGATTTGGAAAAATACTGCTTTATATTTTCCAAGTATTCCGATGTCTCGACAAGTAAACAAGCCGGCGAAATCCTTGTCCGCAGTGCGCATTAGAGAAGCCACGTTGATTGACACACAAACTAGGCAATTACACGTTTAAGGCAAGGTACAAACGGGAACTGCAAACTATTTATATTTCAATTAGCGTTGTTGCTATTGAACATTTCCGGGATACCGCCCGGTGTGGGCGACTGCTATGTAGGCATTGCACCAGGAACAACTTCAATTAAGGAACAATGCACAGAAGTCTTAACAGCGTTTTCTTGTTCGCTGCAGTATGAAAGAGAAGCAATTAGCCCGCAAACTGAGTGCCGCAAAGACAATGGCTCGTATAGAGTTCCGCGCGCCTGCTCGCCTACCCAGTAAATCTTGTTGACAATTGATTTATCCGGGTCGCAAAATTGATTAACTGTTTCTGTATATATTTCACTTGTTCAAGCCCTCAATTCAAAATAAAAGGTAGAAAGTATAAATAGAAAGAGGCAGAATTAAAAACGAAACCTTTTTAAGTGTTTATTAATTAACAGCACCGGTTCTTTAATATGTTGGGTGGTGTACCGGAACGGTTGAATAGCAATGTCGACGGAGGAGTGAATCAGTACTCTGTTACTCTATACAAAGGTAAAATAAAAAAAAGAAGTTGCAAACATCGATGAGCATTGGCTCACTGGCTGGCACATGTAAAATGGACTATTCTCTATGATTCTCTTATTTTGAAACTTGCCATTCCGAAGCTTTAGTAAATTCCCACACTGAAAAAACAATTTACTTAACAGTAACACAAAATTTTACTACCAATAACCTAAACAGAGTGACTTGCGAACTAAAAATTACCAGTAACAAAACTAGTTTTGGTTCATTACTAAATTGTTTGATTAAATCTAAGAGATATAAGATTAAATGTAACTAAAGTTAGTTTCCAGACAACAAAACTTCAACATACATAACTAGTTTTGTAGAACCTTTTTTTCAGTGCATGAATAGTAATAGTAGTTATATAGATAGGTTTAGAATAATAGGCATTGATAGGCAATTTTAAACAACTTTCAAACATTAAATGAATTGGTAATTTTATTGTTTGGCTTTCAAAGTTTACATCAATTTTATTTCTACGAAAAATCAAAAAGCGCAGTTATTAGGTATATTTCTGAGAAATGGTTGAAAATTCGTTATAATCAAATTACTTATTTATTGTGGTTTCCAATATTTCTCCAATTAGTTTAGTCTGTTTATTTATTGAAAATATTGCGCAGATATTTTACAATTTGCGGCGAGGTTGGAAACCTAAGTGTACCTATATACAATTAATTAAAAGGTTTTCCTCCCCTAATAGTGCGTATGAGGAGATTTATGTGGGAGCACCTGAGGCCCCTACGTGAAAGGCCTTGCGAATAACTAAGCTATGTACATTCACGCCGCGCTTGTTTGTCCAATTAATTAATCTTATTTTCAACCTACACTATACATTTTACCTTTGATTATTTCAAGAAATTATGTCACTTTCCAGTAACTTTATTATGTATATTTAGTAGATTTAACACAATTCAGACATAATTCTTTACTATGAATTACTATTTCTCTATGAATTAAAAACATAATATATGTATAAAAAATATATACGAGTAGGTATCTTCAGCCAGATTCATTGTTTATTCAACTGTTCAGACTTTGAATTCAAAGTCTGAACAATCATGTACCTACGCACTCCTCGCATAGTAATGTTTAACTTTTGCGTTATAATGCTACATAATATCTTTGCATATCTTTGCAATATGTAAAAGTAATTTCCATTCCACTTAATATAAAACCTTACTTTTCGCCCCGCAGTTCCACACACGATCCCCGGGATATCCTTACTTAGGTTTATTTCTTTACCCTGCTGTTTTAAACTCTACGTGCATCTGTTACTCAGTTACTAAATAGATAGAAGATTATACGAAAAAGCACACTTTACCCATACATATAGAGCCTAAAGCTCGAAGTTTACATCGCAGTCGCTGTCAAAGCGTAACATAAATATAGCCAGACTTATATAGCATGTTGAATATCGACATGGAGCAACGAGAGGGCCGATGCATTAAATTTTCAGTTCCCACCGCATCGCCACACGACACGGGACCAAATTGAAGTAAATCGGCCGGCGACGAGTCGCCAATATAACACTTAACTCTGCATCTATGTAAGTCAATGTACCTAAATTGATGTTTAACTGTGTGAGCAAATCCTACTAATATTATTTGTGAGGATGGTTTATGGATGTTTCCAAAAACTGCTGGACGGATTTGGGTGTTTGGCATACATATAGAATATATTCTGGATTTACACATAGGGTATTTTTATCCCTGGAAAACAAAAGGCACTTCGGAAACGCGGATGTAACCGCCGGGCGGAAACTAGTCCCTAATAAGAGGGATAACAATGGTTTGTTCTTGCTCTCTGCATAACTACAGCTCCCGCCACATAAGCATAAGATAGATCACGTGAGGTCTAATGCTGATTAGCTGATTTCACATACCTTTCTTCTACTTCTCTGGTTACAGATTGCTTCACGGAAAAGCTGTTAATAAATCCGCTTACAGCTACAACTAATGGTAGGCAGTTGCAATCCTCAAAGCTACTTCGACAGATGCTGCATTTAATAATCCTAAGTCTTAATTTGCGTAAAATTTTAGTAAAATTTTGTGGGTCACACGCGTCACTTATTTATCGAGTTACTAGCATTCCCGCGCGGTTTCACCCGCATTCCCGAGGGATCGTATGTTTTCCCGGGATAAAAAGTATCCTATGTGTTAATCCAGGTTATAAACTATCTTTGTTCCAAATTTCATCCAAATCCGTTTAGTAGTTTTTGCGTGAAAGAGTAACAAACACCCATACATCTATAATCACAAACTTTCGCATTTATAATATTAGTAGGATAGATAAGCCTAAATTCGCGGGTAGAGGTTTTGTTTATCTGTAATGGTAATAAGAAGCATGTAATGCTAGAGTTTAATATAAACCCGGCAAAAATTAAAAAAGCAGTCATTTATATTTAACCCTACAAAGTAAAACAGACAAACATAATAAAAGTATTCGCTGAAAGTAATAGACTGAAAAGAACAATAGTGGTGCATATAATAAGAGAATGGGTAAATGTTGAATGCAGAATTGTGTCGGTGCAGTGGTGTCATGAATAAAGTATCCGATTAAACTGACCGATCGCGGCCGCAGTGCCAGCCAGCCAGTCCGCTTGCCAGAACGCACGTGAAAATTTTACTAGTGCCAATCATAACCCAGATTAATATTCTATTGCTAGTGTTGTATCAACCTACATTGTATGTTACCTATTTAAAAAGTTCAGAGATAATCCTTTGTGTCAAATGTATAGCGGATGTCTGATGCGAAATTTTCGAAAGATCAATTAGATCACGTCTATCATAGTGAATGTAATACATTTTAAGAGTGGTAGAGCATAGCGTTTATTCGCTCTAAGAGCAGCTCGACTGGGGAAGTACCTCCACCTTACAGAATACTGCAGCCAAATAACTTTATGTTGTGTAAAGTTGTGTTCCTGCGCGTGAGTAAGGTCGCCTGAGCTCATAGGGGAGGGGGGAAAGGTCGGTAACGCGTGAGCAATGCTTCTTGTGTTCCCAGCGTCCATATGTGTGGACACTTCAGGATGCCTTTTCATAAACCTTGCTATATTCTCACGTAACGAATGTAATATTATTCATTAACATATCAAGGACATTATAAACATGGTTGTTGAGAGGTTCTAATATTAAAACGCTCATTAAAATGTAGAGAGTAAAGTCAAATACGAGGAAGTACGTAATATTCTTGAGTTGTACATAAGTATATGTTTTTGGAAGCACAAGCTGCACGTTTGCACTTTAATTACCTACGCTATAATTCTTGGGTATTCACAAGTAATGTAATTTGTGCTATAAGCATAATATTATAGAATAGCTAACCACTCTACAACATAACTCTAAAATATTAATACTAAGATTTCTATGAATATAAAAAAACTGGAGCAAATAATTGTGTAACTATTAAATACAAATAACACAAAGAATCTCACTCATGAAAACTATGGAAACACAAGAAAAACGATTTCATTTGAATCTTTTTTCCTCGGTTATATTTTTATTATCTTATTAAACTGTCAGAAAGTTAAAGATTGTGCCGTTTTCATTCCCTATTCTATTCGTTGGTTAGAAAGATTTACGAGAAAAGGAAAAAAACCTTTATTTTATTATCCGTTTCTTTGTGGAGAATGTTCATTTCGTAAAAAAAAATCAAAGCTCTACATACCAGGTGGCTGGTCGTTCCTGAAACCGGGACATTATTTACAATGGTCCCTTAGGTATAGTCTCGATGTTTTAAAACGCTTAGTGAACAAACAGTAGCTAACTAAACTTCTAAACTATAAACAACAAGTGATCCTTTAGAGGTACACTCTATAATCGTAAAAGTAAATGACTTTAAATCCAGAAATACACCTTGATTTATTCTGTTTCTATCACCTTTAAATGTATATGTTTAAGTGTGTGTGTTTGAAGATTCAAGATTCAAAGAAATAGTCTAGTTATTTCCTTTTCATTCAAATACGCCTGCCGATCCGTATATCCGGGCAAGCCTCTTATGTAAAAGCATCATTTGTAACTGTGAGATCGCGAGCTCGCCCCATTTACCATTCAGTTTCATTTTAAAGTATTCTCATTTTAATCTCTGGGTTATCAAGCCGTTTTTATTGCGGCACGAATTCCCAATTAAATGTTAGAGGTAGTCGTAAATTTTGAAACGCAAACCTGCGGAACCCTTCGATTCCCCTTTCATTAAATCGATTATTGCTTCGGTGTTTGCTCTACCTTTTATAGAGGTGAGGACTTTGATCGCAAAATTGCTTTAAAAACAACAGGTTGACCTCGTTTCGGCACGGCAACCCCCATAGCAACTCATAGCCGTCAGTTATTCCTGTCAAGTTAATCTCCACTACACTAGTGATGGGAAAGCGTGAAGATTTAATTTGGTTCTCGAGAATGTGTATACCATAGAGTAGGAATATAAATAGAGTGATAGCGCTAACAACCTTACCTTGTGCGAAGCGTGAGCAGTATGCATATAGATGCATACATATATATAGGTATCGTACACTACTTGATTTACCTACTGTCAGAAAAAAAAAACATTAATTTGTTCCCGGCAAAGGTATCGATAAAAACGAGAAATTGGCATTTATGTATGTATTTAATAGTTCAAACTATAAACGCGCGGTTCGTTTCAAGGCAGCGAGCACATACCCGTGCTCACGCACGGCACATACTCTAGTGTAGTCGCTCTTTATATGGTTTAAACAATATAAAACTCCAGTCTTAAAATAAACAACAGAGCATCTCGGGCATTCACGGATTTTTATACACTTGAAATTATATAAGCAGATTTGGAATGAACGTAGCTAACAAAAAAATCATGTTTTACTGAGTCTATGAAATATATATATTTTTTTTTATACTACTTAGGTGGCAAACAAGCATACGGCCCGCCTGATGGTAAGCGGTTACCGTAGCCTATGGACGCTTGCAACACCAGGGGTATCACGCGCGCGTTGCCGACCCTGCAGAAATCTCTTCACACCCCTTTTGAAGAACCCCATGCTGTACTCCAATATTCGAGAAAACATTTATAAACCAGATTAAAGTCAATCTCTGTTTAAATAAGATTACTTAATCGAGTCGAATATTCGTGTCACGACTTGCAAACTAAGGTAGGTATGTCGTTACACGAAATAGACGGTAGCCAAAATCTTGTCTCCGAATAATAAAGTTATTACAAGCAACGGAAGGTAATGAATAAATCAGTCGGTAATGAATTTTCACTCGTTAATTAATATAAATAAAGCTCATAATTCACCAAGCTCGTCGTCTAGCGAAAGGGTCGAGCGAGGTGACAGGTAAGCCTGTCTTATTGAAATAAACGACTTGTGACCTCCCTTGGGTCGGTGTGTGAGCTGTTCTGAGGCACACCAATATGCTTTGGCCTTACCTTCATGTTTACAAGTCATCTTTCATATTTACACACACTGGTTTGAATATGAGATACCTACTTGCCTACAAACATTCAATTTCTTCGGAACAAAATGAATGGTGGCAGTGGCTTGATCGGGAATATTTTGCATTTCGATCAGGATCACTTTTATTTCCTTAATTTTTGAAATAATACTAAAAACCGGCCAAGTGCGCGTCGGGCCTCAGTGGAAGTTCTATATCAAAAAAGATATAATATTAATATGAAGCTCCAAATGTAACAAAACTAGAAGGGGGCTATATATAAAAGTTATGTCCGTGAACAGAAGGAGTTTCATGAATTCAAAGTTTGAGAGGCAAAATTATTTTATGAGACAACGCCAGATCGTTTCGCTATCCTCTTCTACACAGACATTTTTATATATTTATGTACCTAAATGCAGTCAGTATGCAGTAATAATAGATATAAAATATTTAAATCCTTATTCATTTAAGAAAATAAAGGCAAGTTTAGTGAGATGACATAATTTTCTTAATTTAGCTACATGAAAATTACGTTGGAAACTTTGTATAATAAACTAAGCACACCAAAGTTTAAAAGTGTCACATGTCAGGAGCTTCAAAGTTTTAGTTAATTATACACTCTTGAGTTATTATTAAGTTTCATACTTTATCTAGGTTATTTTAAATATAATTTGATAATAAAAACGATGTGGTTACAACCACAAACAAAACGTTATCTTTTAACACTACTAATCCTTACAATATGCGTACTTTACACAATTATTGTTTTTTTTTTCTCTGTTGTTTTTTTTTTTTTTACTTTTGGCTTCTTTATATAATTGTGTTGTGTTATTTCATAATAAATGATTTTTCTTTCTTTTCTTCACTTAATCCTATAAATGTGAGACTGTTTTTTGGTTTGTCCTTCCTTGAGCTAAATTATGTGTCGGAGAGTGACAAAGGCTATCCCGAGTAAGAAACCGCTGGGAATAGCTAGTATTATAATAAATAAAAGTCGTCAACACAGATATACAATGTGCCTACACAAAATCCAAGTAAAAATATATGTAGGCTGTACAGATCATGGATGGCAGTGATTCTCAAAATAAATTTTAATGCTCTAGCGATAGGATAAGAGCTCTACCGAAGTGTTATTATCTCTATATATAAAAAAAATGGTTAGCACATTATAAGGAGTGTACATACCTAGTTGAACAATAGAGCAATCACACCATACAAACTAAATAATATACCTGAAGAAAAGGCTCTACCTACGTTTTTTTTTTTTCGACGAAGCTTACGGCCCGCCTGATGGTAAGCAATTACCTTAGCCATTTTGTCACTTGCAACACACACGTCATACAGACCCTTCGCCCTCCCCAATAACACAACATAAAGTTATTTGGCTGCAGTATTCTATAAGGTGGAAGTACTTCCCCAGTCGAGCTGCTCTTTGAGCGAATAAACGCTACGCTCTACCTCTGTTAAACCACCATAATCCATACCAAGATCAACATCATTTACACTATTGAAATCTTTGAAGACCATTCCCCATTCTGGACTAAATATAAAGAGAACGGAACAACAAGGGCGGGCGCACGACGATACCTGGCAGACCCGTTCGTAGGTGAGTACAATACAAGATTGGACGAAAAAACGTTGATGTCTTCGCCACTCTTAAAGACAAAATTGCCTTTTTAGTAAGTAACAAGTTATGAAACTAAGTTATTAGTAAAATGTAGTACATAAAGATATATAATTTGAAAATTATCAGAATGAAAGATATTGTAAAGGGGGACAAAGAACAAAGTTTGGCTACCATTTACCATCGCCTTAATATATTCAAATCGATCTCTATTTGAGTGGAGTATCAAAAGAAGGAATTCGCAGCGTTTAAAACATGCAAGTAGATAGGTACCTATTTCGCGGAACTTCCATTATTCGTTGTACATTATTCATGAAGTCGGTGTCTTCCTAACGAGTCGGATTGAGAACGAGACCTACTGTCGATAATGAACTAACCAAGGTTTTTTGTAACGATACCAATTCTTCAATTTCCATTGTGGACTACCAAAGAGGAATTTTATTTTATAATAAATTGTACTTTCAAATTCGTATTTGAGCCGAAAATAACTTTTAAAGATTGATTTGAAGGTTTGTTAAAATCAAGAATATTTCTTATGTACCTACCTAATGTTTTAAATTCATAATGAAATGTATTTCATTGAACAGAATTGTATCTAAAATTAAACTAAGTGGTTCGCTAAATCTACATAGTGCTGCTATACTCAAAAAGATCCCAAATTTAAGTTATGATTAAATCGACAATTGACAGTTCAATTGTGTTTCAAGTATTTAAGACGCTCCTAAATCTAGAGGCATTTCAATATTCAGTCAAAGGTCTGTTTTGTTGAACTGAAAATAAATTGTTGTTTTCTTATCCAAAATTAATAATGTATGCGCTATATATTAAAATCATTTATTTACAACAAATATGTACAAAATACAATCTATATATAGAATATATAATATATATAGTCTATGTTTGCGCTTATGTTTTACTTACTTGATTACCGACCTCTAGTTAAGAAACACGCTTCCAGAACAACGCCACAACGCCGTAGGTAATGCGCATGACTTCAAAGTAACCGCTGACTCGTTGAAGCTTGCAAAGGTCCAAATGAAAGTTGAATATTGGCCTGATAAAGCCTTACGCCACTTTCATAGGAACTTTGACTTTGAACTGCTTCCATGTTGTTCCATTAATGGTTAGTCGACAACATCGTATAACATTTCGTACACGAGGCGTGTGTAAATAACCGAGACGTACCTACCTACCCCTATCGTCTTATTGCATAATTATTTTGCCTTGGATTTTCACATAAGTTTATATTACCAGTTTGGGATCAGATGGACATATTCTTAGGTCTGTATTTCTTGTTATTAATTAAATAAATAATAATAAATAAATATCCTGGGACATTCCTCACACACGGTCATCTGATTCCAAACTAAGCAGAGCTTGTACTATGGAAACCAGATAACTGATATAATACATATACTACTTTTTGTTTGTAAATACATACTTAATATACATAATTACATCCAGACTCAGGACATACAGACATGTTCATGCACACAAATGCATGTCCTGTGTGGGAATCGAACCCACGACCTGCGGCGCAATAGGTGGAATCTTTACCAGACTCCAACTGGCCCGTCAATTATTATATTATTTTTCTTTATATTGCGTCCTCTGCATTGGGTTCATAGGTATCTATATCCATAATCTTTCCCAATACAACAAGGGGAATAAAACCTTAGTTCACCGGTGACGTCAGCGCGGATCGATACACTTTGTAACTTTGAATTTTGACTTTTCGGGGGGGGGGGGAAACTTCACAGATTAAAAGCCAGTGGTGACCAGTGGCGTACCAAACGTGAAAAAGGTCAAAGTTCCAGGATTTGATATAAGTTCCAGATTTATAATATGTAAGTTAGCACTAATAATATTCGCTGTTTGTTGTGTTGTGTTTGTTGCTGTTTGTTTGTTGTGTTTTAGTGGAAATAAAATTTGAAATTTATACTTTTGTAGACAGAAGCATAATAAATATAAACAAACAAGCGGAAACAAATCCGCGGAGATTCACTAATTACTGTTATAACAATCTGTGATATTATTATTTTAATGAATGTTATATAGCTTCGATCTTGCTACAATACTGATATAAATATGAGGTACTTTTTGTGCATAAAAAACGAAACGCGAATGGAATCGTGAGTAAATTGCTTGAAAAGTTTTTTTTTGTATTAATCTATTAAGGCTTATCACCTACGCGTTTCGATAAGCTTTGCAACTGTTTTATTAATTAGACATTGAATCAGAGGCATCGAGGAAAATCTTAGCATCAGTGAAACAATCTTAAGAAGCTTTGGCTTGTGTATACGGCCCAAATAATTCAGAGGCCTTGAGCGTGGCTTAATTAATCAGATTCCCCCAAAGACTAGCCTATTGCGGGGGTTCACCCTTCCTGCACCTGAGACCAAGCTCAACTATCTCATTAAGAATTATGTATTTATAATGGCAATAGATGAGTATAGATGATGATGAGAGGCACAGCATGTAATACGCTACGCGAAGCGAGCACGAGCCGAGCCTCTGAACGAACAGGATTCGGTCGTTACTTGCGTTCGTTGATTTCAAGTGTGGACGTACTTAACGAGCCTTCACCGAGCGCGATGCGAATCCCTGTGTTCGTGAAAAAACTCACAATTGGGTGGAGCGCACTCGAGCACGCTACGAATGCTCGAGGCTCGCAAGCCCGTCCACGCTACGCGAATCGTGCTCGCAGTGTGCTCGTTCGTGGCTCGTCTCGTGCTCGGATCGCCAAACATGGAATGGAGACCGTGCATTACCAAACGTTAGTGTAGGTTGGGTAGACAATCTATAATACAATTAAAAGGAAAAGTCTTGCCAAATTTACTGAACGACGAATAATTATACATAATTTACCACCTAAACTTTAATATTGATATTGTGGAATGCAAATAAAGAATATGAATATGAATATGAACTACCAGTCGGATCAAAAAAATCTTTGCGACACATTCCCCTAGTATTATAGGCTATTTATCCCCGGAACGTGCGTGAAACCGCGGGGACATCTAGTAGGTATATTATAAGTCCTTCCGGATTATTAGATAAGCAAGATTCCGTAGGATTTTAAAATTTGTTAATGTTATTCACATTTTTATAAAATTTTACTTAAATTTAGTTAATTTTAATTTTTATTGTCTTACGTGTATTGAATTCCTTTTAAGAATACAAAAAATGGCCGCTATTCTCATTCATTCATTTGAACGGGTTTCAAATAAAGAATGATTTTGAGAATAGTAACCGATAACATTGTCGATTATATGGAATGTTTGATATGGAATAGAATATTTTAATCCCAATTTCGTGGAGGAATTCCATCGTATCTTCAATCAAATTCCATGGTCTAAACAACAAATACAATTTTAACTATCTACATTGTTGAACGGGCTTACATAAAATGAGTATGAGTAAGCCGAAAGAAAAATGGCAAAATACGAAATGATACAGAATGGATACATTTTTTTTTTTTTTTATACGACTAAGTCGGTAAACAAGCATACGGCCCACCTGATGGTAAGCGGTTACCGTAGCCATATGGACGCTTGCAACACACGAAGCATCGCTCACGCGTTACCGACCTTTCCCCCCTCCCCAATGAGCTCTGGCGACCTTACTCACGCGCAGGAACACAACTTTACACAACATAAAGTTATTTGGCTGCGGTATTCTGTAAGGGAGGTACTTCCCCAGTCGAGCTGCTCTTTGAGCGAATAAACGCTATGCTCTACCTCTCTCCTACTCTCTCTCTAATACATATTTTGATAGTTCATCTTTGAAATATGTAAAAATACGAAGGTCGTAGACAGTCTGCGGTTTGATATGGAGATATACAATTGTATATAAACCTAAGCTATACAAGCTGAAATTGGTAAATGTTGATGGTACCGCAGTAATAGTTTGGGCGTAAAACTCATAAGTTTGTGGTACGATCAGTACGTGGACTTTGTTGCAATCAGATTCAGATTGGAACAACCTCTTAATCGGAATCTGTTTGTATATGTAGTTAACAGAACGTAAAAAAATATCACAAAACCAAGCCAATATTGGACCGGTTTCAAATCTAAACTGATTGAAACTTACTGCAACAAAGTTACACAATCGCCGCGCGGAAATTATATAAGGATGTAGCATCCGGTACACCAAGGATTCTTTGTTACGTAAATAGTAATAAGTACTTTCCATAGATTTTATCATTTTGAACTGATAGTTTGATATCTTTTCTGTATGACCCAAAATGGGTTTAGGAACCATTTGTAGAAATCAAGGAAATAAGGGAAATATCTAACTAAGTTAGATACTAATGTAATTTCCTCGCCACTTAGTACGGATTTGGCTCAAATCCACAGCACACTGAAAAAACAATTTACTTAACAGTAACACAAAATTTTACTACCAATAACCTAAACAGAGTGACTTGCAAACTAAAAATTACCAGTAACAAAACTACTTTTGGTTCATTACTAAATTGTTTGATTAAATCTAAGAGATATAAGATTAAATGTAACTAAAGTTAGTTTCCAGACAACAAAACTTCAACATACATAACTAGTTTTGTAGAACCTTTTTTTCAGTGCACGTGAGGAAGCAACTAGATTTTTCCTTCTTAAAGCCCTGGTATTTATAACGGATGTGCCAAACGTTAGGAATTTCCTATTTCAGGAAAATATTCATTTATCAGCAACATTACATAATTGGTTTCATAATTAATTTAAATTTCATATACGATAGAAGTAATTGAAAATAAATTTAAACGTATATAAAGCTGAGATGGTTAATAAGAGTTTAATTAACAGACAGGAATATCCAGGAAATTACTGTTTGATCGGTTGCAAAACAATATAATGTTTTCTATCATGTTTATCTTCTACTATATAAAAATAAGTCGGGTTTTCCTTCCTGACGCTATAACTCCAGAACGCACGAACCGATTTCCACGGTTTTGCATTCGTTGGAAAGGTATCGGGCTCCGTGAGGTTTAAAGCAAAGAAAGTAGGGTAGGGTAGGGTAGGGTAGGGTATAGGGTAGGGTAGGGTAGGGTAGGGTGGGGTAGGGTGGGGTAGGGTAGGGTAGAGTAGGGTAAGGTGGGGTAGGGTAGAGTAGGGTAAGGTGGGGTAGAGTAGGGTAGGGTAGCACCATAGAGTAGGGTAGCACCACGCGAACGAAGTCGCGCCGGGCAGCTAGTTATAAATAAATATTTTAATATCTGCTTGAAATATTATCTCACATACCAGTCATAGACATATAAAAAAATCAAGACGGAGTGTCACCTTATAATAAAAGTGAAGCCGAAAATTTCCTACGTGTGCGTGAGTAAAATCAGTACTGGCTCAAGCAGGCACAAAT
This sequence comes from Achlya flavicornis, assembly GCA_947623365.1. Lineage (NCBI taxonomy): Eukaryota > Metazoa > Arthropoda > Insecta > Lepidoptera > Drepanidae > Achlya > Achlya flavicornis. Next base: position 6,803,216 of record OX392474.1, read on the forward strand.
GGTACTGAGCCTTATTGTCACTGTCAACGTCTCAATACGGAATGACAACCGATCGGCTTTCTATGGTGTATATGTGTGTATGAGGCCATGTATTTACAAGAACGCCGGCTTCCTATTACTTGCGTCACTTAAGAACACAGACCGTTCCGTCTTTCATTTTTTCTTGGTCTGAGATACCAATCAAACTTAAAACAAATTAATGTTTTCTACACACAGGAGTAGAACAGTGTCCATGATTTAAATTGAGTGTGCTCAACGTAGCTTTACATTCAGTAGGCCTAGATTGCCAAGAATATACATCATTTATTAAGATAGTCAACATGACAGTTTGATCGTTACAACAATTTTATGCACAGAGAATTGGCAAGAATAGTTATATGACTGGAATTTCAAATCGGCTACTTTTATGATTTTTGAAAACGAAAGGATACGTCACCGTATTTTTGTAAAAACCTTTAGTTTATCTACCTAGCGAGATTATAAAGTCCCCGATAAATTGTGAACTTTATCACACTGCTTGCAATATAACGTATTAATTTCCGATAGTGTATAATCTATCCATGACAAACCGCCACATTGTCGGTTTACAAGATGCGGAATAACTAAGACAGTGGCTGTTTAAGCGAGCGACCACTTTCGTTTCAATCTAAATTTAATTCCGCGCAAAGCCTCGTGTTATCCTTAATAGAGTTTCCTACTGGATTCTTTTCCGCTACATTCAACTAGACCCTCCGCCCTTCTGCTCTATTCTACTCTAATAACGGAATGAATGTCTTTAATAACGATGATATATTATTACTGGAAGACTGCTAATAATATTGTGATGTGTAGCCTCCAAAATACTTTAAGATACATTATTGCCTGATCAAATTTGTGCAAATAACCTAAACTTCATATTTTTTTTAAATCGAGGTACCTTTAAAAGCTTTATTTCCATGATTTTATTTTCGACCTGTAACTATATGTTTTTTTTTTATTTATAAATATTTACCTAATTAAAACACGCGATCAACTCTATTACTGATTTGCTATTCTGTACTATTCTGACTATTGAATAGTTTATTAAATGATTAAAACAACAACAACTGGATCCATGGAGATCAAATTAGAAATTCAAAGTTTAGTACTTACTTTCCAAATATACAAAGGGGCAACCTTCTATTTGACAAGCCGTTCTTATTGAAATTAATGAGCAGATACCGGCGCATATTTGACGAGACGTTTCGACAAACATAAAATTTTGTTTACGACTTGTAATTAAAGAGAAATCGCAACCGCTGAAAGAAATCTATCAGTAGCTTCTTAACTTCTTTGCCATGATGAGGTAAGAGATTTTTTTTCATTGAAACTAGACAGATATTATGTATACATATACCAGTTTAATAATTTTTAACTCAAACACTCAACTTTAAATTAGAATTCTAACCAATTGTTTACTCTAATATTCATGAACGATCGACCCTTCGTTATTTATTCTACTATCAGCAGTTGGTATATTTTTTTTTCTAATTCGATTAGCCTGTAGAACTAAACAAATAGACTCAGTACATTAAGTTTTTTATTAAAAAAGAAGAACTTAAACATTTACGAGTAAAGTATAAGCGCTGTTCTCAAGTAAACTGTGAAATAGTTTTAATTAACCGACGGCAATGTAGTTAAAAGTTTTTTAAAAACGAATTAGACTTTTGCTAGATAGATGACAAAGAAACTCTAACCGTTTAAAAACTATCCCCGGTCCGAGGGACCATGAAGCCGACAAGATTAAATTGTCTCACCCGACTCGTGTCTTTTAGTCCACTTAAAGTTACAATAGGAAACTTCGGACGCGATTATCTTGTTATCTTTGTAGTTTATTCTCCTTGGTCCATTCACGCTCGGTTAACACAGCCTGTGACAACGTTTGTTTCACTATGTTCGATAAAAAAACTTCATAAATAAGCAAGGAACAGACATTAGCAATTCAAACGCACGTAATTAATTAACAAAAGTTAATAGGTATGCAACGTTGGAAATAAAACAATAATTTAAAAGATTATAGTAGTTGCTTTCCTAATCTACACGTTAAAATTGCAAATATAAATATATTTTGGTAGCGAAGCTGAACCGACTACATTGAAAATAAACAGTTCCATTATTTAAACTCTGTCACCGACATACTGTAATGGACGTTTCTATTCCTCGTTTCAATTGAAAGTTAGTATTTTTAGTTTGGCCGCAAAAAACTTAGTGTGTCGCTTTATACGCTGTGAAAGTTGACTGCAGTTATTTATTAGGGATCGAGCCAGTCGACGCGATCACTCTGTGTCCCCGGCTAGCAGGCCTGGCTATAAATCGTGCCAAGGCACCGACTGCACTGCAGTCTACTTCCGGCCTCATGCACCCCTGGACAGTTTAATAAATACACGATGACTTTCAGAGGGTTAATGTTAGTGACAATGCCTCTGCTGGCAACGGTCTCCACATACAACGTTCCTTTGTTAATAGACAAGCAAATGTTTGGGACATTGCTGACATGTTCTGCTAATACCGTACCTACTTTTTATATCTCTTGAAATCTCTTTCAGTTTTCTTTCACGGTTTGTTAATAAAACTTAATATGTAGTATATTTACCTACCTATCTACAGATTACCTACTTATTTTTTGTATAATGTATCATTCGTTTTTAGGGTTCCGTAGCCAAATGGCAAAAAACGGAACCCTTATAGATTCGTCATGTCTGTCTGTCTGTCTATCTGTCTGTCTGTCTGTCTGCTGTCTGTCCTTCCGTATGTCATAGCCACTTTTTCCGAAACTATAAGAACTATATTTTCAGGTCATTTAATAGAGCTTAGATTAACTCTAATTCCCTTCTGAAGTTATATTCAATTCTTATCTTCATAATAATCATACTTCATCCCCGGCTTGAGTTCCAAGGATTAAAAAAGTTCAATTTGAACCGGATCGTATCTGTAAATCGATATCACATCTACTAATTCAGATCAGTGAGGCTTCGTCTTGATAGAGCCCTAGACCTCCATTAAACTTAATGGTCCTGAGATCAGGTTAAAAGACGATCGTACCTACCTTTTATGTACTACAAACTACGTAGGCAGTTCCGTATGAAGTGTATAAATATCGTTATCGATTCTAAGTAGATAACTATTTAAGGGAGTCTCACAATCTCACTTTCTCACTTCTCACTAATATTATAAATGTGATGATGATGTGTTTGTTACTCAATCAAGCTTCAACTTAACGGACCTGGGTGAAATTGTTGATGGCACGCTGATAGAATATAAATATCCTAAAATAAATAAATATCCTGGGACATTCCTCACACACGGTCATCTGATCCCAAACTAAGCAGAGCTTGTACTATGGAGACCAGATAACTGATATAATACATATACTACTTTTTGTTTGTAAATACATACTTAATATACATAATTACACCCAGACTCAGGACATACAGACATGTTCATGCACACAAATGCATGTCCTGTGCGGGAATCGAACCCATGACCTGTGGCGCAATAGGTGGAATCTTTACCAGAGTAACCAACTGCGCCAACTGGCCCGTCAAAATATAATATGTTCTGGATTAACACATAGGGTATATTTTTATCCCGGGAAAGCAATATATCCCTCGGGTACGTGGGGAAAACGCGGGGCAAAACTAGTATAATAAAACTAACTATAATACGTGTGGGATATACGATGTTATAAAGCGACAAATCATTATAGCAAGTTTGGAAAAATCGCCTAACCTACTAATTACCTACTACTCCTCTACATTTGTTGGTTAATAAGTTGGTTTTATGAAATAGTGCCAAGGCCTTTCCAAAGATCAGTAAGTACCATCAGCATGAGCCCAAAGACCTCTCCTGCTGAACATAGGCTTTCCTCCACATGGAAAACATCTTCAATATTTGCAACTTCCTCCGAGGATTGCTAAGTGGTAAAGCCGTCAAATGGAGTGGCTTTTTGATGAAGGAAAACGTCGTAAGAAAACCATAACATGGTGGTATTTCAAATTGAAAACCTGTAGCACCCACCGCTGAGTTTCCTGCTAAGCTTTGTGTGCTCTCCACCTTCGACCACATCATCACTTACCATAATAATATTATGGTCAAAACAGGCAGTAAAATAATAAAAATAAAACTATCTTCTCTCTGCAATTTACAGAATAAAATATAGGTTAGGATGGCAGAGATAAACAATATTATTTTGTAATCCAATTACTCACAAATTCAGAACCATATATGTATATAATAATAATATAATATAATAGTAGGTACTATGATAATACTGTGAGTAATTTAATATGCCTACATACCTGACCGGAATGTTACATCTGCTCGAACGCTAATGAAATATATATCTGATCTCTCAATAAAGTAAATAGCTATACCTATTACCCAATATTAGTTACAACACCATTGCTATAACTCATTTTGTAGTATAAATAGTTTGACGCTTAATATACCAACAGATGAGCAACAATAAAAAAATAAAATCTCACCAACCAATAAAAGTAGAGGCTGAAAAATATCGGCGCTGTGAATTAAAAAATAATTTTCGCTCTACTGTACGCATTGTTTTTCAATGAAAAATGTTTTGTACAACTGGCATATTGACACCTGCCATATTTGCAATATTAAACCTTTGTATCGTCCGCTGTTACCAAGAAAATAATATTTCGTATCGTAAAGCGAAACTCGTGATCTGTTTTTACGCCCAGTGAGCATTTACAATCTGTGATGAAATAAATATGAACTGTTTTTTTAAATAATGAATGCAATGCTTGATTGAACCACGAGTACTTATTAATACCTATTAAAGGCATTCATGAGGCAGGTAAGTAGTAGGCAGCAATAGTAGCAAATATACCTAGATCATAAGTTACAACCATAATACCTAATATGTTGGTTGCTTTATTTTCTTCTCTGTCTCATCGTTGAGCTAAACTGAAGCCCATTGCAGCTGCACCGCGGCAACTTTAATCGTTATACGGTACGTGTATTCATAATGAAGTTATCAAACGTTGATTAGCTAAAATTCCGAAGTATTTATCTGACAGGTGACATTTGGTGATCGAAAGAGTGAGACGGGGCACACTATTACACTGATTTAGTTAAAAAGCGATTATGAATAAGGGGGATAGTATTTATATACTCTGAGGTTATACTCACATAGCAATATTATTTATTGCTATGTGAGTATAACGTGGTTGGTGCAATAAACCGCTATTGGCTACCCCTCTTTATTTTAAAATGCAACATGTTTTACATCAAAGCACTTTCTTAACAGAGGTAGAGCGTAGCGTTTATTCGCTCAAAGAGTAGCTCGACTGGAGAAGTACACTAACAGAATACCGCAGGCAAATAACTTTATGTTGTTTTCTGTGGTGAGTAAGGTCGCCAAAGCTCATTGGGGAGGGGGGAAGAGTCGAGTGCTGCAAGCGTCCATATACGCTACGGTAGCCGCGTACAGAGGCCGGCAAACAACTTGAGCCAAAGTCGACGTAGTGGGGGTAAGTTCGCGCATGTACACTCATGCTCGGCCAATAGCGTGGACGCGTGCCGACAGAATTCCCCCGCGCACCTCTCTTTCCACCAACGACACCTTAAAATCGTCTACTGCGCACTCAAGGTCATGGCTCAAGTTGTTTGCCGGCCACTGTACCATCAGGCGGGCCGTAAGACTTGTTTACCGGCATAAACGTAAAAAAAAAACATTTTCAATATAAAATCTCACTTTATTTTAACATGATCAATTTTCCAGTCTTAGCTTTTATTTAATTCTGAAATCTCTCCATCCAACGGAAATTTCATTCCAAGTGAAGGAATAAAGATAGCCGCAGGTAAATACGAGTAGTATTATTGGTTTAGACTTATCCGCTGGGAGAGGATTGTACCTTATCATCCTCGCCATTGGAGATACACCGAGCGTGACAAGCCTCGTAGTCGACGAAGGGATTTACCGATGCTTTTCTAGAGGCATCTTAGTCATTTACCTCCGCGAGAAACTCTATGACGCGCAAATAATCTTGAAATTCCGTATTTATGTTCAAAGGAGCTTCTTTATCGTACATTTCTTACGCAATTTTGCTCTTCACTTAAGAAGCTGAAATAATAAGTGGCACTGCATACATTTTGACTTATATAATTCGTAATCAGAATTTTAAATGATATGCCTCCTCCGTGTCTCAGTAGCGTCATTATTTAAAACGGGTACGTCGATCTCAGTTGGTTTGAATATTCCTTAGAACAGTGTATACAAAAGAAAATATATCTCTCTTCAAAGTAAAGAGAGATACGTAATGCTTATCCACGTAATTTTTCGTAGCTCGCACGTACAAATACAAGGCAATACATAACGTTTGAACTTTGATCCTGATTCAAGTTCAATTTGTATGGATACGTGTGTGAAAATAATTTATTCATCGGCCCGGTATCTCGGTCCGGGCGAGCGCGTTGAACGCGAATTTACTGCAAGGACCGATTTTAAATTTTCAAGAACAGCCTCGAGAACAAAGGACTGTCGGACTTTATCAGACGATAAAGAGAGTAAAATGTGTCCATTGCAGAAGCGCATAGAACACAGTTTATAGCTTACAAGGACACCGCAGCCACCTGTTTTGCAACGAGCCAAGATGGCGCCTCTGTATAAGCTTTTAAGCAATAATGTAGCCTCTTACAATTACCTAGTGCTTATTTAACGGCATTAATATTAAACTTTGAAAATGGGATCTCTACATTAACTGCCTCCTTTTACTTACTTTTTGTACTTAGTGCCACTGTGCCGTGCTACATCATCTACCTTTTATTATTTGTGAGCTAGTCCGTTTTGAAAACTTAATTTTCTTAATTGATGTTGAAAAATAGTACTTATGTAGTCACATAATCGCATTCCCGTTCGACTTCTAGTAATAAATTTTGGATGCCATTTCCAGCATCAATCAGTATTTCCGGTATATAGTTATATAAACAGAAGCTTTAAAGCTTCTCTAGATAAGTTGCAAGACATTTCTGTAAAAAAAAACACCACATGATATTATGTGAGGGTCGTATTTTAGGGTCGGCAACGCGCGCGTGATACCCCTGGTGTTGCAAGCGTCCATAGGCTACGGTAACCGCTTACCATCAGGCGGGTCGTATGCTTGTTTGCCACCTAAGTGGTATAAAAAAAAAAAAAAAAAAAAATGTGACAAACCAAATAAAATTACAAAATTGTAAAAAGTCAATTTAGAATAAGTTTTTTGGTGACTGTACTTTTTCTTGACTGTACTTGCATTGTCTTCCAATATACTAATGTATACCAAATATCAAGTCAATCCGAACACTGGAAGAGGGTGAAGTTCGAATTGCAAGATTCAACCCGAACAAACATAGTTACATACATACATACGAGTACATACATTGCAAGTTAAATAAAAGCTTGTAAAAAGTAGGCTTATTTTAAGTATGGAGATCAGTGGATCGAGAACCTATAACAGTTTATTGCCGAAAGATCAACAGTGAAAGATCAGTGACTACAATCAGAACAGTTGTAAAGAAACTTGTTATGTATCGAAACAGTTACCGCTATGCTAAAGTGCTCGTTGCAAACTACTTTCGTTAGGCTTTCTAAGTTTTGTGAACTCTTGTTCTTTGAAGGTGAGCCATCTGGTTAAGTTGAAGACTTCCAGTCGGCTTCAGAGTTATAAAATCAATGCGGGCTTAACGGCTTTGTGTTAGTTAAAACGTCGGAAGTTCGCGTGCTACTGGCAACTTCAGGCATTTGGCTAAGTACTCGTTAAGACGCATTTTTAAATGACTTGTTCTGTATAGAAATTAATATATGCCTAATGAGCCGGAATTACGAGCCTCTGAATGCTTGCAAACACCCACCTATTGAATAGTATTCTGCATTTAAATTCTCACTCTCTCTCTCACTTAATAACTCACAAAATTATGAAATATTACAGTGAAAATTCCAGTATTTCTTTTACATACTTATTTATTTATTTGATCAAAATGAACAAATCTAAAGCATTTAAAATAATATTAGCAAAACATTTTGCTTTGTTTATGTGTGTGTTGTTTGCATATGTTTGGATGAATGCATTGCATATATAATTGACTAAATTATAACAAGATAAAATAAAAATATGTAAGATTTTAATATTGATTAATTCTTTACTCCAAGCCTATTAGTGTACAGTCGAGGACATAAATATGTATACACTTAGTAAAATTCAACAACGGTTTCCTTTTAAACTACTGATTGAAATTATGAGATATTATAAAGGCAGAATCTTCTAACATATACTATTATGATTTGTGTAATAGTTTAACACTTAAATGTTAAACATGCGAGAAAATTGCTTTTGAATTTCAAAAAGTGTATACATATTTATGTCCTCGACTGTACGTAGTATTTATATACTCTGAGCTATTAGTATCTGCGTTACTTATTATTTATATGCAGCTTTAGAGTGTTATATGGTGGAGCTTATATGGTAGTAGGTGGCTACTTTGATTACTATATAAAATTTATTTCGAGGGTTACTTTGATTTAGTAAATACGCATCTAATAATATTACAGCATAATCTCTGCCATTAGGTGTCTTCTCGAGAATCACAAATTAACTACTTAGAAACGATTTGTAATGGAGACGCCGAGCAATCTATTTAAGAGGCCAGTGAATAATTTATTTTAATTAGCACGAAAGACAGTTCCATTTTTCGCTTCCATCTTATTTTGCGGGCTTCATGATGGCGGCGTTCTTAAACTGCGACATTCATTCAAAAAGTTTGAAATCGAATTAAATTCGCCCCTTTAACTAAACTCAATTTTCTTTCACGACTTCATTAAGCGAAGCCATTCCGGTGAGCCTCAGTAATGACCTCAAAGAACGTTAAATCAAGATCGAAAGGCAAAGATAAAAAGTAACTGAAATTTAATACTTTTATCAAATCGCTCTTGACGTCAATCTTTTGTAGTCATTTTTCATTCTACCCAAGAATACAATAGCTGCCACGATTATTAATTAGACCTTTCCTTGTATTGCAGATACGTTTTATTGACTTCCTTTCATTTTGCCAAAGAATTTAAAACGTCCAGAAAGATAGTCGCCTCTATGGGAACATGAAATAAACAAGCCAGAATTGACAGTATTTGACAGCCGTGCGCAGTACGAACTGAGAGCGATTTGCTCAGGGAGCCCCTCAAGCGGAGTGAAATTAAATGTCATGCTTTAGTAAGGCGGATTATCCATCTGGGTAGAGGCACGATGCCCTATGAAAATATTTGCATTTTGCATAATTATAGCATCGTATTTAACATGAGGTTTTGACAGTATTTGCTAAATATACTTTTCATTCAGTTACGCTACGCAAAAGAAAGTACTACTCAACTTAAATGTTATTTATGTTTTCTCAACGTCTTTTAATGATGAACAAGAGGAAATAACACATTGTGATACATGTGTGCAAAGTTGGTCGGTAACATAATCGGGATAATATCATAAAACACTAGTGCGGTAATGTAAAGTAAAAAGCACCAGTTCGTAATATGCTCTCTTATGATACTAAAATCGGTGCAATACGAGCAAGTGTGATGAAAAAAATATTACAAAGATTTAGACCCAAATAATAAAAAGTGATGGTATTTCATGGCCAAGCATGTCTAGGTCAATTCAAGGTACTGTAGGAAATCAAACAACGTTATACCATCGCTTCGGAAAAGGTCCTGAATGAGGAGAAGAAGCGACGCAACAAACTCCTCATGGGCCCAATTGGTTTATTCTCGTCATTGCACAATTAAATTATCACTTTAATTACACGTACATTATTTACAACTAAAAAGGCTTTAAGCACGGCTCAAATAGCAACTCCCCACCGATGCGCCCAGCTCGAGCGCCCGCGCTCGAATCCCCGAGCCCCATCTCTTTCCCGTGCAACCACCTTTTTCCAAGAGTGTTGCCACTCTCCTCCCAATTCCATCCAAAACTCCCATTAAATAAAAGTCAACCTTACAGTACATCCACGATCAAGTGATATTTCCGTCTCCAGTAAGTCAACGACATAAAAAAGGTATACAATTATTTCAGATTATACAACGTGGCTTTTAATTCGTCTTAGAAAAGCAGCCCACGTAATGTACCCAATGAAAAGGTTATATCATTCATAAACAAATTCTTTTTTATCATCTGTATAATTAAAAAAATAATTAATTATTCATTAAAATTATGAAAAATCTAGTTAATAATTAAAGTTTACGTAAAAAATGGTAGAAAATACCAACCCAGAGCACGAGTCGAGTGTGCTCGTAAAAGGGTGTTTAAAACTACGTCATGCGTCATAATGAATAATATTTGTATTTATTATTAATTGCACAAATCAAAAAAAAATATTATATTATTGGTACCTATTCTATGGGTACATTATGTGGGCTGCGTTTCTAAGACGAATAAAAAGTCACGGAGTATAAAGTAGGTAAGTAGTTTATTAGTAATTTCAAAGCCACGACATGAGTAAGAAACCAAACAGTTTCCGAGAAAACAACATCAAAGTTTTCATCATGAACTTTCATGTTCGCCGCTTCGTTTGGTTTCCGTCTCGTATATACGAGTACGTGGTTAACGTGTCGTACAATATATAAATAAAACGTTGTTTTTTAATAACTGTAACAGATTTTTCTTCACAATAATATATCCGTAGATTCCTAGATACCTTTTAAGGAATTCGTAGGTACTGTAACTACCCATATAAAGTCTTCCGCATGAACACAAAATATCGTTACTACTTGTGTAAATATTTAAAAGTGTTGATTTTTTTTTATATCTACAGCTGGACCCTTCCTGAGAATCACTGGGTAAAACTCTGTAGGTACTTAAGTAATCTGTTGCATAATACAACTTCAATAATAAAACGTTGTCACTGTATTTCCCTATATACTTCCCTATGTACTTTATACATAAATATACAGACTAAAATGGCCATCTTTACTTTGTTTACGATCTTCGCTCCAAGAATTGAGCTTTTGAAATAAGGAAAGGACTGGAAGTAAAAACTTCACTTCATTAAAGCCGACGCGTAACGGTGAGATCTTCAATTTGGGAATTATCCTAAAACGACTGCTGAATTATTCAAGCCTTGAATTATCGACGAGTATCTTTATGAGACAATATCTCTGAAGAGAATTATATATGTTAATGCGATTGATTATCTTCAACACGCATAATATTCCACCATACGTGGAACTACTATCTTATAACAAAAAATATTTTTGGAAGACTAAGAGTAGATATAATATTAGTTTGACCTAGTTAGTCAACTTTAAGGTAAGTAAGTTAGATTTTCATTTTGCGCGCTGCCGTGTGGCTCGGTGTTCCGCGCGCACTCCGCGGGTGCAAGTGCCTTCAATATTGGTACGAAGCGGGAACATTTTTCTTTTTTTTTTCCTTTGACTCACTTTAACATCTCGTTAAGTCCGCTCTCTGAAACCCATCGTTATGTTGAGGATGAAAATTGAATTACATTAACGATCGCAGACAAAAAATAATTGAAAACCGCCTGAGGTACCTTCCAAAGAGCGACGATTTCAGTTCCAAATTGCTTTACGTTTTACAAATACGATGATGCCATCATTATTTCATACTATCCTCCCTCGCAATAATACAAAAAAATTAAAATTTTGAAAATGTTTAGATAGGTACTAGGCTACGGTTTTGCTACAACTTTGCTACGGAGACGCTACAGCAACGGTATTTAAAAAAATATCCCTAAGCTATTCAAAATTATTACTTAATAACAGCATATCGAATACATATATGCAAGAACCAATTCAATTGTCTTTTTTTAAATGTAATAGTTAAAAAAAAAAAAATACAAATAATTTATAATACGAAAAAAGCATAAATCAACAAAAAATCTAATTTGAAATATCTGGAACTGCGATACGAAAGCTCTAGCGCAGAAGGCGAGTGTTCTCCTACAGAAATGTCTTGATAAAAGTATTGGATACCTACCTCAAGTTTTTATCTCGGCGCTCCTTTAACATCTTATTAAGGCCATTTATAACTGTAAGGAAAGGAAAACTTGGGCGCGTGTATTATTAAAATTGTTCATTTTGCGTCAGCAATCTACCTAGCAATTTTTGGTTAAAAATGTTACAAACGTTATGGTGTGTCCATTATTGGCGAACCGAGCACGAGCCGAGCCGAGCCCCGAACGAGCACACTGCGAGCGCGATTCGCGTAGCGTGGACGGCTTTGCGGGCCTCGAACGAGCATTCGTACCGTGCTCGACTGCGCTCCGCCCGATTGTCAGTTTTTTCACGAACATGGGGATTCGCATCGCGCAAATCGCGACCAACGAACGAATCCTGTTCGTTCGAAGCTCGCTTCGCGTAGCAGGGACGCACCATTAGATATTACGAGATTGTAAATACCTCATAATTTCATATTTTTATGATTTAAACTAATATATTGTTAAAAGGCTTATTATAATTACAATTTAAAAACTAATTACAATAAGTTTCGAATAGCTCTCTCAAGTTGTCGCAAACTAATTAAATAAAAATATATTGATAAATACCTATATACCCCTTTGATTTATGAATGCAATATTTGATACCTCAATACAGTGTAAATAAAAATCGGTTCAAAGCATTTCGCCCCCATATGTGTCACATTATAACAAACGATGAAACAAAGGCTGCATTCCGAATTAATGATATAATCGCTGTAATCGATTTGAGCGTGCTTAAACCCGTTCCATATTAACCTGAGCGCGATCACGATGTCCCGTGAAACGTCATAGATGACGTCATGACATACGCCATCTTGCGCTCACACCGACCATGCCCTAAACTGATATCACTGTAAGCGCTGTCAAAAAGTGACGGTTAGTTATTGTGTTTTCGGCAAAAATCTAATAAGATTTTTGGTTTTCTATATGGAAAAGATACTTTTTATGATTTTATGAGAGAAAAATAATAAAAAATGCGGGTATTCCTTTTTGCGAGTCAACTAATAAAAGATATAAGGAGTTCTAGGGCATTGTTAATTCAGATTTTAATTAAATTCTCAAATGTTCTGTTTTGATTACTGTGAGCGCGATAACGGGCGTTCCAAATTGTTGACAGTTCTCAGCTGTCATTATCGTGATATCTAACTCGGTACGCAAATTATTGCTGTGAGCACTGTGAGCGATATTATTTAATTCGGAATGTAGCCAAAGGTGGCCCTTTTGTAGAGCGCTGCGACATTCTAACATAACAAATCTACCTCCTTTGTTGTTAAACTATAAGGATAAATGTCACCGACATGCCTTTACCCCAGGCCGCCTTTCCTATATCCACATCATGTCATGATACGTACCATGAGCCAATGTTTTATTATGCACCTTTACTGGAGGTATTTGGTCATATTTTCCTCATCCTGATCATAATGCTACATTGTTTTTCATTTTTGACAATTTCGGACTATGTAGTTGTTAAATGAAAAGTGTGATGTACCTCGCGTCGTCCCTAGTTTCTTTACTTCACACAGTGTACGTATTTATAAAATGCGATTACATTCTCGAAGAATATAAGTAACAAGTGACTTTTTGCTGATAAATACACCGAGTATAAAATTATTTGTATATTTTCACGAAATTTCTGCGTATTAGGACAACAATGAAATATTGTTATTGTTGAATGAAATATGAAAAAGTTTGAAATGGTATGTTATTCTTTCATCGTCGAACTTTGAGATATATAAGTTATTTTCTTTGGGGAAAACCTCCGTACTTCCAATATTAATTCCAACAAACAACCGGTATACAGAATATACCTATGTAATGACTTTTAGATATTAAATATAGCCACTCGACCATTCTTATAATGCCCCCAAATGCAGGTATCCCACAATAAGCTGAGCTTAAAATGAAGGCTTTCTGAAGGAAAAATAGGACAGTGGTACATTGTAGTACCAACCTACCTGGCTGGTTAATACCCTTGTGATGAAAATACCGATGATTTCCGCGTACTGCACTCGAGAGCAAGATCCTTCCTAGGCTTTCTGTGCTTACCACAAGCACACAAGGATCTCCGGACGTATCTCTTACTATACCGAGGTAGGTAGAAAATCGGTGTACTTTCCATTTTTGTATTCACACGAAATACGAAATTTTTGCGAAATTACGACGAAATGCACTATATTTTTTGTTTCATAATATTTTTTGTCAAAACGAGACGAGCTATTTTGCATTCGGCCCTGTGTCTCATTGAGAGCACAATTTGGGTCTTTTTACGGGGTCGCAACATCTGCGAATCGACGTATGATGATATCTTCTAAAGGGTTCTTTGTTATTACCTAACATGAGTACTCGCTTTTCTACTTAGTTCTCCGAGTGGGTTCTAAATTACATTTTCCTTGACGACAATTATTTTATAACATATAGCCGCTTATACTTTATTTATTTGTAGGTACCCAGTAATATGTTGGTATGTAGGTACCAAATAAAAATTAAAAAAATCTTTTAAAATTCTAATGTTATTACTATATTAGGTAATAGTTGTACGTAGTATTTATATACTCTGAGGTAATAGCTATCAACGGAATATGAATATATATATGTATAATGGTTTTGAAGAACTGAAGTAGAAAAATCATTGAGTTCATCAATCGTATTGAAAATTAAAATATAAGGTACTTGCTATAAGTACCATCTGTCTAAAGATTTGTCTATAATGACCATATTATCATAGAGTAAATAATATACTACGTACAAATATAATGATATACCGATTTCCAAATATAAGAAATGTTGTTCGTTTATAATTTGTATTTTAGTTAAGAATTCAATTTACGCAAACATTGTCTACGTCAAATTGATCGTGAAAGAATGGAATCGAAAACTAATGAAGCGGCTGGATTGCAAGCTTTTTCACAATATCTACCTACATTCTATAGAACTTCGCATAATAAAATGGTATAAGTACCTACCTACTGTAGGTTCCTATAACAATAATGATCAGTTTGTGCATGACGCCATTATTATTTTTCCACATAAAAGCGATTAGTATGTATGCCTCGATGCGCACACAAAGGCGTGTGATGCGTGAACTTTTTATAAAGCATTCTTTGCCGCACTAGACCGTCTATTGTGTACATTATAATGTCAACCGCACTTTATGAAATAATATAGAACAGACCGAAGTAAGCTATTTTATTTTAAGTTAGCCTTACCTATTAAGCTACAAATGCTACGAACGCTCGTAGCACCAATCTCGTAGCACGTCAGTTGTTACAATAGATACGTTCGTTTGACCACAATCATATTGCGTGATGCTCAATGTAGTGATCATACAAACTAGGGAGGTAAATAAGTTGTCCAATACCACAACATGTTCTATCTCAATAATTCATTATAGTCGACTGCATCAAGCCAAATAAAGCAATAAATTGAGCCCATTAACATATTGGTTACTGAAGTATATGCTGTTCACAATAAAATATAATATGAGAACAGTCACCTGCGCAGGTAGCATATTATAAATTATACGCATACACTAACAATACCTTTATCTTAGCAGAGCCTACCTCGAATCTTTATTCGAAAGGTATATTTTTACGGAGCAAACAGTGTGAAGATTAAAGATGGTATCGCGCTAAGTATCTGGGCAACACGCACGCACGCAACCTAGACTGGCTTCGATTCTCCAAACACTTTTGGGTAAGCGAATAACTAATAACAAACAATAAGAAACTCGCCAAACACATGCCTAGACCTATAAATAACCTTTTAGATGCTCCGATATCATATATTACTGTCACAGGTTATATTTTTTTGGATCATAAGATTTCAAGAACTGTTCAGGATGTAGTTTTTTACGAAAATTTAGACATTCTTGTTAGCTACTTTTATAACATAGTCATATTATTATAACTCAACTAAAAGATTAATATGACTACAACGCATTTGTTGTATTTATATCTAACAGCAGATTGGCTTTTCATCACGACTAACGAAATAAAGTTGTATAGATAGATACATTTACTTAAAATATCTAGAGATAAATACTCACAAAGAATATTAAAACAAACTGTTGCAGCTTGCACTCAGTAGGTATTACCTTTACTTAACATTTAGTTAAAAGGTTTACTGTCCCCGTGCATAAAGTGGAGTGTTCCGAGTATGCTTGTATTCTGTGAGCTCATCTCAACTCACTCATCGCCGGCAGCGAGCAAGACGCAGAATTTGTCCCGCCATTACAAAGTATTGGAGCTCGGGGAGGTTTTAGAAAACAAAGGACTAAGCCTCAAGAGGAACAACAAAGTGCTCTGATACTTCTGCGGATTGTCTCCACGGATGACATTTTAGTTCAGAGAGAAATCTCTTTGCGGGTACATGTTTACTAGACCCAGGAGGTGAGTTGTTTATACTGCAAAAGTCGCTTGTTAACTATCCTTTAGGATATTTGCATACGAATGGTGCGAAATCCTAATCCTAACTAATATTATAAATGCGAAAGTGAGTGTTTGTTTGTTTGTTACGCCTTCACGCCTCAACTACTCAACGGATCATCATGAAATTTGGCATGCAGATAGCCTACTATAGGCTACTTATATCTTATACTTATTTTTTATATCCCGGGAACGCGGGTGAAACCGTGGGGGACAGCTAGTATTAATATAAATTTAGTTCCACACAAGGACACTCCAAAGTTTCAGACGGAATAAATGGTTTTCTCGGTAGATAAAATGGTTTTGATCTACCACAAAACAATGTGAACAATTTGAAGAGAGGTAGAGTATAGCGTTTATTCGCTCAAAGAGCAGCTCGACTGGGGAAGTACCTTACAAAATACCGCAGCCAAATAAGTTTATGTTGTGTAAAGTTGTGTTCCTGCGCGTGAGTAAGGTCGCCAGAGCTCATTGGGGAGGGGGCAAAGGTCGGTAACGCGTGAGCGTGACACGAAGCATCGTGTGTTGCAAGCGTCCATATGGCTACGGTAACCGCTTACCATCAGGCGGGCCGTATGCTTGTTTACAGACAGAAAAAAAAAAAGTAAACAAACAAATACTTATTCGAGACATTGTCATTGTTTTTTTAAGTTTATATTGTTTAGATATAAATAACAAATGATTTTGAAATTTTCAGATTTATACGTTGTTCCGCTTCTAAGTACATACGAACTACACTTCATTTAAGCTTGCTAGCTAGCTAGTCCCCCAGGGTTTTACCCGCGTTCCTGGGATAAAAAGTAGCACGTGTCCCTCTCTATACCATAGGCTATCTGCGTGCCAAATTTCAACCCGATCAGTTCAGATTTTTTGTCGTAAGTAAAAGGTAACATAAAGAGTTAACTTTCGCATTTTTAATACCAGTATGATTGAATCCCAGGAATGTTTTTCTCTATTGTAGATAGGTAGGTATTACTTGTAGATACTCCAGTTCAAAGAAAACCTATCTAATAATCATGTGCTTGTTAGATAGGTTTTCCTTGAGCTGGTATTTGTAAACAAGTGTCACGTTGCAACCCATGTAAGATTTGCCATTAAGTCACGTGTGACACATTCTTTTATTTTGCTGTGACGTCACCCGCATAGGAGTTTATCAGCACCAGCATCTTTAAAAAAAAGAATATCTCACAATACGCAGCGTTTATCCAAACGAGCGCGCGTCATTGAAGTGTTGCTCGCGTGACGTGCAAAACGCACTTGTAACTGATACCATCTTTAATCTTCGCACCTTTTCGTGTGGTCCGCGCGCTCGTCGCTAGCCAAGCGGTTTATAAATAGGGAGTCGAGACCGCTTTGTGAGCTGAAATGAGACTAGCGAAAGATAAGAATCTTGAAAGTGCTCCAAGTGTGCGGCGAGCCGCGTCAGCCGCGTGCCGTCAAGGGCGCTGTGATCTATTACACTTTTCATTAGAAAATACTGTATACTGGCGCATGGCTCACTCCCTGCGGCCTTTGTTAATTTAGTTATCTATTATAATTAGACCAGTGCCTACGAATATTGCTTCTACATAGATCAACCAAGGATACGTTAAGTTATTTCAGCCGCATACAAAATGGAATGTATTGTCTGTACTGTGACTACTGTGTAAATAAAAAAAAAGTATAATATATACCTTTATATTATACATTCATTTTGTTCTATTTGAGCTGTCTTTTAATTGAAATTACAATGAATAAAACAAAGAGCTTTAATGAATGTTATCTTTATTTGTAAATTAACTAGTTCAAACTAACATAGCAATAAATTGGCTCAGGTTGTGCCTACCAGTCGCGTGCCTAACATTCCAATCTATGTCATACAATTCTCCTTCCGTCCTGAGCTTAACTCCAAAATACGTGAACATCAAAAATGTTAAATTAAAAGTAAAAAGGGCACATCTAATACAATGCAAATAGTTTTACAAAGCCAATGGCATCAAATATTACATTACGTATTCCACCGACATGACCGGTAGTTACACATAAAACCTGGTTTTATGTATTATTGGTACGGTACTAATAGGGGAATCGACAAATATTTAATTCTACGTACAGATTAGGTAACGACATAAAACTCGTAGATTTACATAGAGACATAGAAATACGCGTGGTTTATACAAAGCGAAGGGCGTTGGTGTTACTCCTTACAATAGCCGTCAGACGGCGGTAACTATGAGCGAACTAAACCTATGCGTCGGGCGCCGCGCCGCCCCGGCCGGCTGCAAAATATAACGACCTCTAAACAACCACATCACATATGATGATGTGCTACGGTGCAATGTTATATATCAATAAGTGATCTAGTTAAATTTATAGTATCGCTAACAAATAATATCCCCATAATATCGTTATACGAGTTTGAAACTAATTGGGCACAAATTCGCCCGATAATATTCATCGCGAACTTGTACGCGATTATAAGTAAATTTACATGATATAAACACGTGAAATTACGTTATTGTTATACTTCTGTGGATACATCTACATGTATGTAAACAATGTGACAATAAATCGATCACAAATATTTTTTACGTCGCGGACTAGCAAAAGGAACGTATTAACCCGTTAACGACAAAAGTAAAATGGATATAAAAAAATAAACTTTTTTTTTATATATACAAAGAAAACTCAATACAACCAGCGTATTAAAGCAAATTTTACAATTAATGTGTACTTTTATACTGACGTAATTTAATATTTAAAGTGGAGACTAAGTGAGACTATAATATATTGCTTTAACAATAAAAATAAATAACGTCGAGTCTACATGTCACGTATAATGCTACATTAAATAAATAAATAAGAATTTATCTAACTACACTACCTAATCGTCAAGAGAATTACAACAAAATACTGACGGTAACGACAGAAAAATAATTTAAAATAAAAAAACATAATTTATTTTCGATCGATGAGAATAAAAAAGTCAAAGATTAATTTCGTTTCGAGATATTTT
Source organism: Achlya flavicornis (assembly GCA_947623365.1). Lineage (NCBI taxonomy): Eukaryota > Metazoa > Arthropoda > Insecta > Lepidoptera > Drepanidae > Achlya > Achlya flavicornis. Next base: position 6,822,632 of record OX392474.1, read on the forward strand.
TCAGCTATTATAAGATCATATTAATATTTATTTTATATGGCATAAATGTTGCATTTAACTTGTTTACGTTGGTGGTTTGCTAAGTTTATATGTGCAGTAGCTTGTGGCTACCATGGATGGCAAACGGATTTTCACTTAAACAACTCACTTTAAATATCTATTATATCATCACTGATAGATGAATTGTGATGTGTTTGCGTGAAAAGTTATGAGTTTGTTACTCATGGTAGGAGCTATGAATGTTCAAGCGTGAATCGCTTATAATACGCAGAACTCGTCGAGAAGATTCTTCAACTCCTTATTGTGAGCAGCCTTGGAACCGGTGGCGGGAGAGGCGGCGGTCGCACGCCCATTGTAGCTGTAAAACAAACGCATGTTAGGCAAATTGCTTTTTCAACTTGATCTAACCTAATGTACATTCTAAAATTAAAAGAATACGCCACACTTTTGGCTGGCAGGTTGTCGTTCATAGTAAATGCATGGTGCTAGACAGTTAATCGCCACTACTTATCCCGAGTCGACAGTCAAAATCGAATTGTATAATAGTAGACCTTGAATACATCAAATATCAAACAATTGGCAGATGAACTATAAACATCCTGCCAAATGAATATATTTATAATTAATATTATAAACGCCAAAGTTATGTGTTTGCTTGTTATTCAAGCCATAGCTGAACAGATATGTACGAAATTTGGCAAATAGATCATTGAATAAAAAAAATAGGATATCACGAACTGGCAACAAACATTGAATTTTTATTGAAAACCGACGGAAATATCTGCTTTCTGCTGCTAAGACCACTGATATTTTAGATCGGTAGCTATTTCTACAGTACAATATACATAATCAAGTATATAGATATTGGTAGCATAACACCAAACCTGTCAATGAAAAAAGTGGTTGCCATATTCAATATCACATAAAGCTCCGGCATACACAGACTATAAATAAATACATTTCTTATAGTATAGCTTGCAGCTTGAATCCGTTTTAAAAATGAGGTTACAATAATGAAATTGATATGAAATAACGCATATGGGATGGTTATAAATGCAAAATGATTTGTTTGTAAAAAGTTAAGCATAGCCCAGAAAATAATAGCGGGATTTAGATAATACAATCAAGGGTAGAAGTGTCAATTATATAAACAGAAATTAATTTAAAAGGGTTAAAACAGTGCAATGTATTTCTTAGCATTCAGTCAAATTCAATTGGGATGGAGTTAGCGAGGTAATAATACGTCTGTCAAATAAATTCATCTCTGAATCGAAAGAGCTCAAAGACATGCCAAATCAAACCTTGACCATATAATGCGAAATATTATTGGAAACCAACAAAATGTTATTAGTATGAAAGGTTAATATTAATAGAAATGCTGTTTTGTTAGGAGTTTAATCAAATTATGTTGTTTAAAGGATTTTTGTTTCCGGTTCACTTGAATTTGACTGTCTCAGTATAAGCAACAGGCTTATCAATTTACAAAACATTAAACTATTTGGATTCGTTGTTTGCACATGTCTTGTCATGTCTTCTATCTCACCTAATGGTGCGTGGCACTGTTTCAGAATCCTTATCAACAGTTTGTGCTGGCGGCTCGTCTCGGCCGAAAAGCTGGCTAAACCAACTACCCCCTTGGGCTTGGGACTTTGCCCTGCAACCAACCAGGTTAGGTTATGGCGAGACGAATGTTAGTAAAGCAAAAAACATGAATGCAACTCCGTTTCGAAATATAACTCTCAGGCGATTGTAATAGGACTGAAAATTGTTTAATTTTACGACTTACGACATTGGGTATCCACAAGAAGGAAATAAGACGTGTGGTTTTTTTCTATCCTATTAATAACAGTACAAACAGCCGGCACGGTATGATATATAATGGTTTTTTAGTAAGAAATTAAAAGACAAGCATTTTTTTTGTTATAGAATACAATGTTCTTATGTTGATCAGCAAATCATCTCTTTACTGCAAGCAAAAATAATTCCACAGCGGCTAACGTGAAGCGTTCTTTAAATAGTGTGAAGTTTATTCTTCTCTTATTTTAAATCTACTATTTTTTTAGTTAGTTTATTTTTATTTGTCACTAAAAATACCGTGCCATCTATCTGTATGATCTGTATGACATTGATTTCGCGTATAATAGTGGTGTATAGCCCATACATGAAAACTAATACATGCTCGTAAACCTTTAATCATGCATTTGTGGATATCACCTAAATTCAAGCCGCAAGCTACCTCGTTTTTTTTCACTTACTTGTAGTAATTGAATGAATGACGTCGATTACTAAAACATAGACACAGCTTTCAATGTATGTTTCACGTATTAAAGGGTTGGTCGACCTTTATTACATGATACATTAGTTTATGTATTGATACAAAGTAAATGGTACAAAGGCCAATACACGCTGTTTGTGAAGAATATTAAACATGTAAATGAATAGGATTTATGTGACCAAATCAAGAAGCATTTTTCTGTCTTTCTACAAGTTGTCCTTACCTTACATCTTCTCTTTAACATTAATTGGAATACTATTTTTCACATAAACAACTCGACTGATAATATATTCGAAGACTTAAAACTGATCATACTACAAATCATGGTGAGATTGAGATAAATAAAACTGATTCACTATCGCCCGTGTTTAATCCGAGTAGTCAATTCGGATCCATCGACGGATTTTAGGATATAAATTGACATCCAACACATATTGTTGGCTGTTTGCTTTCGCGATTACTACTTTCACAGAATAAGGTACTACAGTATAGAAGGCTTACACCCAAACGGTTCTCTTTCTAATATCTAGCTCTATCTCTTTCGTCACGGGTATCTTTTTTTTATTATTCTACGAAGGCAGAATGATCCAGGCCTGCCTGTAAGTTTAGGAATGCTGTTGTAACATACCTAATTTGTTTCTGATTCTGCAACAAGGTACGGAAGCGTGGCTCGATGTAGCTCCATGAGCCCATGTTCTTGTGTTCCTCCTGGGTCCATACAAGCTGTGCGTTGGGGTACTTCGCAACCTCAGCCTTGATCAGGTCGTACGGGAATGGGGAGATCTGTTCCAATCTGTAGGATATTTAACACCATACAAATATTGTTGACATTACATGACATAACAAATTTTAATTGTGTATAAATGTATTATACAAATAGAGGAATTAAGCAATTCAGGTGATCAAATCTTATTTCTGCGCTGAAGTAATTTCATCCAGGCAACCTAGGGTAAAAGGATACATTTATGATAGCTGATGTGATGGTGCGTCCACGCTTGGCGAACGGAGCACGAGCCGAGCCACGAACGAGCACACTGCGAGCACGATTCGCGTAGCGTGGACGGGCTTGCGAGCCTCGAACGAGCATTCGTAGCGTGCTCGACTGCGCTCCGCCCGATTGTCAGTTTTTTTCACGAATACAGAGATTCGCATCGCGCTCGAAGTAGGCTCGTTAAATACGTCCACGCTTGAAATCGCGAGCAACGAACGAATCCTGTTCGTTCGAGGCTCGGCTCGTGCTCGCTTCGCGTAGCATGGACGCACAATTACACATAAACCTACGAGATTAATATAAAAAAAAATTTTTAACTAATAAATACAATTAATTATTTTGATCTTTGAATTAGGATTTTTTTGAATTACCTTGCAATAGCGATGTCCTTTTCGAGTCCTCTCTCCCGTCTTTCCTTGAGCATATCGTAGTAGACGCGGCCGGAGCAGAACGCTAGCTTTTTGACGTTCTGTGTGTTCTGTGACGCGGGACCATCGTCGGGAATCACTCTGTATCAATAAAACGGCACGGTAAAGGGAACGTATAGTGGAGCCAAAAAAGAAACAGGCCTTTGCAGGCAATGTCACAATATAAATACGAAAGTTTTTGTATAGTTTTTTCATCACACCAGAAAAGCAGACGACTGGACGGAATTCAATACCTGTATATCAGATATGTTGGTTGCTAACAACCATCTATTATTAAGGTATTTTCATCTCAAGCACCAGTTTCTAACACATAATAGGACAAGTTAAACCCATCAAAATATCGTAGGGCCGTTTTTGACAAGACCGTCTCTTCTTGTCACACTGTTTGTCTCTTTTTGCCACATGGATGTTAAACGGACTAGAAATACTAGAAACTTACGTAAGACCTTACTTATAAAACACTATCTAAAACGCTATATATCTAGTATACTGATTAAACGGTCACGTTCTGGTTGAGAGCTGGCCCGCCGCATTATCCGAGAAAGGGTGACAAGGTTCGCAGAACCTTGACCTTCTGTCAGTACAATCTTTAGTAATTTCCCTATAATTAGTGAAGATTAAGTAAATATGTCATCTAATAGTCTGAATGTAGCGTTACCTCCTGAAAACGGTGGAATCATTCATCTCGTCGAAGCTGGACTTGGCCTCGGGATGGCGCAGCAAGGACTTGGGCGTCATGAGGATGAGCGGCTTGCGGAACGGCAGCGCGATCTGCCGCCGCAGGATGTGGAAGTACGACGCCGGCGACGAGCAGTTCGCTACTATCCAGTTGCAGTCGTGGAGTTGACGGACTGTAATTATAAATATAAATAAATATCCTGGAACATTCCTCTCACACCGCTATCTGATCCCAAACTAAGCAGACCTTGTACTATGGAAACGAGGCAACTGATACACTACACATACTACTTTTTGTTTGTTAACACATCTATACTTGTTTGTTTAAACGGGCTAATCTCTGGAACTACCAGTCGGATTGCAATAATTCTATCACTAATAGGAAGCTACATATCCTCGGGTATTACTTTTTATCAAGGGAACGCGGGTGAATCCGCGGGGGATAGCTAGAACTTAATATACATAATTACACCCAGACTCGGGACATACAGATATGTTTATGCACACAAATGTATATCTTGTGTGGGAATCTAACCCACGAACTGCGGCGCGATAGGAGCAATCTTAACCAACCGCGCAAACTGGCCCATCGACAATCGACTGTCATGCAGTTCACGGTACAGTAAAACATTTCTTTTTATACCATGTCTGTAAACAAGAATACGGACCGCCTTGTAGTAATCGGATATCTGACGCTTGCAACACACGGGGCATCACACTCGCGTTACCGACCCTTCCCCACAATGAGCTCAGGCGACCTTATTCGCGCAGGAACACAACAGTAAGTTATTTGGCTGCGGTATTCCGTAAGGTGGAGGTATTTCCCCAGTCGAGATGCTCTTTGACCGGATTTAAACGCTATCCTCTACCTCTCTCAAGGCATCCCAGGACATTGTTCACACACGGCTATCTGATCCCAAAATAAACAAGCTTATATTATGGAAAGAAACCAGATAACCGATTTATTACACATGTATTTTGCATGTTATCAAGTAACAATCCCAACAATATTACAAAGAATAACATTTTCACACTTGCTCGAAAAGTGATATTTATTTCACCGTTTTAGTATCATAATGCAGCTTATTACGCACGATTGCATTTTACTTTGCATTACCGCCCATTTTTTTTTTTGATAGGTATAACCCCGATTATGTTAAGTTTGTACCTCAATGAAACTGATATGTATGTAGACGAAGCATTCTTAATTTAGGCTGCTTTTCCACCAGAGATGTGCTATGCTACGTTGCTGTGGATGCGTTTGATATCCACCAATCATATTCATTGGTGCACATAGCTTAGCACTGGTGAAAACGGTTTCAACTAAGATATGTTTTTTATATGGAAGGATGCGTGCTATGGATGCGTGCTACGGATGCGTGCTACGGATGCGTGCTACGGATGCGTGCTACGGATGCGTGCTACGGATGCGTGCTACGGATGCGTGCTACGGATGCGTGCTACGGATGCGTGCTATGGATGCGTGAGCGCCTCTCCCCACAGCGCGCCGCGTTCGCCGCTTCCCTACTATCGATACATCGCATAGCTCGAGCTGTGCATCTTCATTGCGCAGCTACTTTGCGGCGGCGCATCTTCATAGCACATCTTACTCGCACAGCTACATAGCTTAGTATCATTGGAAAAGGTCACATAGTTTCACAGCTTAGCTATTACATCCTCGCAGCATGGCTGCGTAGCAAATCTCTGTTGGAAAAGCAGCCTTAAACGGATAAAACAGTTTGACAGCGCATCACTGTCGAAAAAAAAACTTGCGCGTCATATTTGTTAACGTTCTTATTGTGAAGAGTGCAACGAAATACCTACACATAAACTGCAAATAAAAAAGCCTATGCTTAAAACTTTTTTATATTGTTTTTATTATGGGGCTTAATTGATTCACTGCTTACCTTCGTAGTCGGGGCTTTCAGGTGGCATGTAGTCGGGATCGTCAGAGCTCATCTGTAGGAACCTCTCCAAGCGAGCTGAGGAGTGTTCGGGACCCTTTGAATAATAAAAGATATATTTGAATAAAATTCACCATAGCAAGTTATAATGTGGTTGAAAGAGTATGCTCACAAAACATATAAAGTAATCAACTCTGAAGTGCTTGGTAATCATAGATGATATTTCTGACATATCATCGGCTTATTATTTTGAAGTTTTTATTTAATGTATCTAATTTAATTGAATCTGTACCATTTCTTTTTTTTATGCAATATTTTATTCCACATTCATAATTTGTAAAAATGAAATATATGTAGATTTTCCTTTGAAAATCAGTAACCTGGAAGCAAATGAAAAATAATATTTACCATGCCCTCCATGCCATGGGGTTGCAGCAGCACAATGCCGGACTGGCGCACCCACTTGGCCTGTCCGCTCGAGATGAACTGGTCGATGATGCACTGCGCCACGTTGTTGAAGTCGCCGAACTGCGCCTCCCACAGCACCAGCGCGTTCGGGTTCGTCACAGAGTACCCCACTTCGAACCCGAGCACACCTGTTACAGATATATGCTTGCTTATTCAGGGATTCATTATATTACACATGGATACGACAATAAATGAAACCACGTAAAGTACTCATAAATACGAACAAATTTTACCATGGGACCAACATCGAAATCGTAAAGAAAAACAGCTGATTTATACAATTTAGCCGAGGGGACCTTTTGTAGTTGTTTGGTCAGTAAAAGTTGTTCGTATTTATGAGTACTTTACGTGGTTTCTTGGCATTTTATATGCGAAGTTTTTTTTCAATTTCTGACATTTCTAGTACCCTAACCGAACTTGGTCTCATAGAGCCTTTTGATCCTTGTTGGATCGAATAAGCTAATAAAAATATTTTTCAAAAATCGCTAGGTTCTCGCTGACTGTACCTTTTTTCAAAAATCTGTAAATGCCGATTGCAATAACTCAAAAAATAAAGGACAGTCACATAAGACCATATTCGCGAGGCTTTCCACCCTGTATATGATTATATTGTTGATAAGGTATAAACAATTATACAAGGTCATTCACTGGGACATTTTTTTTCTTAAAAAATGTACTAATATCAGAAGAGATAATGTATATAAATGAGCATTTTAGTGAAAATTTAACTAAAAAGGCTTCATAACCAATTAAAAATATGAATCCAACTTGGTTCACTTACCGTATTCTGAAAGTGAACTATTGCAGACAGTGTAGGGCGCTTGGTCTGGGTAGAGATGTGCCAGGGCGCAGTATGTCGCCTTGTCTACTTTCTGGTGGTGGAGCACGTGATGTCTGCAAACAAACATTAATTATATTAATTCATACAATGGACACATCTTAGTCAATAGCTTCCAAAATCTGTAAATACATTTTCAACCAAGTTTAGACACATAACTGTCACATAACATTATTACATGAAATGGTTTAAGCCAATTCCTACTACTTGGCTTTTAAACCTAGGCGGGATTATCTTTAAACCAAGGTTTTAAGATAATCCCGCCTCTTTTTGTTATATGACGTTACAAAGTGACGGATATATCTAAAACTGATTTTTTCTAGTCTTGCTTTAAACCATCTCACGTAATAAGAGTCCATCTTGTCGAATCAAAAAATATCATAAGAAATTCGTCTAGGGAATTAGTAGGATAAACATTAAATGATGATGTGAGGCTGCTGGTAATTTAAAACATAAAATAAGAGATTATTTTTATCATATAAAAATACATCTAAGTTCTCTACAAATGGCGGAATCAATGATCATTTGGATATTAATCAGACCTTTCTTAAACTACTAAAGCGACTATATAAATTAAAGTCACACAAAAATGTCTGACCTGTGCGAGAAAGTTCCTCTCTCAACATCCTCTCCAGACAGCCGCACGTGGATGCCCTCCTTCAGCAAGGACCCGAAGGCCATAGCCTCAGCCAAGGCCCAGTCCACAGTGCGGTTGTCGACCATCTCCATACGAGCCTTGAGGATACGCAGCAAACCCTTGTGGATCTCGAACTCAGCCGCGTTGGGCGGAGGCGATGAGAAACGCTTGCCAATGTGGACTAGGGTTTCCTCTACTACACCAGTTGCAGACATCTGTGTAACAGGTATTTCAGGTATACTCAGGTAATTTGTCTATGCTATTTAAAGAGCTAACTTTTTTTTAAGTGGTTAAATTCCATGGAAAACTCTATAACTAAACTTTTGTTTGAGATAATAGCGTAATAAATAAAATATAGAATTTTAACTATGACAATACAAAATTAAAGTAAAAGGGGTTGCCATGTCTAGGTTTTCCCGGATTTGTCGTAGTTTAGAGAGCATCCGGGGACTCATTTGCAGTCCGGGTTTAAAAGTTTTCAAGTCACAACAATTAAAAAAATTTTTATTTTTGACATGCAACATACCTTAAGTGGGTCCTTGCCCTCGAAGAAGCCAGACCAGGGCGAGTCGAGCCAGTCCTTGTATTTGATGTGAGTCTCCTGCTTGGCCTGGTTGTAGGCGTCTTCGCAGATCTTCTCATACTTGTCTTTGACATCCTTTACTTCTTCAGCGGTCACTACGCCCTCGGTAATCAGCTGATCGGCGTATTTTTCCAAAACTATATGGTAATAATAATAAAAAAAATATAAAAGAAGCTCCACGGGGTGATTTTTGAAATGACAATCTGGTGACAGATCATTGAGGCCGAGGGAGGCCCGTCAAGGTTAATATATAAAACCTGTTTACCACATTCGGACACGTGATTACTTACTAAGATAAGATTGTGCTCAAACACACGACTAACTAGCTAGAGATATACAAAAGCCTGGACCTTTTGATGTAATTTTTTCAATACAAATCTTTCATGATGCATATGTTTGAAATGATGACAAGTATAATATTCAACTAGTCTACAGAATGTTTTTTTATTATAGCCAGTATCGGCTGAACTACAGGTCTGAGAGAAAAACGCTGAAAGGAACCACAAGCTGCATTTTGAAGAAAATAAAAGTGGTTGCTTGCAACCAAAAGTTTCAAACTGGACGGTTCCTGAATATACAGGGTTATTGGTAAAACATTAACAACCAAAACTCAACAATGGAAAGCCATTGTTGCCGACTACAATTATATATTTTTTTAACTGACCGTAGTGGGTGACTGCTCTGGGTACCTTGTCATCCTTACTCGGACAATTTTAAAGACAAGCGCGCTGTCTGCTTATATTATTTCGGCACCAGGTAACCGCTGGCGCAGGAAAAATTGTGGTCATGTTAGAAATTGTAAATAGTACATACCGGGCTTGGTCTTCCTGATCTTCTGGTACATGAGCGGCTGCGTGAACATGGGCTCGTCGACCTCGTTGTGCCCGTTGCGGCGGTAGCTGACGATGTCGATGACCACGTCCTTGTGGAACGTGGCGCGCCACTCGGCCGCCACGTTGCACACGTGCATCACCGCCTCCGGGTTGTCGCCGTTCACGTGGAATATCGGCGCGTTCACCACTCGCGCCACGTCTGCGCCATATTAAACACTTCTCATTAAGCTTCAGCTGCAGCTGTCAGTTCCTACACTAGCAACAATGCGTTTCTTTGATTCGGTTGTATGTAAACAAACTACCATATGTTTAGTTTGGTCAAATTATATTTGACAGTTGATAATATTTCCTAAGTTCCAAAACTATATTTAAATAATTTTGCTAGATAGAAAAAAAACGCAATTGTACCCTTTTTTTGCTTTTATCGCGTTGTATGGCTATAATAAACAGTATTTTCAGAAGAAAAATATACGACAATAATAGCTCAGTGGAATTGACGTCGGATGACGAGACGAAGGTACCGGGTTCGAAACCTACAATGAGCTTGAGCTTTCGGTGAAGGAAAAATCGTGAGGAAACCATAGCACGGTGATCGGGAACTTTGTAGAACCCAGCTGACGGGCTACCACTCTAAGTTTAATATATGTCGCCAAGCACCTATCGGTGTGTTCCAACACTTCCGACAGCACCATTTGAGAGCCTTCTAGGTTTTGTTTCCTTACCACATCGTCACTTACCATGGTGTGATTGCGGTCAAACACAAGCTTATACACAGTAAAAAAAGGATCTACAATAATTTCCTATAAACCTAGGGACGTTTTACGTACGTAGTATATTATAAACTCTGTCGTGTTACTAAAAAAAAATCAATAATATTGTTTCTGCCTTAAGCTATATTACAGTACTAACTAAGCAAGTACTAACGGACTAGTTGGCGTTAGCCTCAGTTGAACTTTACACCCTTACGCGGGCAAATCGGCGAAAACCCGGGTAGGACTTCAAGATCATTAAACATATTTCAATTTTACAAAATACATCTCTTGACAAACCTGTGCAGTAAGCAGACGATCTCGAGTGCCTGGGATCGGTGGTGAATCCGATCTGGTTGTTGGCAACAATGTGGATGGTACCGTGGGTGGTGTAGGCGGGTAAGTCTGACAAGTGCATGGTCTCGAATACCACGCCTTGGCCTGCGAACGCGGCGTCGCCGTGGAGAAGGATGGACATAACCTGTTGACAAACATACTGTTATAAAAATTGTCATAGAACAGTTATTTTTTTAAAGGCATGTGTTTAGAATCCCACCATGGTCAGAAGTAGAACTGAGGTGGGTACGCGTAAGAGTTTTTTTACAGCTAGAATTTGGCAGGTGCCTTCTTCTAAGTCTTCGTACTTCTTCTACCTCTTTGTACATTCTAAATCTAAGTAGCTTTGTATAATTGAAACACGAAAACGTAGCAGACAAGATACTCAATTTCGGTATACTAAGCATTATTATTAAATAAGACATTTTATTGTATCAAATCATTCAAAACTTGATACAAACTGAGGCTTATTTAAATGAGTAAACTGAATGAATATTTTTATATAACTACTACGCATAAAAACATTTGCATGTCCTCATTACTAATTAAAAATAACTGTAAACATCGTATATCATCAACTACTTACATAAAACGTCACACAATTCATAAATAATTCTTATCTCACCTGACAGACGGAAAATGTTTGATGACAAACATTTGTAGCGATAGCAATTAAATTGAGGAACTATTGTATCCAACTTACTACGGCAATTATAAAAAATTGACAATGGTTTTAAAACAATCTAATTGGTGAAGTTCATTCTATTCTTTCAATTAGCTCGTATCTAATTTTCCTATAATTTTAGAGGGCCACATTCACAGAAGCACTCCTCGATATGAGGACTAAATTAAAAGATAGGTCAGTGCATCGCAGCGAAATATAAAATAAGTAAGTAAGTAAGTAAGAAAGTAAGTAATAAGTAAAATAAGCTAATATAAAATGTAATCTCCCGCCGTCGCCTCTTATCTAAATAATTTATAATATAATTTTGTTTTGATATTTTGCCGAATATAGTTGAGTCATCCTTATATTCTGGGAATTGTTATAAAATTGAATACAATATCTGTTGAGGAAAACAACTTAGTATTTTCCGACTGACAATAAATTGATAGTAATAATAGTGCAAACAATGATTGAAAACAATATAATTTTAGAAGAAACGATGGCGAACGCTAGATATAGCTATTTAATAGCCGTAGAGTTATTTCATATATATGAATACAATTTAACAGTAATTATCAAGTTACCTTTTTGCCCTCGTTGTCACCCCTGTAGAACTGTTCGGCCCTGGTCTTGCCCTGGACGACGGGGTCGACGGCCTCCAAATGAGACGGGTTGGCGCACACCGCCAGCCTAATGTTCTTGTTTGTCACACGGTTCAATCTCTCGATGTATGTACCCAAGTGATATTTCACGTCACCGGAACCCTAATATAAAAAAAAACATATTATATCATCAAATAAATTAGTCTAATGTTGAAGAGCTCGTGATAATTAGCCATTCTTAATCGATCGGCAAAGTTAAGTTACCACCGGTGAGATCGGTACCTGGATGGATGACCGCTTATTGGTATTGCCTCGAGCGTTTTCTGTACTTTGGGAGGCACGTAAAGCCGTTGGTCTCGGTTATCACTTAATTGTGATAGTAGTTAAGCTAGTTGGAGGCTTGAAAACTCCAACAGTAGGTTGACCACTAGCCTACCGATCCGCAGTGGGTACGCACGCATGGCACAGTATTTACCCATTACCATTATCACTATGATAATTTCTAAAGTGTATTGGATAATGTTAAATTTGAATATAAGATGGAACCAATATTTCATAGACCATTGGACATTAAAGATAGTCAGTATAACATTATAATATACAGGAAAAATAACCAGTGCGCAAATAATTACTTATATTAAACCTAAAAGAGTTTTATGAAACTTTTTATTTTATTTTGACCTCTTGGTAAAAAAAAAAGTTATCGGTAACGAAAGAAGTCTACTTTGATACTCGGGATTGCACCCCCTCGGGATTTATCCTGCCCCGCGCGCCCTTTCATAGATTGTGTACATATATTGCTGACATCAAATCGTGTTTTTTTTTTTTTTAAAAACAAATGACCGAAATTTTGTTCTATTACTTATTCTGAACCCACAAAAAATTTCCGCACTGGTTAAAATTGTATCCAATATATATATATTACAAATAGCTTACATCATCCTCAGCCTCGAGTCCAGCGAACTGAGTGAACAATTGGTGAAGAGGTTTGCGGCAAACATTGGCCAAAACGTTCAGACGACCTGCGAAAATTAAAAACCATGTCAAATATGTTTCATTGTATATTTTTATTGAAATACGACGCGCCGGCGTTTAATTTTATGCCTGACTAAGCCCATACTATACCGTGGCAAATAGCAATTATTATTTCTTTACAAGTATTAATTTACATATTCATACTAATGTACTATAAGCATAATTGCTCTGAAAGCATATGGCCCGAAATTAACAGTCACGAAATTAACATTACGAAAAACGTAGCTAGTTCTTCGTTTTATTTCACCGTTTCCAGTATGAGACTGTATATTTTTTATATCTTTTTCCGATAAAATGTACAATGACGTCATTCAACCCTTTATCCGCATTCCGTTTTCCCCGTATTCCGAAGGCATTTATGTAATCAATGGCAAAGTCTCATAATAGCATGGATAGCATAAGTTAGTTTATCCAACAATCATGAACGGACAAGCATGGCGCATATCTATCTAATCACTCTACTATAATGCCGCATACATGTGCAGGTTTCCTTTATTAGTTCAAATAGTCTTTACCTCTGTGGGGCATTCCCATGATAACGGATTCTACACCAAGGCGCGTGGAGACGTCAATGACCTGCTTCATCGCTGGGATCAAGATCTCGCAACCTTCCAGACCGAAACGCTTCTCTGAGGACCATTTCTTCGCCAAAAAGTTTTCGAATCTGTGTAATAATATAAAAATAGATGATATTTCTTTTAACAAATTTGACTAACTATGCAGAGCTTGTACTATGGAAACCAGATAACTGATATAATACATATACTACTTATTGTTTGTAAATCAAACATAATATTCATAATTATACCCAGACTCAGGACATACAGACATGTTCATGCACACAAATGCATGTCCTGTGCGGGAATCGAACCCACAACCAACTGCGCCAAGTGACCCGTCTATATTGCATTGCATAATACTTCAGTAATACCAGAAAGGTACTACCGCATTCTACATAATATGCAACTGACGTAGCAATAAAGTTAATATTATTAACAATGCTTATATCTAATATTTTATCCAGTGAAGATATTAATAACACGTACGATAAGAACTTTATTACACTATTCTATTGCACATATATTTGCCACCATACTGTTACATCACCCATATTTCTTCAGTTTTCAATATTATACGTCACAGACATATAAGATAAAACGATAAGATAATAATACCAATACGCATTAATATCTATAAAATCTATTTTCTTTATTATAATAATTATGAATCATTATGATGTGCTCTTAGTACCCATTTGCCCTTGCTCTTAGTACCCATTTGCCCTTGCTCTTAGTACCCATTTGCCCTTTCGTATGTCAGTGTCATGGGTGAAACAGTGTGATATAACAGGCCAGAAATATCATTAAACAAACCGGTTATTGTATCATACTCTGGCGTGTGGGCTTAGAGCTGAATGAGTAGAGTACCAACTTTTTTTTTAATCTTCCAATATGATAAAAAGTGTAGCCTATGTTATTTTTGTATTTTGTATCTGAACGGAACTCTAATGGAGCGAAGTGCATCTCTCACTTGCCAGTTCTTAAATCATGATTACATTATAATCATATCCACTCACTCAAAATATTATGATAGTGAATCGATTTAAAACAATTAAACATTGCTTAGAGTGCCTAACTATTAAAGCAAACTAATTTAATATAAACAACTGTTAGTTTTGGGCTCCGAACTAACATTATCCGAACTTGCAATTGATTACTGCATACCACAAACGCAGTCAACTTACCCTGTAGACCTAGTTAGACGAGCAAGGATTAATCTCTTTTGGTCGTGGTTCATCTTGGTTACATTGGGGGGTTCCATACGCTGCCTGATCCAGTTGCATTGTTCCAGCGAGTTGATGAACATGAACTCAATACCGATGTTGTTGCAGTAGGCCTGCTCTAGCCGATTCAGGATCTCTCTAAAATATTGGTAATAGTAAATTATAAAATATGTGATATATAAGGTCCTAATAAATTAGTGAACTTCCTCTTGAGGGATGAATGTATAGGTCATTAGTAATCAAAAAATAATATTAGAAAAACAATCCAAGGAAAAAAAAAAAAAAAAACCGCGCGGCTTCTTTGATTTGCATAGAGACAGTATAGGATTTTTTATTTTTTTTCCCTCGGATTATTTTTCTAATATTATTTTTTGATTACTAATGACCTATACATTCATCCCTCAAGAGGAAGTTCACTAATTTATTAGGACCTTATATATGTTCAAAATTATAACATTGTTTTGAACATCTTATTTACTTATCTAGACGGCTGGATTCTATAAAATAAAATATCTTTATTTATAATTTCCAAAGAGTTGCGTGAACTGATCATTCATTCAGATTAACCATACCATTCCATTCATTGTAGCATTGTGATTTATTACAATAATTTTCTTAGATTGAATAATATGATTTAGTACTAATAATAATATAATTGTAATCTATTCTGTGATAATAGTTCTATATCATTATATAACAAGTATTTCAGATTATCAATACGACTAATGTCAATATTACTACTTGGATACGTGCTCCATTATTATCTTACAGTTCTACAATACTAAGAACAACGTTTTTTTTTTAACCGACGAAAAACGGAGGAGGTTTACAAGTCGACGAGTATATATATATTTTTTTTTATGTATGATCACGCATAACTTTTGACAGAGTAGTCCGATTTTGATAATTCTTTTTTTATTGGATAGGGTATACCTCGAAGGTGGTCCCATATAAATATGGATAAAAAATACCTACCCTAAGAGTGGGAAAATAGGGATGATTTATTGTTCACTCACAGATTTTAATGCTGAGTTGTGTATTACATCAAAAGAAATCAAAAATTAAGCATGTAGTAATTAGTAGAGTATAGCCACAAAAAAATATAAAATAAAAACTTTTTAACAAAAAAATAAACCACCGAAAAAACTGAAAAGCAAAAAATAATTTTGAATATAACTTGAATTTTAAAAGGTTTTGCTGTCGGGGACAAACCAATAACATAAGCTATTACGACAATACAACATTAAATGAAACCATGTAAAGTACTCATGTATTCGATCAACTTTTAATATGGGACCGGGGCTCTACCGCGTAACTTTGGTGTTAATCGTAACGAACACCATTAATGAATTACTTCCAATCAGGGCCCAGGAATGGTCATCGTCGCGACATACCGCGTGCGCATCATTGGATGAAATAATTAATGGTGTTCGTTACGATTACCACCAAAGTTACGCGGTAGATAGACGCCCTATCTTTAAATTCGAAAAAATGAATTGCTTTAGCAATATTGCTTATTTTTTTTTTTTTTTTTTTTATACAACTTAGTCGGTAAACAAGCATACGGCCCACCTGATGGTAAGCGGTTACCGTAGCCATATGGACGCTTGCAACACATGAAGCATCGCTCACGCGTTACCGACCTTTCCCCCCTCCCCTATGAGCTCTGGCGACCTTACTCACGCGCAGGAACACAACTTTACACAACATAAAGTTATTTGACTGCGGTATTCTGTAAGGTGGAGGTACTTCCCCAGTCGAGCTGCTCTTTGAGCGAATAAACGCTATGCTCTACCTCTCTTAATAGCTTAGCTTAGCTTAGCTTCCTTTTTAGACAAACATTACATTTAACAAATATTACAAAAAAAAATACATATCTACGTAGGTTATTGGTTTGTCCCCGACTGCAAAACCTTTTAAAATTCAAGTTATATTCAAAATTATTTTTTGCATTTCAGTTTTTTCGGTGGTTTATTTTTTTGTTAAAAAGTTTTTTTTCAATTCTCATCATAATCAATCAGAGAATCAAATCAACAAAGTCGTTAACTGTACAAGGTTTTTCCAGAATAAAAAGACAAGGTGAAGGTTACCGATAAAAATAAACCGATCAGACTTTATCAGTTGTTTATTTTTTCACTATAGTTCATACAATATCACTTGATACCTGTGAAAATCAATAGTAAGTACTTTGAAATAAGGTTCATTTTCACATCACTCTGACTTCAGTCGCAGGTATCGAAGGAAATTGTACTATATCTTGGAGCAATAAAACTAAGGCTTTACAGTGAGATAAATAATAAAATCGAAAATACCTCAAAGGCAACGCTTTCTCCTTTTCACCGATAAAAGTAGTTGAAGGTAACTTAAATACCCTGTCCATATCAGCTTCATCTAAAATAAATTGTTTCCATGAGAGTACATACGTCCAATTAGTATTAAAAATAATGATAATGAAAAAAGAAAAGATATAAAATAATTAAATCTTTTGTTTGTAAACTTGTAAAATATAAATTAACATAAATTTGTATGTTCGCGTATCAAAAGATTGTATTATTATATATTTGAAGTAACTAAAAGCACATATATAAAGCAATAGGTTGAAATATATCATATCCCTTTACTAGCATTATCCTCCATGAAAGCACAATCTTAAACATCTTATATTTGTATAACACCCATATTTATGGAATGCGATCAACAACATGTTCTCGAACTCTATATTAGTTTATGTATCTCAGTATGTATAGTACTCGTTAACCCATTTATAAAACATTCAATAAAAATAACCAAAAGAAACATATTGAATCGCACCTGTAATTACAATGAAATAATAATATAATGGATTTTATTGCAATGGTCCAAAGTTCAAATGTGAGGTAAATATGTACCAAAACGACAATTCGTTGGCTCCAATCCAACGTGGTCCGGCGAAGTTAACTGTTCTAGAGATATATACGTAACATTTTACTCGCTTCTCAATGTCAAACAACGTTTCATTTATTCTCCGTTGTTAAATCAACAAGAAATAAAAACTACATTAGGTATATTATGTACATGAATGTATAGATATAAATATTAGTAAAATAACCATGCAGTAACGCCTCATTCAATAAATCGATGATATCAAAACCATGCAATACTATAACAAAAATGTATGTACCATATGCATAAATTATAGATATAAATATGTATTTATTTGTGAATCGACCAAGACGATAGATGAGCAAACGAGCGTGCGTGCCGAGGACTTGTGCGTTACATCCACATTTCATTGATGAAATTCTGTAGTTATGGCTTACAGCAGTGTCTCAAAATAATTTACGAACAGAAACGATTGTCCAAACAAAAAGTAACAAAACTAAAATAAATGCACCCATTACTAATAACAACTTTACTAAACACTAGAATTACACTTTGGTGTTCTGTTCATAAAGTATAATTTGGATCAGACCATATCTCTGATTGCAAATTTGTGCACAAATAAATATATTAGGACGCTCGAGAATTGAGTCAGAATACTGTGCCGCCATAACTACACATGAGGTAGATACATCGAGCGGCCAGGGTGCTTTCTAGATGTCAGGTTCTCTTGTCTCCTTACCAAACCTGTAGCTGTTGTGAATCACCTCCCTTGGATTTATATCCCCGCCCATATTGAAGTTTGCTATCTCCAACGGGTCGAGATTCGCTATATGGTGTCCTCGAATCTGTTTTTTAGTTTACAACATACTAGTTTAACATGTGAAAAATAAGCAAACTCATATACTGAGTTAGTTGTGAAATAAAAACGAATAAGAAGCATAAATAATAAGGTATTAATTAGTGATCACAAAATATTCTCATGATAAATTAATTTGGTAGCGTCAATACAATTAATTATAAAAAATATAATAAATAAATTGTAATATTGTGACGAGGTTAGAAATATTGTAGTTTGTAGCGCGCTATTGTGGTGAGTTAGTTAAGTAACAAATGCTCATCGGTGTAGGGCGTAGTAGCGATGATTTTATTAACAGCGAGCGAAGCCAGCGTCACTGTTACCAATGTAGAATTTTACAATGCACGGAGATAATTTAAACCGACTAAAATCGTAAAAGAGAGAACGAAAAATTCTCAAATATCTGGAATTTATTCACAATAAAACCTTCTAAATAGAACGTAGGAATTTAGGAAGACAAAATAACAAGTATGTAGGTAATACTTGTTATTTAGTCCAAACAATCAATTGGTTACAATCGTCATACATCACTTATTTAGGTATATAATATACATTTCCGAGGTAAATATAACACTTGGATTTTACCACAACTCAATGTCAAAATGTCACGATCTTTAACAATAATGTTGTAAGTATACTAAGTATATTATATGCCATTCCGTGTTCCTACAATCTTCGCCAATCCTTGATACCTATTCAGACAATTCGCTTCACATACAATTTATAAATTAGATTAAAACGAATAAAATATAGTTCTTAATTATACGAAAGGAATGATAGGCACGACGAGATTCTGGAAAAATATAGTATTTTCTAGTAAAGGAATATGATTGCTTTGCAATTAGTAATATGACAAATAAATAGGGAGCACAACTTTTATATGACTACAACATCACATAATGCAGTACCTATACTACGTGTAGCTTTTCCACGGATTCTTATCACAAAATGATACATTTACAAAAAACAACAGTGTGTATATTAATTAATGAATATGGTATTTTAGTAATATCAATGACCGAATAATTCAAAAAGCTAGTCTCAATCATTTTCATTTATTCAATCCAATATATGCCAATTATTTAATTTTTGTATCGCCTTTGTATCTATCGATCTGATACATTAGAATTTAATTGAATATATCACTTTAAATAAGAGTTTAACTGTCAAAGAATAAAACAGCCGCCCAAGCACCAATCAATAAACTATTCTAAATATTTTATAAGGCTATGGTCAGGATTATAATAATATATGTAACCAAGCACCAAGTAAAAAGCGGAACTAACTACAACTTTAACATTAATTAAAAATGTTATATTGCCATTCGGCGGATAGACTGCCCTAGCATACCGTATACAGCTGTAGTGCTTCCCAATGTAGATTCAACGAGTGCGAGGGAAGCTAAGAACCCTAAACCAATTAGGAAAAAGAAAGCGTATTGCATATTAAATATTAAAAGAACGTGAACTGGACAAATTACATAGGATGTATTCCAATTAATAAAGTATTAAGTCAAATTCGAACGCGATGAACGCGCATCGATCATACAATTTAAATGCATTTAAACCATGAATCATAATCACCTCAATAAAACCTGATACTCATGTCAATAAAACAGGTGTTTTCAAAAGGTGCAATGGATTTTATCGTTTTTGCAAACTCATGATGCACGACACAAAAATTTAATGTTGATAACCTAAGGCCAGCCAGTTGACATTCAGCTAATCCTCAACAGCAATACGCGAGACTGGAATCATTCATACCGAATCGTACGTGTTCTCTAATGACAGCTTCGTTAGCGAAGGCCCGCATACCACCATGCCAATCGCCACTCGATACCGGATCCCCTGTTGAGATCCCCAGGGGATCGAGTTGCGCGACGAGGTGACCACGAGACTATACCGAACGTGGAAAACAATTGTCATAGTAACTGTCTTTCATTAGAATGTTGTCTCCATTATACCCATATTTAACCAAGTCGTGAATGTATGAAGAATTTAAGTTTGTCTGCATAGTTACAGAGTACATAAATACTATTTTAGATATTAGAAATAGATTTGCACATAGACTATTGCAATATCGTTATCACTAACTATATTAAGTATCAATTAATATAAATTTAACATTAATTTTATGTTCAAATGACAGAAAAAAAGTATGAATAACAAACCAAGGTGTGTTTTGCTTGAAAAAAGTAAATAAATATTTATAAATACACAGGTGTTGATTAAAAATTGTTATTATTAAAAGGCAGATTATTTGCTCATCACCAAGAAAATAAAATGTTAAACATTAAAAAAATTGCCCATATCATAACTGGTTTGCTCGATAGAGTAAATATCAAAAAATACAAGCACAAGGTATGCGGAGGAATACCAAATAAAATGTCGATACGTAAATATATCAAAAAAACATTTCAAATTCTTTCTTGAGACTAGCAATTTTTTGATCGGTTTTATAACGGTTAGTAGGATCAAACAATGTTCTATGAATGATTCATTCGACTAAAGCTGTATTGTTCACCAGAGCAATAAATTAATGATGTAAACGATCTTCAATGAACGAACTCGATGAAAATATTATTGAAATGATAAAAATTAAATTGAATTATCTACTATAACTCAACAGCTTCAAATGAAAGCTACTACAAATAAATTAGTCAACTAGGTACCGGTAAACAGCGGAGATTATCACACACATGCATAAAATCTGGATGAGACGACCTAATTTTAATGTTATAGCAAACTATATATGATTAATTCAATAAAAACAAACTGAAAAGTGTACAATGTCAAAGTATGTTAATACATTTTGTTTAAAACTGATATTATCCTTCATTTTTCCATCGTTATAGGCAATAACTATATCAGCTAAGTAACAGAGTTTTAAAGCATAGCTAAACAAGTTCTATTGCAATTTAAAACCACATGAAAGTGCAGATTGTCATTTCAGAATATCTAATCAGTCCCCGTAGCAGAAATCTTGTTATAATATGTAGATATGTATGTATGTGTGTTATAATATCACTGCTAAAACACAACAATCAGTGACACGCAATGCAAATGTTCAAGTGAACAATTTGAGAGTACGTTTGTTAACGAAAGTGATTGCTTTAAATTATAATCGACAACGACATTTTTCATTTGATTCCTGCGTACCGAAATTGAAATATTTCCTCATGATGAGCTCGGAGCTTGGTGCACGCATGCCCAGTTGGGGCAGGTTGGCCGTCTTGATGCCCAGCGGGTCCACATCGGCCGCCAGGTGACCGCGAGCCTGTCACGCACCCGCCACCACGTCATGTATTTAGCCCAAATCATTATAGAACACGATCCAGAGACATTATCCTGATACTTTACAACAAACAGAAGACCATTTGGCCCCCAACATCGACTCAATTACAATCGCCTCTAGATCGTGTAATGCAATTTGGACGCGGTCATAAGTAGTTATGAAACCGCGATGCCAATTCGTCCACATGCAGTTACAATGACCAATTGATTCATATGGAATTTTCTTGCGTTTATCCCAGATTAAAACTAATAAATTACGACTACGGAACGTCAATTGATGTTAAAGTGTAGGAGACAGTTATTAATACAAGATGTGATGTTTTGGTTTTGTGTGTGTGGTTTTGCATCATTCTACCGATTCTTTAATAACTTGACCTGGGACACCAGGCGAGTCTAGAGTCTAATTGACAGTATTCAAGACATCGTAGTTAGTTGTTCTATGTAATTGGTATATTAAGTGTATTTAAAACTGGGGAAAAACAAAGAGCAACACATTAGCAAAGGTGTATATGTGTGGGACAAAAATGTGCAAACGATAACGAATAATAAGACATATAATGATTGAAAACATTTTTCACCTGATAACTTCTTATGATAGCCTGGACAGCGAGATGGTCATCGATTATCTTCTCGTTGATAGGGGAACCTGTTCAAATATTATCTATTTAATATCAGAAGCCTTGAAATCTTTACAATGTCTGATAACTTTAAAACAACAGTTCTTTCCTGGTGCTATAACTCGTTGAACGATATAATTTGCTATTGTTTTATATTTACGCGAACAAATCTTACTTCAAAACGTGAAGCTAAATTACAAACCAAAAAAAATGGATATCCTCAATATAGCGAAATTACAGCGTATTATTATTAAAATTGCCATATCCGTCAATATCCATACTTTCAATTGGTGCCTATAAAATTAAAAGGTGTGTAAACAAACCTGCAGAAATAGATGGCATGCCGCCAGAAGCTGGCACCAATGACGTGAGTGGCACTTCATTCCTGGAGTACGGCGCGAGATTCGGGGGCGACGTGTAAGCGGCCCCTGGCTGGGCGCCGTTGGTCGCATTGCGGAAGAATGCATCCCAAGACTGCAAAACAACTTAATTAGTCTTAATTTATACAGATGTTCCAGTCCCGGTGTAAACCCATTTTTAATTATCAGCATCTAAAGTTGGGAAATACCTCAGTATCGCTACATAGTATAAACAGTCAAAGAAACGAACAACGCAATTAAATAGTGATAAGCATTGAGAACACAGTCAGCACGCTCTAATATGTTATTTTTTAATAATATCAGTCTTACTATCTCTGATATGACGTCAATGCGACACTTCCCCTAAATATTACGTACGGACGACGCCGCGACGATATTTTACTGTCCAATTAAAATGTGCGCATTAATAAAATTATTACATTTAATTATATTTTACTAGTAGGTACCTAATGCTCTATTTCACATAGGATGAGTCGTCAAGGTCAAGGGTTTTTTACCAATATCACGGCAATATCTATTGAAATTCCACAATATTTCATGAAACTTCCTTTATTATATCGAAATAAACATTAACCATTGAGAAATCTAATAAAATACCATGTGTCACCGAACTCATGCTATTTGAAATCTACTATAGTAAGTTTATTTCTATTTATAACATATTGAAAGAGCTCATCAAGGTACGCGCATTCTCTATGTATTCATACTTTCGATTTCGTGACGTTCATCTATTATCGAATTTGTTGAATTATATCACTACCAGCAAAAACCATTCCAAGCTTGTGTTGGAACACTTGGGACACGCGTTTTAGCGTTCTGTAGTAAGAACCATCGATGTGGCAGAGATTACATTTATTTGGGAATATTTGACATCTTCCTTGATTTCGTAGTATTTGAAGGATTTCACGAAATCATAAGCATATGGACATGCAGTATCAATAAGGGTTCCTCGTTTGGTTATAAAACCTTAGCAACGCTACCGTACCGGCTTTATTAATTGCTAATTAACTGAGTACACTGACAAATATCTTTGGTGCAGGAACTTTGATAATACAGTATGTACAATATGCCAGAAATAAAAATCTATGGACAAAGAATATACACTTACTATGGGTACGTCAATTAGTAGATAATTTTATAACAGTTAAAGTTTGTATTGTAGGCATACATCGTTTGTATTACATACATACAAGCGTTTGTATTCCATACATACAGGCGTTTATATTACATACATACAGGCGTTTGTATTACCTACATACTGAGTGAAATTAAGTGGAAGATTTATTTATTTGATATCCTTGTAATGATTAACGGTAACATTTATTGTATGAGCAAAATACTTAAGAGGATAGGATGGCTGCAAAAATTTGAAAAATAGATTTTTAACATATCTATTGCTGTCGCGCTGTGCCCGAGCTATCCCGCCCGAGGGCGATAGAGATTAACTACAGCTTGAACTGATTATACCTATTCAAATTAGACGAAATCGCTATTTCATAATCCCCGGTTTTCTACACCAAAACTGGAATGATTAAAAAAATATATTCAAGAATCATAAGGGCTTTGGTCAATCTATGTCTGTCAGTTTTCCTTTGTTTTTTATATTCGTCAAACTTTTTCGCTGGACGTCTGATAAGAGCGTTAAAAATGGTGAGTTTTTGTGATTTTAGAAGGCTCCTGATTCTTATAATAATTAATTTATGGAGAAAAACACAACCGAGGGACATAAAGTAGTACCTACAGATTGCATCATAAAATAATCATTGCTCTAGTGTCATTATCCTGAGAGGAAGCTGAGGATTACGTTTGTATGGAACAAACGCCACCAGCATATCCTCATAAGGTAACTTACAAAAATAATTTAAGCAACTACGCAGTATAAAATGAAAAACACAGGTCATTATACAATTTCATGACCAAAGAGGATACCTAATACTCGTTGCTCGCCAGGATATTCAGATAATTCTGTTTTGAACTGGATTTTGTTAGAAAACACTCGTGAATTAACCTTGCACGAAATGGTAATATGTATCACACTAAAAACATAAATGTGAAAATGGGAGCCAAGTTCAATATTTAGATAATTATGGTGTAGTTGTTGACTTCACCGACAAAAGACTTGCGATCTAAATGGGTGCCATATTCTGTAGACAATCCTGAAATTGATTTATAAGAACGTATAATATTCTTAAGTAAATTTAAAACTCTATTTCTTGTTTTGTTTTCTGCTACAACAATGTTTGCTATTACAAAATATACCTTTTTAAATTTGAATAGTCAAACTAATTACAGAATGCAAATAAGTTTTAACAAGATTTTTGTCTATATATATCTACATAACCGTTATAGCTGTGTTTATACAATTTGGGGTACTTACTACATTACCTAGGGGGTCTAAATATATGAAAAAAAAAATGTGTTTATGTTAAATAGTTTTTGAGTTAGGAAGGGTTCAAAAGTGGCTCCAAATGGTTCGTGTAATATTACACATCACTGCTCGCCAGTTCTCTTTTCTTGAACTTGGCTTGACACGCTACCGCGTGTCTAGATTCATGTATAGTCGTGATCTCTGATTTTGAGCAATCGACTGAACCTTTCATCATCATCATCAGCCTATAATGTCCCACTGCTGAGCACAGGCCTCCTTTCACAAATCAGGGTGAAAGGGAATGGGCAGATACTCCACCACACGTGCCCACTGCGGATCGGTGGAGGTTGGCTAGTGGCCAACCTACTGTTGGAATTTTTCAAGCCGCCTAGGAGGCATCCAACTAGCTTAACGACTATCACAATTAAGTGATAACCGGGACCAACGGCTTTACGTGCCTTCCGAAGCACGGAAACGCTCGATTTGAAATACCACTAGGCGGTCACCCATCCAGGTACCGACCAAGACAGACGTAGCTTAACTTTGCCGATCGATTAAGAACGGCTAATCATGCTACACCACGAGCGCTTCAATCTTTCAACCTTTAATCATTTAAATTTAACAGGTACGAGTTAAATAACGTCATTGCGAATGCAATCAAACCTTTCAAATCGCGACGATATCAAAAGACAGATTACTTCTTAAAAACCCTCCTTCCGGGTCAAAAAATACAAATTTATCTGATATAAAATATGAATTGAAGACAGATACATAAATGTATTTAAATATTTCCAATCAATGTAATATCCAAAGTGATTCATACACAAGCACTCAACAAACACTTCCACCATAAATTTATATAAATGATGCGATAACTATTAATTTACATTTGACAATATACAATTTTCATGCCTATTTTATCTGTTCTTCGTCGCTAAAATCGTCTAGCATCCGTCTAGACATAACAAGCGATCGATTCACAAAGTCGAATCGCAATTAGAGACTTACATTATACGTCTGAATTATTGAGTTATCAGTGAAGTAGGACCGTAGTTGGCCGGCATACATTGACCTTTGCTTTAGCAACATTAAACATTGATATCTTGATTATAGGAACAATTTATATAAGGTTAAGATGTTGAAAATAAATATAAAACTTTCCGATCTGAGTAAATTTTGCGGAAGTTGGTGAACAGGAAAAAATACTTATTTTTAGCAACACCTTTCATACTATTATTGTAATCCAAAACGGAAGTGTACTTGAAATGTATTACTTATATTTTATTTAATTCACTAGAACGGAGAATAGGGATTAACAAATACGTTTTGAGTTGAGTTGTCACTTTAAGCTATCGAGTATCAATGCATATTTTAATAGTATATTTAAATAAATATTATGAGTATTTTATTTGAATATATTATACGCGAGACGGCGAAAAATGTCACCATATAAACCGTTGGGTATAAAAATATCATGAGGTCTCGGATCCAAAGCCTCTGCCTACCCTTTTGGGGATAATGCATGTGATGTTTTTTTATTACACATGTATATATGCAATGTAGGTTAGGTACTACCTATGCCAGGGGCCACCATTAATGAATTTCATCCAATCAGGGCCCACGAATGGTCATCGTCGCGACATACCGCGTGCGCGTCATTGGATGAAATAATTTATGGTGTTCGTTACGATTACCACCAAAAGATACGCAATAGCCTGGCGGTACGTAAAGGCGATCTAAACATGGATTATTCTGTGGTAACATATTTTCTTTTTCGCAACATCTCACACTACGTAAATTTTAGATAAGCCATTAACAATTTCCACGGATAGGTACAGTCGAGGACATAAATATGTATACACTTTTTGAAATTCAAAAGCGATTTTCTCGAATGTTTAACGTTTAAGTGTTAAACTATTTACAAATCCTAATAGTATATGTTAGAAGATTCTGCCTTTATAATATCTCATAATTTCAATCAGTAGTTTAAGAGGAAACCGTTGTTGAATTTTACTAATTGTATACATATTTATGTCCTCGACTGTACACGTATTTTTTTAACATATCAACCCCCTTACTCATAAAGCGCTATTTAACTAATATACTATTGTACAGTAATTAATTTTAAGTACTTTTGTTATGATGTTGTTTTTGTTTTTTGGTGTACAATAAAGAGTTATCTATCTATCTATCTATCTATACTGTTTAAAGGGTCACGTAAATAATGTCACATTATTTGACAATGACAATAGAGTGACGTTATTTACGTAACCCTTTAAACAGTATATTAGTTAAATAACGTTTTATAAGTAAGGCCCATAATTTATAAAAATAGGTAAAACATTTGTATTACAAATTGTAACTTAGAATAATGAGTATACAAGAACTTCCATAAGTATCGCAAAAGGAGACTAGGTTAATAGACCAAAGGTTCGCCGGTAGTGTTTATCTACAGTGCTTCGTATAGCTGCAAAGTGGTCAATAAATGTCTCTGCTGTATTATGTAAGGACACACTTACCGCATGTACGGCGTTGGGGTCAGTGAGCCATGCATTATACATGTCCTCAACATATGCCGAACTGGATCCATTGAGGAAGGGTTCCGCTGCTGTGGAACTCTTCAATCTGCTGGCACTCACTGTGACCGCTGCAGCCTAGGACAAAAAGCATAATATTCATTTCAATCTAGAAATAGTATAAAGAGACATGATCAAGATAATATATTATTATGTATTAGTTTATTACGTTGGTTATGTAAGTATTAGGATCTAGTATCTATTTTATGTATTCGTTTTTTAATATTTTTATTTATTTAAGTGTATTCATTATGTGTTACACCTGCCATATTGTCATATATCCTGTTACCCAAAGGTTGTCTGGAAGAAATCGCTTAAGCGATAAGGCCGCCTTTTTTGTATTCCTTCTTATTGTATTTTATTGTTATGTTTCGTCTGTTCTATGTGGTGTACAAATAAAGAATATTTATCTTATCTTATTCTAATAAATCTGAATAGTCTTGATAAATTCAAGATAAATAAATGGATCTGTTCTTGTGGTTAGTTGAAAATCGATAATTTTTGAAGGACATATTTCTTTCCTTTTTATTTGGAGTAATTGCCCACCGCTTATTATAATTGTATTGCCTTCGCTTGAAGACTATGGTCGTAAAGTTACACTTTAACAATGCAATACAAACTGTAATATGGACATTATGCGAATTATTACCCAATGAATGTAATACAAGAATGCCAAAAGACTTAACTTTCCAGTATAACTCTATGTAGAGTGTATAGTGTGAGTATAAACACATACTGCGTGAGATAAGGTGCAATTAAATACAAACAACGTTGAGTAAAGATATGGAATTCAAGTATAGAAAACTAAATTTACATACCTACAGAAAGGCGATAACGTACAGAACAAAGCTTATCAACGTTTATAAAGGGGCTCGTCTTGA
This sequence comes from Achlya flavicornis, assembly GCA_947623365.1. Lineage (NCBI taxonomy): Eukaryota > Metazoa > Arthropoda > Insecta > Lepidoptera > Drepanidae > Achlya > Achlya flavicornis. The sequence continues at coordinate 6,851,269 of OX392474.1, forward strand.
ATCGAACCCGAGAATAATTTGATAAAAACACAACATCGCATCGCCAATCTCGGGTTTTATCAAAACCCTGCTATCTCATGGCATTGAAAACGAGATCATAATTTGCTCTAGACTCACGACTTTTCTTGGGAACCTTGGGTTGGGGCTATTACCATACCACCGACTAGGCCATCGCACAGATCCTTAAAAGAGTTGCTTTCTTTCGTTCTGCTCTGCCGGCAAGCGTACCTACATCTCTAATCTACAAATCGTCTACTGCTGAACACAGAGGTGAGGTCCTACCTACTCTATTACTCGGTACAATGAAGGAATTTGACCCACTTATAGCAATCAATTAAGCTCACTTTTCAGATCGTACGTTAACAAGAACTAGTTGGTGCAGGATCTGGAAGAGGAGGCTGGTCGTTACTGTGCTCGCCACTCGATATCATCTATGCAGCAGCAAGTCTGCCAACATGACACTTCCCTTTTTCCGACCACTATTCTGTTGCTGCACCCGACATCGCTACGTCTCATTAAGTGTCCTGCCTGCCTATCACCATTTAAGAACGGAATTTCAATTTACTTCAGAGAATTTTCAATTCAAGTGTGAAACTATATGAGAAAGTCTGTTTGATGTACCTATCCGCTTTTCGCCGGATATATTTAGTTTTCAGCTACGTCATACACATATGTTAAGAGGAATTTCATCTGAAAATACTTCGTTATTCTCAATTCATAACATTATAACGACTATAAATTACTTCTAATCATAAGTGTAAGTACATCAGACGTGCGAGGTTTCAACCTAAACATATAGATATTGAGTGTTAATCTGTAACTGATACTAAATAAGATACTGAAAGATATGTGAATCACCGATGCGACATGACGTCGGTATATCGTGACTACAAACTCACGAGTACTTTAGTTATTTCCTTGTTGTCATTATGTCAGATCACGTTGAGGCCTTTTCATAAGTACTATGGTGAAAAGCAGCTAGGGCAAAGCTGTTCGTTCGTCACATGATCGCGGCCTCACGAGGCCCTTGAACTTATTATTGTTTGCCTTTGCCGACCGCGAATGTACTTTAATTACCTACCATGACAATGTCAAGCCTAACACTAATTCAAATCCATCATTAGCAAGCAGAATTTAGCAAAACAATGCACGACATTTGAGACAAAGATTTGCATGACTGCCACAAATTGTGCGATGACCAGTGCACGAAGTAGCAAATGAATACATTTTTCTACTTTATTATGTTGACAATAAGGTTGAACATGTCTTGTATTGGATGTGATTGGACTTCATAAAACTAGTTACGTAAGTATCGTCTTCTAGGAAAGAGCATAACAAACAGGAAAATCTGCAGATTTGTGTAGAACTGTAGATCTTAAAAATTGGATATGTTTTTTTATAGAAATATGAAATTGAGAAAACTCACCTGTGGTTTGTTGAGGAGCCATGACGCAAATCTCTCGGCATTGCCGCTTTTATTTGAGATATGGAAGACTTGCCTTGCGCGATGCATGTTTGCTTTTGGTGTATGCCTGGCTCCTAGGCTTTAGTGTCAGGTCTGAGGATAACAAAAATTTATGAATTCTTGGTAGACGGAGCGAGAAATACAGAGTCAGCATAACTGCAAATGAATGCAGATTAGTGTTCTATGTTGTGTTATCTCATAGAAAAGCATTCATAGTGATTTTTAGGGTTGGGAACTTAATGGCCAACAGGCTATGATAAAACCCATTACCTAGGCTTATAATAGTCTTAGTACTAGGGCACCATCTGTTTATTTTTATAGAGCTGTCTGCCAGCTCTAGTTTGGGCTATAGCTATCAATGTCAAAGAGAAATTGCATAGTAAAGATGAATTACAGTGCCACTAGATTATTTTTAATGTATGAAGCTTTCTTCAGGGATCTTTACAAGCCTTTAATCACTGGATACTCCACTCAATGCAATGCTACTGCACAAAATTTACTCACAAAATGTATGCAAATATTGAAAAATACTGACCTCAAGACAAAAAATTATGTAAATCAATGATACCTTTATTACATTTTAAAATGTTGTCAAATGCTCTAATTTGGGTATAGAATTGTTATATTCTAACAACTTAAATCAAGATAACATGAAAAAGTAGAATATAACAAGAATTTAGGACACTGTATTGGTTACAATGCCAAATTAACTGGCACACAAACAGTTTATGTAACATGCCCTATTTAAATGTACATCTTGTAAAATACCTATGTATAGAATAATTTTATTTAATAGAATAATTTTTCATTTGAATAATTACACTCCATTTATATTTGTGCAGTGAAATTTGGCACTGATTCAGTTCTATACATGAGTCTATTATTGTATTTGATGTGGTATTTATATGTACCTATAAACACAATTATGTCTGTAGTTCAAGGCTATGGGAGAAACTGGTACAGATATATGATTTTCTAGATCTATACCAGTTGAAATTTACACCTACACATACATTTACATTTATACCAAATGAAATTTATAACTGTATAAAAAAAAATAGTTTTTTTTGCATGTCTTCATAGTTTTTCGAAATTGTATACACTTGACTTGACTTGTTATAAGAACATTTTAAAGAAACATTAATAAATCTGTAAATTTTTACACAATTCAAAATTCAAAAATCATTTATTCAAATACACCTTCGCAGGCACTTATGAAAAGTCCGACTGTAATACCAGTTCGGAAGGATGCATTTGTTGAGAAGAGCCGGCAATAAACTGAGAAGTTACTCTTTTCAAAACAAGCTTAGATTCATTACATATAATTCACATTCTAATCGCATTCTGATTACATTGGAATATAACTGTCTCTCTTGTCTCTGTCCAATGTTTTATGGATTTTATATTCATAAGATACACTTGAGGAAAATAAGTACTAATTTGGATCAAAGCTAAATAGAAAAGATTAACATCACAGTACCACTATTTTTGAGATTTTTTGTTTTGATAATTAGCAATCAATTTATTTGTATCAAAGATAGATTTCCTACATATTTATCAATAAAACTGCTCAATACTAGCCTAACTGTCAAATATGTAGGCCCTAACATATCACTGTTTCTAATACCTACGTAAGTTTAATTACCACTTACACATGTAAATACACTTTTATGAGCAGAAATACAACATATTATTGGAGTAAGATTTAAAAAAAATATGTTATTAATTAATAATTTTTTTCATTACAGTAAAACTAAAATATTGACATTATTTGATTTAAAATATTATTTGTTTATGACTTATATTTGAAGCTTTCTGTTTGATAACTGATTTATTACCAAATCCAGTGGGTTTCACATAATTTTTCTCAACAATCTATAACAAAAATTTCTAATATTTTTTAAATTCATCAAATTATTTCACAAATCGAGAAATTAGAAAGGAATGAAGGATTGTTAGCCATTCATTAATCTGTGTCATGGAAATTCTAAGGTTACTTTCTAATTCATCTGCTTATGATATCATATCATACTTAGATTTAGCTAAAATTAAAAAGGAACACCCATATGTGTTCATATTCCAGTAGAATAAGAAGTGATCAATGATAAGACTTGGAAATTTGATTGGTACATAACATATTGATTACCACATTTCTGACACGGTAAGGTAACCCTAGAGCCTTCACCTAACCTCCAATTCCATGGGATCAATCCTCGTTAAGATAGTGGATTTTATCATATTACATGCATGTTGCTTACCTGGTCAGTTCCCAAAGAAAACGTTATACAATAAAATTAACTGATCAATACTGAAGTCCCGTGATTCAAGGTTATATAACACTACCGTCCGTATAATAAAATAAGAATATATCGAGTGTATTGATTGAATCACTATGAATGCTATGTTAAATATTGTACCAAATTACACTGCTTTGTTTACGCAATATATTCCTACATTTATTTTATCTTGAACGATATTTACCTTTGACACTTATCGAACGTAATCTGGCAAGTGTAGTCAATTTTGATCGAATTCAAAGAAAATTCATGCTTTTCGTTCACTGACTCACCGTATTGACATTGACACTGACAGACCAGATAATACAAATGTCACAGAGTATTGTAAACATAACTAGTGCGTTAGAATGGGGGTACGGTAGCAAAAATAACAGTAAAAAAATCTAAAAACGATCACATCCGGCGTTCGATTTGGAATGTTATGGATGAAAGAATCATGGCGAGATCCATACATTGATTTGTACAAAAAAATAAAACAATTTAGAGGGTTTTGAATCACTTCCAATGTTGAGATTACATTACCAGCAATACGTTAATATACATAAAATATTTTATAAGCCCCGCAAAAGATAACAACAACATAATGGTTTTGGTCGCGAATAGTCGCGATTCGCCGGCTTGCCGTAGAAATTCGCATTTTTATCCCGGGGTTCTAAAAATATTTTAAATGGCTCAAGTTATTCCTTAGGCACCAAGGATCAATTATAACGTCATTCTAACGTCTCTAAAAATCTTTATATTTTTGTACAAATCTCGCCATGATTCTTTGCGTTTTGAACTGTTTTCGTTTTCGTTCACCGTTCGTTTTAAGGTGCGTTCGAATTGGGGTACGATAGCAAAAAATTACAGTAAAAAATGCTAAAAACTATCACATCTGGCGGTCGATTTGGAAAGTTGTGGGCGAAATTGACGTTTTGAAATTTCTCCATAGTCATTCATCTGTCACTTGAGACCAAATAAATTGAATATGCGCTTGCGACAGACAAATGAATGACGTTCACAGAGCCAGACAGACTGCGGAAGTGAGAGGGCACCATAAAACTTTTACTAAGGCTACATTCCGAATTGAATTATATCGCTCACAGTGCTCACAGCAATAATTTGTGTACCGAGCGTAGATTGAGGATTAGGTAGATATGCCACTAAAATAATAATAATTACGAAAGCGAGATACGTATATGTCAAAACGTGTATGTGTGAGCAGGACTAAGCATATTTTGTTGTCCCTATCTCGCGTATAGGTTTCTATTCTAGACATCAGTGTCAAAATCAGTGTCGTTGAACTCGTTGATGGCAAGCATTTTTCTAACCGACCAAAGTGCGAGGCTTATTATTGTGGGTGGTTAACTATGGTACTACCTGTCATTCGTAAATAGTCGGATTATAAGTTGATGGGGATACCAGCATTTTATTATTTTTACCACTTTAAATAGCATGTTTTATTTTTTGTAGTTTTAATCCAGGTAAGTTACATTAGTAATTTGTTTTATATATTTATACGTAAGTTTGATACAAACATTAAAAATAATTACTTTCGAAATAATAACTTATAAATAACGACGATGATACATGGAAGCAATATTATGGCATGTGCCTAATTTTTAAACCACCAAACATAATAAAGAGGATAATAATATGCATACATATTTTCTATTTTAGATAAAATAAATAGAAAACAGATATATAGGTAAATAAATATTTTTTCTCTTTCAGATCCGACAGGCTCAACCGAGTAACTCTAAATATGAAACTTCGGGAGTTTATATGAAAGCAAAGGATAGTTTGGTATAATTGTCTCACCTATCAGTTGTCTAATCAGTCTTCACCACATATGATAAAATGAAGTTGCTTTCCGTCTGTTTGTCCACTAACTCCTTCTAAACTACGATTTTCTATAATATGTAACAGGCCTTAGAGCGGTTCCGCCTAACTTCCGATAGGAATCCGCGAAAATACAGATCTAGAAAACTCGGACCGAATTCGGATATTGCTTTTCGCACTACCTTCAACCCAAATCCGTAATTCAGACGTAATTTTACGCAACACCACAGTAGAGCGTTAACATCGTTGATTATTGAGTCCTTTCAATAGGCGTCAACTTTCGGAAATGCTATTGTACGTAAAAAATAAAAGCTATTGTACGTACGAAGACATTATTAACATTAACATATAAAGTACAGGTCGGTTAACTAAAGCTGGCACGTTTCAACACATTTACACCGTCTCTCTCGCGCAAAGTCAAGCTTATGAGTATGAAGGAGACAGTTATTGTTTTGCTTTTGCTACTGCTCATAAATATAGAGTGGTCTATTTTTGCATTCGTCCATTAGACTTGACTGATTGCAAATTTATGAGTACTGTGAACGTGCCAGCTTTCGTTAACCGACCTATATTAAATTAACTATTTATTAACCACGCCCCGAATATTTAATCTTATACAATCAATACCTGAGCAGGTTGCGGTCAAAACGTGATTGTTCACGCTGTAATATTGGATGTCTTATTCGCTGGTCTAATTATCGAAAACACTTAAAAAGATTTTTTTTACTCACGCGCGAACCATATAGATGAAAGACAGTATGAATGTGAACAGTGATAAGTCACAACGTCACAACAACTCATAAAAAAAGTCTTCTAGTCCTTATGTCTCTTAAGGTACTTCATCAATATATACTTGATATATACTTCATCAATCCCGTGTTTTATTTTGACTTCTATGAAGTTATAACAGTATCATCTGCCCCCCTAGACAAGATGGTTGTCGACAATCGTCATCGTTAGTAAACGATTAACCTTTGTATGGGATTGACACCTGCCACACCCATTGTATAGTAAAACCAAAATACCCAATACCAGTTTACCCACATAATGGGGTAAAAGTGTAAATATGGCAGTATTAATTGTATGTAGCTTTCTTCTTCGCCATTCGCTGACAGCATATCTACCTAATCCTCAATCTACGGTACCGAGTTAGATATCACGTTAATGACAGCTGAGAACTGTCAACAATTCGGAACGCCCGTTATCGCGCTCACAGTATTCAAAACAGAACATTTGAGAATTTAATTAAATTCTGAATTAACAATGCGCTAAGACTCCTTATATCTTTTATAATTTAACTCGCAAAAAGTAATATTCGCGTTTTTTATTATTTTTCTCTCATAAAATCATAAAAAGTATCTTTGCCAAATAGAAAACCAAGAATCTTATTAGATTTTTGCCGAAAACACAATAATTAACCGTCACTTTTGACAGCGCTCACGGTGATATCAGTTTAGGGCATGGTCGGTGTGAACGCAATATGGCGGATATCATGACGTCATCTATGACGTTTCACGGGACATCGTAATCTATCATTATTCAATTCGGTACGGGTTTAAGCACGCTCAAATCGATTACAGCATTAATTCGGAATGCAGCCCATGTTTCATACATTTTTCATCGATATTTTGTTTCTTCTAAGTTGCGACAGACTGCAGTCAACTACCTCAATCCAAATGGAAAACTAGGGAAATAAAATAAACTTCAATTCATTAGATTTCGAACAATTCGGTTCGGAATCGATTCTAGCTCCCCGATGACACCGATTGTCTTTTCGCTTTTCGTGCGGCAAGCAAATGTCAATGTCAGCAGACAGACAACTGACTGACAGTTGACAAAAAGGGAATTTGTTAGAAATAATTATCTACCTTTGGTCTCTCTTCGCTAGAAATAAATTACTTTAGAATTTATGTTTTCATGTAGTAGTGATTGTCTGATTTGAATCGAGAATGTATTGTATTACTCCACGATTTCTCAGCTTACCTAGAGAAATAGCTGCATTGCGGAAGACTGCAACGGTTGCAAAAACATTAAAAATATTTCCCGTTTCTGCAAATTATAATCATATTCCTCTTCGACTTTATACTTCTGATGGTAAATACAATAGTGAAAATCTACGCCAGAACTCTAAGTATTTGTGCTTTTCTCTTTTATTCAGTGCTGCAGCTTACACCACATACAAATTATGGTAAGTTAAAAAAATACACTTTAGAACATACTTTATAATTTATTACTTTAGAACAGAGACTGAGGTTTCAATAACTTATTATTATATTACGTCTATTCTAGGACCAATTATCAAGTGTTTCCATTAATAACTGCTGCTGAAGAGATCACAGAATCTGATTCAGATAGTGATGTGGACACAAAAAAGAAAAGATATAGAAAAGAAAAAATTGGATTTAGAGACAGAAAGGTATGTTCAATAAACTCAGAAATGCTTATAAATTATATATTAATTTTAATACATATTTTGTATGATTTTGTTATGTTCATTTGCTTTTCTTTTATTTATCGCAGATCATAGAGTATGAAAATCGAATGAGATCATATTCAACACCAGACAAAATATTTCGTTACTTTGCAACTGTAAAGTTGACGTATGGTGAAAATACTGAAGTTTATATGACACCTGATGACTTTTTAAGAGCAATCACACCTGGAATGAAACAGCCAGATGGTATTTTTATTTATATGTATCTTTTAGTTTAATTACTGTATTTATTTAGTATCTACTAAAAAACTAAGTGAGATGGTGATGCACCATGACCACAACATGAACATGCAACCAGAATCTTGTTTGCATGTGGTTGAAGTCAAGAATATTTATGGGCTGGGCAGCCCATAAATAAAGATGTCCCTAGACTAGAAATGCAATAATGGTAAAATTGAATATGAAAAAAATATATACATACTTATTATGCTATTTCATCTATCCTGGACGCTGCTGAGCAGATCATCGAATATGAGAATCGCATGCGCCAGTATTCAACACCAGATAAGGTATTTAGGTATTTTGCCACGCTGCAGGCACAACACCATGATCAGCATGAGGTGTTCATGACTCCTGATGACTTTTTGAGATCAATGACACCTGGTGTCAAACAGCCAGATGGTAATTGTTGCACTACTTCATCTGCATTCCAGAAGGAAATTCTGTATAATACTTCTGAATAAACATCAATTCTTATAAACATCTATAACTGTACAGAATGATTTTTGTTTAAAACCAATATTATAAACTCACTCTGGACATTTAAAGTGCACATGCAATTAGCATGGATTTTATAAGCAATATAAATGAACATTCATTTAAATTTGAGTGCTCAGACATAAAAATACTGTCATTTGTTTATTTTAATGATGTTGATATATTAATGTTAAAATAAACTCAAGTTATTTATCAAGGAGTAGTTGAGGCGTGAAGGCATAACAAACAAACTCACTTTCGCATTTAGGTAATAAATAGTTAGGATAGGATTCCATCGATTGAATTATTAGTATAGGTTACCATGTGCACAATAAAAGGATTTTTATAAAATTGTTTTTTTCCCTAATTTTATTATTATGTATACACCTTAAATATTACTTGCATTTTATCATTACTGCATAAAAGATCTTTATTTGATTGTTTAATTTGTTCTAATTTCGCAGGTTTAGGTTTGGATCAATATAGAAGATATGACCCCAAGGTAAGCTTAATTAATTTTGTCAACTTTAATATTAATTGTCATTTAAACCAACATCTTTATAAAATATTTGCTGTTCGTCCCCGGCGTCACCCGGGTGAAATTTTTGTATATAGCCTATGTTACCCAGTGATAATTTAGCTTTCTCCTGGTGATAGAATTTTTAAATTTGGGCCAGTAGTTATTGAGTTTATTCATTACAAACAAAACTACAAAGATCCAAATCTTCTCTCTTTATTATTAGCGTAGATTAATTAGTTTTAAGGGTTCTATACCACATATGAAAAATAGTCATATACAGGTGAATTATTAAAATTAAAAAAAAAAACATATCTCCTTAAACACTAATTTTTTAAATAAATTTTAGAGGCATTTTTATTTTTTTCAAAATTCGGCTTCGTTTCCTTTCAGCGTTTTTCTCTAAGACCTGTTATTCAGAAATTGCCCATACTGGCTAGAAAAAAAATATCAGCATGAATATCATAGATTTGTCATTTTTAAAATGGTGATAAATCAGAGATTTTATTTAAAGATCTATGAATCTTTGAAAAATAATATTCTGTTTTTAGAAATGGTACTGATTTTAAACTGCCAGTTGTAATTTATTTCCTAAATTTTTCATTATTTACTGAAATATCATCTAATAGAAACCAAATTAATGTATTTCAAGATTTCGTACCCTGAACTTATGAGAACCTACCTTTTTCATGAAATTGTTAATTACATATTTAGTCACATTTATATTTACTGAATAGAAAATATGCAGGTAACTTACATAACGTATAAACTAATATAATTATATTAACATTATTAAATCTAATACATTATTATACCCACAGTTTCCACACACTGCCATTGCATGGTTGCAGGATAGCTACCTACAATACATACATATTAAAAATAACAAATAACTGTTCTTATTAGAGTTAATTTTAAAAAGCGAATTGGTCCATTATCTCTACAAATCACAGTTTATTATCCATTTCTATGAGTAGGTACGAGAGGCACATTACAGAAGATAAAATTCTCATAGAAATCTTTTGCACTTTGGCACCATCTTCTTCACTCACGTCACTTTCTTATCTTTTCAGAACATCGATGAGGTACTGTCTTTCTCCTCTTCCTTTATCAACTGCTCTCAACTTTGTAATATATTTCCTTTAATATGCACATATTTCCCTTCTGCGTTCATGCCTTTGCCGTTGATCTTATTATTTAAAACTATTAGATAGATTACACCAACACTAGTAATTAGGAGAATACACCCAATTCATTGATGTGCTGTGTAGTTGGCCCAATACTCAACGCTAGCAATAATTTCTATTAATATTTGTGCTATTCCTACTTCAAGCATAAATAGATCATTCGATAATTACTGCAAAGATCCCCATCAAGCATGCTTCAATATTTATTAAGGTATATATTTAAAAATAAAAGGAAGACATGAATATATTAATATACTAATATATTCATGTCTTCCTTTTATTTTTAGCACTTAGCTGCTTACCCACACTCTTTAGGTTTCCATTTATTTTGTCACTATGTAATATGTAGTATTTATATTATTCATACCCCCATACCCACGCATTGTATTGTGATTTAGGATACATACAAATTACCTAAGTGTTACTTAAAAAAATAGGTATATCAACTGGTATTTATTAGTTTACCCTGGCGTCATTAGATATATGTTGATTACCAATCAAGTGTAAAAAGATGTACACTTAAAAATAATTACTAGGTAAATATGCATATTTTAAGATATAACGTTGACTATTTCATCACTTAGATAATTTATATTACATCTCTTTGTACTTGATTAAAAATATAGAAATCTTCGCTTATTCATATCTATTCATGTTTAATGATGTAAACATTAATATTGCTTGCTTTTGTACACAGAGTATCAGTCAGCGACTCAACTTAGATCTTGATGAAGACTCAATTTTCTATAAACTTGGCTCATCAGGACTCATTACATTCAGTGACTACATCTTCCTCCTCACTGTTTTATCAAGTAAGTAAGATTTTTATTAATAAAAATAAAACAACGTTTCGATAAACTCTTTATTTTCTAACATAACGTCTATAAATATTTGCATCATACCCGAACATATCAAAGTCGACGCCATATATTTGTAACAAACTATTAAGCATTTTCTCGTCAAGCTGATTAAAATAGTACTTCAGTAAGGCGGTTGTATTTTTTCCATCCCGGGACTTGTTCATTACGGTGCGGATACGCGTCCTCTTGTCACTCACTCTTCGATCTAACACGTGTCCAAGACCCAGTTGCTGAATAACGTATGCTGAATCTCTTTTCAATGTTTCCACTTTAGCAATAACACTGAAGTTAACGGCACACGGGGTGCAAAACTGGTAGTATGGAGCCCAATGTTCGTCAAATGTGAATTCTGTTTCTTTATGATGTTCAATTAAATATGCTACAAATTCATAAAACGTGGGTCCGAAACTTTTGATTGGTCCAAAAATTCTGGTCGCTTTTTCTCTATGTTTTGCGACAATAGATCTGGCTAGTTTCCGGTAATAGAACGGTGTTATGTTCTCAAGTTTATCACGATATGCTGACAGCAATCTCACGAATGGTTCCCGCACAACCAGAAGAGAAATCACGCCTGGTGTATTTACGGCATCACGCAGTTCGTCTTCACTAGGCCGAGGAAACTTTTTTCGAGCCAACATGAGAGGCGTCTGCCTTGTTCGCGCCAAAAACTTTTTCTCGTAACCACCTGAAATTAAACGTAACTTTTAGCTATATAGATAAATGATGGCCACTGACACACTTTTTCACATCACAAATTAGGATTACCCAAAACATTGAATTTATACAACCAAGATGAACTAGCAGCTTTGAAAATGTTACACCACACGAGGTTATGAGCATGATCCACAAAAAACTCTTTGCTGTTTATAGACTGATAGGATAGAGAGTTGACACGGCACACATCCTGAACCCTAGCTGCTCTTTTCTCTATGTCACGTATTGTTGCGTTATCGGGCTCCAACCACTCCACGTTAACAAGATCTGTATCTTGCTCATCGTCACCCACTATGGGACCCTGTAACTATTTACAACATAATATAAATATTAATATTTAAATGATATTTTAATTCACTTTGAGTTATGATATTTTTAAACTTGCTACACAACCCAAAGAGGACACTGTTAAATAACTTTACCAGCCACTTTGTGTAATTGTCAGGTACCATTGACCAATCCTTCACTGGTGCTTTTACACTGCTCTTGAATATCGTCATCTTCATGACTATCATGTAGAGGGTCGCCCAGAACAGGAAAGTCGCGGTCTTCGCTCCACATCTCAAATAATGGAACGCTTTTGTTTTTACTCTCGACCGAAATCGTTTCACTGAGAAGATCATTTTGCTGCGTCATGTGGTAGAGTGTAAAAAGAGCTTAACGGGAAAAATGTTGTAAATATGCGATAATTTTTTTATCAATAAAATATAATTTCACACGAACATGTTTTAGTTAGATAAAGTTATTGTTGTGTGTATTGACGGGAGCTACCGCTACCGACGGATGTCCACGCAGCATCCGCGGGGGTGGGGGAGCGAACGGGGCATGAGCGAATATAACGATTTTTACTCATCCCGCGCGCTCATATATAATCTCGGCTCTGAGAATTCCCATTTGGCCGTAAATCTCAGATAGCGAGAAAGCACAGTTCATGCTCTGAATTCACGAAACCATGAAATTATCTACTGAAGATTTTTAGAAGGCGTATGTTTTATCATATTATTATGATGTAGGTATTGGTACGAAGGGTATACTGGGTGGAGATTTCGAGATGGCACATTTTCGAAACCTATGTTGGTTTAGTCATGCTGAACATCTTTTACTATGAGACCAGTAGTGAATTCTCATTTTTTTTTTTAACTTTTCTTAAACAATGTCAACCTTGCTCGATCATATTGTATGAAAAGTAAAAAATTTTTTTTGATAATTCAGTGTTGGTTTCATAGTAAAAGTTGTTCAGCATGACTAATCCAACATAAGTTTCGAATGTGTGCCATCTCGAAATCTCTACCCAGTATAGGGGTTCCGTATACCACCGCACAAAATGTATAGGTGTGCTATAGGTTTTATTTAGTAGGAAGACTAGATTTTGTTAAGTCAGATTCAGTTACGTAGTTTATCGTGAGGAAACCATAGCATGGTGGTAAGGTACTCTGACCACCAGGCTGGCTATCACCATCAAGTTGAAAATTAATCGCCAAGCACCTATCTGTGTGTTCTGACAACCACCTTCGGCCTCTTCGTCAGATATCATGGTGAGAATGCAGTCAAACAAAGGCATATACACATCAAGAAACATATTTATTTGTTTTGCTATAGAGGGTACACTAAAATCAACCAAGTCTGCGATAACTTTTTTTTTTTTAACACTACTAAGGTACTGAACAAGCATACGGCCTGCCTGGTGGTATCCAGATGCTATGTATTACGGTTGAAATTAACAGCTCTATGACGGATAGATAAACTGCGTACCCTTAGTAAGTAAAAGTAAGTAAAATCACGCTTTGGGAACCCTAAAAATTAAAATCGCCCATTGTCCCCAAAATGGCAGATGGAACTTTCAGTAGGTACTTTGCCCGAAGTGATGTGACAGAAAACATCATCGCCCATAATCATTCATCCATCCATAATTTTGGGAATTGTTATATTGTGGAAATAATCAAACGAAATATAATAGAATAGAAAACATTTATTCAGCTCAGAATCTTACACATAACACAAGAAAAAAATATACAACAATCGCTTAACCTAATAATTAATTGTTATATTTCAGCTTCCCGCCGTCATTTCGAGATTGCGTTCCGTATGTTCGACTTGAACGGAGACGGCGACGTCGACTGTGAAGAGTTCGAGAAGGTTGCTGCTCTCATCAGGCAGCAGAGCAGCATTGGTTCCAGGCATAGGGACCATGCTAACACTGGCAATACGTTTAAGGTAGGCTATATTCTCTATTTTAAATAACTTAAATAAACCGCCTTCAAAGTTGGAGCTCTAATGTAATACTGTGAAGAAGAAGCACGTGTTCCATATAAAACATCAAATTCTACCAAAATGTAAGGTATCGCAGTTTTTTTTTTTTCGATTTGTATATGCGGTTAGATCCACGGGGCATAAGCTAGTATATCTATCTGTACATTAAGTTTTAGATTTCATGCTCTACAGTGAGACAAATCTAGAAAATATCTTTTGACGTCGAAAAATGTTTAAGCAAAAATAACTATTGCGTTAAAAAAAGGTTTATCTGTTAAATCTATGGTTATCTATATACTAATATATGTGGATGAACCTTGTGATAAAGAAATAAGGACTACTTTTATTTGTATTTATAAACTTGAAAAGGTATTTTTCTTAGATTTGTTAGGCTGTAACTACTACTACACTACTCTACTAATCTACCCTCAGACTTCAAATTTTCTATTCCTCCTAATATTAAAAAATACTTTTTTATTTTTGGATCTATTATTATTTGTCGCCATTATTTCCTGTATTGGAATTATGTATCTAACATCGCATTTATATGACAGGGCATTAACTCAGCTCTAACGACCTACTTCTTTGGATCAAAACTTAGCGAAAAGTTGACAATCGAGAAGTTCTTGGACTTTCAACATCAACTTCAGAAAGAAATACTGTCTCTAGAGTTCCAACGGAAACAGCCAGGTATGTATCTCATCATTAAAAACGTCATTAATTAATGAATGGTGAAATCCTATGGAATTAAACATTTGTTGTTTAAATATTTACAGATGAAAATGGACGCATTACCGAGGCTGATTTTGCGGAACTTCTGCTGGCTTACGCTGGATATCCAGCCAAGAAGAAGTCGAGAATGCTTAAACGAGTCAAAAAGACGTAAGTCACATTATAAATATTATTCTACAAAAAAAAATATGGAAACTTTATGCACTAAATAATGCATCTAGTCTTATCTTATTCTACGAATTGATTGGGTATGAATTATTACGCAATTTTTATAAAAAGAAGTATACAGAAATTAAGTTTTGTCTACATTACTATCTGCGCAAAGAGCTCAAAGGGGTTTGAAGATGAAATGAAATTTCGAGCTTGGGCCAAATTCAATGCCGGTGAGTTTATATGCGAAGGTCTATTGGAATAAATGATTTTGAATCGAATTAGGCGTCGTCCTATACGATCGCGCTGATGTTCCTGTGCTCGCGCGATGACTTGCGAGCTTCAATTAGGACACTCTAAAGCGTTTTGAAGCGCTCGTGGTGTAGCATGATTAGCCGTTCTTAATCGATCGGCAAAGTTAAGCTACGTCTGTCTTGGTCGGTACCTGGATGGCTGACCGCCTAGTGGTATTTCAAATCGAGCGTTTCCGTGCTTCGGAAGGCACGTAAAGCCGTTGGTCCCGGTTATCACTTAATTGTGATAGTCGTTAAGCTAGTTGGATGCCTCCTAGGCGGCTTGAAAAATTCCAACAGTAGGTTGACCACTAGCCTACCTCCGCCGATCCGCAGTGGGCACGCGTGGTGGAGTATCTGCCCATTCCCTTTCACCCTGATTTGTGAAAGGAGGCCTGTGCTCAGCAGTGGGACATTATAGGCTGATGATGATGATGATGATGAAAGCGTTTTGTGTATTTAATCTCGTCGTGCGACGAAATCGCATCGTTTGTTACTATCGTCGCCAATTAGGACGACGCCTTAGTCTGCAGTACTAATATATGGATGATACGTAAACCGCGGCGTCGTTTTGCATTATGTATACTTTCAGTTTCCGAGACCACGGCGTGGGCATAACCAAAGAGGACTACCTGAAGTTCTTCCACCTGCTGAACAACATCAACGACGTGGACACGGCGCTGACGTTCTACCACATCGCGGGCGCGTCCATCGACCAGCCCACGCTGCGCCACGTGGCGCGCACCGTCGCGCACATCCACCTCGATCCGCACGTTATTAACGTCGTCTTCACTATTTTTGATGAGAATAGTAAGTGGTTTTTACTTTAACAGAGGTACAATATAGCGTTTATTCGCTCAAAAAGTAGGTCGACTGGGGAAGTATGTACCTTACAGAATACAACAGCCAAATAACTTAGTGTTGTGTGTCTGCACATGAGTAAGGTCGCCACAGCTCATTGGGGAGGGGGGAGGGTCGGTAACGCTTGTTACGTTGTTGTGTCGGTAACGGGGGCTCCGCGATATTACAGGCCAAAATACATTTTTTAGGTAGACAAGTTCAGAAAATAAATCTAATTAAATAAATAATTCAAAATAGCTCATTGTATTACGATAGTCCAATAATTTTATTAATTTTAATGTAATGTTATAAAAATAATAATTTAAAAAATAAATTAAATTAAATACTCATAAACTATTCTTTGATTATTTTGGGGCTCCATCAAATATTTCGCTTTTAAAAAGGGGTCCGCAGATTTGCGGAACACCTAACTGTGTTGGCAGGTTTACTCAGATACAAAATAGTACCCTTCCACCGTGCTATAGATTCTTCACGGTATTTTCCTTCACCAGAAGCTCAAGCTCAATGGCTCGACGACTTATGAATAGTGAAAATGAATGAATTTTCTTCAAATACACCTTTTAGTCTCTAATTTAATCAACAATATTACAGATTACCTTAAAGTCGCAGTTGAAGTTGTCTAGTTAGAGAATAAAGGATGAATTTTCACAAGCGCCATCAGCTACGCATATTTATATCTGTCCCTGTTGCTAATTTAAATTAATTTCACAGTGGATGGCCAGCTCAGCAACCGCGAATTCGTAGCGGTTATGAAAAACCGTCTGTTGAGAGGACTGGAGAAGCCCAAGGACACAGGTTTTGTTAAACTCATGTATTCACTCATCAAATGCGCCAGAGACACTAAACCAGCCATATTGGACTTTTAAATAAAATTTGAATGTATAATCAATATTATAAGCGCCGAAAAACTTGCCTTGTAGGTACGTGCATTAGGCATATTTTGAATGATCCAAAGCATTATTTGTTATTTCTTTAAAATATTTTTTATCATTCGAATTTAATACAAGATAATTTATAAAAATGAAAGCACCATATTTATCTTATAAGAAAACTACTATTAGTTTTTGTAAAACATTTCCAATCTGTAAAAACTTCCTAAAAACTCTAACCCTAATGAAGTCGTAATTTGATTGAATAAACAATAAATGTATCGCTCAGACAATTAATGTTTCTTGATTCAAAGTCAACTCTTTTCACTATGATTAAATTTTCATTTGCGGTTGTCACTCAGATGGGGAAACATCAAGATATCTTTATTGGATGTAAGAAATGTTTTTGAAAGTAAGAATATAAGTTAGATAATCTTTATTTACAACAAATATGTACAAAATACAATCTAAATATAGAAAATTTCCTCAAGCCTGCCGCTGCTTCTGAAACGGAAAGGTTCCCAGAAGGCTGGCCGCGTTTCCTCTTTGGATAGCCAAGCTGACGCGTTGGCGGAAAAAACTCCCCGCCCGCTGATCTCCGGAGGTCTCGATTAATTATGATGACAAAGTGCGAGCTTCGGACCCCCACGGTCCCATGGTCTCGACCGCAAGAGGCATAAAAATATAATTAGGTCCAATCGATGCGTATTTTTTGAATTTTGAATTTTCCGCACTGGCCGCAGCTGCCCCTGCAGCTTTACAAGTCGCCGGTAAGTGAGATGGCGCGAGTGTATCGACACATGTGGCATCCCACACCAGCGACTTGCCGACACTCCAAGGGATCAAAGACATACCATCCGGTCTCTTGCCATCGCCCCGCGCAATACCGACTGGTTCCAGTACGGAAGGCAAGTTAGCGACAAATAAAGCCCTGCGGATAATGTCATTGATAGCTGAGTGCCGTGATATTCAACCAGCACTTAGGGAGGCCGAGCTCGTTGACGAGATCTCCGCAGCGGCAGCGATGAGGCTGATTGTTCCTGCAACCAAGACGAAGACAAATACACAGACTTAATGTTATACGGTCTAACATTGTCTCGGTATTTGTGGATGGAATAACTTGTAACCAGTGACCTGAGTCACTCTGAAATAAGCGCGCGCGGTCTGTATCTATAGAAAAGTTAGAAAGTAAATTTTGCCAAGTTTTTTCACAAAGAGGC
Organism: Achlya flavicornis; assembly: GCA_947623365.1. NCBI lineage: Eukaryota > Metazoa > Arthropoda > Insecta > Lepidoptera > Drepanidae > Achlya > Achlya flavicornis. The sequence goes on from OX392474.1 coordinate 6,869,695, forward strand.
TTGTCCCACGCTTTCTGAGAGTGATTCAAGGTCGGAAAATTTGTGCATGGACAAGCTGCTTGCCAGGCGTCTCTAGCATCGGACAGGGGAGAAGTGTTTTTTAATGTAAGAACCTTCACACGAATAACTAACACAACAAAAAAGGAATTAGCGAAATCGGTCCAGCCGTTCATGCGTGATGGCGTGACCAAGGGAAATAGGGATTCATTTTTATATATATAGATTATTTTAAGTGTACCTAGTATAATAAAGCTCTCATCTGAATTAATTCGATTAATGTGCAATTTATTAGACTGATAAATTATTTTATAATTAGTTATCTTTCAAGGGTGGTTTTGAAATAATAAACCGAAAAATATGTATTCCTTTTTTTATGAGCTTTTCATATTACATTTTATTTATAAATTCAAAAACAAATAAATAATAAGCGCATAATTTGACTATTTTTGAGGCTATCGGAATGTTTATTATTATTAAGTATTTTATAACTTAAATAGGTATATAGGTAAGCATTTATTATTTTCATCCTACTCCCATACAATTTACAGGATGGAAAATACGAACGGGATATGGTGGTAAATACCATTAAATATTGAATATAATAAAATTAGGTATATGAATGTTTATAATTATTTTTAAAAACAAGAAATACTCATTTGTGAAAAATATTAGTATATATTGTATGAGAGTACAATGAAAACCACCAAACTGTATATAAAAATAAATGCTACTTAGGTGGCAAACATACGGGCTTGCCTGATGGTGAGCGGTTACCACAAGAGAGGTATGGCATAACGGGTTCTCCCGTTCAATATTCGCAGCAGCCCGCCTGGGGAAGTACCTCCACCTTACAGACGATCGCAATCAAATAACATTAGTTTAATGTGGTGTTGTGTTCGCCAGAGATCTATGCGGAGAGCCCTTCCGATAGTTTTAGGGGACCTATATTATAGAGAAGTAACAAGTATTTTCCCTCCCGATGCCGGCACACCCGACGCCCTTAAACCCCATTACTACACTCCTTCGCGGTGCGAACACATTTGGACAGGCAGTGATATCCCTGGTGTTGCATGGTTCTATGAGTGGCATATAAAGTCCGACTCGCTCACTGAGCGTTCCGACCTTCCTTGGATGTATTTTTCATGGTTTGGGCCTTGAGCCATAACTGTTGTAAAAAGCCGGACCGCATAACTAAGTTTGGTTGTAAACGAATTTTGAAAAACTGTCCTAGTTAGAAGTTTCGTTCTATTATATACCTACGAAGCCCTTTCATATGATACCCCATTTAAAATTGTAGCCCTACTTTGAAAGTTCGGTTCCCCGTATCGGCCCCATTTGCAAGAAGAAAAGATTGGGTAAGCACTATTTAAAACTATTCCAAATTAAATTAATAGCATTAGTACTTGCTGAAATATACCGCTGTGACAGGCAGGCAGACGGGTGGAGTGGCCACATTAGGGTTTCTCTTTTACCTTTTTGGTTCGGAATCCTAAAAATAACCTATACATCTCTTCACACCATACTTGAAAAAGGGCTAGAGTAGTCGGTGTGCCGGCAGCGTAAGGGGCAACCAATTAAAATAAGTTGTTTTTTATTGATAATATAAATATAATTTTCAACACACTCGCTCGTAAAGTGACATTTATTGCACCGTTTTTAGTATCTTAATGCAGCTTATTACGCACTAGTGATTTTTACTTTACATTACCGCACAGTTTTATGATAGGTATAATCCCGATTATGATAAGTTTGTACCTAATTGCAAGTGATATGTGTGTAGACCAAACATTCTTAATTCAAACATGTAAAATAGATTGACAGCTCACACCTGTCAAAAAAAGAAAACTTGCGCGCCATATTTGTTAACGTTCTCATTGTGTAGATTTGATTATTATCAAAAAATCTACTTAAAAAATACAAGTTGTTTTTTTCCTCGCAAGTATGTTGAAAAACATCGTATGACACGCGTGTGCATTGATTATTACACTCTCAGATCACTTATCGCGTTCGCCTGCGCCTCACGCACTTAATACCGCCTCGAGTGTTAATAACCAACTTTGCACACATGTATCATAATGTACTATTCTATCTCCATAGGTTTCTATTCACAATATTATGCTGAAAAAGTAAATTGTACAGGATGGATGCCATAATAAATAGTAATAATCGTTATTTTTGTTAACTATACATACATTGAGATCTGAGGCCTTAGCACGAACCACTTTCGTATCGCCTTCGTAGCGTCGTCGTATCGAGTAGATGTCATTTTTGACAGAAGTTCTATCGTCTACTCGATACCTATTGGATACCTAGCTTGCGAGCTACGTTAAATTCGTCCAGAATTTTGATTCATATATTTCTGATTTTATTGGTACACAATTTTACAATATTTATTCCTAATAACATAAACTAAATTAAATAATCGGCTTATCTTATATTATTAGCTAACGAAATAAGGTATTATATTATGATTCCCATGTGAATGTTTCCTTTTTCACTATTTAAATATGATGAATGTGAAAATATTTTTGAACGAAAACCATTCTTAACTGTCAAACCAAAAACCGCGCGTAGGTAGTTTTTTTTTATTTCAGCAAAGAGTTATATGAATATTAAGGTTTGAATTTAGAACAATACTACAAGAAGATTGAGTCTTGTGACTCCGATAGTAATAAATTCGTCGATTTTCAATTCTAGATTTGTGTTTTAGCAGTTTTACGGGATTTCATTTAAAGAGTGGCTGAACTTGAACTATCGAAATTCCATTTAAACGCTTATTATAATTAAGTATATATAGGATGTTTCGAAATCAATTAAATCATGATTTTGCATCACAAGATTATTAATTCCGATGGAATATTTTCGAAAGATTATTAGAGTACTTAGTCATTAATTTCAATAGGTATAGGCACGAACTTTTGAGAATGTAGAATTCTTGACACGTCGAAGTAGTACACGTCGTAGTAGTTTAATATTGTAAATAATTGGTATAGGTAATTTCGAACAATTTACATAATTATCAAAGTTTAAATGTAAGCAAAATAAAATGGGTTTTCTTAAATATTTGAACTTCTCTTTAGTTTACCATTTAACATTACTTCCCAGAATTTGATACTTTTAAGTGACACTATGGGATGGCGCTATATACAGGGTGTGATTTTTTCGGAATCAATGGGTTCGATTCTCGGGTAGGAAATTATAAATTTTCGGATACTACTTAGTCAAATAAAACATGAGGCACCCCAATTGAATGTTTTAAATTTGAATAACTTAAATATCTACTTAATTAATGATTCACCATGTTTAGTTATGAGATTATAAATAAAGAAATACAAACTAAAAATCTTAATGCTTAAAAAAAACAACATATTAGAAAAAAAAAAACACTACGTGGGCTCTCACTGAAAAAAATACGGTGAGAAGGTTTACGTTAGCTGGCTTGCGAGTAGACGATACTATACGTTCCAATTTCAAATTATATACCAAACCACGTTTACGTAGCGTGACGTGAGGTTAACGTAGTTGTTCGTGCTACCGATTTAAACGTTTGACATCATTCGAATGACACATTCCCATACAAATTTGAGTTAACTCTCTCGATACGAATACGTTACGCTTGCGATAGATTTTCGTGCTAAGGCCTCTGCTTTTACATTTTTTTTGTGTTAGCGTTGCAATTGTATATTTATTCATTTGTTTTATTATGGAATAACAATTTGCACTTTACTGGTTTATTTGTGGTGTATTATTTATTACTAATGTATTTAATCTTTTGAAATAATTTTTACGCTCACATCGGTTTTACTGTAATATATTTATTTTATTATTTGAACATTTGCTTATATATAAATAGTTATATTTAGAACTCGAGATATAAAACGCTAAATAAGGTGTCCTATTTGTGTTTTTTTTAATAATAATAAAAGTATTGTATTTACATTGTTCTTTAACTCTTACCATTTCAATAGCTCAGTTACCTGAGTATAACTAAAAAAACCATATTATCCTATCTTTTTATTATTACTGGTGTATGAAAGATGAACTGACTTTCACCACGATTTTCTTCTATACTTAGAGTAGTTATACTTATTGTTTAAAAAACAGTTATTTTGGAAACTATTTTAAGCAAAAATAGTAACACAATGGAATCGTTTGCAATTTACAAATCTAATTATGTACAAAATGTTATCTTACTATCCTAACTAATATTGTAAATGTGAAAGTGATTAGTTTCAGGACTGTCAGGTAGGCTATGGCATGGAGACGGACATAGGCTAAATTTTATCCCGGCAATGCGGTTGACTCGGAGCGGAATAGGAGTTCAAAACAACAACAGAACATATGTAGTGTCTAATATGATAAGATTTTGAAATTTTCTGACAATTAATTTTTAGTAGGTATTTATACGAGTTCGTTGCTTCGATTGTTTATAAATGGGTGAATTCCATCGATCTAGAATCGAATGTGTTATGCACTGATGTCAATCAAAAATGAGTTCACTGTCCGTCACATTTTTTTAAAATATTCCATACTTTTCTAGAAATTGATTTGAAAGAGCCAACATTTCGGGAGCATTGAACTGCGTATCGTCTATGTATTAGACTAGGAATTGTTGCGAATATGTGTATTGGCCCAGAAACAGCGCGACCGGCCACGGCTTGTAAATCACTCGAAGCACAAACCGCCGAAGCGAAGCCGCGTCCGCTGCGTTCCCCGGCGCAAAAAATAGACATAGTTTGATGTTGCCCGGAATAATTCGAGATAATAGAATACGGCACTGACTGAGCAACGCTGTGGAAGTAACGACGCGACATCGCGCCCTCTGGTGAGTCTAACATGCCCTACAGTATGGCCCCCCCTACTCATTCCACGTGGTGTCTAATGTGAGCTTTTGTGTCCGGCCTCGTTCATGGGAACCGCTGATTTATAACGTAGATATGTTGCCAACCACCTACGTTCTTATTATGAATTTACATGTTGATGTAACACACATTCTCTGTACCCTATCTGTAGCATAACTCGGTGCATGTTTTTATCCAACAAGTTTCTTATGTTATGAAATTAAAACGATAATATTCTTCTGTAGGTGTTCTTTGAAGTGTAAAAAGTCCTCAATATGCCCATGTACCAGAGGCCACCCTTCTGGCGCGTCCCTCACCTGAGGAAAGACCCTGAAGATGAGACCAGGGACTTCGGTCAACGCAAAAGAATATATCAGGTATGACATAAGAATTTAATATCTGTGTTAATTAAATAAAAAGTGATCATTAAAAATAATATTGCGACTCAAGCCTGTAGGATGTAAATTAGACATCTCACAACATTTCTATTTTAATGTTGGCAAGCCTCATCAAAATTGGATCAGCCTAATTTACACGGTCAACCAAATTTAGGGAAACTGTCACAAAATAAGATGTTACGTTTAAATTATTTTCTCACGCTTTGTCTCTTCACACTCTGCTAAATTCAATTGTACAAATTCATGAAGCTTTTGATAATGATCTTAATATCATTTAAAATTATTATGTTAATTTAATACTACAGGGGGGACGATTTCCCCACTTTACATGCACTGTCTTTAATCACTAATAACTACCAACGCATTTTTTTACAAATTGGTAATTGCCCATCAATAAACAATCAACAATCAATGCTCATTAATAAATATTGGATTTTAATTTTCCTAGACCACCAGACTGATTCAACGGACACTACATTTGCTTGAGATTCTAAATATAAATTAACTAGCTGCCCGGCGCGACTTCGTTCGCGTGGTGCTACCCTACCCTGTGGTGCTACCCTACCCTATCCTACCCTACCCTGAGGTGCTACCCTACCCTACCCTGTGGTGCTACCCTACCCTATCCTACTCTACCCTGTTGTGCTACCCTACCCTATCGAACCCTGCCCTGCCCTGCCCTGCCCTGCCCTACCCTACCCTACCCTACCCTACCCTACCCTACCCTACCCTGCCCTTCCCCCTTCCCCCTTCACCCTTCCCCCTTCCCTACCCTACCCTACCGTCAAACACTGAGCCACACGCAAAGAGATTGACTCCCTGCCGTACGGCCCGTACCCGTGACGTGATTTTTCTGCTAATACTTATATTTTTAAACTCGTGATATCTTTTGAATGGAATGTCCGAATTGAATAATTCAAAAAGTTATATAAAGGTATTGAAGCAGTCTTGGATATGAAGTAATTTATTTTGATAATGATTAATACCAAGATACAAATAGAGAGACATTTATAGCGGCGGCATTTCAATAAAAAAATTAAAATAGAAAAACACTTATTGTGGCATAACTATAATAGTTAGACATATGGTATCGCGACACTTTTTGTAAATAATAATGTGTTCTGCAAAGTCGTAGTACATTGTTTTATTCTATCATCAATAGTTTTCGCAGCGCACGTGATGTAATGAATATTTTAGGTATTTTTTTTACACCTTGGGTTACATTATTGGAGATTTAGTAAGGATCCCTAATTTTTTTGAAAATATTATATAGCCTATGTCACCCGGGGATAGTGTAGCTTCCCAACAGTGAAAGAATTATTCAAATCGGTTCAGTACTTTCGGAGCCTATTCAATGCAAACAAACAAACAAACAAACAAACAATCAAATCTTTCCTCTTTATAATATTATTAGTATAGATTAATGAAACAAAATTATTGAAAATTGAAAATCATTTCTGGGACAATCACAATCCTCACATACGGTCTTCTGATCCCAAACTAAGCAGAGCTTGTACTATGGAAACCAGATAACCGATATAATACATATACTACTTTTTTTTGTAAATACATACTTAATATACATAATTACACCCAGACTCAAGACATACAGACATGTTCATGCACACAAATGCATGTCCTGTGTGGGAATCGAACCCACGACCTGCGGCGTGATAGGTGGAATCCTAACCAGAGTCTTAACCAACCACGCCAGCTGGGCCCTCAGTGGGCTGGGCTGGGTCGTCTGGAATACAATGTTTTTTTATTTCTTAAACAAACTGAACCGAAGGTACTTCAAAGCATGCATCCATTCCAATATAACATTATTATTTACACCCAACTGTTTCAATCTAATCAATGAACGGTAATAAGTATACTTCGTACGTCATTTTATTATCCTGTCGATGTTCTCGAAATCACCCGAAGTTCGCCAGCCCCTCTCGGCCACCCATTTGGCATCTTTATTATGTCCTTGATCTACTTTCCATTTTCCGGTCTTACCAAATGTTCTGTTTAATATAACTTTATGATCTTCATATCTTCATGATTGATTTAAGATCGAACGAATCCTCGTATTAAGAAAATAAATCAATTCTATCAGACGTTTTTACTCATAAACTAAGTTTTACTCGGAGGAGAAATTGTACAGAGATTTCCCACATGAGTGTTAAGTGTAATGTAAATTAATTGTAAAGTCATTTGGAAGACAAGGTTAAGCTCGCATCCAAAAAGCTTGGAGTGCTCAACAGAGCGAGGCAGTACTTCACATCGAGGCAAAGGCTGCAACTTTATAAGTCGCAGGTCCGGCCTCATATGGAGTACTGCTGTCATCTATGGGCGGGAGCACCTGGATAGCTTGGGCCTTTAGACTCGGTCCAGCGACGTGCCACTAGAATTGTTGACGAGCTCACAAGCGGTTTAGAGCCCCTCAGTCTGAGGAGAGACTTTGCCTCCTTATGTGTGTTCTACCGCTTGTACAACGGAGAGTGTTCTAAGGAATTGTATGACTTGATGCCCACGGCTACCTTCCACCATCGCAACTCTCGCCATCGACGGGGAATCCATCCACACACATTGAAACCAGAACTGTTTCGAACTGTGCGGGCTAAAAGGAGTTTTCTTCCGCGGACGCTCGGACTGTGGAATGAGCTCCCCGCCGTGGTTTTCCCAATGGAGTACAGCATGGGGTTCTTCAAAAAGGGCGTGAAGAGGTTTCTTCAGGGTCGGCAACGAGCGAGTGATACCCCCGGTGTTGCAATCGTCCATAGGCTACGGTAACTGCTTACCATCAGGCGGGCCGTATGCTTGTTTGCCACCTCAGTGGTATAAAAAAAATACTAAGTAGGCAACTAGTCTTAACCCTACTCTAAAGGGGATTTAATCCTTAAATTTAGTTAAGCTACCTTCTACCTAAAGAAGAAGAGTCACGCACGGCCCATACAAAAGGTATCCAGACCCCGATATGAAAGAGACTATTTTTTTAATTTTATGAAGTATAACAAAAATATTAAATTTTTATATTCAATATCAGTGGCTTGCATAAAAATATATTGCCTTGTTGTTTTTCTTTAGTTGAAGTATTAAAAAGTAAAAGTTATTTTCATCTACTTCTGCTAGTACACCCATCGAGTTTGGGCTCATTAGAATTGTTATCAATTAATAATTGTAATTCTTGGTGCTATTATTCGTTCCGCTTAAACTGAACAGGTTACCTAACTAAACACTTACCCCATTATTAATAAATAAGGTTTAAGTCAGTCCTGTAAAACCCCGGTATTAAGATAGCCCCAGCCCTTTTTGTATGACATTAGAAAGTGACGGATATATTTAAAACCTAGGATTTACCAGACTTGACTTACACCCAAACTTACACCTTATTTATTAATAAGGGGTTCGAGTTTAATTTTGCAATTTTATGCTTGCACAACCTACGTTCTTATTTGGAAGTATTTATATTATCTATGTTTCTAGTCAAACCCGAATTAAGGATATAAGAGGTTAAACTTGTTTTTCCTGAGGGCAACAGGATCAATATTTTTAGCTGGGTAAAACTACTTCATTCTAAGCATTCTAGGACCAACTGACGTAGCTAGCGTCTAGGCTACGGTAACCGCTTATCATTAGGCGGGCCGTATGCTTCTTTGTTACTTTAATTATTTATTAGCTGTCACCCGCGGTTTCACCCGCGTTCCCAGGATGAAAAGTAGCATATAGCAGTCAGGGACAATGTAGCTTCCTATTAGTGACAGAATTTTCAGAATTGGTTCAGTAGTTTCGATGATTGCCTACAACATCCTAACTTACAAACATTACCTTTTTTTTTTTTTTTTATACCACTTAGGTGGCAAACGAGCATACGGCCCGCCTGATGGTAAGCGGTTACCGTAGCCTATGGACGCTTGCAACACCAGGGGTATCACGCGCGCGTTGCCGACCCAGCAGAAATCTCTTCACACCCCTTTTGAAGAACCCCATGCTGTACTCCATTGGGAAAACCACGGCGGGGAGTACCTCTTTATAATATTACTGTAGATTTATTTATTAGGGAAATCAAGCTATACATAAGTAGTTAAACAATATATGAAAAAGAATTATACGATCTGAAGCATTTTAAAATCTCACTAGTACAAGTTGGGTGAGCAGAAGCAATAAGAAATGATATCAAAAACCAGTGGTACCCTTTAAAAATGTTGTTTTATAATAAATTAAATTCATATATATCGGGACATTACATTACATATGTATTACGGTATATTACAGCACGCAACAGATTCATTAATTTGAAAAACCTATGCGTCTCATAATATAACCAGATAATTTATGTAGGTCGCGGCTAATGTGTTTGGATTGTGTGAGTAAATAAACATGGACAGCGCAGCGGTGCGCTGCTGGAACAGCTGGAAATCTAGTCTTAAGTTTATCCTCCGGTTTCCGTTAAGTGAATTAGGTCGATTACGAAGGCAGGGTTACATGCAAGCGGTGCAAAACCAACAGCGGGCGGGGGAGGGTGTAGATTTGTGGTGAGGCGGTCAGGCTAATTTTGCTCGCACACACAACGTCGCGTCTAGCCGCCGTGCTCGCACATTACGCGCAAACGAGCGCGTGCACGCGCAGTGCATCGGACCCTCTCCCCGCGCCATGGGGCGACTGCATACGTTCGTGGTGACGCTTCGGCGGGAATGCCGCGACACCAACTGGGGGCTTCGCCTCGTGGGTGGTGCGGATCTCGCTACCCCGCTCATCGTCACAAGGGTATCTACCATCTAATCGTTTGGTTTATAAGTCGTTCCTTACGTCAACAATGGATGCCGGTGTAAACAAAACTGCGCTAGAGTTGCGCACATCAAAGTCCATACAATCCTTCGTTCTCGTAAATAATAGGATGATAGATAACATACTCGTACTTATATTCTGCTACTGATAGGATAAACGATACTTTATGGTAGGTATGCAATTAATATTTCCAGTATAATAGGAACATATTAGTGATTGATTGCCGAGGTTTTTTTTTCACTTCCATAATTTGTGTTTTTATAGACGTGACTTAAATCCTAAGAGAGTTTACTGATAACCACATGCCGACTATAAAGAGCTTGACTTTGGCTATTTTTACATATCAAGTGTGTAGCTGTTTTTAAATATCGGGGAAAACGACACAATTCTCGAGAGATTATCTAGAACATCAAATTTCTAGAACGTTGTCGTCGATGTCTCTTTATATCCGATGTATTCTGGGATATGAATCGGTCACCCGACGTTCGACAGCTGCCGGCGGAGACGACTTGACCCCATTCATCATGTTCTTATAAGTTTTGTAGATGTCCGCATTTGACTCCATAATTTTTAAGAATTTTGGACTATCGTGTATCGTTTTTCTGAGTAGAAGTCTGTCGTCCGCCCGCAATTGTATACATTTTTTTTTTATCATCATTAAAACATCTTCAATATTTTAGGTACCTACTTCTCCCGTTCATTTTCCGGGTACAGGTGTGAGTTTGCTGCCTTTATTTATTTTGCCTGTCTGTTCTATTCTATCATACTTTTCATGTTGGGTTTTAATTTAAATATTTATTACTTATCCAAAGCTTGTACTATAAGGAGGCTCAAACTATTGATCTTGCATAACAATTAGGTCACAGGCGTAGCCGATTTACCGACCTTAAATAAGTACCTATTCTGAAAGTGTTTAGGTACTTCATTCGGTCCTACTAATTTGGTACATTAGATATGTAAATTTATCTTGGTACCGCGTCTATCTTTAAGATTAAATGGTACACATTCCTTGAAACATGATAAATAATTTGGGCAATAAGATGGAGTGAATCTGCGGGTCAAAAGTTAGTTATTTTGATCATACACCGTTTTAACCATATAAACTGCTATAACTGAAAGTTATTTACATATCTAAGGTCCCATTGCTTTTAATACGGGTGGGAGTGGGAAAATATTTTGGGTAACATAATATTGATCCAATAGTGGGTGTAGAAATAACCTTTTATTTAATAAAATGTTTATTTTACTTAGTTTATTATTCGAAGCATGGATATCTCATGAGTCAGACGAGTGTTGTTGTAGCATGTAGCCAGAAGCGTGAGCGTAGGTTTAAGTTTATTTATATCGAAATTACTATAATCTTTAGGCTAGTTCTGACATGCGTATTTATTGAGTCAAATAATAGATTGCCTTATCAATATTCTTTGTATATAAAATTACGCACGAACTTATATTACCTACCTGGGTAACTGAACGAAACAATATTCTATTTATTTTTAACCGAATAAAAAAAAGGTGGAGGATCTATGTTCGGCGCGTATGTTGATTTGTCTTATTAGGTACATGAGTTGGTTTAAGCCAATTCTAGCAAAACCCAGATTTTAAGATAGTCCCGGCTCTGTTTGTTATATGACGTTATAAAGTGACGGATATATTTAAAACTTGGGTTTTGCTAGGCTTGCTTTATTTATTTTTTCACTGTGTATGGGCCCGAGCTCGACCGCAATCTCACCATGGTAAGTGTTGATGTGGCCGTGTGAAGGTGGTAAGTACACAAAGCCGAGAAAGAACTGGCTCTCAAGTGCAGCTGACGGAACACCGATAGTTGCTAGACGACAGACTTTCAACTTGAGGGTGGTAGCCAGCCAGGTGGGTAGGGACTACAAAGTATACCCATCCACCGTGCAAAAAAAACTTTAAACCATCTCACGTAATAAGAGGTTTAATCGAAAGGAAATAAGAATTTCATAATAGTATATTATGATACACTAGCTGTTCCCCGTGATTTCACCCGCGTTCCCGGGATAAACAGTGGCCTATAATATTTGGGGATAATATTATAGCTTCCTATTAGTGAAATAATTTTTCGAATCCGACTGTTAGTTCCAGAGCCCGTTTAAAGAAACAAAAATAAAAAATAACTCTCCTTTATTATATTATAGTATAGCATATAGTATGGTAGGTATAGATAGATAGTATAGATGTGTGCAAAGTTGGTAATTACAGACGAGGCGATAAGTAAGCTGAGAGTGTAATGATCAATGCACACGCTTGTCAAACGACTTTTTTCAACACACTTGTGAGGAAAAACACAGATTTGTATTTTTTAAAGTGGATTTTTTGGTAATAATCACTGAGAACGAACAAATATGGCGCGCAAGCTTTTTTTTTTAACAGCGTTTAAATTAAGAATGCTTGGTCTATACACGTATCACTTGCAGTGAGGTACAAACTTATCATAATCAGGATTATACCTATCATAAAACTGTGCGGTAATGTAAAGTAAAAAGCACTAGTGCGTAATAAGCTGCATTAAGATACTAAAAACGGTGCAACAAATGTCACTTTACGAGCGAGTGTGTTGAAATATCTATTATCTATACATATAATAAAACTGTAGAAAAGTCGTGTCTGTACATTGAATATATTTACCAAAAACTGATTGGGGGTGATGTGGAATGACTAAAACAATACATAATTAACATTTAAAAATAAATTGTCTGTCTGTCTGTCTTTCTGTCTGTCTGTTTGTCTGTTTGAACAGGATAATCTTCGAATCCACTGAACGGATTTGCATGGGGTTTCCACAGGGTGATTGAGCGTGGCTTGGCGCTTCAACTAGGCTTTGTTTCATCAAAATCGGCTCACGGGAAAAAAAGATATCTCAATTTATTTATTTACAGGCCGTCTCACGGCTATGAGACACAGAGAGAACTACTAGATGGCGTTGTCTTTTTCCTGAATCGCGCTATGGTTTCGTTCTCACAATTTTAAGACACGTTCAATGATTTTAACATAATTTTTTCGGTTGATGAGAGCCATCAGCGCTCTCCCGTTTGACCTTTTAGTTTAGTTCACTACAAAAAAAAAGCTTGAATGAACAAATAAAATAAGTACAGCTGCATTGATAATCGCCTACACAGATAAGCCCTCGAGGCTTCCGTGCAGGCTATAAAACATAAATGTAAATTGTAATAATATGGTAAATAAATATATTTATAAAAAAAAAAAAATTGACTAACTTATGAAAAAGGCTTACCTAAGTAAGAATCGAACCTGCGTAACTTCACGATGTGTTCTCATTTAAAGTTCTTTGCCTACTTATGGGCATATGGCATAGCTCTGGGTCGAGTTACTATTCCCACTGTACCACCCTGGTGATAAAAGGTATCCTATTTTTAACCGACTCAAAAAAGAAGGAGGAAACTCTAAGTTGGACGCGTATGTTATTTTTTCATGTATGTTCATCGATTTCTCAAAAACGACCATGAACAATTCAGATATAATGAAATTGCTTGACAGACTAAGTGGGAAATAGAAAACAAACAGAACACAAATAAAAATAAAAAAAGAGACCAGCAGTTCACAAAGAGAATATAGCTGATCTAATTTTCTGCCAGTTGGTAGTGTGCCCAAACTTCGCAGGCGGCGGGTGATGCCATTATGTATGGTGATGCTAATCTTCTAGCTGGAGTATTCGTCAGCCCTTTGGCTACAGGAACCGTCAATCAGACGCCTCGATATGTCGCGAAAAATACAATGAGCTCTAGGACATTAATGTCAGATGGACCTCTTATCATCGTTACGCTTCAAGCCACTCGATATACGAATAGCTAACACGAGAGCTCTGGCAAGAGCCCTATGAATGATGTCATTAAAGTCGGAGTGGAGCGGAATCCTGCCTATGCTTTTTACGCACGATAGTGAGTAGCCAGCCTGATCGACAAAAGTACCATACTGGTAGCCATATAGGCATATATAGGGCATATAAATAGTTACACTTACGACGAAGACAGGACAAATAAAAAACTTGCTGTTCGTCTGATGGCAAGCAGTTAACGTAGCCTACAGACGCTTGCAACACCAGGGATATCAGTCACGCTTTACCGAATCTCTCTACACACCCTTCTTGAAAAAGTGTTTGAAGGTTGAGAGGAGTCTCTGTGCCGGCAGTGGTGGGTATTATTTGATGCCTACCACATACTGGTCTCCTACACCCAGCTCTGGCGACCTTACTCACCGCAGGAACACAACTGCGATGTAAGGGGGAGGAACCTCCCTACTCGAGCTGCTCCAAATTGATAACGAGAGAACCTGCTTGCAGCCAGAGTCCAATTTCTCTATCAAGTGGTAACGTTTCGGGAAATCATTTCTTAACGTGTCTATACCTACTCTATGAGGCATCTACTTTGCCACTAATTTTAAGTATAGTGCTTGGGATATCGTTATTAGTGACTGGTATTTCGTTTTTATTTGGGTTCCGAACTAAAAAGCTAATAAAGGAACCCTTATGGTGTCAGTTAGTCTGTCTGTTCGACTGCTACAGCGGGAGGTATATTTCAAAAACCAGTAATGCTGTTGATTTAAAATTTGGAATAGTTATAAATATTGCTTGCAAATAAATATTTTTTTACTTTTACGGTTGTAAAGGTGAACAGAGTGGGCCCTGCAATTTCAAAGCAGGGCTACAAATTTAAGTGAGATATCATGTGAAAGGGCTTTATTTGTACATTTAAAAACATGTTTCTATTATTTTTTAAGACTTTTTGACTGTTGATGAATAATTCCAATCTTCGAGGTTCGCAATGCGAAAAATCTGGAAAAGGTATAGGAAAAATAGAACAATGTTTAATTATGCGGTCCGGTTTTAAACAACAGTGATGGCCCAATCCAATAAATATACGTCCAAGGAAGGCCAGAGCCGGCTTTATATAAAAGATTAAAATTACTCATTTAAAAAGCAAAGTCCTGGCTGATTGATGATTGATGGATGGGAGCACGTGGTCCTCCACCAGCCGTCGCCGCGCCGCGCTCCCATCATCGCATTGGCCACCGAGTTCACAAGAACAATTAGGAATCTTCACGAAATTAATATCTTAGCGTTTATTACGCGAACAAATCTTATAGTCTACGCGAGCGAAGCCGCGGGCAAAAAGCTAGTTATTAAATAAATTTCTTACCGGATACCTAAACCTACTATACCTACCTTGTAAAAGATAGCTTGATCTCTGCGATAGTTGTTTGAGTCATATGAAAATTAAAGCTTTACAATAAGGTTCATATGTTTAATCTGTGGTTGATTTTATGATGATACAGATAAACCGTATGCTAAAGCCATAAGGTTAATTTTCATATGACTCAAGCAACTGTCGCAGAGATCAAGCTATCTTTTACAACGTATACCTAAGGAAAAGTGTATCCGCTAAAGAAGATTTTGCTTAATACAACCACTAAGAGGAACATACAGTTTGTATGAAACATTATTGTGGAAAGGAATATTGATTATTTCCATGTTAAATGTTAACCATTTCCGTTAAAATACTAGCACTCACTCACTTCTAATGATTAGTTATTTATAGGATGCGATAATCAAGGACGAATACCTACGTGCATTATGAATATAGGTACCTACCATTACACACACATTACATAATAGAGCAAGCAACATAATTTTTGGTTATTGGGTATTGTTCTGGGTTATGTTATAGTTAGTGTTCTAATCTAAATACAGTTTTGGTCAATTATGAAGATCTTGAAACACAAATTTAAAGTTCTTGAAAAAAATTACGAAATTCATCATCGGTTCGGCTACATCCATTACAAAATAGAGCAAGCAACATCTTCTTCTCAGTCGGGCACTCTTGTCAGAGGGGTCGTGCAATGGTTGCTAAAGATGGTGTACATGGAGGGTCTTCAACGCCAATGTTCTCCTTGACTAGGGTTACTGCTTTTGCAATGCTTCTCCATTTTTGATTAGCAAGCAAGCAACATAATGTTTGATTGTTGTGTTCATAAATTCTGTCCTGGGTTCTGTTATACTAATTGTTCTGATCTCAATAATCTGTTGGTCAATTTTGAAGATCTTTAAAATCATAAAGTTCTTGAAACATTCGTGATTCAACAAAATTCATCATCATTTTTTTATACCAGTAAGGTGGCAAACAAGCATACGGCCCGCCTGATGGTAAGTGGTTACCGTAGCCTATGGACACTTGCAACAACCAAGGGTATCACTCGCGCGTTGCCGACCCTAAATACCTAATAATATACCGAAGTTTAGAATAACTGACTAAGTTATACTAAAATCATAGAAAGAAAGGGTAATATACCTATATCAACTCTATACAATTACTACATCGCTTTCGTAAATTGATTGCGTTTTCAAGTTGTCTACAGCATCTGTTTCCTTTTATATTAAGATGCACTTAACATTTATCTGGCCGACCTTGATTCCCATAAATCTTTTAATCGGACCACAGCCTTGAGTCCATTTTCTTTAACGTTGCTATTAAAATGATTTGATTACTTCCTTTACATGTGGGAGCCGTCTATCGATAGCTTCCAATATTTAATATGTGATCGTGATGGAAAATAAATGTGGTTCTTTAAAAAATAAACATGTCGAATATTGAGAGTAGTGGATTACAATATTCTTGTAAGTATGTAATCAAATAACTTTTTAAATATATACATTCGATTCTATAGCTCTGCCTACATATTCCAACGTCCTATCTGGGGGCACTCCCGTTACGTAGTAACTATTTAGCGATGCTATTTAGTTATCTGTGCTCCCGTGCCCCCGTCAAGACGAGCCAAGCGGGCACTACCTATACTTTTCTCGAAGCGCTTCGTCGTTTTTTGAACCCTCATAACTTGGATTTGGATTATACCAGTTAATTATTTCAACCAATGACGCGCACGCGTTACGACGCGACGATAACCATCCGTGGGCCCTGATTGGACGAAATTAATTAATGGTGTTCGTTACGATTACCACCAAAGTTACGCGGTAGAGCCCATAAACAGAATTCTCGGGATATGATGCCAATAGTGGACTTATTAAACATTTTTTTTATACCACTAAGGTGGCAAACAAGCATACGGCCCGCCTGCTGGTAAGCAGTTACCGTAGCCTATGGACGCTTGCAACACCAAAACATAATAATATAACATAACCTGTTTTAAAGCAAACCTATAGGTTTAAAAATAGCCTCGTCTCTTTTCTTATATGGCGTTAGAAAGTAACTGAGTGACTGGTTTTACTAAACTTGCATTAAATCATCTTTTGTTATAAGGGGGATAAAGTTTCACTTGCATAGCTCTTAGGGCGACTTGCAGCTTTTACTTAAATCACGATTTAACTCAAAATTGTATAGTTTAGATTTTATTGATATCTAAAAAACCCCGATTTCGTCACTGACTCACTGATGATCACCAAAATTCTTAAGGTACTTCCTGAAGTCCTAGAAAGCTGAAATTTGGTATGTAAGCTAGTATTAGTACGCAAACAACAAATAAAGTCTAAAACTTGGAACTTTTTAATAGCACAACATAGCTTTTTTATAACATAACTATTTCAGGCTGGGTTAAAATTTTGCCGATTAATAAATTCGTAGTTTGTAAATGCCAGTTACTTTGGCAACAAACAACTCCTAGCGCTGTCTAATTTATGAGAACATTAAGTAATTTAATGGTTTAATTATGTCAGTTTTTAGGAAGCGCTTAACATCTAGTTTCCATAGTACAAGCTCTAGGTAGGTACTTAGTTTAGGATCCGGCCATGAGTTGACAAAGCTTTTTTAGCTAATTTCGAATTATACCAACCTGAAAAGAAATAATAAAAAAAAAGTTTTTTATTTCTACCAGCCATCTCATCCTTTATTTATAAATCAATGACGTTACATTACACGTTAAGGCAGCAATTTTCATGCGCCTTGTTCAATCTGATTTTAATGACGCAAGAGTTTAACGCGTCAGCTGCGTCTGCTTTGCGGATGGACAATCGCCAACTGTAATGTCTCAAAAATTCAGTCCGCTCAAACTAATGTGAGCTCAAGCTCATCGAATCTTCTGTATAGGATTTTTTGTCGGACAGGCGTTCGCTGATGGATAGGAGTAAATATAGTTACATGTCCTCGCCATTGACTCGAGGAAGTGTGATAGATTTGCGCAGGTCGTGTCGTCGCTGAGACGTGGCCTCTATCCGATCTATCAGTTGTTTTAAAAAAAATGACAGGTTGGCGCGGCGACGCCGCTGCATTTAGCTTGGCTTCAGGCCAAACTTAGTGCATACGTCCCGCGAATTCCCCTCTTATCTCGGCCGCAAGGTCGTCCCAACTAACTATGTACCGTCTGCCCCCTGCATAAGATTAAAGGACATCTAGGAAAAAATCCTTATATTTTATTATATAGATATCACAGAACTCCGATTTTATACGTCAATCGCTGGCTTGCTTAAATCTATTGCTTTTATCACGACGGAAGTAAACTACAAATATTTCAGTTAAAAATTAACGGACACCAAGACATGTAGACTAATTAATTAATTTATTTTGTGCTAATATTAACTAACATCAATTTAATGTGGCGTAGTTAATGTTCAGTTGTTTACGATAATACCCTTGAAGACGACCGAACGTGTTGGACGCTCCGTTCAAACTTCAGAATGTCACGGTCTGTCCACTCAACTTTCGTGGCAGCGATGTGACATTAAAATACGTTATAACACGTGTAACTAGGCCAGCACAAATTGCTGCTGATTTCACTTTCAAATTATTTTCATGCATAAAGTTTATTTTGACTTCAAAGTTGAGTAATTTCAGCGGCCCCATAAATCAGCATGAAAACCAAATGTCTTTGAAGGCAAAGTGCAAAATACATTCCAATGGTTGAACTTCAATCATCACTGTATTACTTTCTTGAATAAATATCAATATTGTTGTGTTGCTCACTGGTGGGAGATGTTTGAACTTTTGTAGGATATTTTATTGGGAATGGTTTCCCGTTGGAATTGCTATAATTACAATACCGGTTGAAATACACTCAAGGGCAGTCAAGGGTTTTGAACAGTTTTCGTGTCTCCTTAGTTGATGCTATTAGTTAGCCCGGTTTATTCCATGACTCACAGTGATGTGTGAGACGAAAACTGGATCTCATTTGACCCTATATTATGTCAACCTAGTTTATAAATAGGTACCTCTTATTTTGATTATTTACTGACGTAGAATATTATATTTTCAGGTGACACCAAGCACTCCTGCTGGCAGGGATCTGGTTCGCGGTGACATCATTACGAAAATTGACGACTATGATGCGCGCGACCTGCGTCATGAAGACGCACAGAACCTCTTCAAGAATGCTCCCAACCAGATCAAACTTGTTATTCAGAGGTATAGTATTTCACAATTGTGTATATAAAACTGCATATAAAAAAGATAGAGAGAAAGATGAGAGAGAGAGATTATTATAATTTATGTAAACGGCAAAACTGCACTTGCCACCTAATAATATTAAATAATTATTTTCAGATCTATTAATTTATAGCGGCAATATTCTGCCGCAAAATAATATAAAGTTAAATAAAGGTGAACCTTTCAAAGTAAAAAATAATACGCTGAGAAATTACTTTAAAAAAATACTTCTGAATGATCCGTTCAACATCTGAAATTAAGCATGAATTATATCAATATTCCATAACCATAAATTCATGCGAGACTGCTTGTCGGATATTAAATAAATTAAGAACTCACATAGTAAATGTACTTACAAACACACTTAATAATTATTTGTTAAAGAGGGGACATCTCTCAATTTTCCCAGTGTCTATATTTGTTGAACGTAAAGTATAATGTGACTGTAGGGGTGGATCGAGCGCTCATCTGTACTCAGTGCCGCGCACTGTGGGCAGCTATGTAGGCCGAGTGCCCACGCCCACCTTCTTTCACGAATACGCTGAGTAAGACTTGCATCTAGGTGTCATATCCGTTGCCTGCACATACGTGTCCATGATTGCGCGATGCTGAATCAAATACACTTATGTCTAATTGAATTCCCTGGCTATCTACCAATGAGGAGTATTCAGTAGCGATAGTGGTCATTCGTTACTATAAAATCTATAAATGTAATTATTTAATAATGATTCATGATAGAGTTGCATATTGAATTGCTCTGTTTCCAAACACTTTGCCTTAGCAACATTACGTTTATATTGAATATATCATTTTTTTTTTTATTTGTCCATGTATACATTTTGGAGTT
The DNA here is from genome assembly GCA_947623365.1 of Achlya flavicornis. Taxonomy (NCBI): domain Eukaryota; kingdom Metazoa; phylum Arthropoda; class Insecta; order Lepidoptera; family Drepanidae; genus Achlya; species Achlya flavicornis. Next base: position 6,889,964 of record OX392474.1, read on the forward strand.
TTTGATGGATTAAAGTTCAGTGTAAAGAAAATCAACAGCATTTGATATCTACGTTTAATATAATATATTCATAGTTAAGTTTGAAGTAAAAGATGTATGCACAACCAAATACTCCTTATTTTATTTACATTTGATTCAGCATTACTTGAATAATTATAATTAGCCCGTCTGTAAAACTCCTTTTGTATCTATTATGCTCGTATATGTATTAAATTATTCTATAAAAAGCAGCTCGCGTTTCTTCTAGCATGTTTAGTAATATACTTGCAGAATATAAATACTTATTAGGTGTTTATAATGAAACTATTACTCACTCAGTGTCAATACTGTATTGAAACAGTTGATAAAATAATTCGAGAATGTTTCAACAATAAAATGTACTACACAACCAGTTAAATGTATGTCATTTGTATACATCCAGTGTTCAATGCATGAAAAATCTACCCGCCGTAGTAGGCCAGTATGTCAATTTTCACAGAAAATGTTTCTTCTCGTTTAGTACCTGCATTTACATGTTCGAAATCCTATTGATGTTGATTGTCTGTATAAAAAGCGTTAACACAATCAATTGACCAGAAAATAAAATACTTAAATTGGCCACTTGTTGAAATACGTAGCAGTTCTAATTTAATACAAATAATTAGTTCTTAATTTTGCCGAAATATGACTTGAGTCTTTTCTGGTTAGTTAATATGATTGTGTTAACTCTTGGTCCATGATTACATATGTCAGTCATATTCACAATTCATGGTGTGTATAGGGACATGGATCGTGAAGGGCAGAGATCTTCGGGAACGCCGATCGCTCCACGATCGCCCGTACCATTTGTCAATGCACCACCGTACAGGTAATCATATTATCATTTACATTATCTTTACAATACATATTTTAGCAACGGTAACAGCGGCTTTTGACTGCTTCAAAACGCAATAACGCAGACGCGTCTCAAACGGGCCAGTTGTCGGGGTTGGTGAAACCCTTAGCTATCACGCTGCAGGTCGTGGGTTCGATTCCCACCCAGGACATGCATTTGTGTGCATGAACATGTCTATATATCCTGAGTATGGGTGTCATTATGTATATTAAGAATGTATTTACAAACAAAAAGTAGTATATGTAATCAGTTATCTGGTTTCCATAGTACAAGCCCTGCTTAGTTTGTGATCAGATAACCGTGTGTGTGTAAAATGTCCCAAATTCAAATTCAAAAAGAATTTATTCAATTTAGGCCCTGATAAGGCACTTATGAACGTTAACAAATTACTCTACATCGGTGCCAAATACAACTTGAACTGAGAAAACTCCGGCAAGAAACTCAGCAATTTTTTTTTAAATGTGTACTTACAACTATTACAATTTTTAAAATATATATAACAATAGCCTGCGAAGCAAACAATTCATTCAAATGCAGTCTTGTCATCTACAAAATCAGAAATAATATAGTACCCTTTTTTGCATAACATCTGTTTTACTATCTTTTTGAAACTATGTATAGGTAGCTCTTGGATTTCTTTGGGTACTTTACTAAAAACGTATACATTGCCCCTTGAAAGAGTTAAGGACTTTGCTGAGCCGAGTTAAAGGTACAGCAAAGTCCACTCACCACAGCACAAACTGTGCTTATTCCTAGTGTTCAGACTGTGAGTGTCGCTATTCTTAGGTAAGTTATTTATGTTTTTCCTCAGATGCATAAGATTTTCATATAAGTACTGTGACGACACTGTCATTATATTAATAGATTTAAACTTGTCTCTCAAAGAATCTCTAGGTTTTATATATTTGCGTTATAGTTATAGATATATATAGATATAGTTATAGGTATGCGCGAACAGCCTTCTTCTGCAGTATAAAAATCCTATTGATTTCGGCACCACTACCCCAGAGGAGGATACCGTAAGAGATCAAACTGTGAAAGTAACTGAAATAAACTAATTTTGCCGTAGATTCGTCGGTGAGAGCGCGAATTTTTCTCACTGCATAAGCTGTAGAACTAAGTCCATTCACCAATTTACAAATGTTAGGGCTCCATTGTAACTTAGTATCTAGAGTGATACCTAAAAATTAAATTATTAAAAGAAAGAAAAAACCCGACTGCGTAAAACAAAAATGAACTGAAAAGAGAAAAACAAGCTTTTTAATCTATAGAATTTGGAATATAACTTGAATGTTATAAGGTCTTGCAGTCGGGGACAAACCAATAACCTAAGTACTTATGTGTTTTTTTTTTATATTTGTTTATCTCCGACTGCAATACCTTATAGCATTTAAGTTATATTCAAAATTTTATAGATTAAAGAGCTTGTTTTTCCTTTTTCAGTTTATTCAATAAATCATGTCACATATACGAGCTATTGTTTTTCAGTTCCACCATTCCACTTCATTCAAGAATCGTCTCTAGATTTTTTTTTATAGTTTCAGTGTCTGTTACATTTACTTACTAACATGTGTTTCATGTCACAGTCGTCACACTTGCCAAGAGAATTAACAGAAACATTCACACACTTAGTAATAAAAATACCTTTAATTTTACATTCTCTTGAAACTTGTTATTACAAGTTTATTATTATAAAGATAGGTTCGATATTAAACACATAACTGGCCTTCATAACATCAATAATATAATAGGGGCTAAACTTACATCTGGAGTACAGAAAAACAAACCAAAGTACATCAAAATTCAATTTAAAATCTTTTATTCAAACAGACCTTCGCAGACACTTATGAAAAGTCTGACTCTAATACCGTTTTATAAATAAATAAATAAATAAAATAAGATGAGATGATAGGGATATCTGGCTTAGGTTTGCCGAATATCCGGTATCCGGCTAAATGTTTCATCTCCAATATTATGGTTCCCTTTTCACACGTAATAACAACTGTACTTAACTTTCAAGGACTGTCGAGGCCAGAGTGAATAAGTTTCTTCTGGGTAAGCGTGTTCCTTCTTAGGCTTCGTCATCGGCCCCGTATGGGCGGGTGACGAAATGCAAGCCCATTTAATAAAAAAAAGCAGCAATAAAGTTACACAAAGAATAATTTAAAGTACATGAAACAATATTAATAGTGTTTTTCCCTCAGGACACCAAGCCCAAGGCCAGCAGCAGCTTGGCGCGGGCCGGAATCTCTTCCGCGAAGCACCCCAGTCCCGCCGCACTACACACAGCCGCAGTACACACAGCCGCAGTACCCGGTGAGGTATGAAGGGGAGTACAGAACCCTCATGCTGTCACCGAGCTCTACACGCACCGATGATACTGTTGATGAGTCTTTACAGAGTCAGGTTAGTACGACGTTTTAGCTGCTTTGCTTTGCTCTTGGAATACAAAGTACACTAATGGCGCTGTGAGCTGTAGACCTCGCGAGTCTCGATAATTATAGGGAATCCCTTTGTCGATTCAGTTCTTGGAAATATTTGAACTAAAATGGAAAATGCGGAGTATTTTGTAAAAAATCCAGAAAAGGAATCTCACAAAAATTTACGGGAATCGGTTGAGAAATGCGATCTGTATAGGAGAACAGGCGGACATCCGGACAGAAATACGAAAGCATTTTTGCACAAGCTGAAACGGAGACGCTTCGTTCGGGCTTCGTGCTCGCTCGGTCAATAACTTTGTTGTTATTTTTACCATGGATCGTATCGGCTGTGTTTGACTACAGTCTATTGTGGTTAGGGATAATGTGGTAATTTTAATGCGTAAGTGCATTAAACCTAGAAGTAATCTGGCCGAAACGCGGACAGAGTTCCATCCAAGAGTGCCAACCCAGCCACAAAGAAGGCAATTGCTACAGAGTTCAATGTAATGTAATTTGACCACTGAGCCATCATCGCCTCATAATCGTATGACTGGATAGATAGGAACGTAGTATTCGATAACTTAATTTCCAATTAAATTGTTAACATAAGTGTAATATGAAAACCTTTACAGATTTAACAGTTTTAAAATAATAAAAATCTTAAGTCCCCAATGGAATGAGTGTTTGTAATAACATTAATTGGGCTTTCGTTTGGACAGTTTTGCCTTTTCGGAATGGTGACATACCTGTCTTTGGGCGTAGACAACAGTTTTCGATCGCAGTTACTTAATATTCCTTAAATACTCGAATTTTGAATACCGGTTATTAAAAGATGAAACTGTATAAGATTCTGACTGACTTGCAATGTTATTCCTTATATCGACACCTGCAAGGAATAAAATTGATTGAGTTTGTGTCGAAATAAATGCCTATCAGACGTGTTAGTTTATTACTTCATCAAATATAGATTTTAAATCTGAAATCTACTTTAATCATTGGTTGACAAAACAATCCTGAAAAAAGTACATAAAATTGTAAAAATAAACATATTGACGAGTAACAGATTTGGAATGTCAGTGGCTGACAATGTCACGGACTCTGTCAGCCTGGATGAGATTGAATCACTTACAGGTGATTGATAAATATACACTTGGAATCGACTGATCATGCTGTGCGTGCATTAACCATGAGGCAGAAAACAAATCGGTCACATGAATCTCGTGAATGTACTTAGCAATCTTTGACTTTGCCAATCAATACCTACCCACTCTGCAGCTGTGAATATTTGAAATAAGTTGACACTGGTGCTGTTTACGCGTAATATACGGAGTGGAAGCACTAGCCAAATTTTGTAGTTTGGTAAACGGGGAATGAATCTAATGGGAATGACTCTAATAAGACGTTCTTGAAAGATATTGTGGTACAGTAAAGAAAACCGGAATTTTGAACAAAAATAAATAACTACTGAAAATCGCTTTGAAATCGCAAATCTTATCAAAGGCTGCGATATACTACTAGGCATAGCGTAATTATCAGTTGTTTGATAGTATAGGCTAGCCTATACATAGGTAATTATTTTAACAAACACCTACACAACACCCCTATCGATTATTTATTGGCAGTCATCCCAACATTTGCAATGCACTTATCTGTACATAGATTTTAACATTTCAGTTTGGTTACTCATAATTTAATAGTTTATATATATGAGCCGACTAGCCTTCTCTCCACGTCCCACAGTCCAATCATACTTCGTCATGTTTTATCTGGTGGTTTGCCAACATTTTTGGCGGATTCTACTGTAGGAACACTTGTTATATTAGCTTTACGTTCGCAAAGTTACAATTAACAATTAATTTTTAGTAGTAGTAGGTAGTCAAATATTTCAGACTTGGACATTGTTGACGGAAGCAATTACCAACCGACGCTTGCGATATGTCATCCAGGCTATAAGTAATCGTGAAAAATTTAAAGCCTTTGTTTGTCTTGCGTTTTTTTCAATCACTGGGTTGAATGATCTTGTGTGTATTTTTGGATCGAGATTCTCCAGCTTACAAATCACCATTAGTATTCTAGATTCTAGGGAATATTTGTAATGGTATATAAAAATAATGTTTAGTACTTTACAAATAGGCGGACGTTTACTGTCGGCTTTGAATGTGTCCTTGATGTTTTCAACAATGTAGGTTAACTGAGCCACGTTAAACCGATGCGTGAAGTTTCCTGGATATTCGCCAAAACACTTGCCTATGTCTAATGATGCTAACTTATTAATTAGTACTCCGGCCGATATTATAAGTATAGTCACTGTGTAGTAGGTACCTACTGGCTAGTCTATAGGGCAAAGACGCTGCGCTGGAATAGCAAATAGTAATAATTCATGGTTGTTTGAGAACGTTCCCGAGGCTGGCTAAATTCGTTTTCTGAATCATAAAACGCAATAATAGATTGTTACTGCGATTATATTTCTAATGCTTGTTAGAATCTTGCACCAATTTCTAAAAGGTGTTGTGGAATGCATTCAATTGTTTACTAAACATCTACCACCTCACTCATAAAGCGCTATTTAACTAATTTACTGTTTAAGGGGGCCAGCATTTAATTAATTTAATTTCTTTTATTAAATCTACATAGGTTAAATTAGTAATTTGATTACGACATTATCTAGACTAATATAATAAAACTAAAAGGTTTCTTTAAACGCGCTAATCTCTACTAAGTAGGTACCATTCGGATTCGAAAAATTCTTTCACTAATAGGAATCTATACATTATCCCCGAGTATTAGGTGTGGGCAATTTTTTATCCCGGGAACGTGAACAAGGTTATTATTAGGGTTTCGAACCAAAAAGGAACTCTTATGGTACCACTCCTTCTGTCTGTTACAGTGCTATAATTTCTACAACCACTGATGCTATTGATTTGAAATTTGCATAAGTTATAAATATACCTAATACATATGCTTACCCAATCGTATAGCAAATTAAGTTTTAGAAAATATTTTTAGTTACTTTACAAAAGGGGCCGAAATTTCACAGTGGGGCTACAAGTTTAAATGGGATATCATATGAAACATCGTCTTTTTTAGAATACAAAACAGGTTTATTTTTATTTCTGCTGCGTAGTTTTTACTTATACTTAAAGAAAAATTCCAAAAAAATATTCCTTAGGTACTTGTCTCCGAAGATCGCAAAGCCAAAAATCTATAATATAAAAATGAACCCCTATTTCTCCTGGTCACGCTATAACTTGAGGACGACCACTATACCGATTTCATTCATCTTTCTTTTAAATATTTTCTAATACTTCGTAGAAGGTTCTTACATTAAAAAAATTAAGAAAATTGCGCAGAATCTTAGAAAATTTAAGAAAACTTAACGACAATATAAACTTTTTTTAATGTAACCATAGCGCGGTAGGGTACAGTAGGGTAAGTAAAGGGATAAAGAAGAGGGCGCGGGTGAAACCACGGGCGGAAAGCTTGTTTGAAATAATTCCTGGAAAAATATAACAGTGTTTGTAACTATCAAAGTTTATTCGAAATAATCAAAATTTCTTCACAAACACATTCAGTCATTCGGTAAGGTTTTTTCTACAGTTATGGCCCAAACTAAGAAATTATAAAATATAAGTTAAGTCGGAACCCTCGGTGCGTGAGCCAGACTCATGGCTGGTTTTCATTTTTATTATTCTAAACACTGAATTCCATTTCGTATATTATCAAGTATATCGTCAATCGTAATTTAATCTGATTCGCTCTTAAATACATTTTACTATGTTTATGGGATGACCGTGAAATATTTCTACCAGTTTCTTCGTATTATTTTAACTTTGGAAATTATATTAAAAAAAACGGATGTTATATGCCTTGAGGCTCTGCGGCTGCGGTGCGCGGGAGGCTTTCGCCCACACCGACGCCTATTTTCCTACCATATTGCCAAAATAGAATGCATTGAAAACGCGTTGTTTACTCGCGAGGGAACGGCTGGAGCGCCAGTTCGCGATCATACGTTGCACGACACACGTCCGCGTCTCATAAGTGCTACTAAAATGTCGCTGAACCCTAATTTCTTCCCCAATGGGTACCAGGACCCCAAGCATCCTGAAGATGAAGTAGTCTCCAACTGGGTGCGTCAATGTTTACTTTATACTTCGTTACTACACCTGCTTATAAACAAATCAATTGATAACTTGATACTAAGATAACCCAATTAGGTAGACCAGATGCCGCTGTCTCGTCAATTTGGTGGTAAACTGATCGAATCCTTTGAACGTTCAAGCACACATCTAAATCTGGATCACTTGAAACGAAACCGCGCGTAGTGGTACAAAATTATGTGATGTAATAACTCGCGAGTTTAATGACGTAATTTTCCGTAAAAATCGTGAGTGGATATATGATGGAACATACATATTAGCTATGTTAAATCGGCACCCTCTTTTAATGTGATATATAGATATAAAAAGTTTGGTAGAAATTCAAGATTAACGGTAAGGCATTAGCAGTAGTGCAACGTTTGGGAATTAAGCCAGTCGTGATAATAATATGGCTGTTATTTCATTGGCTCACATTTTTAAACAGACAGCTTAATTTATTAAACAAGATTATTCAACAGTAATCTTGTTAAACTCAGTAAGAACGTAATTAGTAAAAAATATAATGTGTATAACAGCTGAAAAATATCTTTTGAGGACTATACACCGCTCTTTACTTTTATCTTTTTATATTGAATCACTCTTTATATTAGATATATATTTTTTATGACTTCTTCAATGTGCTACAATATTCAGAACTCCATTATAAACCTATTATAATATGATCTGATTGAACCATATTGTTGTAAATAAGTAAATGTTCTTTTTTATTTATGTGTTGAAAATGTGTGTTTAATATCTAATACTACTACAAGCTATTTAAGAAGTTAAAATTAAACAGTTTATGTACCCACGTTCATAAACTGAAGATAAAATTAAGAAAATGAAAATTCTCATATGAAAATCAGCTATAATATATACTAGCCAACCTCCCTTTGATATGATATCGCCAGCTGTGAAGTTATTTTCGCATCAATGTCATGAAACAAAAAATACACCCACTTGAACTTTTAGCACGAATGCGGCACGTAATTCACGTGTACTAATGACATTTTCTTTTTATGCCGACAAAGAAACATGTTTAAGTCTGCCGACCATTGTAAAGCTGCAAATGTCTTAAATCTCTAAAGCTTCATGGAATGAAAATGTTTTGTTAAATAAATTAGTTACAAATGCTAGGAATAAAATACAATGAAAACTAAGATTTACAGGTATATTTGGCCAAAAGCTCGATTTACAGGAATACTTATTTGGTTGATACAAAAATAAACGATATCGTTTAATCTCAATTAAACGATATCGTTTATTCTAATTCTATATTTATTATAAGATTCCATTTTCTACTCGTTCGAATGTGTATATGCCAATTATTCTCGATAAAAAAGAAGATATTGATATTTAAAACCCGCTAAAGAATACCGATTATAAGAATGACCAACGTAGAGCATTGCGTCAGTGGCGAAAGCTTCGGCTCTTGTAAACATGGACGCAAATAAACGAAGCTTGTTGTTTGCTCATGGGCACATTTACGATACTAGACCGAGTCCTTGTTTCCGTTTCTAGCAATAATACATAAATTGTAACGTCCGAAATACTTTTGTATTTCTATGCACTCTTTTTTCCATACGACCTAAATCATAGTCGGTATAAATAAAACGGAATAGTGTCAGAAATCATATCTAACCCACATGGAATAACCTCGCGTTATTATTAGAGCACCACGCTACGCAACGCAGTATACTCTTATAGCTATCTACACAGAGGACCGTCTCAGCTTTTTATATCAAACATATTAACGGATTAAACCGCTAGTCTTTATTACATCTCACTAAAATATAAATTCTCACAACGGCTGTTTCAACTGAAATTAGATAAAATTGTAGAAGTGTAACAATTGCATCGATGATTACCTGTTTCAGCTATCCCGATATCCTATGATACAAAATATAAACAACTTAACCTGCAAACCGTTGTTTGTTATATTACCTGCTAATTTTTGTAACAAACTCGAAGATTAAACGCGCGTATGTGTAGTGATTTACGATGTTTTGTTTAGTTATATTTGGAATGTATAAGATAAATATAGTTTGTACGATGTGCCAACTATTATAGATCATGGCTGCATTCTTTCCCATCGCTATAATGATACTTTAATTACCAATTAGACTACTAATGGTGGTGACTGATTTTTAATATTTATATCGTCGTATAGAACTGAATACCATAAAAACTGGCGACTCGTAGATTGAATCATTAACAATATTTCATTCAACACCCAATAAATATACACATCGGCTTCATTCAAGCAGTAATAATAAATTTTATAAATGCGTCTGGGTCTTCGCTTGGGAACCTAGTCCTTCATATAAAATCTGTCTGTCTTGGTAGGTACCGTTCGCCAAGAAACTAATCTGCCCTAACACAATAGGTAGGCAGACGACGGCCTCAGGTAGTCCATAATGCTTTCCTGTTTTTATGCAAGGATGATACCGTAATTGCGTGTGACAAAGTTCCTCTTCGTCATTAACATAGGAATCATGTCCAAGCTGATTACACCATCCCCATTTTTGTACCCAACTACAAGACGCCAGGAAAATGTTCACCCGTACCTACGTTGTTGAGATACGAATACAGCGTTTTGCATCCTCATTCATTATAATGCGGACAGCAAGCGCTTGCTTCCGGCGTTTGTGTTTTCTGACTCTTATAACCTAGGGGCTAGAATGAATAGGTTTCTACTGGGTAAGCGTGCTCCATCTTAGGTTTTGTCATCGGCCTTTATGGAAGGCTCAGTGGTCAAATGCAAGTCCATTTAATATTAAGAAAAAAGTAACACACTACGTAAAGTATATTTTTTAAATCTTGATAATATAGAGCATATATAGAGTAAGAATATTATAGAGTTATAGCGTTAACAACGGTAACTTCCATATGGGTGCATTCACAGATCATATCGTACACTCGTTGATTTACATTCAGACAAAATGTCGATATGGATTCCTTGTCATTTGTTCTTGGTAAAAGTATCGATAAAAAACCGGCCAAGTGCGTGTCAGACTCACGCACCGAGGGTTCCGTACAAACCTGTAGGTATATAAGTAAATGGTAGTATAGACCTGAGTATTTGATATTAATTTCAATTTATGACGTATTAAAAAAAAACTACGTACTAGATCTCGTTCAAACCAATTTTCGGTGGAAGTTTGCACCGTAATGTACATCATATATTTTTTATAGATTTATCATTCTCTTATTTTAGAAGTTACAGGGGGGGGACACACATTTTACCACTTTGGAAGTGTCTCTCGCGCAAACTATTCAGTTTAGAAAAAAATTATATTAGAAACCTCAATATCATTTTTGAAGACCTATCCATAGACACCCCACACTTATGGGTTTGATGAAAAAAAAATTTTTGAGTTTCAGTTCTAAGTATGGGGAACCCCCAAAATTTATTGTTTTTTTTCTATTTTTGTGTAAAAATCTTAATGCGGTTCACAGAATACATCTACTTACCAAGTTTCAACATTATAGTTCTTATAGTTTCGGAAATAAATGGCTGTGACATACGGACAGACAGACAGACAGACATGACGAATCTATAAGGGTTCCGTTTTTTGCCATTTGGCTACGGAACCCTAAAAACGAGAAATTGGCATTCATTATATGTATTTAAGTCGTTCAAAATTCAAAATTCAAAAATCATTTATTCAAATAGACCTTCGTTCAAACTATGTACGTGCACCTCGTTTCAAGGCATCTAGACCGTACCTGTGGTCACAGACCGTACACCAGTACAGTCGCGCTATAATATTGTATTGTAACTGTATGCTTGATATGTTGTAATAGTGTTATTATGTTTATAATAATTGTAGCCTTACCGCACAACTCCGCTGGTGCTCCCCGGAGCCAAGGTGCGGCGCGAGCCGGGCCCCACCGAGAGCTACCTGCGCCACCACCCCAACCCGGCGATGCGCGCGCCCCCTAGCCACGACTTCCGCGACACGCTTATGAAACAGAAGGTAACCTAACAGAACCTGCTTATACACTGTCTACAAACTTCTCAGCTCTTCAAATAGGTGTCTATAGGTAGAATTTGACTGATAGAAATATTTCTGTGATATTAATAAAATTATTGTGTATGTTACAATATTCTGGAATGTTCTTACAGTTAAATGCCCGAGTTTTTATTAGTTAAAATAAGTGTTGGTTTATTTTATTTTCATATTGAAATCGTATAACGTATGATGTACAGTCGAGGTCAAAGATCTGTTTACTGTTGAAAGTTACAAAAATATAAATACAATAAATATAATACATTTAAATAACTGACCATATAATGTGATAAATACTTGTTCACATGATATATGACAGTTTTATGTTCCCACACTATGTGCCATATATATGTATGTATACGCTATTCCACTCCGTATAAGTTGACGTAAGTACATTGTGTGTGACATTAATTTGTATATACAGGTTAGACATTTTAGACGGGTCAGTAAGGGCAGCTAAAATAAAATGTCAAATCTACATTTAAAATATTTTTTTAATAAGAACTACCAAAATTTTATTATATTAAAATAGAATTATATAAAAAGACCAAAATATAATTAAATTAAATTATCAAATGCCAATTGCAATAACTCATAAAATAAAGAACAGTCACTTAAGACCATAATCGCGTGGCTTCAACCCTTAAGGTAGCTGCCCTTACTGACCCGTCTAAAATTTCCATTCTGTATAACACGTTAAAGAATGATGTTCCCTCTCTATGTGCCATATTTATGTATATATTATTAAGTGTACTTCAATTTTTACGTTCAAAGATACATTTATAGGTTTACACCTCTTGCTACAAAAATATGTACACATTGCATATACATTCTCTTTTAATTGAGTCATACATATTCCTCTGGAATCAAACAGCCTCTCAATATCATCTTGTCATTTTTGTGTTTAGAATTATGTATATGTTCGATATTCAATCGTTAAATAGGTATTAATTTATCTTTTAAAGTACCTATACCTATAGATTTGTCAATAAAGTGCAAATCTTAAAAAAACTATACATACATAGAAATAAATAAAATTGAAGTGTCCGTTTGTAATTTTAATATAACAGCAATTTTTACTAAATGAAAAAGTAATTTTTATTTTTTGTCTTTCTGTCTGTTTATTCCGGCTAATCTACGAAACGGCTGAACCGCTTTTGACAGGACTTTTACACAATTGATAGACAAAGCTGATGCTATAAGGAATAACTTAAGCTATTTTTATATTTAAAAAAAAACAGGGTGCCACTCAAAACAAAATAAAACTGGACGCGGGTTGGAACGCCTGTTTGTTCCAGCTAATCTCCAAAACGGCTGGACAAATATTGAAGGGACTTTCACTGGCCGATAGCTGATATTATAAAGATTTACTTACGTTAAGTACTTTTATTTCACCAAAAGAATCAGGGGTCCGTGCAAAAAAAACGCGGGTGAAACGCAGGGGTCAGGTAGTCGGTAATGATTGCAATAATAATATTTAGAGATGGATTATCGTATTGACAATCCATCTGTATATATAAAATTCAAAGTCCTGACTGACTGACTGACTGATATATCAACGCACAGCCTAAACCGCTGGTCCTAGAGACATGAAATTTGGAGGGTGTATTCTTTGTGAAGAGTAGGTATCCACTAAGAAAGGGTTTTTCGAAATTCCACCCCTGAGGGGGTAAAATAGGGGATGAAAGTTTGTATGAAAGTCCGTCAGTTTCGAAGTTAAGATCTTCAAATTTTGTGTTTAGGCTGAAGATTGAAAATTAATGTATAGGTGTCTGAGCGTTTGTTATAATTATACCCCCGTAGGGGCGAAAAGAGGGATGAAGTTACTTATGCAAGTCCTTCATGTCCACATTAAACACCACAAAATATATTATTATACAGTGTAGGCATCCACTAACGAAACGATTTTTTGATATTACACTGCTAAGGGAGTAAAAAAGGGGATGAAAGTTTGTATGAAAGTCCGTCAGTTTCGAAGTTAGGATATTCAAAATTAGTGTTAAGGCTGACGATTGAAAATCAATTTATACCTGTCTCAGCGTTTTTGATAATTCCACCCTCGAAGGGATGAAAAGCGGGATGAAGTTGTGTATTGGATCTCACTGACTAATATATCAACGCACAGGCTAAACCGCTGGCCCTACAGACATGAAATTTGGAGGTTGTGTGCTTTGCGAAGCGTAGGTAAGCACTAAGATAGGGTTTTTCGAAATTCCACCCCTGAAGGGGTAAAATAGGGGATGAAGGTTTGTATGAAAGTCCGTCGGTTTTGAAGTAACGATCTTCAAATTTTGTGTTTAAGCTGATGACTGAAAATTAATTCTTAAGTGTCTTAGCTTTGTTTGATAATCCACCCTCGTAGGGATGAAAAGCAGGATGAAGTTGTGTATGGGAAATCACTGATTGATATATCAACGCACAGCTTAAACTGCTGGTCTTAGATTCATGAAATTTGAAGGGTGTGTTCTTTGGGAAGTGTACGTATCAAATATGAATGGGTTTTTCGAAATTTCACCCCTAAGAGGGTGAAACGGGGGTTGAATTTTCTGTGAAACATTACGTAAGTTCTTGGTTTTTACATGCTTTTTTATGATTGCGTATTTTGTAAATAAAAATATGTTTTGAAAAAAAATATAAATATCACAATATAAAATTCAGTCCTGACTGACTGACAGATATATCAACGCACAGCCTAAGCCGCTGGTCCTAGATACATGAAATTTGGAGATTGTATTCTTTGTGAAGAGTCGGTATCCACTAAGAAAGGGTTTTTCGAAATTCCACCCCTAAGGGGGTAAAATAGGGGATGAAAGTTTGTATGAAAGTCCGTCAGTTTTGAAGTTAGGATCTTCAAATTTTGTGTTTAGGCTGAAAACTAAAAATTAATTCATACGTGTCTTAGCGTTTTTGATAATCTACCCTCGAAGGGATGAAAAGCAGGATGAAGTTTTGTATGGAAAGTCACTGATATATCAATGTACAGTATTGCACAGCTTAAACCGCTGGTCTTAGAGACATGAAATTTGGAGGGTGTGTTCTTTGTGAAGTATACGTATCAAATATGAAAGGGTTTTTCGAAATTCCAACCCCCGTTTCACCCGCTTAGTGGTAACAATTGAGAGAGTGAGAGCACTTATTACGTTTGTTTTTGAAGGAAAATATGTCATTTGTTTCCTGTAGGTCACGCGGGCGAAGCCGCGGGCAGAAGCTAGTCATACCATATTACAGTATGGTGCTCTTTTCAAAGATTGTCAAATTCTACTGTGTACATATTTTTGTAGCAAGAGGTGTAAACATATAAATGTATCTTTGAACGTAAACATTGAAGTACACTTAATTAAATGTACATAAATATGGCATATAGAGAAGGAACATAATTATTTAACGTGTTATATAAACAAATTAATGTCACAAATTACGTCAACTTCTACGGAGTGGAATAGCGTATACATATATATGGCACATTGTGCGAAAACATAAAACTGTCATATATCATGTGAACAAGTATTTATCACATTATATGGTTAGTTATTTAAATGATACATATTTTTCTAACTTTCAACTGTATACATATATTTGACCTCGACTGTACCTACATTTACGATTACGATTCAAATTGGATCACGCTTACTTATATTATAACGAAATTAGAGCTCTGACTCAAGTTATATTTTTATTCAGACTGTTGTTTTAGTCTCCAAGTCCCACGATTCAGTGAGTCAGTAATATTCCACACACAGGTGTTAAAATTAGTAATTTGAAATTATTTAGAGAAACAGAATAATATAAATATTTGCGCATTACTTTCTTTAAGATTGTATATAAACTTATACATTACTAGATGGTACATATTTAAATATGCATAGTGTACTGGCTCGAAGGACCAACATTTTTAATTTGGGAATTGTATACTTTTAAGGACTCTATAACTTAGAAAGCATATTATGAATGGAATATTTGAAGTTATGGAGTCCTTCATAACTAATAGTTATAGGTGAAATTTTTCGTGTACATTTAGATATTGTGATTGCACGGTATACACTATCAATCATGTAGCTCATATCAACATTTTCTACGCATTAGACATACAAACACACAGTTTCTCACCTGCCTTACACACAAATTAATACTTATTGTACCTTTCTTGTCTAACGTAAGCTATAATGAAACGAGAACTTAAATTTAAAATATATTAAATTTGATTCGTATCTATGTGAACCTAGTTTTATATAATTTTCAATATGATATTTGATGCACAAATCCAGTCCTTGGAACATATAAGGTATGGTTTGATTCAAGTTTCAAAACCTGATCACACCAAATAAAACAACATTTTGTACATTTGTGTAGGTAAATTGAGCACATTTAACATGATAACACACAAAATGCACGGATTGGACTGTACAATAGTATTCTTTTGGTAAAAACTCAGGTGGCCGAGTCGGTGCTGCAGCGAGTGGTCGGCGAAGAGGGAAACAAGGTGGTTTAAACGAATTGTGTGTCAAATGCCAATCTGCTTCTAGCATGTACGCGACAAACTTCTATTACGAAGCCGACCGTTTTTTCTCAACTTGCGATACATTGCAAGTGTTCAAAATTGAATTTGGGATGTAGTCAAGTAAATTTTTTCCTACTTTTAGGGGTTGGGATTTAACATAACACTTGCAGTATATCGCCAGATCATTAATTTCATGTGTCTATACGCCATCTTGTTTGAGCTTCTAGTTTGCATCGTTGTTTCGTTCGACTTATTCATTAAAGGGTGGGTCTCATTATCGTCTTCATACATTTTGAAAACTGAAATGATAAAGAGAGTAACTACTACACTATATAAAAAAAATGAAATAAAGAAATGGCAGTAGTAAAGGCTGAATTTTAAATAAGGTATTGTTAAAGTAGCTGCTCTCTCTTTCATGTATCCAATTATTATTTATATAAAGATTTCATGTAATGATTTTATTATCTCTTCAGATGGTGCATAAGCAGTTCAACTCTCCAATCAATCTATATTCGGAGCAAAACATTGCCAACTCTATTAGGCAACAGTCATCGCCTTTGCCGTAAGTATCACTAGTTATGCGCACCACATCATATAGAGTAGTTAAAAATAGACTCTTTATTTCAATGACAGTTAAATTTAAAATAGATTGAATTCAACATTCCATTAGTCCCAAATGTCTGGAAAATAACACATAAATTCATATCCACAAGTTCATATATTCGGTAATTTGGAAAAATGTTGATGTCAGTCATCCTTGGACGACGAATATCTTGGCACTGAATTTCAGAAACATGGCGGAATGCCAGACGTAACACGTTACATAAGAAAATAACCTATTTGACGAAATTTTGTACCATACAATACTTTATGTACATAAGTTTGTCTAATTAGTAATATTGATTTTCCTTCGCTTTAATGCAATACACCAAAATTTTGCACCGGTATAGGTAGATAAATTGAATCTATAACATCACTCGTTTTAATACACACAAGATCTCTAGGTATGCTCTATCTAGCGTTATTCCAATTAATATAATAAATTACTTGATATAACAATGCAACTAATATTTTATCATTCGTTTGTGTTTATCATTATTGAAAGCCTTATTATGTATCATATCACGCAATAATGGAATATTTGTCTGATTACTTAGCGCTAACGGCCATTACGGGCGACCAAACGTTGTCAAGAGGCAAGTGTTTTACTAGACTCGCCGCTAAGCAGTCGACGCCCATCCTCATAATGCATTAATGCTTTATTTATTATTTATTTGCTGTCTCTCAATTCTTATCGTTGTTCGTCTGTTCACGCCACGCTCAATACTTATCGTCAAGCATGGTGACGACACGACGTCGACACGTTGGCAACACTCCTCCAACACGCGACTCGAACACCCCGAGTGAGCACAAAACAACACCATCGTGTGCGAATCACTTCACACTAGTAGATCTTAAGTTATATAATATTATTTATATAATCAACTCTATTATAATATAATTAAGATATAGAACTTATTCTACATGATTAATGTTAGTATTTTTATCGACCTATCCTTCCTGAAAAACAAACACAACTAAAACGAACCGTACGTGTACTAACCGCTTCCGCGTCCCCCTAACGTTCCTATCGGGTCGAGTCTAATGTTTCTGTCTATTATTGTGTTGCGCCCGCTAACCGACTAAAACCTAACGCCCCCACCACACGGCCCGCCTCCGTCTCCGTCTCCGTCTCCGAACCGAACCGAACCGCACCGCAGCAACAAGCCGGCCGTGTACGACCCCGCCAAGTCGGAGACGTACCGCGCGCTGCAGGAGGAGGGCGGCGGCGGCGACGGCGTCATGCGCGAGGTGACCACGCCCGCCGGGACCAAACTCTTCCAGGCGCCTCTCAACAAGGTGAGCCCCAACGACACACACGACGACATCCATGTCGCATACCACTTACATTGAAAATACTGTTGGGTGGTGGTGTACTATACGAAAAAGTAGTATTTAACGGACCGATTGTCGTTGTTGTATGGACCATCCACATACATACATATCCACCCAGGACACATTTGTATGATACTGCATTTCATAGTGCGGCATTTTTTGGAATTAATTATAGCATATATGTTATCATTTGTTTAGCACACATTAGAGGAAAACTGTCAAATCTAACATAATCTTCGGTAATAGCCAAGTATAATAGGACAAACAGTTTTATTACATAATATACTTACATCCTCTAGGCCAAAACTGCGGTAACTGACTAGTTGCATGTAGTTATAAAATAAATGCGAGTTCATTGTCCATTCTAAGGTGGATAAAAATGGATACCCGGCTCAAGACAGGATAAAGGATAGATTATTAGGATTTTCTATTAAATGCATAGATTTAGGCTATGGAAAGACAGGATTATAATTTTCGCATTTTTGGTTAGTTTAATTCCAGAGTCAAATGCGGAGTTTTTTATTAAGTAGGTAACCATTTAGTTTTCTTGTGTAAGATTTACCATTTTCGATATTTAAGGTGATATTTCCCTCTAGTGCCTAGTCGTTTAACTCGCTCTGTATTTTAGGATTGGTTTGAAGAAATTATTATATTAATAAATTTGCGCAATTTAGATGGTAGATTTATGGCAAATAGTCTAAATTGCAAAAATAGCTTTCTTGGAAATAAAACATGATATGTTTTTTTTTTTGCAGAAGCCTACTCCGAAACCAATGAAGCAGCATATTGTGCAATCGAAAGGAAAACAAACGACCTTCGTAAGTTAATTTTGTACTTCAAAGCATTAAGGTAGTAACTCTTTAGCAGTCACTGTGATTTAAAATATTTACTTTTGAAATCACCAATTAATCCAAACACTATAGAATAGATACCTTCGAACCGTCATAATTAATTGACTGAACTTATGTCTCAGGTAAACTCACTTCACGAAGAGCACATACAACAGTCGAACTCGTTCAAACGTCTCATGTACAACGTTCTCGGCGACACGGAGTTCTAGCAGTCCTTCGCTGACCAACACTACTTCTTCGCGACAGTATTACCGTCATAGTGGATGTGTATAATTATGGCAAATTAACATGTCATCTAAATATTTTAATTATCATGTAGATCGAAACATCGATAACTTCTGCTCCATTTTTATAGTATCAAGGTCTCGCAACGCACGAACCTTGTGCGTTTCGGTTGACATTGAATATAAACTTTGCCATAATGAATGTGTTTATAATGGATGACTGATGTTCATAATGGTTTTATGGCGGTTAGTGAAGGCGCCGAATATGTAGACATAATTGACTCGTTGGTTTAGTAACGAAATAAAGACTAACAAATTATTCTCAAAGGAGGCAAATTATAATTATTCTCCTGGCAGTGTGTAATATTATTTTTCGGTGAATTTAATTGTTCTAATACTCGAGTATTAGTGATGTAATTTATATTTACTTTAAGTAGTAATGTAACTTTTAATTACTAAGTGTTGATTTTCTGTTTTACAGAAATTATAATATTGTTTATGTATACATAATGAGAAATGTTGAGTGTACAGTCTAGTCACTGCGACCCGAGCTCCGGTCGTACATATACGTGTATGAAATTCGGTCAATCTTAAATAAATTATTTATTTTTATCTAATTTCACGTTTCATTTAACTCCTTAATTAGGTAATGTAATAAATATAAAGTGAATTTCAAAATAACTATATTTATAACCCGAAGTTAACTAACGATGTTACACAACAAAATTAAATACAGTCTTACAAATTTCATGAAGGATAAGTACACAGATCGAAAGATGAAAATAATTTTGAGCAAAATAATAAACACTTAACAACTTATATCACAATATACAGGCATGGGTCGGTCTCGCGCGCTCATAATCTGCTTTATGCGCGATGTGCTACATATTAAAGACACGCATGAAACGCACAATTGTAGGCGGGATATAAACGGGTATTTTTACATAAAAATACACGTCGACTTCTTGTCAACTGTGCGCCAATCGTCGTCATTTATCTGACATTTGGACAATACAAAATTATAACTTAATTAAACTGTAACCCTCTTATTACAAAATAATGTTTAACACAAGTTTAGTTAAACCAGCCACTTGGTCACTTTCTAACGTCAAACAACAAAAAGAGACAAGGTTATTTTAAAACTTGGGTTTGCTTTAAATCAACGTTCGTAATGAGACGGTAAGTGTTGTTAGTTATCATAAGAAAATAAGGCACTACTTCATTTCAACATTGAAGCAAAGTACTCCCATAGCGCACGAGACTCATGGAGATGGTTTTGTGTTACAAGAACTGAATGAATTGGTATTTCTCTACATTAAAGCCAATATATACACGCACCACATCAATTCTTTAAATCTGAACCATGAAATAAATGTGATATGCAAACAAGTAAGTACACATATTAAGTTATTGAAAAAGCATGTAACTACAAACGACATCTCCAAACACCCAACAACAATGGTCGCTTAGACCAAATTTACACATTCACTAGTTATGTAGCGAGTTAAGTCATTATAAAATGGCGTAACTCTAACTTATGAATGTGTATATTTTAGGCTGTCTGTTCACTAAAGCGCATATAGTTGGGAAACTATTAACCAATGGAATGCACTAAACTAAAGTGACTTAGAATTTTATGCAATTCTATTGGTATATATTTTCCGCGCTCGATCCGCTCCGCTCCAGTGGACAAACAGACTCGTTAAATTTAAAATACACAGACTGATCGGTAATTATTAATAAGATATAATAGAGGTATACCATACAAAAAATTTACAACATTCACAGTGAAAATAATAAACATTAAATTAACATTACTGAGGCCGAACATTAAAGGATCGTAGTTCTGAATTCTGATGTTCACAAAGAACATAAAAATATATTGAGACTTTTAATCACCACACGGACATTACAAATTCAATGGAAAAAATCTTAGAATAAGGAAGCAAACAACCTTCTGACTTTTTAACTGATTTTAACAAGTCTGAAACTACACTATTGGTAGCCTTTTTAACCCTCAAACCACCTCTGCGATTAACTGAAGGAGCACTTCAAAGATCCGACAATATTAGTAAGGCTAACTTACAGCACGTCCCTCTGTTTTGCCGTTACAACATTATGGCAGACTGAAGTAGGCGCTGGTTAACTTCTAATTTTTGGTGAGAGATTTTTTAAATAATAATAATATCCTGGGACATTCCTCACACACGGTCATCTGATCCCAAAATAAGCAGAGCTTGTACTATGGAAACCAGATAACTGATATAGGTATTACATATACTACTTTTTGTTTGTAAATACATACTTAATATACATAATTACATACAGACATATTCATGCACACAAAAGCATGTCCTGTGTGGGAATCGGACCCACGACCAGCGGCGCGATAGGTGGAACCTTGACTCAACCGCGCCAGCTGGCCTGGCAAAGTAGTTTCTGTTTAGGTTTCATATGAACCAATAAGCCCAAAAGTATTTGGACGGACTAGAATATCTGTTGCAGACGTGTTTATTTTAAATTGTTATTTATTTGCGTATATTTACAGTTTTTTTTAAATACTTCAATAAAGATGTATTTACTTTGTAAGCTTTTTCACTCTTCAGCGCTCTTCCAGATAAACGCAATGTCACACGCTTGTCAGACTTACATTAGTGCTTAGAAAGGCAATGAATAGGAAAGTTTCAGCTATGTTACAACCTGTTAATCAGAACGCTGTCAGCGCAATGTCCATTGAGACAAAATGGATTCGAGGCAGATTCACCATAAAGGGTCACTAAAGGACTTGTAAAATCGAAAAATCATCACAATTTATTTGTTCCCGGAATAAATCTACTGCATTATCAATAAATAGATTTATAACAAGGAATATGGCAATAACAAGTCTTGATATTTCCATGGAATGGGCTCAAGTACAGACGGCACACAACACAACACTGCGTCATAGACGGCTATACTCAAATAATGCAATTAACACCACTAAATATATTAGTCATGGTTGATTATTAACATATGTATTATTACCACCGAGGTCGCAACTAGCATATCATGTCGTATTTACATGAGAATACAACTCTCGAAATTTCTTTTATCATGGTCTTTAGAGAGATCTTAATATATAAACAATGTCTAAACATTTCGGCCCAGAACAAAAAAAAACATACATCTAATTTTGGACTGATATTCACTTTTTAATTCATTAGCACCAAAAGTCCGAACTATTATTTTATTTAAGTCTATCTACCTACAAATACAATTAGCAATGTTTAGCTCCAATGACTTTCTAAATGTTTTTGTTAATTTACATAGATACTTAAAATTTCGCACACAAGTGGACATACTTATTAACTGGCTTACTATTATATCATCATTACATCGAATAAACGCTTCATGAGCCGAATTATCCTTATTAAAAGATGATAGGTTTTGAGATCTGTTTTATAATAAGAAATAAATTATTAGCTACCTATTTCACGTATCTATTTTACTTCCGAACCAATATTTAAATCACAAGTAAGCCAGAAAGGTTTTATTTTTAAAACAAACATCGGTTATTTTGTAAAATAAATAACAAATAGTGATACGACCTAAATATATCGGCCAGGCTATTTTTTTATAGTATCGTATTTCATATTGTATTTGATATTGCGAATGAACACTTATTTCATAGCATTATCTTATACTAAAAAAAGAAATTGACATTATTAATTGAGACAAGATAAAAAGTAGTTAGTATGAAAACTCCTAGCCGATTATACACTCAAAAAAATGAAATAAATATAAATTCATGTTCAACTTAGTAAAACCGACTAAAGAATAAATTGAAAAAAATAGAATATGCCTAACAAAGTATTAACTAATTGTAAATATAACCAATAACAAGTTATCAATTCAACTCAAATAAATGCGATTTTAAATGCGCTTTTGTCGCGCGTGCAAACTGTATAACTGAGGAATATTATATATGATTGAATAAAGTCATGTTACGAATCATTTATGTATCTCTGAATTTCTTGTGATTCAACTAGTTTGTTAGCTCATCTTTAAAAAAAAACAATGTTCGAAATGTATCGTTTCTACATTTGTTCTCTCAAATTAAAGCTGGGAATAAGCGATTCAGTTTTATAAGAATATTAACTAAGAAGAAGATAGGCCATTATTCGCACAAACTCACAGAATGCATTTAGTCGGTATACATTTTTAAGGTTTAATGGAAGACATTATAGTGAAGCTGTTACAGCGATTCATTGTGAGTCTTCTATTCGATGCGAAATAATGCAATGGTAGTGTATCCATATAGGACGTAGTCAATAGACGGTACATCCTCATCGGATAACTATTTTTAGATGAGACGTGTGAAACCGCATTCTACTGTAAAATGAAATGTTTATGCATGAAATAGATCCGATAGTTACAAGATTCAGATCAAAACTGTACTCCCAGCCTATATTAGGTTCGCACGCAGACAATATAATGCCAGATTCTTTAAATATAATAATCATATTGCACTTAATTTCTTAATATGTGTAACTAAGGGTTAACAAAGCTTTAATACAGAAAATTATAATAAGGTATTTTATCAAAAAGAACCTTTTTACGTTCAACTGTTAATTATATGACGGCAAATTTTATATATTGGGCTCTGAAAATATATTTTTATATGACATGACCAAAACGAGAGAGCAGATATTACACGGCAATTAATATTTAGAGATTCGTAAAATTCTAAATGTCGATTAATTTATCATAAATACTAATAATAATAATAGCAATCAGTTCAAAATGGCTCTTTGGGTTGTTTATTAGTTAATTACATATTACAGTAGTCTCACTAATCCGGCACTATTAAAAGCTAAGGGAGTTGGATTATTGAAATTATTGGATTGTATAGAAAAAATCATAGTTAACATAAGATAACAGAACAGCGACATTTATAACATGAGGTGAGCGGAGGGTGCGGGATTATTGGACGTACCGTGCTACTGAAATGCCGGATTAGTGAGACTACTGTATTATATGAAAGTTCAAGTTGAATTTGGAAACACTGAACTATACTTGAGAGCAAATAAATCGAGCCACCCTCTCTTCATTGTTATTTATAATATTATGGTAAAATTAACACTGTTACATGTTCCTACAATATAAAGTTGATTTAATAGGAGTGCATAAAAAAACAGCAAAAGAAGAATGAAGATGAGAATTTATTCTACACGGTTACATTTCGTAAATCAAACCTGTGCCCGAAATTTCAGAAAAACATTTACCCAGAGATGAAACCTAGCTAAATTGATTTTTCGCGAGATCTCAAACATACAAATATTGTTCGTTTAATAGTATAGGATATTGCGTTATGTAAAAACGGAGTGTGTCGATTTATTTGCCTCCAAGTCCCATTCTTAAAGCTTCCGAACAATGCCCAAAATGATCAAAATTTGTGCATTGTCTCCGATATTTGTGAGGCCATACCCATTCATACATAATGATAGACAGGTTAATAAAGATGAAGGTTTGATATGTGAGCAAAATATATAAAAAGTACGACAATGTATCATGTCAGCATCGAATACTATCTAATGACCTTGACATTAGGTTAAAACATAGTAAGCTAGAGATTAGACTAATTGGGGTCGACATATTAATTACAAGTTACACCATAATTAGTCATGAGTCAACAAATAGAACCTAAATTAAAACTATAATACAAAACAGTAAAGTCAGTAAAGTGGATAACACATTTATTGATTATTTAAGTCATGCCATTATTTAATGTAGGTACTTAAAAAAATATTTGTTATCTGCAGCATAGGTGAACTAATGTTGACATACTTGTAAAAATAAAGTTAATAATCAAAAATAACTGATTCGTTTCGATAATTAAAGTCATATAAATTCAGCATATATTTGAACAATGTTTTTATTATTTTTTATCTGTGAACCAGAAAAATTAACATACCATTTTTTTTTTCTATAGTTTATGTGAATACAAGTTGCGCGGTAGTGTCTCACAGAACTGTTAATTTCTGTATTATTATGATACTCGTATGTTTAGTATTTACAGACTCATACTAGTATATACATTATGTTAGACTCGATCGCACAGCACGAGTGTGTGGGCAGTCGTTTCCGGCGCGGCCCGTCGAAGGGTACTCGATAAGCTCAAACAATAATAATGGGCTCTCAGAGGGTAAAACCATAGTGCGATCGACCCGTTCTATCGAGATACGCCGATTACGATCGCTTAAATAGAATCGACACTCACATGACCGTTCATACGACTACCGGGACGGGCCCATCTCAAACTGCGACACCGACGTAGGGCACGTCTCAATCTCCCTATGGACTTCGAGCTACTTGGGAAGATCTGTAGAATGCCTTACTATCAATGTATCAGGTACATTATTTCACAACGTTTACGGGCGACGCACCTAACCGCCGAAGACATTTACGTTCACTGTTGACAGCTCATTTTTACACAATTTTTGCGCTAACGCATACGTCCGTATCGATGGCGACCATCCCTAAAAATGTAGTATACATACGGCGCGCCGCATCTGGGCAGGGTCTAGTACACAGTGTCGTCGGGGTAGAGCAGCAGACGCGCGGGGCCTCAGGAGGCGGGGGGCGCGGGCAGGGGGGCGGCGAGGGGCGCCGCGAGGGGCGCCGCGAGGGGCGCCGCGAGGGGCACCACGAGGGGCGCGGCGAGGGGCACCACGAGGGGCGCGGCGAGGGGCACCACGAGGGGCGCGGCGAGGGGCGCGGCGAGGGGCGCGGCGGGCAGCAGGCTCTCGCGGCTCGCGCGCAGGTTGGGCAGCGAGCGGGCCGCGCGCGCCGCGCGACGCGCCTCCATCGCCAGCAGCGACCTGATGTCCGCCTCCAGCGGGTCCACGCTGATGTGGTACACACCACCCTGGACATTAAAAAAATGATTATTGATAGACGTGGATTGTTATGAAATATTAAACCTTATTGCGCGCGGTATGAGATGGAAACAAATTTGTAATGTGATAAATATTTTCAGTCCGCGACTGTACACACCTAGTTAGGTAGTACTTCTGCATGACATCACAAATAATGAATGCTCCTAATATTGAGTGTGTAACGAACATTAGTGTAGTGACTCACATCGGGCGTGACATCGGCCGCGGCGGCGGCGGCGGCGGCGGCGGCGACGGCGGCGGTGGGTGTATCGTCGACGGAGAGGCTGGCGGGCTGCGTGTCGGAGTAGCGGCGCGTGTCGGAGGCGGGCGCGCGGCTGTCGGCGCGGCGGTCGCGCGCCGACAGCCGCCGGTGCGGGTTCCCGCGGTACGTCTCGAACCCGCCGCTCTCGTCCTCCTCGTGGTAGGCGGCTGGCGGCGGCGGCGGCGGCGGCTCTATGTTGGCGACCACTTGCCCCCGCGCGCTCCGCTCGCGCCTCTTGACACGCATCGGTGGCGACCCTCCGCCGATGGGGAGCTTTTCTGGGGCGTTTTGTATTAGCAGTATCCTAGGGAGATTATTAATGTCAAATTCGCGGCCATTTTATTAGTTTTGAGGAGGGCACGTCAAAGCTACTGAAGTTACCACCATCATTAATAACGTCTTAATAGGTATAAAGAATAAATAAATTAATACAAGTATCGATAAAACAATACCTGTAACAAACATAAAAATTAGACAGCTCGGTCCGTTTTTATTAGTCGGACGTACTCATAATAGTAGACGCTTAGAAATATAGTAATAGCTCTATGTAGGTATAACACACTCTAATTTTCTTGTATAACGTGACATTAATGTCATCAAACGAAACTAATTAATTAGATTAATTTCGCGATGAAATATATATATATAATATAGTATACGTAAATTACATTAGACAAGTATTGAGTCTAGTTTAGAAGGTCATGAATTAAATGATAGTAATTGAAGAACTATGCCAGTGCCACACGAAAATAATAATATGTAGGTAGGCCTAGGCCGGTATGACTAATTCAATTCATCCACCATAATAAAAAACAAACATAACAACTTCAAAATACACTAAAAAGTATAAAATAACTCTAATCTGACACTGTTTTAAAGTTAGAGCTACGGGTGTGGTGTCAAAGGAAAAACATCTCAAAACCTTGGTCAAATTCTACTGCATTTAAGAGAAACTATAAATGATTCAGTAGTTTTCAAGATATGGACAAATATGTGTGATGGCCTGGCATATTGATACGAGCTACGGGTGTGGTGTCAAAGGAAAAACATCTCAAAACCTTGGTCAAATTCTAGTGCATTTAAGAGAAACTATAAATGATTCAGTAGTTTTCAAGATATGGACAAATATGTGTGATGGCCTGGCTTATTGATACGAATTACGAGTGTGGTGTCAAAGAAAAACATCTCAAAACTTTGGTCAAATTCTAGTGCATTTAGGAAAAACTAAAAATTACGAAATAAAAAAGTAATTCAAAAAAATTTAATCGACTTCAAAATACACTAAAAAATATGATCTAATCTGACACCGATTTGAAGTCAGCGAAATATTTTCAATGGAATAAGTCGTGCTCTTTCGCTGACTTCAAATCAGTGTCAAATTAGAGTTATTTCATACTTTTTAGTGTATTTAGAAGTCGATTTAATTTCTTTAAGTTACTTTTTTATTTGAAGTCTATTTAAAATAATATCCTGGGACATCTCACTTAATCCGTGGAAACAACTGATATCTCCCACCTATACTATTAAACAAACAATATTTGTATTGTGTTTTGATATCTCGAAAACGGGTCTATGGGAGCGAAAATCGATCTAGCTAAGTCTCATCTCTTGGAGAACTCTTTTTTTTTGTACGACGAAGTCGCTAAACTAGCGTACGGCCCGCCTGATGGTAAGCGTTTACCGTAGTCATATGGTAAACTTGCTATCACCCCGCGGCGTTACCGGCGTTATAGAGAAAACCAATAGACATGCCTTTGCACACACGCTTGGTTCACCTGTGACCTTCACCCGTGATTGACAGGATATCTATATTTACCTGTTGTGAGCTCGCCAACGGTTACACAGGTGCAGATACTGCCTGCATTGTATATACATAAATACTGCACCTCCCGTAAACCCAACCGCAACTACAACCAGCTTCGTCCAGAACGGCCAGGCTGCAATAATTAACATTAGTTAGTGGAGTGCACGTAATTAATGTAACTCATATCTGGTGAGCTGAATCAAGATGGCAATGAGTTTGTATAAAATCATGAGGTCAATCCAATACTGCTGCACATAGAGCAGACACCTTAAAGATTGCCACGATAAATGGTCCCGAGCGGCATCCAAAGTCGATGGATCTCAGCCTAACAAAGGCTCTCAAAATTCCCATCATAGGTATATAGTATGGCAAATATCTTCTATATATATAAAATGCTTTGTCCTGAATGACTGACTGACAATCAACGCACAGCCTAAACCGCTGATCGTAGAGAGCTGAAACTTGGAGGGTGTGTTCTTTGTATCACGTAGG
Organism: Achlya flavicornis; assembly: GCA_947623365.1. Taxonomy (NCBI): domain Eukaryota; kingdom Metazoa; phylum Arthropoda; class Insecta; order Lepidoptera; family Drepanidae; genus Achlya; species Achlya flavicornis. Next base: position 6,918,390 of record OX392474.1, read on the forward strand.
CATCAGATAAGAAAGGATTTTCCGAAATTCTACCCCTAAGGGGGTGAAAAACGGGGGCAAAGTTTGTATGGGACAACGTGATTCCTTGGTCCGATCTACTTCAAATTTTGTATAAACATTCTTTAACAGAATTGATGGAAGACGTGTTTCATATTTTATTGAAACTCATCGCCAAACGGGTCTAAAAAGGGGTAGAAAGTTATTTTAGGGGTGATTTGCATCGAAGTTGATATCAATACTCCTTAGTACTTTTGATTTAAATATTCTTTGATATTTGACATTCCAATTTTAAAGAGCATTGCACCGTAGACGAAGAATTACAGGTAGACAGGCCAAGATACGCATATGTCAAAACGTGTATGTGTGAGCAGGACTAAGCGTATTTCTTTGTCCCTATCTAGCATACAGGTTGTTATTGTTTGACCTCAGTGTCGTTGAGGCCAAAAAAGTTAGACTTTGTATCAGCGTTGCCAGACGACCCGATTTTTAGCCCAAGATTGAATGTTCCGCGCGTGACAGGTTCCCGCTTTTCGAGGATTACTCGACGCTGAAATCATTGTTGGACGTAGAAATCGAAAATTATTAAGACTTCACTGCACAGAAATGGCACCTGCTTTCCCGTGACGCGTCTTAAACAATTGTTGTGTAATTGGCTGTAAAAATAATTAGTGTTCCGCGCAAAAAATTCAAACCGTTCGCGGGTGAAACCGCGGGGGCCTGCTAGTTATATATAAAATTCTACTGCACGTGTGTATGTCACTGAATTCCTCCAAAACTACTGGACCGATTTCAATGTTTTTTTTTGTATGCGTTTGGGTGGCGCAATGGATGGTTTAGATTCACAAATTAGCCCGGCAGATGGCGCTGCAGTCGATAATATAACCTAGATACCGACTATAAAAAGTCAAGAAACGTAACTCGAGCTCAAAAATGGCACCACGCAAACTAAACCGCGGTGGACGTTGCCGAAAAACTGAGCCACACCGCGCTGGCATTCGCCGGTATCATTGAGTCGATGCGTTCGTGTTGCGTGAAATTAGGACTGTGATTATTATTGTTTTGCTTTGTTTAGATACTGCAAATACGCCGTCATGTGTTGTTAAGTGTTGAAGCAGCCATACAGATACGAAGAATGCTGGAATCACTTTTCATGTCTGTAAATAAACGTTTTGAAATTCTATACTTCCGACTCTGGACAGTCTTATGCAACATGAACGTAACATTTTGTGGTTTTTTAAAAACTGATTGAACTGAACGCTTGCTCTCACGAATATTTCGACTCGCAGATCGTCAGCACCCCAAATGGATCGATTGCATGTTTTTAATACCTTTTGATATTTCACTTAAAACTTTAATTATAAATTTAATGTCATAAATTCCCGAAAACTTTAGAAGTGCGAAAAAAATGGGTTACAGCGGTTCGTTATATGTAAAAATGTAGCCTGATCGGACTAAATACTTTGGCACGCGGTTAAAAAACAACAATGACATCAATTGTTAGTATAGGACGCGCGTCCCTCGCGAGAATCATCGAACGGGTTAACGAGAATTGAGAGGTTAAGAAACATTTTAATCCAAAAGCACTCGAATTACAAACTTTTAAACAAATATAATAGAATGGTTTAGTTAAATTATAACTAATTAATCCAACTAATATGCATTGTCCAAAAATACAACCATTTTTATTATGACTTATCCTCTCACACACAATGCATATCATCGTCCACGCATCTCGCACTGCAGCAGGCGCACGAACCAATTAGCATTATCTGTCCCGCCGAGAACCAATCATGGCGCTTGCCGGATGTGTTCTTTCGTTCGAATACTAGAGTAGAGATAATTTTGTCAATGTAGTGAAGTTTGGAGCCACATTTCGCGATGATTTTGTTCATAGTTACGCTTCCTGATTCTCGGTTATTCGTAGCATAAAACCTATGTATAAAGTACACATTAATTTATAAAAGGACCATTTTGAGCGTATTTGGTATAGTAACCAAGGGCGTTTTGTATTTAAATTTACTCAACAAAAGCCATTAAAATTATGTTTTACCTATAAGTCCACGGTTGACCTCTTCGACCGCTCGCTCAATAAGTACAAATAGTGACCACATGACGCAGAGCGCGGCGACACAGTGGAACAACACAGCACAACATAGCCGGCGCCGCTCCACTCCAGACATCTCCAATAGACGCCACTGTAACATTCATATTATAATATTAATATTCACGGTTCAGCATTCCTTGTGCGTACCGTCAACTCTTTTTGGGCCAGTTAATCTGCAAGGCAGATAAAAACTTTTATGTAAATTTGCAAAAGGGTCTTAGCAACAACACTAAAAAAACTACTGTTTGAGATAACATAAATAAGAATCCATGATCAAATATAGCGGAATTAAAATATGGTAATGTAAAATAGAGAATATCTTTAGTTGCATACCTCATTGAATGGTTTAATTTTTGTGTGCATGATGAAATTAAATTTACAAAGTTCACATGATCTTGTCTCCGAGGCTGTCAGCCATTGCTGCAAGCAACTCTGATGAACATATTTTAAACTTCCTGTAACAAAAAACATGCATATTGAAATAAACTGCCAGTTTAGCATCTACTCTGACCTGACGGTTTGCGACAAGGTCATGGACAAAGAAACAGCTACTACAGGAGATAACAAAGTTCATTGGAAGTAGGAAATAATGTGAAGAACACCTCTGTAAAATATATTTTTTACATATGCAAGAAAACCTTCCATGTCAGCAAGGGCATCGCCAGCTTGTGGCCGAGGGGGGGTGCACATTCATATTATGCCACCTAACATAGACCAATATGTGGATGGAATTGGAAATGATAATAATTATGAAAACATTTAAACTATTTATGAGACAGATATTTATGCATTGTGGATTTGACTAATGAATCCAGGTGAATATCCACCAAATCACTGCAACCATTCAGTTCTCTACAGAATCTGGCAACCGGCGAGTTAAAACCTAGGACGGTTCTACGGAGAGGCAGACAAAATGGAGTTATCTTGTTACGGGGATATCTGGCAGGAGCTCGGAAGTTAACCTTAGATAATAAGTTGTAGTAGTACTATACAGTACAACTATGTAGCTTTATATAAGGTTAGATCTGCATTCTTTTATAATAATTTATAGGCATTGTTTCAATATCCTACCAATGAATAAAACAGGTTTCCTTATAAACATTATTACATGTAAATTAAATTATAACTTGCAAAGATAAGCCAGTGGATCTATTAATAAAATATGAACTGTTGCTGCAATATTGTTTCAGTTTATCACCCTGCTATTGGAGCCCACTCCTGCCTCATACAATACATCCTACAATAACAAACATCATACCTATTGTGTAAACAAATAGCAGCTGTACAATATATCCTACATAAGAACTAGTTCTAATTCTATTTTTTTTAAATAAAATAATTTGGATATTAACAGCAAGTACACATTCAGTTGTGAATTATGACTTAAAGAGTGGTGGCATGTCAGAAGAGTTACAGACCTGAACAGTAGCAGGGTGCCAGCAGAGGGTTGTGTGCTTCGCTCTCACAGTGGCAGATGCGGCAGATGTCTCCACTGGAGTTGCTGCACGACGTGCGACTGCTACCTGACCCCGTCCGCATCGCCTCTCTGCCACATCCACCTCCTCCCCATTCCCAACTCTCTATATCTGATGAATTCTTCACATTTATTTGTTGTACTGGCATTGTGTTCTTTTCCTGATTTATTGCTCACAAGAGCTACGTAATATTTCACGTTCACATACAGTATTTACGGATGCATTGGGTATCGACAAAGCTAATCTTTAAAAACATGACACCTCTCACTCACGTAGAATGTCCCTTAAATTTGTATGTTTATACTACAACAACATTATCAGGTGTTGGTGCTAATAATGACACTAATTGTACACGGAACGAGTAAAATTGTAATGTATACTATTCGTCACGTCTCTCGATATGCAACAAAGAGTATAGTAATATATCGGATAGGTATGCTACCTATTAGGCATGGAAATGATTGCTACTTTAAAGGAATTCTCATTTGATGATATTATTATTTTTTATAGCATGATTTCACTTGCGATATATGATTTGCAATGATTTGTAACCTACGTCATCGATGCTGATCGACGGTATTTTTCACAAAATCATGTGCGAGTATCGCACGCAAGTGTCAAATTATCACTGATGCAAATTATATATACTTTCGTAGCAAAAAATTATTTTTCTATCCTGCTACATAACATGTTAAAGAAGTTAACACTTTATGTCACTTGATTTAAGGTTTATTTTTGAATACTCTTAAAAGCTAATCAATGATTTTTTTTTTTTTTTTTTAATTTGTTCTTGACCATGGATACAAAGTCCTTCAGTCGCATACATTTTATTTATATTCTTAAATATTCTTTATAACATGTAACAGGCTATGTCATGGACGGTAACAGATGTGACATATGAAAACAGAATCATATTCTTTATCACCTGCTACTTGTGATTTATGCCATGCCTACTACCTATGCAACAAGAAAAGAAAATAATAATGAATTACCACAGCAAGCAAAGATTATAGTAAGTTACAGTAAGTAACTATACCAAAAGGAAAAGAGGTAAGTCGACCACAAAAAACCACAGAATATATAATAAAAAACGGCCACGAAGAAAGTGCTGCCTCTATGAAACTTTAGGAGAAGTAAAATCCAAAGCTGTGGGAATATATATATACCTAATTTTATTATGTTGTACATAGATGTACATGTATGTACTGTACGTACGCACGGCTACAGATCAAGCATTATTTCCAATATAAGCTGACCTCTCATTGTACGGAAATCCTATACAATGCGAGATCAGCTTATACATATAATAAATGATAGATAAATAGAGGTGTGTAACTCAGCTCTGAACCAGCTCAATTAATCAGATCACTCAGGTTTGAGCCGCTGAGCTACAGCTCAACAACATAATGACTAGCTCACGGCTCAATCCAACTCCTATTGTATCTGCGACTCCCTCCATAGCTTATATTCTTGTAATTCTAATCTACGAATTATTATTTCGTTCTAAAACATTTAAATAATAATTAAATACCTATGTAACATAACTCTCAGATCAGATCATGTAATAAAAAAAAACAACTCTAAAGTATGAAAAGAGTCGCTCGGCGGAGTCGAATGAATCGCGGCGGCTCAGTCGGCTCAATTCGACGCGCGGTACGCAGTGAGCGTGCTCGCGTATCGTGGACTATAGGTACACACGGCTACAGATCAAGCTATACATTTCCAGTATAAGCTGATCTCGCATTGTATAGGATTTCCGTACATTGGGAGGTCAGCTTATACTAGAAATGTATAGCTTGATCTGTAGCCGTGTGTACATTGAGCTGATCTGCGAGCTGAGTCATTGAACCGGCTCATACATCTGAGCCGTGAGCTGTTCTGCAGCTCGCGTTTTTTTGATGAGTTACACACCTCTATAGATAAATGTATTATCGTTCTAAAACATTTAAATAATAATTTAATTCAATAAATAAATATGGAACATAATTAGGTAATATAAAAAGACAAATAATGAAGAATGTTCACTAATTTAGATTTTTAGGTCTCCTTATTTTCTATAGAAAATAAAAAATATGTGAGAAAGAATTATTTCGATACGTCAATTAGTTTCCGAGATATGGAATTTTAAAATGAGCGCGCGACGCTGGATTCCGCCGGCCCGTACTCGATGCGTGTGACGTCATGTTCCATCGCTCGCTCAGTCAATCGCGCTCACAGAACAAATACCCTGACGGGGTCGCGCTTTTCCGTACGTTTCCCCAGTTGATTATGACTTTTTTGGTTTTTAAATTTCCAATATAAATACTAGAAAATCATGTGTTATGCCAAAATGTAAATATACAACCACCAGTCCACCGAAAAGTTGATTTTACTCGTTCCAATGGATGTCCAAATACGAGAGAAATTGATAAAAACTGTGAAAGGGTTCGATCTATTTAGCGATAAAAGCAAAGTTTATTGCTGTAAAGATCGTTTTGACGTAAGAATAGTGACAGTCTACTTTGTACCTAAATATTATACACTTTTGTAGTGTACTAAGTAACATTTAGCTACTTCTAGCACCTTTTATGGGTAACAAAATCTGGCAATCTAGCAACTTTTTGCAAGATGTCTAGCTGACTCGTAGATTGAGACTTTTTGGCGGGAACTTGCAGAGTGACGTAGCATTTTCATTTTTATTTTCATAAATTTGTGTATTATTGGTGGTATTTTACCCAATAAAGATCATCCATGTGCACTAGTGAAGTGAAATGAAATGAATTATGTGTATCGTTACTTTTCAAGTTGTCTCAAAATGTCCGTGAAGAGTTTTAGTACAATGACCACCATTGTAGTAAAACATTACTTCTACGGACGGTGACTGACTGAGGACTATAATGTGAAGTGATTTTGTGACTGGATACTATAATATAACTCGACACTGGCAGAAATGAGCCCTAATTTGGGCTTGGTTGCCAAAATTAAAAATAAGAAGAAGAAGACTCGTAGATTGAGGATTAGGTAGATTTGCCACTAAAATAATAATAATTACGAAAGCGAGATACGTATATGTCAAAACGTGTATGTGTGAGCAGGACTAAGCATATTTTGTTGTCCCTATCTCGCGTATACGTTTCTATTCTTAACATCAGTGTCAAAATCAGTGTCGTTGAACTCGTTGATGGCAAGCAATTTTCTAACCGACCAAAGTGTGAGGCTTATTATTGTGGGTGGTTAACTATAGTACTACCTGTCATTCGTAAATAGTCGGATTATAAGTTGATGGGGATACCAGCATTTTATTATTTTTACCACTTTAAATAGCGTGTTTTATTTTTTGTAGTTTTAATCCACGTAACTTACATTAGTAATTTGTTTTATATATTTATACGTAAGTTTGATACAAACATTAAAAATAATTACATTGAAAATAATAACTTATAAATAACGACGATGATACATGGAAGCAATATATGTAGGCATGTGCCTAATTTTTAAACCACCAAACATAATAAAGAGGATAATAATATGCATACATATTTTCTAATTCAGATAAAATAAATAGAAAACAGATATATAGGTAAATAAATATTTTTTCTCTTTCAGATCCGACAGGTGGTGGTCATTGTGAAGGTCATTGTACTAAAACTTTTTTTGGCGACAACTTGAAAAGTCACGATACACATAATTAATTTAATTTCACTTCACTGGTGCACATGGATTGATCTTTATTGGATAATATACAACCAATATGCAATAAAACTCAAAATACACGTTATTATTTATGAAAATAAAAACGTTCCCGCCAAAATGTCTCCAAGTTTCTTTCTATCATTTAATTTTATCATTCTGTGTTGCTGTTTGTGGTTTCACTGGTTTGGTTTTATTCGTTCGTGGTTCCTTCGGTTTCAGTGCGCAAACGGCACATAAAAAATACAATTCACTGCGTACTCAAAAGTTGAATTTCGTACTGTTTTTAGGTGCTGTGCGTATCCTGTCGTCAAGTCACTCTGGCAACGCTGATCTGCATAGTGTTCGTTCGTGTGTGTGACAAGCGGCGTGCGACGCCGTGCTGTTGGATTTTATTTTGTGAACAACTAAAAATGGAGGTTCCTTCAGAAATTCAGGGTGAAATATTTTCCTTGATTCATCAGTTTATCCAAACTGTTGATAAAGGATTAGCACAGAACTTTTTGAAGAAAACTAAAGCGGTAAGTCCTTGAAAATCACCACGCCGAAAAAAACCACGTGTGGTACAACACACGTGTTCGGTATTAGGATTTAGACTACCTTCTGTTGTTACTAAGTCAACTGCAAATACACTAATACATTGCTCTCTCTAAATATATATTAGCTAAAAGTATTTTTATAAATATACCACTTTTTTTTTATAACCAACCTCACTTGACACCACCCTTGATTTCTCAATCCTTACCTAAGATATTAGCACTTAGAAAGCATTACAACAATTTTACACTAATAGCTTAGAATTTATTTTAGTCTTCCTGCAGACCTAGCTTTATGGTATATTTCATAGTCAATCTGAATTGCTTCAACACTTATATTTTGCAGGATTTCCTGCACTGAAATACAAACAAAGAGTACTAAATTAATAAATGACAAAAAATTTCTACCTATAATACTAATCCATATTTTTTTCTGCTAATAAAATGCAACATCAACTTTATTTCTATTGCATTGCATTACCTATGGGGCCAATATTGAAGATATTTTATTTGATTATGGAAAGCAATACATAAGTTTTAATAGATATGATATTATCATTCATTTAAAAAATATATTCAAAAATAATAGAGAGAGATTTATAAATTAAGAAATGGCTTAAATTCACATGCTTAACATCTATTTAAATTTTCAAGCAAAATGCATGACAGAAAACATTATCCACTGTGTATATAACATTATAATAGATGGGAACTTGCTGCAATAAATAATCTCTGGTTTTAAAGTTATAAGTAGTATATTTCAAGAATGTTTATGGCACTAAGACACAAAATGTCATGTCTATTAGTATATTATAGCCATTTTACTGGTAATGAGCTAAAGTTTTGATAGGGAATATATATATATATCTTCAGAAAAAGCTTCTTTTTCTTTATTGATAGTAATATTGCTGACAACAAAACTAAAGTTTAATCTAAATCCGATGAATGATGCTCAAATGCATAGTAGACGCACAATCAAACAAAAGATAAATAGTCATTGCTATGTTGTTTCAGAAACCACGAGCTAAGAACTTACCAACACTGACTGACATTATTCTTCAGTACAAAAAACAACCTACACAAGCAGCTGAAAGGTATTTTTTTTTATATTTAATAATATTAATTAATCATTGCTTTATTAGTCTCTATTAGATTATAATATTATTATAATTTTCAGCAAAAAGACAGTTTCTCAAGTCAATGGCAAAGGCCCAGCAAGTAAGAAAAATCAAGAATCATCCGATTCAGATAGCTCAGAAGATGAGAAGAAACCAGCGCAGGTAATTTTTTATACTGTTTTAGCATTCTTCAGTACAATAAGGTGATTAATAAAAATGATGAAAATCTTTATATTGAGATCTGTGATATTATACAATTTGTTTCGTCACTACCTCTGACTATTTGCATTATTGTATACATATTATATTAAGCAAACAAGCATTTTAGTGATTTTACAATTTTTTATTGTAGGTTAAGCCAAAACCAGCTCAGTCAGTACCAGTAAAAAAGCCAGAATCTTCAGATGACAGTGACAGCAGTGATGACAATGCTACTTCCAAGCCAAAAAAACAGCCTGTCAAACCACAAGTGACAAATGCAACACTTAAAGTAACAAAGAAACCTGAATCTTCTGAGGAAAGTGACAGTGAAGATGAGAAACCTAAGCCACAACAAAAGGTTCCACCAAAACCACAAAATACTCCAGCAAAAAAACCTGCAGCAAAGAAACAAGAATCCTCTGACAGTGATGATAGTAGTGACGGTGAAGATACAAAAAAGAAACCAGCTCCCAAACCGGCGGCACCAGTGAAACCTGTAGCAAAGGCCCAACTCAAGAAGCAAGAATCATCATCTGATGACAGTGAAGATGAAAAACCTAAGGCTGTTCAAAAACAAGCAACAAAACCTGCAGCTACTCCATCCAAAGCAGCTGCTAAAGCTGTACCAGCTAAAAAACAGGATTCATCTTCAGACAGTGATGATAGTGAAGAGGAAAATAAGGTAGCTCAAAAACCAATTGCAAAACCTCAAACTCCAGCTACAAAGACAGCAACTAAGAAAAAACAAGAGTCTTCTGATAGTGATAGTAGTGATGAAGAAGCCCCTCCAAATAAAAAACCTGCACCTGCCAAACCAGCAGTTAAAGCTACACCTGTTAAAAAACCAGCTTCATCATCAGATGACAGTAGTGATGATGAAAAACCAAAGGCACCTCAAAAAGCTCTTCAAAAGCCACAAGCTACTCCAGTGAAACCAGCAACTAAAGTAGCTGCTAAAAAAGACTCTTCATCCGATGATAGTGATGATAGCAGTGAAGATGAAAAGCCCAAAACTGTGCAAAAGACACCAGCCAAATCACAAGCAACCCCTGCAAAACCTGTAGCTAAAAAACCTGCATCATCAGAAGACAGTGATGATAGCAGTGAAGATGAAACTCCTAAGTCTAAGGCAACACCAGTAAATACACCTAAAGCAAAGAAAAAGGAATCATCTGATGATGACAGTAGTGATGAAGATGAACCAAAACAAAAAACTATCCAGAAGCAAGCTGCAAAAAAAGCAGAATCATCTGATGACAGCGATGACAGTGAGGAAGAGCGTCCAACCAAAAAAAATAAGAAGCAAGAAAATGATGAGTCAATGGAACAGGTATAATTCTTTGCGTGCCTTAGTGCCTTTCCTATAGGTTTACTAACTCCATGAAAGTTTATTTATAATTAAGCAATCAATTGACAAGACTAAGCTATTAAATGTCATTAAAAATCATAAATTCACTAGACACAATTTACAGATTAACTGGGTAAATACAACATTTTAGTTTGAACAGCCTACATATTTTGTAACTCTTTATGTGATTAAATTAACATGAAATAAAATTCCAGACTGAAAATGGTTTCCAAGCAGGGAAGAAAAGAAAAGCTTCTGGAGGAGATTATGTGCCGGCTAAAAAACCATACAACAACTTTGTAAAGGTAAAATTTGAAAATCTGCCAAACTATCTTAAGAGGGAGTCGACCTTAAAGTGACAAAAGGACAGTTACGGTTAAGTTGATATTAACGAAAATAGTTTATTTACACAGTGAAAATCTACATAATTATTACCACAGATCATGTATTTACAATGTTTGCGAAACAAAAATATGAAATATTGTATAGGTTTTTCAATGGACTCATATGAAGTTGAGCAAAAATCTACAATAATGCGTTCTGTGATTCAGAAGATTTCGTGTATTTTTCCTTAGAAATATTCTGTAGAAATGTAGTCAGTTAATTCTCTAATATGTAATCTTGAAGTTTTGCGTCTGATATTTTCATTATATTGTCTAGATGATTTATTATGATTTTATTCAAAATGAGCTCCGAATTCGCCATACATTTTTACTATGGCAGCGCGACGTTAAATATATATGTGAGATACGCGCTCGAGAATTTAGTCGACCACGGGAGCTCAGAGAGAGATCACGTCTCTTTGCGGAACGACTACCTAGGAAAACACGATCGCGATCTAACGTGTACGGACACTAATTCAAAGAGCATAAAGACATAAGTTTTGTTTTTCGTTTTTTGAGTCAGTCAAATAATATATATTAATTTTGTTTCATTTGCAATGTTACTTAGTTTGCTTAGGTCAAATCTTGCAAGCACATCTTTTTTTTTCAAAAATTTTTTCATACTTCATACATACTTACTAAACTAGCATACGGCATACGACTCGCTTGGTGGTAAGCGGTTACCGTAGCGATATGGACGCCGAGTAAGCTGAAATTTTGCATACACCTTTAGTTCCAATGACAAAACAATTTGCAATACTCAATAATGTAATACTTTTAAAATGGCCGTCGCCACAAGATGGCGGATGAAGTATTTTTCTCAAAATGTCGAAAAAGTGTCCGCCATATTGAACTTTTTAGATACTGGTCCGATTGCTCTCAAAATCGATATTTAAGAGACCTTGAGGCCACATAACAAGAATCTTTTCTCAAAATGTTGAAAAAGTGTCCGCTATGTTGAACTTTTTAGATACTGGTCTGATTACTCTCAAAATCAATATTTGAGAGACCTTGGGGTCACAAAACAAGAATCTTTTCTCAAAATTTTGAAAAAGTGTCCGCCATATTGAACTTTTTAGATACTGGTCCGATTGCTCTCAAAATCGATATTTGAGAGACCTTGAGGCCACAAAACAAGAAACTTTTCTCAAAATTTTGAAAGTGTCCGCCATATTGAACTTTTTAGATACTGGTCCGATTGCTCTCAAAATCGATATTTGAGAGACCTTGAGGCCACATAACAAGAATCTTTTCTCAAAATGTTGAAAAAGTGTCCGCCATGTTGAACTTTTTAGATACTGGTCTGATTACTCTCAAAATCAATATTTGAGAGACCTTGGGGTCACAAAACAAGAATCTATTCTCAAAATTTTGAAAAAGTGTCCGCCATATTGAACTTTTTAGATACTGGTCCGATTGCTCTCAAAACCGATATTTGAGAGACCTTGAGGCCACTAAACAAGAATCTTTTCTCAAAATTTTGAAAAAGTGTCCGCCATATTGAACTTTTTAGATACTGGTCCGATTGCTCTCAAAATCGATATTTGAGAGACCTTGAGGCCACAAAAAAAGAATCTTTTCTCAAAATGTTGAAAAAGTGTCCGCCATATTAAACTTTTTAGATACTGGTCCGATTGCTCTCAAAATCGATATTTGAGAGACCTTGAGGCCACAAAACTAGAATCTTTTCTCAAAATGTTGAAAAAGTGTCCGCCATATTGAACTTTTTAGATACTGGTCCGATTGCTCTCAAAATCGATATTTGAGAGACCTTGGGGCCACAAAACAAGAATCTTTTCTCAAAATGTTGAAAAAGTGTCCGCCATGTTGAACTTTTTAGATACTGGTCTGATTACTCTCAAAATCAATATTTGAGAGACCTTGGGGTCACAAAACAAGAATCTTTTCTCAAAATTTTGAAAAAGTGTCCGCCATATTGAACTTTTTAGATACTGGTCCGATTGCTCTCAAAATCGATATTTGAGAGACCTTGAGGCCACAAAACAAGAAACTTTTCTCAAAATTTTGAAAAAGTGTCCGCCATATTGAACTTTTTAGATACTGGTCCGATTGCTCTCAAAATCGATATTTGAGAGACCTTGAGGCCACATAACAAGAATCTTTTCTCAAAATGTTGAAAAAGTGTCCGCCATGTTGAACTTTTTAGATACTGGTCTGATTACTCTCAAAATCAATATTTGAGAGACCTTGGGGTCACAAAACAAGAATCTATTCTCAAAATTTTGAAAAAGTATCCGCCATATTGAACTTTTTAGATACTGGTCCGATTGCTCTCAAAACCGATATTTGAGAGACCTTGAGGCCACTAAACAAGAATCTTTTCTCAAAATTTTGAAAAAGTGTCCGCCATATTGAACTTTTTAGATACTGGTCCGATTGCTCTCAAAATCGATATTTGAGAGACCTTGAGGCCACAAAACAAGAATCTTTTCTCAAAATGTTGAAAAAGTGTCCGCCATGTTGAACTTTTTAGATACTAGTCCGATTGCTCTCAAAATCGATATTTGAGAGACCTTGGGGCCACAAAACAAGGATCTTTTCTCAAAATTCTGAAAAAGTGTCCGCCATATTGAACTTTTTAGATACTGGTCCGATTGCTCTCAAAATCGATATTTGAGAGACCTTGGAGCCACAAAACAAGAATCTTTTCTCAAAATTCTGAAAAAGTGTCCGCCATATTGTGCTTTTTAGATACTGGTCCGATTGCTCTCAAAATCGATATTTGAGAGACCTTGGGGCCACAAAACAAGAATCTTTTCTCAAAATTCTGAAAAAGTGTCCGCCATATTGAACTTTTTAGATACTGGTCCGATTGCTCTCAAAATCGATATTTGAGAGACCTTGAGGCCACAAAACAAGAATCTTTTCTCAAAATGTTGAAAAAGTGTCCGCCATGTTGAACTATTTAGATATTGGTCTGATTACTCTCAAAATCAATATTTGAGAGACCTTGGGGTCACAAAACAAGAATCTTTTCTCAAAATTTTGAAAAAGTGTCCGCCATTTTGAACTTTTTAGATACTGGTCCGATTGCTCTCAAAATCGATATTTGAGGAGACCTTGGGGCCACAAAACAAGAATCTTTTCTCAAAATTCTGAAAAAGTGTCCGCCATATTGAACTTTTTAGATACTGGTCCGATTGCTCTCAAAATCGATATTTGAGAGACCTTGGGGCCACAAAACAAGAATCTTTTCTCAAAATTCTGAAAAAGTGTCCGCCATATTGAACTTTTTAGATACTGGTCCGATTGCTCTCAAAATCGATATTTGAGAGACCTTGAGGCCACAAAACAAGAATCTTTTCTCAAAATGTTGAAAAAGTGTCCGCCATGTTGAACTATTTAGATATTGGTCTGATTACTCTCAAAATCAATATTTGAGAGACCTTGGGGCCACAAAACAAGAATCTTTTCTCAAAATTTTGAAAAAGTGTCCGCCATATTGAACTTTTTAGATACTGGTCCGATTGCTCTCAAAATCGATATTTGAGAGACCTTGGGGCCACAAAACAAGAATCTTTTCTCAAAATTCTGAAAAAGTGTCCGCCATATTGAACTTTTTAGATACTGGTCCGATTGCTCTCAAAATCGATATTTGAGAGACCTTGAGGCCACAAAACAAGAATCTTTTTTCAAAATGTTGAAAAAGTGTCCGCCATGTTGAACTATTTAGATACTGGTCTGATTACTCTCAAAATCAATATTTGAGAGACCTTGGGGTCACAAAACAAGAATCTTTTCTCAAAATTTTGAAAAAGTGTCCGCCATTTTGAACTTTTTAGATACTGGTCCGATTGCTCTCAAAATCGATATTTGAGAGACCTTGGGGCCACAAAACAAGAATCTTTTCTCAAAATTTTGAAAAAGTGTCCGCCATATTGAACTTTTTAGATACTGGTCCGATTGCTCTCAAAATCGATATTTGAGAGACCTTGGGGCCACAAAACAAGAATCTTTTCTCAAAATTTTGAAAAAGTGTCCGCCAAAGTTAATGTGAGTGAATACATAAATCATATTTGGCAAAGTAAAAGTAATTAGAGTCAAGTAAAAACTTTAATATGGTGGACACTTTTTAAATTTTGAGCAAAGATTCATAGTCCAAAGGTCTCTCAAATATGAATTTTGACTGTAACAAAATAGTTCAAAATGGTGACCACTTTACTAATTCTGAGAAAATATTCACGTTTTATGACCCCAAGGTCACTCAAATAAAAATTTTGAGAGCAATCGGACCAATAACTAAATAGTTCAAGATGGCGGCAATTTTTTTTATTTTGAGAAATTATTCATGTTTTGTGATCCCAAGGGCTCTCAAATCTCTTTTTTGAGAGAAATCGGACCAGTAACTAAATAGTTCAAAATGGCGAACACAATTTTAAATTTTGAGTAAAGATTCATATTACGTGGTCCAAAAGTCTCTCGAATATAAATTTTGAGAGCAATCGGACTAATAACTAAATAATTCAAGATGGCGGCCACTTTTTTAAATTTTAAGAAAAGGTTCATGTTCTGTGATCCCAAGGGCTCTCAAATCTATTTTTTGAGAGCAATCGGACCAGTAACTATAACTAAATAGTTCAAAATGGCGAACACAATTTTAAATTTTGAGCAAAGATTCATGTTGTGTGGTCCAAGGGCCTCCCAAGTATCAATTTGGAGAGCAATCGTAACAATAATTAAATAGTTCAATATGGCGGAAACGTTTTTTTTTAATATGGCAAAAGATTAATATTTTGCGATCCCAAGTTCTCTCAAATATCGATTCTGAGAGCAATCGGACCAGTAGCTAAATAGTTCAACATAGCGGGCACTTTTTTAATTTGGGAGAATATTCATGTTGTGTCATCCCAAAGTCTATCAATTCTCAGTTTTGAGAGCAGTCGGAACAGTAACTATATAGTTCAATATGATCGGAATCAATCTAATACTAGGAGATGCTACGTACCGATTTTGAAGAACGGCTACTTTCTTGAATTGGTTTCTTTGCTTCCTATAATACCTCTGCTTTCGCTGTCCCATTTTTACTAAGAAAATATACACTAAAACAATAATTTATGCTATAAAACTTATGTAAATATACAAAATTTAAACTCATTCCATTTACGGAATTGCAAACAAACGAATGGCTTACAAGCAAAATTCATTATAATAATGTAGGTAGAGAAATAAAATTCAAGATATCGAAAATGTCACGTACCCTCTTCTTTTTTCATTCAGGCTGCAGTGTGCTTACACGGTAATTCACGATCGATGCGGTCGCTCTCTAAAGTGACGTGACAACGCTCTGAGGTCTCGAGGGCGACTGAATTATTTATTCATAGTAATTTTGTACGGCGAATTCGGAGCGCATTTTGAATAAAAATATTTATAATAAACAAGAATTCATTTTAAGATCTCATATTAGAGATTTTACTAGATTAATTTTACAGAATATTTCTATGGCAAAATACACAAAATCCTCTGAATCCCAGCACGCGTTTTTATAGATTTTTGCACAATTTCATATGAGTGCATTAAAAAATCTATACCAAATTTTATGTTTGCCTCGCAAACATTGTAAACAATTATCCGAGGATTAAATTATGTAGATTTTCACTGAGCAAATAAACTTTTTTCGTTAATATCAACTTAACTGTAACACTGTAATATTTCGCTTTTTGCTCGACACAGTCTTACCCCCTTACTCATAAAGTGCTATTTAACTTATATACTGTTTAAATGGTCACGTAAATAATGTCACATTATTTGACAATGACATTAGAGTGACGTTATTTACTTGACCCTCTAAACAGTATATTAGTTAAATAGCACTTTATGAGTAAGGGGAATTTATACCTTCCTGCGATTTAATACTAGTAATTATCTTTACATAAAAAATACCTTTCATGTAACGGATGTCAATCAACAATTTTCAAACAACTTGCGTATATCTTTTTATGACTTGCGGGTGCAAACGGCCGACCAAGCTGAGAGAGCTGACTGTTGTGTGCGTGTCGACGCACACAACAGTCAGCTCTCTCACCCGCAGTAAATACCGATTTGCCGCGCGCTGGATACGCTCGACACCCTCTTAAACCCATCTATATATATAAAAATGAACCCCTATTTCTCCTGGTCACGCTATAACTTGAGAACGGCTTTACCGATTTCATTCATCTTTTTCATACTTCGTAGAGGGTTCTTAAAACATTAAAAAAAATTAAGAAAATTGCACAGAAACTTAGAAAATTTAAGAAAACTTAACGACAATACAAACTTTTCTAATGTAACCTTAGCGCGGTAGGGTAGGTAAGAGAGCAAAGAAGGGGGCGCGGGTGAAACTTCGGCTGGAAAGCTATTATCTCAGAGTAGATAAATACTGCTATTATACACATATTCTTAAATTATTAAGAGTACTGAAGAGTTTGATTGAACGTGTTAATCTAAAGACTCTAACTCTATCTAAAGTAATAATTCTGATTTGATAGAATATGTTTGCATTTATCTAATGCATACTCCAAAATTTTATGTGCGTCAAAACGTGTAGCGTGTCAGCCAGCAGCAATAATACAAATAATTAACTAAAAATCTTAAATATTGTAGGTACAATAGTTAAATTATCTTCAATTATATAAATGAAATGGCTCAATATGTCAACTAATCTCCATTTATCAAAACTTTTAGGGTACTATCAATGTCTCCACACCAAATGAGAAAGATAATGGATACATCGATAAACCAGTTCCATTCCGAAGGGTAGAAACGGACAAAGTAGAAGTGGATCCTAGACTAAAAGATAACTCTTTTGAAGCTAAGGTAAATGCCCTAAAGTTTGAAAAGCCAAGGCAACTCCATGTATTGTCACCTAATTACCTTATATATTTCAAGGAAGGGGGATTACCCAATGGCTTAGAATTTCGGGCATTTACTTTAATAACCCAGTGGGCCACTACATAGGGTTGTCTTGGTGTAGTAAGTAATTTTAGAACTTCTCTCTATCAGGAGGGTGAAACCCAAGAAGGTGAAGAAGAAAACAATGAAGACGAGTCGGAAGGCAACAATTCTGGAAACTGGAATCAGCGCGGGCGAGGCGGATTCAATCGCGGTCGCGGTGGTTTCGGCGATAGGGGTAGAGGAGGATTCAAAGATCGTGGAGGATTCAGGGGAGGTCGTGGAGGAAGAGGAGGCTTTGGTGATAGGGGAGGAAGGGGCGGTTTCGGTGATAGAGGTCGGGGAGGTCGTGGTGGCCGGGGAGGTTTTGGCGACAGGGGAGGACGTGGAGGTTTCGGAGATAGAGGCGGACGGGGAGGTTTCGGAGATAGGGGTGGTCGCGGTGGAGATCGCAGAGGAGGTCGAGGCGACAGACACTCTTGGGGAGGCGATAGGGGAGGATTCAATAAAGGTGGATTCAATGACAGAAAGAGTTTTGATGGAGCAGATCAAAACAAGAAAATAGTATTTGACTAAATTGGTAAGCAGATAATTTTAGTCATTTTCCCTTAAAAATCTCTTCATAATACACATATGTCATAATACCGCCACGTTTATAATGGCCACCATAGAACAAGTGTTCATATGTATATATATATAGTGTGTATCATAATGTATTATCAATTATGTCCTTTAAAATATAATTTGTTTTTGTGTTAATAAAAGCATTTCTTACTTTTTTAAATGTGGGTTCTTTCATTTAGTTTGGCGCTCGCGGTTCTTGGGGTGAGCGTGCCAATCTGGATTTGAAACACACCCGTGGCAAATCATTCAAACATGAGAAGACAAAGAAGAAGCGAGGCTCCTACCGTGGCGGCGCTATTGATACAGGTGTCCATTCCATAAAATTTGACGATTAATATTATGGACATTTTAGAATCACTTTATTTTGCATTATTTGTGTTCACTGTCATTGAACTTAATTTATGTAAGTAAAAAAGCTCTTCTGCTTTTTTTATACTTGCTTTTTAATACTATTTATTTTTGTGTGTTCTAATGATTATTCTGATGACATTGCCATACAAGTTATAATATATCATATTTCGTATCATTGAAACATTTAAAAGAGGATAAACCTAATATTATTATTGACTGTGAAATGATTCATGAAATCTAGAATATTAATTTAATTTCATGATTTTGTATCGCAATTGTAGCTGTTTACTACATTACACTTAACATAATTTTAGTATGTATACATAACATGTCATAAACACTAGAATGACTTATTGGCTGATACACATTTTGATTTATATTAAGGATAAAACACTTAATTTTTCTCTACATTTTCTGTTAACAATTTGCACAATATAACATGTAATATTTTATGATGACAGGTGGAAGTGTAACAAGATGCATTCATGTTTTATGGCATTAGTTTACTACTCATCAGTATGAACAACTTTTGACCTGGAACCTACTACGAATTCGCGAATAACAAACAGCTGTGACATGGAAATAAATAATCTTAGTCAAATCGATCCCATACCCAAACGTTGTTCATTGATGAAAATATTAAGACAACATCTTGCATTTGACCCAAAATCATAGTATTTTCCTTTTATTCCTTGATGTTGTTTAAAATAGGTAATATTTCTTGACCATTGTGATTGAGCTGCTCTCATTTTCTGTCCGTGTCTCGATTTACATCTTATGCGCGTGTGTCTTACACTAAACTGCAATTAAAACTGCGTCGACGAAGAACAACCAGAGCGAAACCGCGCGAGTGGGCTGGATGGTTCTGCCAAGTAGCTTCTCTAGCATAAAGGCACAGCTACAGTGGTGAAGGTTATGATCGGATAAGTTGTCGATCTTTTTGAACATAAAACTACATAATAACAAATATGAAACCGAGTTAGACAGTAACTTTTTTGTAATTGGTGACCATTTCTAATCTTTTCACAATATTTTTCTAGTGCTAGAAAATAGATTTGTGGTGTTGACACCTTTCTCAATATCAGCATCCGCTCAGATGCTGCATCTAAAACTATTGCAAAAAAGGTTCTGTCGATTCGTCTGGTTATATTAATTTGTAAACGTAGATGATGTTGCTCCACAATGTTCGTTAATTAATAATAAAAGGCCGCGAACTTTTCCGACTCGCTGGTTAAAGAGCCGTAGCGTTTATTAAGCTCTTTATTTTTTATGTAAATAAAAATGTTTTATATGTAGGTATAAGCAATTACTTATTTTGTAATGTAAATAGGAAGTACCTTAACTGTGTAGGTAGGTACATAAATAATTTAAAAATAAGTTAGTTAAGTCCTTGGAAAACCTATTTCGTAGGTACATGTTATTAATAAGAGCCCATGCTATTTTTATTAGGTAATAAATCCGCCTTGGGATAAAATAAAATTTAAAACAAATTAAAATCTGTATAGTTTTATTTTTACTTATTATAATTATTATGCTCGAGAAGACCTCGCGTGCGCAATTTTTACCCACATCTTTTGGTGTTTTTTTATCCGAGAAAGAGTTTGTTTGATAGGACTAGCTGTACCAGCAAACTTCTTGGCACGAATACGAAGATTTTTGTTTGGAGCCTGACATATTAATCAGGCGCCATTTTGTGACCATATGACCCAAAAATTAAAATAAATGCCCTATTTTTCCGCCGTGATTAATAAGACTACCAAATTCGAAAAGATTTTAACATAAAAGAAAATAAGAGGGACCTTTTAATGTAAAAAAAATATTGAATCGGCTCAGTTTTCGAGGAGGAAAACGAAACGTCGACTTCGTTTTTTTTTTTTGTAAATAAACCTGTCTGAATGCTGATGGGACATCTGCAGTTCCTTTATGGATAGTTACTATACTCTTTGATCTGCAGCTCGGATCACAGATTAGTCAGACAGATCGCACACTATGGGGGGAGGCTTGAGGGTTTTATATACTCTAAGCTCTCGTTAGAGAGTACTATATTCCTATTCCTTGACTCTGAGCTTGAGGTAAGGGGGCCAGACCTTACACGTATATAACTAGGGAAGTGGCAATTGTAGATATTTTTTTAGCGATTAATTTTATTGATTATGATTTAGTGATGTCCATCGATGTCGATGTTTATCCTTAACTGTTTTTATTTATTAAATCGTGATTGATTTCTACTTTTGTTGTAGTACTAATTGTAATTGTTTCCCGGTCCACCGACTTCGCGGGGAAGACTGCTCACGACTTTACCTTGGCCTATGGCTTCTCACACTGGTTCTTTCTCCTACGAGAATCCCAGATATTGAGAGCCATACAAGCTCCTTACTGGACCTTCTGCTGACAACGCGACCGGACAGCTATACAGTGACAGGGGATGCGCTACTCGGCTCATCGGACCACTGTCTCGTCCGGACGCAGGTGCCTTGCGCGCAGCTCGTTTTGCTCCGGTCACCCGGGCGCTGTCGCGTGTGGCATTATAAGTCAGCGGACTGGGATGGATTGCGTGAATACTACGCATCGTACCCATGGAAGCGGCTTTGCTTCGCATCATATGATCCTGACACCTGCGCAGTTGCCGTCGCTGAGGCGATACTGGCGGGAACGGAATGTTATATTCCAAACCCGCTAGTGGCTGCAGGGGGGAAGAAACGACCGTGGTTTAATCGGCCCTGCAAAGAAGCTAGACAAAATAAGCAGACTTTGTATGAGGCTGACTTTGATTGGATGACGGGGGCGCCACACCGCCTACGATTCCGCGGTGTGCCAGCTCTATGCCGGAGATAAGCATTACCCAACGGGAGGTCCGGCGGGAATTGCTTTCTCTGGACTGCCCACGTGCACCCAGTACCCAAAAAGGGCGACAGATCAGACCCGACGAATTACAGGCCTATCGCCATCACCTCCCTTCTCTCCAAAGTCATGGAGCGTGTGATCAACACGCAGCTTTTGAGATACCTGGAGGATCACGAGTTGTTGAGCGACCGCCAATATGGCTTCCGCCACAGTCGCTCAGCTGGTGACCTCCTTGTGTATCTCACGCACCGTTGGTCACTCGCCATCGAGCGTCAAGGTGAGGCATTGGCAGTGAGCCTAGATGTGGCGAAGGCGTTCGATCGGGTCTGGCACAAGGGTCTTCTCACGAAGTTACCAGCATACGGGCTTCCCGAGGGGTTATGCAAATGGGTCGCCAGCTTTCTGTCCAGCAGATGCCTAAGAGCCGTCGTCGACGGTAGCTGCTCCGATAGCATGTACATAAATGCCGGCGTCCCGCAAAGCTTTGTGCTGTCCCCAACACTGTTCCTTCTGCATATCAATGATATGCTGTCTATTGACGGCATTGGAAGAAAGCCGCAAACGGCTGGTGTCTGAAATCGAGAGTACACTAACTAGTGTCTCCGATTGGGGTCGACTAAACCTAGTCCATTTCAACCCCACCAAGACCGAAGCCTGCGCGTTCACCGCTAAGAAAACCCCATGGTCTGTGGCTCCACAATTCCAGAACACCTCCTTGAACATCAGCCAAAGCATCGGGATCCTTGGGGTCGACATTTCTAGCGACGTTTTGTTCCGAAGTCACTTAGAAGACCAGGTTAAGCTGGCATCCAAAAAGCTTGGAGTGCTCAACAGAGCGAGGCAGTACTTCACAGCGGGGCAAAGACTGCAACTTTATAAGTCGCATTTCCGGCCTCATATGGAATACTGCTGTCATCTATGGGCGGGAGCACCTGGATACCAGCTTGGGCCTTTAGACTCGGTTCAGCGATGTGCCGTAAGAATTGTTGACGATCTCGAGCTCACAAGCGATTTGGAGCCCCTCAGTCTGAGGAGAGACTTTGCCTCCTTATGTGTGTTCTACCGCTTGTACTACGGAAATTGTTCGACTTGATGCCCACGGCTACCTTCTAGCATCGCAACTCTCACCATCGACGGGGAGTCCATCCTCACACATTGAAACCAGATTTGTTTCGAACTGTACGGGCTAAAAGGAGTTTTCTACCGCGGACGCCCGGACTGTGGAATGAGCTCCCCGCCGTGGTTTTCCCAATGGAGTACAGCATGGGGTTCTTCAAAAAGGGCGTGAAGAGATTTCTCCAGGGTCGGCAACGCGCGAGTGATACCCCTGGTGTTGCAAGCGTCCATAGGCTACGGTAACGGCTTACCATCAGGCGGGCCGTATGCTTGTTTGCCACCTTAGTGGTATAAAAAAAAAAACTTGTTCATGATCAAGTAGTGCTATTTACTCGATTTGGCGGCTCTAAATGTAATGACATATCTTATCAAATATCTTCATAAATACGAGTAGTATTTACGGATGTGAGAGAAGAGAGGGTCGTGGGTATTTTATTAAGACAAAGAAAAATAACAATTAATAGGTACCTATGTTTTGAAATGAAATTCAATTGTTATTACTCTATTTATTATATTAACTGATATTTATGAAACGCAGAGCAGAGACCCATCTGATGAAAGACTGAAAGATCAGTACAATCCAATCCACCATTACACAAACCGTACAACATCATTGCTCCGAGAAGTAATCGTCTTTGGCTCAATGTTATTAAATTATACTTTTTAAGTACCTAAGTCTGGATATGGTAAGGAATCTATGTGCATTGCCTTAAGGAATTTGCGCTGAACCCTCTCTAGAATGAAGATATTTGTATTTATTATAATAGGGGTTCCAGATGGTAGATGCATACCTACTCTACCTGAGGCCGGAGAAGAAGAAAGAAAAAAGAT
The DNA here is from genome assembly GCA_947623365.1 of Achlya flavicornis. Classification (NCBI taxonomy): domain Eukaryota; kingdom Metazoa; phylum Arthropoda; class Insecta; order Lepidoptera; family Drepanidae; genus Achlya; species Achlya flavicornis. Next base: position 6,941,881 of record OX392474.1, read on the forward strand.
TTAATTCAGGACAACATACAACATTACATTAATGATAGAACAAAATATAAAAATAAAATTAAAAAACAGAACCAAAAACTAAACAAAAATGTTATGTTGCGTGATGCCAAGAATACGTCTCGACTCAGCATTGTGCTTAAGTAGATCAGTAAAAAACTAACCCTCCTCGCGCTGGTTTTCAGTCGAGGCCCACGTTCATGACATCACGAACATACAGTGAATAAGGGAGTTGTATAAGTTAGTGTTGCATAGCAATAGTGAAACAATCGATAGTCTATCGATACTATCGTGACCTTGGAAAATAGTAACAATATCGATAGCGCTATCGATTGTATCGATACTATCGATATCGCAGACCGACCAATACTATTGATTCAAGGCAATACTATCGATATAATCGATACTATTGAATCTCGATACTATCGATAGTATTGAGATTCAATAGTATGTATTTGACTAATACTATCGACAGTATTGATTGAATTTAACCAATACTATCGATAGTATCGATACTATCGATAGTATTGTACTATCGATAGCTTGACAAACTTCGATAGTATTGCCTCAGAGTAGATAAATACTACGTACAAGTATTGCCTTCCAATATTAGTATACCTACGTAGCTAAACGTATCCCAACTGTCTTTTATTCGGTGAAAGGTATTTAAAAAAGACATTCAATGGTTATTTCAGAATAAATAGGTAATAGTCCGGTCAAGTTAGCCCTAAAATTAGAGGTAGGTTAACAAAAAATCTCATAGAGCTGAAAATTGGTACGATGTTCGGAACACCATTATAAATGTTCCCATCGATCCCACACTTCCAATAAAAATTATTCAAGGTCAAAGTTCGCAAGTATGGGTTTTTGCGTTTTTTAGCGAAACGGTAAGTTGTATGATAGATGTAGGACTAGTTTTGATATCGCATGCTAGCAAGGTTCTCCTGCACGTCATAAATAACCGTATTCGCCATATCCTTGACTGGCAAATGTACTGGCACAAGAACAGGCGGGTTTCGTGAAAGGGAGCAGATCCTCAACGTTCGTCAACTTACTTCGTTAACCCACTCAGATGGTCGGACCAAATCCCTGGAGACGAACTTTCACGACGCTCTTCACGTCGCTAAGGACAGACACAACTGGCGTAACGTAACGTAATACGAAATAAAATTAATTTACGGGGGAATCACGATCCTCAGACATGAGGACACACGACGCGAGGAGAAGTTGTATGATAAAAATAGGCTACACAAAATTGTAGATTATGCAATTTATCTATAAAAATGTTCTAAAATTTTTCTCCTAAACGTCACCGTTACTGAGCTATAATGATTGATAAAGTTGTATTCTTCATATTATGCACACGTTTCCACGCCACCTGGGAGCAGCGTTGCCAGTTTTTTTTCGGGCAAAGCGGGATTTCGTAACCTCTTGAGTAAAAAAAGCGGGAATCTGTCGCAGAAAGCGGGACATACGAAAAAAAAACCGGCCAAGTGCGAGTCGGACTCGCGCATGGAGGGATCCGTAGAAACTTGTAGGTTAAATAGTTCATTCATCATGGGAATCGAGTCTCGAAGAATTTTGCCCTATTTTTCGATTATGTTAAAAAAAATGCAAAAGAAAAAATTTCATTTGTGCTACATGGAATTGCCAAATTTTATGATTCTAGGAAGTACTCTATAGGTTTTAATTTGCGAGCGTCAAAATATGCGGCATATACGGCCGTATCATTTGATTGCGTTGTATTAGAAGTTTGATTTCTGTATGTCACAGACAGTGACATTTAGCGCACTTTGGCGCGGTGCTCCTTAAGCACCACTGCGGTGTTTAAGACGCGTCACGGGAAAGCTGGTGCCATTTCTGTGCAGTGGTGTCTTTATAATTCCCCACTTCTACGTCCAACGTCCAACGATGATTTCACCGCCGAGCAATCCTCAAAAAGCGAGACTGAGGCTGTCCTGGGACATTTAATTTTGAGCTAAAAATCGGGACGTCCCGCCAAAATCGGGAAGTCTAGCAACACTGCTTGGGAGGTAGTGTACTTGGCGCGTTTATTTGAACGTGGTTTCCCCGATAGGCCTATTCCACAATCTATTGTGATCCTGTTTAATTCAATACTATTTAAAAATATGTAAAAAGTGGTACTATTGGAAATGATGAAAGCCGTGTAAATTCTTTTTTTTTTATACCACTAAGGTGGCAAACAAGCATACGGCCCGCCTGATGGTAAGCGGCTATTGTAGCCTATGGACGCTTGCAACACCAGGGGTATCGACCACGCGTTGCCGACCCTACAGAAATCTCTTCACACTTTTTGATGAACCCCATTGGGAAAACCACGGCAGGGAGCCCATTCCACAGTCTGAGTGTCTAAAAAATTTGGTTGAATTATCCGTCTCATGCATAATCAACTGAAAGTTCTGCTTGCTCTTCTTCTTGTCCTTGTTCTGTTCGTCTTGTATTTCTCCTTCTGCTGTTCTTCTTCCTGCTAAGTATAAGTAAATTTTTCTAACAGCGATGCATCAGATTTCTTTTCACTGATATCTTACGAATCCTATTCTGATGGCGATTCAACATTGGAGCACGACTGACCTCGACAACTAGTACATGCTAATAAATAAAACAATCCAACTTTTTTGCAGCCGCATTTACACACACAACAAACACAACAAATTTGCTTTTTAGCATTAGGTACATCCTTTATTATGATTGCAAAAAAATTGTGTCGAGGAGTTTTTTTCGGTGCAGGTGGAAGTAAAGTCTGAATTGGTTCCAATGTATTGATGATTAACTTCCAACCCCAGTCTTTTGGGTGCTTTGAAGAATACAACTTTTTCAACCATTATATCTCAGAAACGGTGACGTTTAGGAGAACAATTTTAGAGATTTTTTTTATAGATAATTGCAAAATCTACAATTTTGTCTAACCTATTTTTATCACGCGAAAAGCGCAGCTTTGTAAGGGCTCGCAAGATTTTTGTACTTTCTAATTATTTTTAAGATCTAATTTTTATACGTATAAATACCTTTTAAAAGTTCTTCTCACGACAAATCCAAAAACCCCAAACATAGCTAGGTTACGTTGCTCCGCTAAATAGTTCCTTTACCTACCCTCATACTCCATTATCAGTGCCTAAAAACCATAATATGATCAAAGTTCAGCTCACTATAATTCCAACAACCCCAAAAAAGGCTAGGATACGATGTTCCACTATGGAGTTGTAGTTACCCTCGTACTCCATCACCAGACCCTGAAAACCATATATGGCCGTACCGCGTGCGCGTCATTGGAGAAATCATTAAATGGTGTTCGTTACGATTACCACCAAAGATACGAAATAGCCCGGCAGGAACTAAACAATATCCTTTCCAGCCGGGCTATTGCGTTGCGGATCTTTGGTGATCATCCAATGACGTGGTACGACGATGACCATTCGTGGGCCCTAATTGGATGTAATTCATAAATGGTGTTCGGTACGATTACCAGCAAAGTTACGCGGTAGAGCCCCAGTACTGGGGGATACGTCAGAGTATGGACTATAATATTCCATCGCTTGACACATCACCTCAGATATAGCGCTCGCGCAACTCAATGGGTCCTTGGAAGAGAAGCACATTCGCCGCCAAGGATAAGATGCAAAGAAGGACCCCATCACATCCCAGTCTGCCGACTTTTATCACCAACCTCGCCTGATGCCTTTTGGACAAAGATCAGGCGGATAAATTGTATCACAATAATTAGAACAAGTAAGCACTGGCTGCGCAGGCTACGTAAACTATTATTGAATTTCAAATTTCCAATAATTGTTAGACAATACTATCGAAGTTTGTCAAGCTATCGATAGTACAATACTATCGATAGTATCGATACTATCGATAGTATTGGTTAAATTCAATCAATACTATCGATACTATCGATAGTATTAGTCAAATACATACTATTGAATCTCAATACTATCGATAGTATCGAGATTCAATAGTATCGATAATATCGATAGTATTGCCTTGAATCAATAGTATTGGTCGGTCTGCGATATCGATACTATCGATAGCACTATCGATATTGTAACTAGTTTTCGAGGTCAACTATCGATAGTCAAACTATCGATAGTTTGACAACACTAGTATAAGTAGCGGTAGGTGGAAGTACGTTTAAAACAATGACCAACTCTCATTATAAAACCATACATTTGATAAGCTTTACTGGTGATCTTTTGTATGTGTACATCGAGATGTAGCATTAGATGTAGCTTTGAATCTAGTTCAACACCGAGATCCCGCACGGAGTCGACTCTTTGTAAATGATTATTGCCCAGTTTATATTTATAGTCTACGCGGACAAAGTCTCGGGCTAAAAGCTAGTTTATTTATACACCGTGACTTTTTATTCATCTATAAAATTTTATAATAAAAATTGGAATTTTCGCTTCCCGTATGAATTTTCCGAAACTTATCTGTCAGATTCAAAGATGTCAAAATATGATCACAAACGACCCTGCCTCGGAGGTGGGTCAAAATTTGCAGTTCACGATGTCGTTTTTAACTGTTTCCAAGCAAAACGAACGGTGAACGAAAACTGTTCAAAACGCCAATTTCGCCCACACTTTCCAAATCGAACGCCGCCAGTTGTGATCGTTTTTCAGTAGTCTTGTGTAGTTCGCGAACGAACTAGTTCGAAAGAGCGCTCCCACAGAGGAACTACGCGAACTAGTTCCCAGATACCTCGCTCCTTAGTTCCTTAGTTCGCTTCGGTATAATAAAATCGACTTGTAATAGCGAGTGAGCGGGAGCGCGGCGCGCCGCCCGAGCTAGTCACGTTATTTGCGTTGCACTTGCATTATACCTAGTCGATTACTTATTCATAATTTTATTTACTAAAATAAGGAATACAATATACTTATTGCACCAATTACACTTTAGTTATTTTATTACAAGTTATTTACACAATATACAAGTTGAAACTCTTATTAACACAGTTAGAATTGGAATACATTATAAGTAATATGTGGTAATACCTATTTCTATATTGAACTAAATCATTAAAAAATTATTCATTTAATGTCGTATTGTCGAATCCACCCCGTATACATGAGTACAATGTATGTAACGTAAAAAGTAAAGGTGAAAAGAGCTACTTTTAAGAAACTAAAGAAATCGTGCAGGAGCATTAGCAAAGTGGGCGAACGATTTGCCTTTCTCTAGTTCGAGACGGGAGCTGAGGAACTAAAAGAGCGACCTAGTTCGCCAAGGAAGAGCGAACTAAACGGAGCGCTCCCGGTCGGGAACTATTACGCGCAAGACTACGTTTTTGGCATTTTGGACTGTTATTTTTGCTACCATACTAGGCATGGCATAAATCACAAGTAGCAGGTGATAAATAATATGATTCTGTTTTCATATGTCACATCTGCTACCGTCCATGACATAGCCTGTTACATGTTATAAAGAATATAATATAATTAAAATGTATGCGACTGAAGGACTATGTATCCATGGTCATGAACAAATTAAAAAAAAAAAAATTATCATTGATTAGCTTTTAAGAGTATTCAAAAATAAACCTTAAATCAATTGACATAAAGTGTTAACTTCTTTAGCATGTTATGTAGCAGGATAGAAAAATAATTTTTTGCTACGAAAGTATATATAATTTGCATCAGTGATAATTTGACACTTTCGTGCGATACTCGCACATGATTTTGTTTTCCAATGAAAAATGCCGTCGATCAGCATCGATGACGAAGGTTACAAATCATTGCAAATCATATATCGCTAGTGAAATCATGCTTTAAAAAATAATAATATCATCAAATGAGAATTCCTTTAAAGTAGCAATAATTTCCATGCCTATACCATACCCCAATTCGAACGCACCTAAAGAGCTGTCAAGTGTCAACACAAGACTTGTTGGTCAATGTCAATTTTCCAGCTGACCAGCTGCGTCTGTATAGTTTTGAATTGATTATGATCTCTACTTAGTTTGTGATTATCATGATACAAATATTAAGGATATTACCGCAACGTCGGTTGATATTGCCTAATAGAACATATAAAAATTTTGGTCACAAGAGGCAACCAATACCGCTTGTAACAACTCTTTGGCATGGATTTCTAACATTTACCTTCATCGGACTTGGTATTAATTGGGATAGGTAAGTACTTTTTTAAATTATGCTCCGTTTGTATGCGCTTCATTTTCAAGGCTAAACAATCAAAACTGTCTTGAGATTGGATTTATTGGGTCATTCACATCCAGGGTTGGATTTCGTAGTATAGTATATTATAACTATTTGTGACATTATTTTATGATGTGTAGTATGTAGTATCGTAATGCCAAGATACTATGCGAATATACCATAATTTTACCTTCGATATCACGGTTGAAATAAATGAGAAAATATTACTTTAAGAAATAAAGTTGTTTTAGTTAAAGTAAATCGAGCGATTTACTTTAACTAAAACAACTTTATTTCTTAAATAAAATAATTAAATCTTAATTAAGTAGAGCTATTGACTCCTGATACTTTCATGCTATGAAAGAAAATAGTTTGTAATTCGATTGAATTTATTCCATCTGATGACATGTTATGTTGTGTCAAAGCTAAAGACGAAGTTCTGTTTGACAAATTGGCTGAGATAAACATCTAATTGCCTAAATTTGGTTACCACAATATAACTAAAAAAAGGATCAAAGCGAGATTTGAACAAAAAAATAAAGATTTTTAGAGACGCTGGAATGACGTTATAATTGATCCTTGGTGCCCAAGGAACAACTTGAGCCATTTAAAATATTTTTAGAACCCCGGGATAAAAATGCAAATTTCTATGGCATGCCCGCGAATCGCAACTATTCGCGACCAAAACCATTATGTTGTTGTTATGTTTTGTGGGGTTTATAAAATATTTCATGTATATTAACATGTTGCTGGTAATGTAATCTCAACATTGGAAGTGATTCAATACCCTCTAAAATGTTTTATTTTTTTGTACAAATCAATGTATGGAGCTCGCCATGATTCTTTCCTTACAAATGCATTTTTATTTCAATTAATAACAAAATGGATGCAAAGTGAAAAGTGAAACAGTATTATTTTAGACAAGTTGGTATAGATTTAATTTCCATAATCAATAATTGTCTTAGGGTCTGAAGTGAACCCTGTTCAGATCTGAAATAAATTCATTTTAAACACACTCGCTCGTAAGGTGACAATTATTGCAAAATTGAAGTCTGCTTTTTTCTTCGCAAGTGTGTTAAAAAATGTTGCATGACACTCGTGTGCATTGATTTATTACACTCTAGGCTCCCTTATCGAGTTCGCCTATGGCTCACGTGTACTGCCTCGAGTGTTAATAATAAAATTTGCACACATGTATCATAATGTGTAATTATTCAGAACCTGCTCTCTGACCAGGATCCCAGACTTTCTCGAAACATGAGTACCTAGTACACGTGGGAATAACTAAAAGTTATTAATAATATTAAAAAAGAACTTCAAACAATATCATTTTTAATTTCAGAATTTCAAAATTCATATTTGGTGATGAAGAAATAGATATGAGCGAAGTCATTATGCCCAAGCAAGAGCACAATAAAAGATAATATTTTGATGCAAATTGAAATTACTGGCTTACTACTAAATGGTGATACATGATGTACATATATTTAGGTAATTATTTTGAATATCTTGTAGATGATAATGTTAGGTATATTAGAATAAAAAATGTCACCTATATTTTCTTATAATTTATGCTTAAGTAATTTTTCATGGTTATTGAATTCGTCAAACATCTAATTTTTGCAAATAACTCGTAATGTGACGTTTTAGCTCATAGACACCCTGGTAATTTTTCGTTCGTATGAGTGTCCCCAATCGATGTACCTATATGTATAGTAGTCAAAGATGTATAGGTTTCAAAGTGCGCCGCCATTTAAAAAAAACAAGATGGCGCCTGATGTGTATGCAAGGCAGCATTGCCAGATTTTTTTTGGACAAATCGGGATTTTGTAACCTCTTGAGTAAAAAAAGCGGGATTCTATCGCCGAAAGCGGGACATACTAAAAAACCCGGCCAAGTGCGAGTCGGACTCGCGCACCCAGGCTTCCGTAAAATCTTTTAGGTACTATGCATTGAATTATTACACAGTACTATGTAAATACTTACTATTCTGTAATCTGTGTGTAAATAGTTCATTCATCACGGGAATCGAATCTAGAAGATTTTTGGCCTTTTTTTAAGGGAACTAATTTTTTGAGCTGTTATTTAAATATTCGAGATGTTATTATGATCAGTTGAAAAACATATTGAGCAGTTATTTAATTTAATGGCGGTTGATTAATTATTGCGACAGTAAAACATGGACGGTAATAAAAAATCAATTAGTCGGTTATTTTATCATACAATGTCAATTCTAAAAATAATTGAGCAGTCCAATAACTGAATGAGCGGTAAAAATGATGGAATGAGCGGTTCGATAGTTAAAAACATTCCACTCGGACAAAAAAGGAAGAGAGGCAGACCGTCAAAAGCCAAACCGGCTCTTATTATACAATAAGTTTAATTTAGCTGCTACTAAGCAAATTCTAGGTCATTTTAATTACCTAAGTATGTTTCGAATTACGAATAAAAGTTCCTATTATTATTATAGAATTTGTTTTATTTAATTCCTTCAGTCAAAGCAAAAGTAATTTAATTTTTCATTACTATTTAAGTACTGTTTATAAGGTTCTGTACCAAAAAGGTCTTCTTCGTCCGTCTGTCCGTCCGTCCGTCACACCGCTATATCTCGAAAACTACTTTACCACCTCATTGTTTATAGAATTGCTTAGAATGAGATTTCTTACCGGCAAATTCCGATTTATTACTGCCCACACGTAACCGCTCGTTCAATTATTTTTACCGCCCATTTAATTATTTCCTGCTCAATTATATATTCACTGATCCATTTCATTATTTTTTATTACTAATTTTTGTTTACTTTACTGCTTAGTTTTAACTGCTGAACTAGTTATTAAACGTGTCATTTATAATTTTTAACTTACCAAAACCGCTATTTACAACTGCCTCTTTAAATCAGTGCCTTTTTTTAATCAACATTATTTGTCATGTAACTATAAAACGCTTTTCGGATTTCTTCCTACTTGTGCTAAGTATGTACATGGAATTGCTTCTTGCCAAATTTTAATATTCTAGGTCAACGGGAATTACCCTATAGGTTTTGATTCCCTTGCGAGCGATAGGCATCTTTTGATTGCGTTGACTTAGAAGTTTGATGTTTGTATGTCACAGTGATATTTAGCGCACTATTGTACGGTTCTGCTTAAACAACACTGCGGTGTTAAGACGCGTCACAGGAAAGCTGGTGCCATTTCTGTGCAGTGGTGTCTTTATAATTCACCACTTGCACGTCCAACTATGATTTCACCGTCGTAATCACAGAGAAAAGAAATATAAATAGAGACGCTATGCTAGCGGAGCCCGCGCGCCACACATGACATCAAATGGGCATATATCAACCAAAACACGCGTCAACGCTTCGTAGTATCCGCCATACTTAGCTGAGGTGCGTAGCTCCGCGAAATTTTTTAATTATGTCGTGATGCGCTATTATTTCCTGTAGGAAACGAAGTGAGGAGTAGGAGTGTAACTCAAGGAGGGATTTCCTTTCATCGATGAGTCTACAAACCTTTATTTAATTGTGATATTTATAAAAATGTATTCGAGATTATGATAATTTTAGGTGTAAACGATAAACTCTGATACTACTGCAAAATTATACATTGAAGGCAATGTACTCACTTTATTTGTACGCAAGGTAGCGAGCGCAACTCCGCACGTAATGTATTGCGTTCGTTCACATTCGTCGTGAGTCGTGACCTGTCGTGACCCCAAAACACGTGCATCGATAGTTTTGTTCGATCAATATCGATAAAATTCATCTTTTTATCACTCATTTGATTAAGGCAATAGTTGAAAGTTATATCAATATATATATAAAAACGTTCCGCATTCATCTGTTAAAATTAAGCTTTCAAAACGAGAATTTCGAAACAAATACATTTTATTTCAAGGGCAATAAACCGTGTAAAAATAACTTTTTTTTAATTTACTTCATCATGTTAAACGTTTTTTTTACAGTTCAGTATTCTTAGCAAAATTATTCTTATCGAACGTGAATTTTCTTACGGAATTTCTAAAAATAATTAAATTAAATATCGACGAAATTAAAATATCGATAATTTTATTGATATTTTATCGACTACTTTCGCTGCATTAAGCGAATAGCAATAAGTGTTGCTACTCGACGCCAGTCGACGCAGCTATTACGCAATTATCAACATTATGTCTAATGCGTTTAAGTTCAAAATTGCGTTCCATGAATAATAATAATAATAATCTAGTGCCGAGTGGCAGAACTTTTTCGTCGATTGAATCTAGTTAGTTTGTAGATTACAAAACGACGTAAATACTTTGTACGCTATTGAAAAATAAATTTTATGTTAACGTAAAAAGGTATATTTTCATATGTATGACCTGTGTGATTAAAGCTATTTTTGAGTAAAATAGAAACGACCAATCAAAAGGATTGTTTATTTGTAGTACAATATATGATTTAACATTTATTTGTGTGAGTTTGGCGACGCTGGTTCCGATACAAATTCTAACGCATCGCCCTTCCAGTGTATTCTCTTTTCCGTGGTCGTAATCCTCGAAAAGCGGGACTGTGCCTGTCTCGCGCGGGACATTTAATTTTGCGCTAAAAATCAAATCGGGACGTCTGGTAACGCTGATGCCAGGCTCTAAACAAAAATCTTGAAACTCCTTACACTTAACCTTAAGTGAATGAAGGCTATTTAGATTTGATTTCAATTGTTTAATGGGGATACAGAGAATGTGGTCAATGGTGGGTTAATGTAGGTTATTATCTGGAGAGGGAGTAACTGAATGTATTTATAAATCAAAAAATAATTTTTAATTAATAAACATCTTACCAGTTAGGTATTATGATGGCTTCAATGTTCATTTACTCACATTTTCTGACTTTGAAATAAGAACTTACAAGTTATCCAAATAAAATATTATTGCAGTTTCAGAATTAAACTGCATTCGTAAATGCCATTTTAATCAGTTGATAGGCAGTTCCTGGAATTATGATTTTTCCATATGTACCTAGTTATAGGATGTGCATCCCATCCACAAGCCAATGGGTTATCTTATCTTATCTTGTGCAGGGGCCGAGAAATAACTCGGACACTTCGACCCATTGGGATCTATTGTGGTCCCCTAGATAACTTACTCCTCCCCAGTCTCGTTGAAAACAATTTTCATGAGTTTTACAACGAGACTAGGAGATATGAGACTATAGTCTTCTGGTTTTGGATGTCCAATCCCTAGGAGACTCATTCGCTTACCAGCCAGTGCATCGCATGTGCAGAAGGTGGTCCATGCCATGGTGGTGTCGCGATTAGACCCATCTTCATGAGCATGTCGTTGGTTCCAAAGTGCCCAGTAAAGGCCCCAAGCAGGTAGCGGATTTGTCCCCTGCTCATATTCCAAATGCATTCCCGGGCTTTGAACGCAGAGCCTAGGAATTTCTTGTAGTGTTACTATCGATAATCTATCGACTATCGACAACTCCACAAAAGTAGGTATTGTACGTTTGGTGAATTTGAATTGGCGACACCGCCTCAGTCTAGATTTAGAACGTAGCACAGAATATATTTGCCGGTTTCAAATTTCGATCTATCCTTTATTTTGCCTATTGTAGATTCATATTTGACACTTAAAGTAAGGCACATCGTAGCTTTTGGTATGCTTGTTTCCTACCTTAGTGGTATAAATAAAAACCGACCAAGTGCGAGTCGGACTCGCACACGGATAGTTCCGTACAATATTAACTAACTCAACTAAGCTACGAAAAAAAAACGCAAAAAAATGTATGGTCGCCCCCCTTTATTTTTCTAATTTCAGCTGTCTACCTATTACGGTTCATGAGATACAGCTATCGAACAATTAACCCAAAGAAAGAAGCGTAATGACGTTGATTTTGCTTGCAATCTATTCCGCCAATTTGCCACCATCGACAATGCGCTCTGATTGGCTAAGACATGGACACATGCGCTCTGATTGGACAAGTCAAGAACACACGATGCAGTGATTGGTCCTTTCTGTGCAAAATCAGTGACAAATCACTGACTAGTTTCGGAATCGGATTGCTCGGTGTAAGGGATTGTTTCTCGATGGATACAGCCCACTGACGGACAGACGGACGGACGGAGGGACAGCGGAGTCTTAGTAATAGGATCCCGTTGGGCACCCTTCGGGTACGGAACCCCAAATATAAGATTGAATATTGCAATCGGGCGTACATCCTCTTTGACTCAATCGGCCTCGACCCCGGATGATTTCAAATGACCAAAAGATGGTCAAATTACCTTAATTAAATTCATATTGGTTCAAATTACAGTATGAGGCACGAATGGTGAGCACAGATAGGCAGTAGTGGGGCAAGCTCGCGCATGTACACTTTTGGCCAAATCACACGCAAGTATCTAATAGACGACGAGCATCAACTGAAGAACCAATCGTGTGCAGCGCGGCGCTCCCCCCTGCTTTGTTCCGCCAAACAGACCGAAAATTAACTACTGCGCAGGTGTCAATCTGTGCTCACGACTCTGTAGGGTTCTTCGAGTAAATTTCCAATTTTGTGGGAAAGACCCCGGGAATTTTCCCATTGGGTGGGAAAATACTCAAATGGTCATATTTAGTAGATTTTGCGTATATAGCGAGAAATACCTTTACCAAATCGTTTGAAAAACATTTAACATGATTTCTATTAGCGTCATACTCATATCATACAATAAAAAAACAATAAAAAAAAATGTGACGGAGAAGCGCGTTGTTTTTAAAAAAGCGACGTTTTGGGGTGTAAGGGTTGTGGTGGACAGGCGGCAGCCCCACACAATTTCCATGCCGCCCAGTTTGGTGGTAGTACGTACTCGTCCGACTGGCTTGCGATCACCCTTGTTAGTGAATCTGTCGGGAAACAGTTCGCTTTGTTTCGACAGGGTTCACGAGAGCCAGCCCCCCTAGATTCGAAGTGTGCGGCATGTATGATGGTGGGGTCCTACGATGCGATTTGGGCGATTTCTGATATCATCTGGTATCTGGTTGACAAGGGGGTCAGGGAGACCCGGTGAAACTGCTGTTTCCTGGCCGGCCGCCTGCTAGTAGGAGAACAGATCCTGGGAATTACCTATAACCTCCGGCCCAAGTGGCAGTCCTCCAAACCGTGCGCATAATCCCGACGAGTGTCTGTCCTGCCAGGGGAGGATACTAGAGTAAAAACAGACAGGCACTCCCGGGGAAAAGAACAAGAAAAAAGAGCAAAAGATTTCCTTCAGCGGCACACCCTTCCACGTTTAGAATGGACTTTTGCAATATCAAGAGGTCAGTCAGTTCACAGTTATATCAACGCCATCCATCAACATCTTGAGAGATATACAGATAACCTGCCCGATCGATACATCGTATCTTCACTCCCAGCTAAAATCTCGAATATTTGTTCGTTCCAAAGGCCGGGGTGTGCATGTTTATCCGAGAGGGCATCTGCTGTTGTCTACGTCTGAATAATCTAGAAGACAGACACCTGTCTACTATCTGGTTGCGCGTGGATTACGCATGTGATATACGGGTGGACGTGCCTCTACAAGTCTCATCGCGGCGACACTGAGACAACTCGCGATGACGGTGGATTTAAGGCGATTATAGCTCTGTGGTCGTCGGACGTCGGATACCGAGACGAAGGTCCTGGGTTCGAATCCTACCATGAGCTTGAGCTTTCGGTGAAGGAAAACCATAGAACGGTGGTAGGGTACTTTGAAATACCCATCTGGCTGGCTACCACCCTCAAGTTGAAAATCTGTCGCAAAGCACCTATCGGTATGTTCCGACAGCTGCACTTGAGAGCTAGGTCCTTCCAGGCGTTGTGTGCTTACCACCTTCGCCCACATCATCACTTATCATTGTGAGATTGTAGTCAAACACAGGCCAATACACAAAAAAAGAATGTCTCGCTTCTTTGAACGCGACCAAGAAGAGACCGACACTGTACCCCATAACCGAGGTGATTGTCATCGGAGACTTTATAGCCCACCATAGCACAGAATATTTAATAGTACTAGTAACCATAGTGAGTGGTTCGGTTCTTCGCGGACTGATCACGCAGGGAAAACCGTTTATGACTTAGCTTTCGTTACGAATACGCGAGCGCTTCCCTTATTTATTGCCACTGGATCACTTGAGAGGCGCAGGCTCGTGCGAACACTTGTATTCCCCATTTTTCTTTACGGGGCAGAGACGTGGACGGTGCGCGAGTTGGAAAAGGGGAAGATAGATGCTCTAGAGATGTGGTGCTGGAGGAAGATGCTCGGGATATCGTGGACGGAGTTTCGGACCAACGTGTCCATACTCCAGGAGCTAGGCATCACGCAGCGTTTATCGGCCGTAGTACAGTCGCGCATACTGCAGTACTTTGGGCATGTTTCTAGGATCAACGACCAGCGTGCTCTCCTGGAGTATGACTTTATCAACCAAAATTCTTTAATTTCGGATGGATCCACCATGTACCGATGATAGTCTTATCGGCGATGAGGAGTTGGTGAAGGCAAGGTCACAAGACTAACTTATTCTCGAAATGGTTCTATAAAATGAACCGTTTTTATAATCGATACGATCGTTATGCCAGGCTTGCACCCAAAACGCCACAATGGTCGTCATCTGCACTGTAAAGGGGATGGGCTCTCGTGCAGAAAGAGCACGTGTGCACATGTACGACGCTTACATAGCCCGTCCCGGGTCCCGAGGGAGGTGTTGCAAGCGTCCATAGGATACGGTAACGGCTTACCAACAGGCGGGCCGTATGCTTGTTTGCTACCTAGGTAGTATAAAAAAGTGTGATAACTTCCTCCAAGGTCCGCGTGGGTCCGCGCGTAGATGATGTAGGAACATACAACAGCGAGTATGATTAAAATAACAATCAAAACCATCAACAAATATTTTTTTTTAGGAACATAAAGCCATTTGAGTATTTTCCTGCCGTTTGGGAATTTTCCCGTATTTTTCTTTTCTTCCCAATATTTTTCTTTCCCTGCCCATCCCGTGCCCCTTACTATATCAACAGTTTCACAGGTATTTTGAGCATAGATGTATATCATAAGAAAACTCATAGCAGCCAAGCAGCTAGTAACATACTGTTTTTCTCTTGAAAACATGGGAGTTTACCTACCTAATAATTTATTTATGTTGGAAGGGGTTTAAAATGATAAAAAAAAATAAAATACTTTATTTAAACTCACATATTCTTATTTCTATTCATAATATACTAATTGCATTATAGTAGTTAGGTCTAAATAAATAGAACTTATAAATTATGATTGTCGTCAACAGTAAATATTTTAAGTATTTTAGTTCTAAAAAAAGACAACCTATTGCTATGGTATCTTATAGGGTAAAAAAGTCAATGACGCATTCTAAGTTTCTAACATACAAACGTATGACTGATGACATAATACCGTAAAAAAATACCAATAATGCATTCATATAATAAAATTAATAATGTATAGTTCTATAAAAAAAGTTGGTGCACCAATTCTTGTTGGGAGTCCTCTTAATAACAAACATAATAATTACACAATAATTGTAAATTATCACACTGTTGATTTTTATAACAATTAATTACTACTGTTAATGTTAGTAACAGTTTACTGCAACATTCCGGAAGCTGTATACAAAGCCTTATATAATTAGAGGAAACTGTGAAATATCACAATGTTGCCAGCGATTTTAAAGAGTAATAAAGCACCAAATTGTTAATAAAATATTATTGTTATATAAAAGACGCAAGGCATTGAATACCTTTGACTATATACACATTGTATTGGAAAAGCGTAGTCATTCATACCAAATTGGTAGAAACTTTATTCATTTCAAAATTCAACGTCTCTGAATACATAATGACTAGTTTTTTTTTTACAGTCACTAATCTATTTTTTACCACCGTGACAATTTTGTTTAATATATTGATAAATGAGGTTATATACAATTAATAAGAAACAAATTATTGCTGCGTGATAATGTATTTGCATATTATATATAGCACTAAATACTCCAGGATGTTTGACACTGACACTGTTTGATTTACTTTTTTTTACATTTTCAATTTTGTATATTTCTGTTGTTGTTTCCTCTTTTTTTGCCGTTGCTATATCTTCATCTTTGTAACCTACAACAACATTATTTGTGCTGCTCGCACAAAGGTTTGTTACTTCTTCTATAGGTTTAATAATCATCACATTTGTCTTTGTTTCTAGTTCCGTCTCTCCTTCTATCCTCATTTCTGGTGAAAATAACTGTCCTCCACTTTCACTACCTGAAAACGCATCCAATGATTCTTGCAAATAATTTTCAATAATAGTCAATTTCTCCGACACCAATAAATTTGCCAGAGGGCTGTTGGGTCTTTTCGGAAGGTCTTCTATACTCAAGAAGTTAAAGTTTTCCTTGTCAGCTCCGTGATCAGTTTCAAATAGTTTTTCTTTGCATAAAGAGCTGACAATTTTGTAGCTTTGCAAATCTTCAAAGTTATCCGTGATGTATTCTAATGTTGGTTGTATTTGAGTAGACTGAAATAATGACGGAGTAAGCTGTCGAGGAGAGTCGATTTCAGCATGTACTGGAGTGAATTTCACTTTTATGACGTCTTCGTTGGTTATGGTCTCTGTCTTAACTATGTCATCTACATAATTATTATTGTCGCTGTAAGCCACACTTGGCGAATCAGTAATATCATGACGTGTCGATCTATGAATTCGATCAACAGTAACTTTGCTGAGTAATTTCCCGTCCGTACTTCTTATATCAGAGAACAATCCTTCTTGAATGTTGCTGTTTTGCGTATTCGAGGAATACATGTCGGCGGCGTTATGATGTTCTACGATTTGCTCTGCGTCAGAGGTCTCTTTACTAATTACATTGCTGTCAATACTGCTAACGTCGGAAAATACTCCTCCATCGAAGTGGAGAGGTGTTTCCAACTTTCTCGTCCTTTGTGGAGAGGGCGTATTGAACGAAGAAGGGATTAGTGGAGAAGGAGAGACTGGACGAAAAGTTGTGGTTGAGTAAACAGTGTCGGAATTGTACATGAACTGCAGATTACTTTTAGCGGGCGTGAGATTTACAGAAGGGCCGACCTCCTTTGGCGAAGAAACTCTGTCCTTCGAGATTCTTTTTGCACACCTGTAAATATTAATATAATAGAATTACAATTTGGTCATGCTTTTGTTGACAACAGTTGTATATTAACCATTACTACCGAACAAAATGACTATGTTAAAAGGCGTTGTATAAACTAATTGGTATTTAGTTGGTGGTATTAATAGGGAGAAGAAATTAAACGGCGGTAAAGTCCTCTTATAAATACATTCATCATTCTATAAATGGAATAGTTTTTAATTAAGAGATAATTCATCAAATGATTATCTAACTATTCATCTTACAGACAACACATTTATACCAAGACTGTGTAAAATAATAAAACATTCCATTTCATATACCACACACGTTATGAACTACTAACCAATGAATATAAAAATAAATACATTTATTTATTTTAATATATGAATATAATATTCTTGATAAAAACACTTCATCGATATACTTATAATATAATAGATGTTTAATCAAAATAAATAGGTACACATAAAATAGCCAAAACTACTCAAACTTCTTACTACAAAAGCATTTTACAAGCACTTAATTTTGTAAAAAGAAATCGGCTAAGTACCTAGCTTACGTTCGAATTTCTTCCTGTACCAGTGGAAGTTTTTCTAATAGAATTATGTATGTATATGTAGGTAACTATATACAATATAATACAATGTTAATGATACGGGACACACTATGAGGGACACACACACAAAATATTTGTTATTTGAGATCAAAAATTAACACAGTGTGGCAGCGTATGACGAGCTTGTACTAATGCGTAAATAGGTGACTAGCCAAAATGTGTAATTATTTTTGTAGATAATTTTATAAGTAATCTTTTCTTTTTCCGAATTATAATCCGAATATATCAACAAGTCTTATGGAAATAAGAATGCTTTTTTTGTTGTTGTTGTAAATTTATATTATAAATAGGTATGTATTTACATAGAGTTAAATGACCGAACGGAACGCAACGCAATTTTTGGATATTTATATTAATTTTGGGAAAAATGCAAAAACTCAACACGTTAAAATATATTTGGTAGAGGGTCAAAGTTGTTTGTTTGAATGCATGCGCCAAATCGAAAATCGGTATTATGGCACATATTTGGATTTAAATTTTTTGAATACCTATCTGAAATAATAAACCAATGCAGTATGTATCCTTCTTTCTAGCTATAATATTCAAATAAGCCATATTGTGTGGGTGTAGTAGTATTTTGAGTTTGTTGTAGTAATAAATGCTTAACATTGTTTGGTGCTAGTTTATTTGACACATGGTAATTATTAAGTATTAAATACTATATAGATTTTAAATTTTATAGGTATAAGTTTCCACTGTTACAAAATAATTTACAAGATTTAGTACCTATAAGTGAATAGTTTTGACTATTTTATGATGTGCCCAAATTTTTTGCCTGGCAATAAATAGAATAAAAAAATAAAAGGTGAATAAATTCAAATTTGCGTGTTCATGTTTTTAGTAAAGTACTCATCATACGCACCGTGCAGTTGAAGCACTGACTGTGGTAGTTATTGTTGAGCGCCTCGACCCACCTGTCGCCTGCTTCCACGGGGAATCCGCAAGCGAAACATTTCGTCGTAAACAGCTCATTCCAATCTGGAATTTGTCGCATGATTGTAATAATGATCAGTCCCTTCAGTTTAAAAATTCGCTATTAAAAGTAGCCGAGATAAGCACTGACCTGCTTCACAGTATGGCAGCCCATCTTCTAAGAAGAATGGATTGTTCCCGAAAAGTTTACCGCAATATACACAATTGAAGCATTCTGGATGGAAATGCTTTCCGATAGCATTTAGACAGTCCTGTAAAATATTATTTCATAGAATTTATTGAGGTACAACAACATTATAATATAATAATAGCAAAGAGAGGTACATACGCCCTTGATTTTAGCGTGGCATTTATCGCAAGCAGGTGCGATGTACTGTTCGAAACAGAATTCGCAGTAGAGTTGACCATTCTCTTCAACGAAACCAATGTCTTGCAGAGGACGTCTACACGTAGCATTCACGCATATGAAGTGCTCCGGGCACCAGATGCGTCCGAGTGCCGTAATGAAGGGTCCTCTGTATATTAAAAAATGGTTTATAAATCCCATAATCTGCACACAGTAAAATTACAATATTTAGAAATGTAAATCAAATGAAATTAAAAAAATCACTATTCATTTTTTAAATGCTGTTAATTATGTTAATTGAGGGACAAAAACAAAAATCGTGCTTTGGGAATAAAGCATGCTTTCAACGGATGCACTTACTTTTTTAAACAAGTGCGTAGTATATCAATTGTTATATTATAATAATTACGTTACCTTGTAATAGCTTTGTCGCATTTATGACATACGTAGGGATATACGCCATCTGCTACGTCGCCTACGTCTACTGAGGTCATCGTGCTTAGTGGTCGAGCAATAATATGCGAGTCTCTTCTACCATCATCGTTTCTTGTAGTCTTTTTCTGCCTTCGTTTGACAACTACTTCTGATTCATTGTCCTCTTGCTTTTCGATATTATCACTATCGTCTTTAATTTCATTGGCATAAGATACAAAATTATCAGTAACTTTATTAACTTGTGCATTTAAATCATTGGCACTATAGTTATTAACTTCTTTACAAGTATACAATGTATTATCATATAAATTATTAGCTAATCCTTTTTTCTTAATATCTTCCTCGTCTTGATACACCATATTACCTTTTTCATTATCGTTATCAATAATTAAAGACTGATTGGTTTTATTCCAAACACTAGTTTTATTGATATTGTTCTCACCTACTTTGGTACCATTATTTATAAAAGTATTTGAGTCGTTGACCGAGTCTATTTTCTCAAAAATCTTTCTTTTATTTAATGTGTTAGAAAAGTTGTTATCAAACTTTGTTTCAGATTTACTTATTTCATTACTCGTGTTCATACCGTTTAAAAACGAGGATTTATCGAAACCGGATTTTTTTCGTAAGGGATTAGAAAAACCGTTTTCGAATTTGTCTTTATTGGAATCATCACTGCTCGAGTAACCACTACCGCTGTATGATTTATCAACATTATTTATTATTTGCATATCTGACATGAAGTTACTGTTGAGATTTTTGGGAAAATAATCAGGTTTCTTTGTATTGTAAGAATTTAAGGAATGACCTATTGGCGTACTTTGTGCATTAAATGTCGGTATTGGAGAGTTCGGTAGCGGTGGCGGTATGGGACTACCACTGTTATTTAAATTGGTGGTTGCTGGATGATTGCTCATGATTGATTCTTTAATTTTGTCGCCAATATTCTGTATACTTTTATCTTGTGTCTTATAACCCCTATCAAGAGTTTTATTTAGCGGACGCCTAAGCGTGCTATCACGACTACTTTCCCCGGAAGATAGATTATCAGCATTTAAGGGATGTTTAGTCACAACAGTATCCTGTATTTTGCTAGCCATTGACTGAATGTGATCGGCAGGCTTTATTTTCCTCTGAATGCCAATTTCGTAACCGTTCAATGCCATCTTGGCCATTTTTCTGATTAGCCTTTCTTCAGCTTGACTTTTGAATTCTGTTTTATGAGAGTTGCTAGTAGTCTGCGTTTCGTTAACTGTTAGAAAAAAATCAAAACAACACATAAACAAACACGTTAAAAAGCATAATTAGTATGAATTTGTAATTGTAAATCAACACCTATTTCAAACGCGCTCTTATAAACTATATGTTATACAGTATAGCTTACTAAAGCAAAATATCCACTCTTGCATGCAGTACCACACGCAAACAACATCAAGTTCTCTTATCATTGCGTCACCTAATATTCCCATTGCAGGAAGCGCAAAGGGGCACACGGGCACCGGGCACCACAGCTTTATTCATGACTCCCCTTCCACGTTTGGGAGCCGACGATACACCAAAAGTTTTGCCACGAGGGGTAGCTCCTACACTCGGACCTGTTGATGGGGTAGGATCACACACTGGACCTTGGTTAGCACCAGAAATCAAAGGCTTTGGTTGATAACTTTCTACGATTCTACTAGCAGAGCCAACATTTTGATTAGTTATGTTATGAGATGAACTCTGTTGGGGCGTCGACAAACTCATGGCAGTAGGTGGAAAAACTTGTTTAGCATTAATGTTGCAAGGTTGAATATTAGAATCAATTTGTTGATGTGAACCAGTTGTTGTACAACCTCCTTTTCGGATTTCAATCATTTTGGCGGATTGGATCCGTTCGAATTCCTCAAATGTCTTTTTAGTAGATTGCACTGTTGTATTCCCTTGCTCTGAAATATTTTGTGATTGCATTTGTCTTTGACCATAATTTTGTTGAATTACCGAATCTTCTTTAACTTTAGAATCCCCTCTATTATAACTTTCGCTTTGGTAGCCAATATTAGAATGTCTTTGTTCTTTAATTACTGATGGTTGATCTTGCACCCAGGGCTTCGTAATGGGAGAATCACCGAATTCCATTCCAGTTTGAAATTCCATTCCAGTTTGGAATTCCATGCCAGTTTGAATATCTCTTTGAGCTAGTTCGTGTTCCTTGCGGAGGTTTGAAGTTGCCTGCGATAGCAGCGAATTACTCATATGTTGCTGGGGAGCATTTTCTTTGATGCGAGGGGCATGGGCTTTCAGCGGGTTAGGTGGTGGACCCTGCGCTGGAGATCGAGATCTCGGTTTAGGTGTAGGCGATCGACTGACTTCTGGACTTGAAGGTTCATATAAGTGACTCTCTGGTGCTAAATGTTCCACAGGCACTAAATTCATCTGATAATGAGGCACTATAGGCGCTGGCTTGTTTATTAAACTTGGAGTTGAAGGCCTACTACGCATTGGTGAAGTTCTTAAATAATGTTCATCAGATACCGGTTGGAAAGTCATAGAAATAGGAGTTTCTTTATAAAATTGGGGCAGTGGTTGCTGAATAGGAGTATGACTAGTAAAATTATGTTGTGTTTGAAATTGTGGAGTTTGTTGCGTTGAGATTTGTGGAATTGCGTAATTAGTTCTTCGTTCCTGAGACCTTTCTCTGGATTTGGTTGGAGGATCAGTGGTAGGTGTAACTGGTCTTTGAAAAATTGCAGGAGCATTACAAAGTTCTGGTGTTATACCCCTTTGAGATGGCAGTTGGTCGAAGTTTCTTTGATATGAAGGAATATTATCAGCTTTATGTAAACCGGACTTGGATCTGACAGCAGTAGAAGATAATGATTCCTTTTTGTCTAATTGCTCAAAATAGTTTTGTGCAGACTTGACTGATGACATCCCCTGATTATTGGTGCTGCTTGTTATAAAAGCAGACATTGATTCTGATATCATAGTTTCTTGTTTAGTTGAAATAGATTTTGCAAAACTAGATTTTAATTCGTTGCTCATTGGCTGGAACGACGTCAATTTACAAAATTCTTCGGGTTGTGGAGGTGACATATTTTGTTTTGCCACCGGTCTAAATGCTGACATTTCGGTTGAAGATTGCAGTTTCGAAGTGTTTTGCATGGTGGAAAACTCTGCCTGCATTACATCACTCATTTGAGTCGAAGTTTGTGTTGCAATAGGTCTCACAATATCTGATGATGTACATTGTACATGCACAGCTGTAGAAGTAGCTGTATAATGAGTTGACTGATTTGTAACATTTAGAGGACTATAAGATCGTTCTGGAGCAATGGTGAGGGCATCTCTTAGAGAACATCTTTCAATTGTTTGTGGCTGAATCTGAATTATGGGAGAAAAGGGTCGATCGGGAGCTGTAGTTAAAGCATCTATCATTGGCGATGACGTAGTCTCTCGTGGATCTTTTGGTTCAATGTTTATCTTAAAATCAGGTGGAATGTATGGTTTAGTTTCTGCAGGTAAAGGGATTGGTTCTTCTCTTTTTTCAGGTGGATTATATGTTTTCATGGGTGGAATAGGTGTTATTCCTCGTTTTGGTTGTTGTATAAATATTGGAGATGGTTGTAAGGGTAACTGTGTATTGTTCGTTTCTGAAGTACTTGGTATTTGGTTAGGAGTTGGAGTTTGATTAATTGGTTCTTTTTCGGACGTATTCGAATGAACTAAATTAATAGGATGTGGAGGAGAAGGTAAAGGAGAGTAGGGTCGATCAGGAGCAGTAGTCAAAGCGTCTACCAAAGAAACTCTAGTAAACTGAAGGTCACTATTGGAATTATTATTATTAGTTGATGACGTTGCTCGTAACAATTCAGAATTTCTAATTTGTTCCTCGATAATGCTATTTTTAATTTCTGCTGAAGCTCCGATAGATTCTTCAAAGTATTGTGCTTCATAGTCCGTTTTAGCTTGTGCATGAGCATGCTCTGATTGTTGATTTGATTCTCTATTAACATTACTTTGTGATGACATAACAGGTACTTCTTCTGGTAAATAAGATTTTTTCTCAGTAAGATCCTCCTTATTAGAGTATACATCTTGAACTTTAGGGACAACTTTTTCTTTTTCTTCGATACATATTGATTTTTCTGCAATGGTTTTAGCCTCTACACCTTCCTTCGTTTGAAGTGTATCTGATTTTATTTCACATTCAATTACTCCCGATGGATATATTTTTTGGTTTTCAATTTGGGGATTAGATTTATAAACTGTTAAACTCTGACTTTTAGACGATGATTCCGCGGAAAAAGATTTTACGGTACAACTAGTTGTCTCTTTTACTACCTCAGATTGTTTACTTTTTACAATAGATTCTGACTTAGATGAAGTAGAAGTCACAGACGACAAAGCAGCTGACGAGTATGAAACATTGGAAGAATATTGGTCTCTCTGTTCTGATGATGCGTTCGTTCGCTCTAACGATTGTTCTTGATAATTTGCAATTTGAGATTCTGGATTATAATTTGGGTTCTGCACTACTCGTTGCATTGCTTTCGTTGGTACAACTGGTTCCTTTTGGTTTTTACTGTCAATTGATTTTGGATTAGGTTCACTTTGCGATGATTCTTCTTCGGAAGGGTTTGGTGGGGGCCACACAATGCTTTTAACATTTTGCGCTATTAGTAAGTTTTATGGGTTACGAATAGGTGGAGGAAGAAAATAGATGAAAGTATTACATTAGTGAAATTGAAGAAGCGTTTAACGATATAATTGTGTAAGCTAAATAACTAATATCAAACAAATTTCAAGGAGCAAGAGTGTTAAACATTTGATAAAAGAGACATTGGTAGTATCTAATGACATAATGACGTATGTAATGGCTGATAGAATCGATGCCAGGGGTAGTTAACATTGATTGAAATTTGCACTACGCTGCACATACACATTAAATTGAATTATTATATATACAAATACCAATAAATTAGCTACAATAAGCTCAGCTGCATTAATTTATAAAACCTATTTAGAAATTACCTTTATTAAAAATGGAAACTGGGACCTCTGTTAAAAAATAAACAGTAATTGAAACAAATAATGTATGTAACTGAACAGCCAATGATATTTATGAATATTGTCGTCCTTTATATGCAATAGAGTAATAGAATATTTAAATACTTATACCTACACACAAACAATATTATCAAAATATCTGCCGTACTGGGTGGAGATTTCGAGATGGCATATTTTCGAAACCTACTTTAGATTAGTCATGCTGAACAACTGTTACTAACGTAACGTACTACGTATTTTTCTTACTTTTCATACATTATGATCGAGCAAGGTTGACATTTTGTAAGAAAAGTAAAAAAAAAATGAGAACTCACTATTGGTCCCATAGTAAAAGTTCAGCATGACTAACCCAACATAGGTTTCGAAAATATGCCATCTCGAAATCTTCACCCTGTATAATTATGATGTAAAATATGATATAATATATATATATATGATCTATACATATAATAAAACTGTAGAAAAGTCGTGTCTGTACATTGAATATATTTACCAAAAACTGATTGGGGGTGATGTAGAATGACTAACACAATACATAAATACCATTTAAAAAAAAATTGTCTATCTGTCTGTCTTTCTGTCTGTCTGTTTGTCTGTTTGAACAGGATAATCTTCGAATCCACTGAACGGATTTGCATGGGGTTTCCACAGGGTGATTGAGCGTTGCTTGGCGCTTCAACTAGGCTTTGTTTTATCAAAATCGGCTCACGGGAAAAAAAGATATCTCAATTTATTTATTTACAGGCCGTCTCACGGCACAGACACAGAGGGAAAGAACTACTAGATGGCGTTGTCTTTTTCCTGAATCGCATTATGGTTTCGTTCTCACAATTTTATGACACGATCAATGATTTTGGTATAAGTTTTTTGGTTGATGTGAGCCATCAGCGCTCTCCCGTTTGACCATTTAGTTTTGTGCACTATAAAAAAAGCTACAAGCTACAAATAAGTACAGCTGCATCGACGAACTTATGAAAAAGGCTTACCTAAGTAAGAATCGAACCTGCAAAACTTCACGATGTGTTCTCATTTAAAGTTCTTTGCCTACATATGGCATAGCTCTGGGTCGAGTAACTATTCCCACTGTACCACCCTCGCGGGAAGTCTCCCGTGATAAAAGGCATCCTATTTTTAACCGACTCAAAAAAGAAGGAGGAAACTCTAAGTTGGAAGCGTATATTCTTTTTTCATGTTCATCGATTTCTCAAAAACGACCATGAACAATTCAGATATGATGAAATTGCTTGACAGACTAAGTGGGAAATAGAAAGCAAACAGAAAACAAATAAAAAAAAAAGAGACCAGCAGTTCACAAAGAGAATATAGCTGATCTAATTTGCTGCCAGTTGGTAGTGTGCCCAAACTTTGCAGGCGGCGGGCGATGCCATTTTGTATGGCGATGCTTATCTATCTTCTAGCTGGATTATTCGTCAGCCCTTTGGCTATAGGAACCGTCAATCAGACGCCTCGATATGTCG
This sequence comes from Achlya flavicornis, assembly GCA_947623365.1. NCBI lineage: Eukaryota > Metazoa > Arthropoda > Insecta > Lepidoptera > Drepanidae > Achlya > Achlya flavicornis. Next base: position 6,968,026 of record OX392474.1, read on the forward strand.
CGAAAAATACAATGAGCTCCAGGACATTAGTGTCAGATGGACCTCTTATCATCGTTACGCTTCAAGCCACTCGATACACGAATAGCTGACACGAGAGCTCTGGCAAGAGCCCTATGAATGATGTCATTAAAGTCGGAGTGGAGCGGAATCCTGCCTATGCTTTTTACGCACCATAGTATGTGGTGGCCAGCCTGATCGACAAAAACACCATACTGGTAGCCATAGGCATATATAGGGCATATAAATAGTTACACTTACGACGAAGACAGGACAAATAAAAAACTTGCTGTACGTCTGATGGCAAGCAGTTAACGTTGCTTATTGACGCTTGCAACACCAGGGGTATCACTCACGCTTTACCGAATCTCTCTCTACACCCTTCTTGAAAAAGTGTTTGAAGGTTGAGAGGAGTCGCTGTGCCGGCAGCGGTAGGTATTATTTGGTGCCTACTACATACTGGTCCCCTACACCCAGCTCTGGCGACCTTACTCACCGCAGGAACACAACTGCGATGTAAGGGGGAGGAACCTCCCTGCTCGGGCTGCTCCAAATTAATAACGAGAGAACCTGCTTGCAGCCAGAGTCCAATTTCTCTTTCAAGTGGTTACGTTTCGGGAAATCCTTTCTTAACGTGTAGCCTATACCTACTCTATGAGGCATCTACTTTGCCACTAATTTTTAGTATAGTGCTTGGGATATCGTTATTAGTGACTGGTATTTCGTTTTTATTTGGGTTCCGAACTAAAAAGCTAATAATGCAACCCTTATGGTGCCAGTTAGTCTGTCTGTTCGACTGTTACAGCGGTAGGTACCTATATTTCAACAACCAGTAATGCTGTTGATTTAAAAATTTGGAATAGTTTTAAATATTGCTTACCCAACCTTATTGCAAATATATATTTTTTTACTTTTATGGTTGTAAAGGTGAATAGAGTGGGCCCTGAAATTTCAAAGCAGGGCTACAAATTTAAGTGAGGTATCATGGTAAAGGGCTTTATTTGTACATTTTAAAACATGTTTCTATTATTTTTTAAGACTTTTTGACTGTTGATGAATAATGCCAATCTCCGAGGTTCGCAATGCGAAAAATCTGGAAAAAGTATAGGAAAAATAAAACAATTTTTCTAACTAGCACAGTTTTTTCAATATCATCCAAATTCCTTCACAAACAAACATAATTATGCGGTCTGGTTTTAAGCAACAGTGATGGCCCAATCCAATAAATATACGTCCAAGGAAGGTCAGAGCCCTCGGTGCGCGAGTGAGACTAAGTCTTGAGCTTGGCCGGCTTTATATAAAAGATTAAAATTACTCATTTAAAAAGCAAAGTCCTGGCTGATTGATGATTGATGGATGGGAGCACGTGGTCCTCCACCAGCTGTCGTCGCGCCGCGTTCCCATCATCGCATTGGCCACAGAGTTCACAAGAACAATTAGGAATCTTCACGAAATTAATATCTTAGCGTTTATTACGCGAACAAATCTTATAGTCTACGCGAGCGAAGCCGCGGGCAAAAAGCTAGTATGATATAAAAATGATAATAATATAAAAAACTGCATAAAGATGAATGCGTTACAACAAGTATATTATGTAAAAATTTTAAATGTATTGTTCATCACTATTCATACAAAATTAGCTTAAATAAAAAGAATAGAAAAATATGTAAATATAGTACCTGCTAATTGTAAGGAGTTTGTTATAATCACATCTTATCTTAACGAAATCCATCTTTAATCTTTAAACGTATTAAAAAAAAAAAAGAAGCTCTTTCATACATTAATTATTTCGATGATAATGTCAACATTACATAATTATATTCTTTACTTACCCCCTTACTCATAAAACGTTATGTAACTAATATACTGTTTAAAGGGTCGCGTAAATAAAGTCACTCTATTGTTATTGTCAAATAATGTGAAATTATTTACTTGACCACTTAAACAGTTTATTAGTTAAATAGCGCTTTATGAGTAAGGGGTTGGTTAATAACAATAAATATTTTGACTGCCGATCTGGCTTTGAATGCTGTATAAATGTAAAATTGATTAGCATCTACTGGAGCTTAATTATTCTGGTCTTTAAATGTCCCATACTTACCACGAGGTGGAAGTTAATGCATAATAAATATAGCTGGGCTTCTAGACTGAATGTCCAACATAATAATAAGAATTATTGATTGAGGTTTAAGTAAAGATTACATAGCAAAAGTAACTCTCTTACTGGGTGCAAACGGTGGAGCGGGCATGGACATCGGAGCGAGAGTAGGGGCCGCTGTAGGGGCGGGGGCGGCCACCGGGCGCGCCGCCGGCGACAGCGGCGCCGACCGCGGCGACAACGACGGCGAGTACGCGGATCCTATCGACGAACCGAACGGCTTCGGCCCAGATATGTTACTCGACGGCTGCCAACCAATGTTATAATTACAATTACTATGGTGAGAAAATTATTACTTGACATCTAGTCATGAAGGCAATACTCACGCTAAACATTGATGATGAGCCATTCGTGTAGTTGTTGGTAGCGATCGGTGGCAACGGAGTCGAATATGTGTTGGTAGGGATTCGGCTGCCACTATACGAAAAAAAAAATATTGCTTTAGATATTTTGGATCAATTTCGAGTTTTATACTTAGTTGCATTACTTCCATCCTGTATTCCAGGGATAAGAAGTATCCTATATGTAATTTCATATCTACCTAAATGCCAAGTTTCATCCGTTCATAACCGCTAGTCTAGATTGGACCCCAGCGTCCAATCTGTATCTTTCTATCTATAGTTTCATATTTTGTATTCCGTCGATGTTATTTTGTTGGCTGACTCTAAAAAAAATACTGAAATCTTATAAACAACTCACGGCGGCACTGTAACGGGGTCGAGGTTGGGCGCAGGTGGGTTTTGACGAGCGACGAGCTTGGCGTGGATGTCGCAGTACAGTTTTCCGTTCAGGTTGTAGTAGCCCTGGTTTTTGAGAGATGAGCCGCACGTGGAGCACTTGAAGCATTCCACATGCAGGTTTTTGTCCTTGATGCGCACGAACACGCCACTGTTATGTAATACAATATGTCATTAGTTGATGTCACTCCTTTAGACACGTACCACGTAGGTATCTATAATAACACGTAAAATTGGTGTGCATGTGAAATATTTATGACTAATAAAATTATCTCGTTAGAATTTTGTAATACTATTTATTGTTAAAAGTAAAAGTATAATACATACTTACGTCACAGATTACTAAATAGTTACTACGTAACTTACGTACAGTTTTTAATGTACTGGAATGATTGGTATATTTATCACGCTACAATCATGCTCACCGAATTACTCGTGCCAATCCATCAATTCTGCCAAGCAAATAACAAAGGTGCTCATCTAAATATATGGGCGGCGAAGTGAGGACATGCTGAGTGAATGAACATAGTTATATATGCGTATACATACTTTCTAAATATTCCATTCAGCCTAACTACTTGAAGATAATGATGAAGACAAATGATGAGAAATGGTATTTAGGTAAGTAAGCACAGATATTGCTTGAAGTTCTATAGAAATTAACAAAAAATTATACAATGTATAGATACTCGAATTGTATATGTAGGTACCATTAACGTTGATATTACAGCGTATCATTTTGACGCAATGTCTGTGCCCAATTGAGTGTTACGGCTCCTTTTCTTATTTACAAAAATTACAATAAAGGAACGATAACACGAAGAACACCGAACTACTTATATTAAATTCTACTGCAAGATAGAACTAGTGCACAGGTCGACACGGTCGCAAACACGTCTAGGCATTCCTTGAGACGCCTCTTACATAATGTAGCGATTACAGTCGGAGCAATAGGGCGTATCGTTGACGAGGGGCAGTGCGTCCGTCTGCGGCGGGGGGGCGCAGGTCGCGGGCGCGCCCAGCGCCACGCGCCCGTCCGGCAGCACCTGGTGGCACCCCACGGGCAGGCTGGGCCGGTGCGCCGGCTCGGGCGCCAGCAGGGCCGGCGCCGGAGTCTGCGTGCCGGTGGTGGCGCGCGGTGGAGGAGCCGCCGCCGGCTGCGGCGAGAACGTGACGCGCGGCGTGCGCGAGCGCGACCGGTGCGACCGGACCAGGCTGCTCGGCGTGCCGGCGCGCGCTACGCTCGCTCGCGAGTAAAAGTGGCAAGCCTCTGCCGGCCCCCAACATTACATTAGATCACATTCTCGAGCAGGTTTCGGGACTTTTGTAAATTCAGGTGGAGTTATAGACAATATAGCCGCATGCTCCTGTCCGGAGCTCGACGGAACGGAACCTATGGTAGGTACCGATATTATCACAAGGATTCGACGCGTTATTGAGTTAGGTACTAAGTAGGTATATAATAAGTATACACAATGATCGGGTTCAAGTATTATCAAATAGGATATTACACAAGGGTCGGGTATATTGAGTAGGTACCTACCTAGATATTTTATAACAATTCTACCTTTTCGAAGCGACATTGCTTATAACGACTACAGAAGATAAAACTACGATCGGAAAAAACGACATGCCCATAACGTGACGGAATTGACGTGAATCTCGAATTCGTGTAAGGTTGCGACTTGCTTGCTACCGTGTCGGCCCGCGCGTTTTGTCCGACTTACGTGATGAGTCTTTCGCAATCCTCGCAAATGTTCTGTCCCGGAGGTAATCCCCCGGTATTGTTGATGGGGGCATCGGGGCGCGTGACGGGCGCCGTCACGTGGCGGAGGCCGCTCATCGCCGGTGGCGGGGCGGCGCTTGCCGGTGCCACTTCTACTAATATGCCAATTACGATTTTTATTTGTTAAATTACTATAAGTCTTTATACTTAGATTTTGACTCAATTTTTTTTTTTTCTAGGATTTGTGGTCTACCTGTTTTAATAAGGAAACACATATTCGGTACGGTTTGGAGAGATGATAGGATATTTACATAATGAGAACACCAAAGAGATGATGAGGAGAATACAGGCTCCAAAACGTGTCGGTACCTAGCTATGTTCTGAACATATTCATATAGGTATTAGATGATGTTTTATTATGATCACTGTGTTTTATTAAAGTATACCTGGCTCAGGATCGTTTTGCTCCTCTTGTAGAACTTTGAAGACTGCGCTCTTCTCAGCATCATACGTCTTCTCATTTTTCTTGAAATTCACTCTGCAAATCAAACAAAAACTTTTCAAGTTTATTTTGTTTAGTCAAGTTTTTCAATTTATTCCTAACGACTTGCTTAGGAACATTCTAATTTATCACACACTGGAATCTATAAGGTGCAGAACTACTGAAGGTACCTATAGAGTATTGAGTATACCAATTGCACCTCAAATCAATATGTGGAACTAATATTGTCAACACAATTAGTAGCGTTAACAACATACATGATTGTAAGAAGAGGTTATCAAACTATTTGATTGTTAGGGTAGGTACACACCCGAGCACGCCTCCTGCCAGAACCTCGGTCTGCGCCGACAAGGTCTCTGCGATCGTCTTGTCGCTGTACATGTTCACTGGCGTGTTGTATTGCTTGTTCACTATGCTCTTCACAGAGTCGCTGCCGTTCATCTACGAACATTCGGAGGAGGTTATAGCACAGAGGATTGTAGTTATAGTCCGTCACTCACTCGTTACGCTTGAAGATATGATTACCACAGAACAATGAGATCAGTAGAGGATACAGTGATTTGATGAAGATAATACTTATAATATAGTTTGGAATCAGATAGCCGTGGGTGAATAATGTCCCTGGATATTAATTTATAGATACTGATCAGTAGGCAGGGTAGGTGATATGGGCTTAGTGATTAATCACCCCCCAAATTTTTTAATAATATGTAGATAGATGATTGTTGATTAAGGAACCAAAGCAAGCATATAATATTGAGTTGTATCACTTGTATCCATATGAACCCAGTAACATTAAATTTAGGTAAAAACAAAGTAAAGAACACGTGTTTTATGTTTAAGGCTGCTGTCACGTAAAAGTCAAAATTTCCAGGATCTTAGACCTACTGCTTTTCAAATATAAGCTAGGATTCGTATACTCGTGTACCTACGTATTTTTCTATTTCATTCCGTACCTATTAAAGCGCCAAAACAGAATTTTTATTATATACTAGTTACATTTAGTTCGATGAAAAAGATATAACATCTAAACTATCTTAATTTCAACTTCTACTCATTTGCCTTCTCTGAACTAACATAAATAAAATTGTTGACTTGATTCCCATTAAAAAAAATATGACCAAAGTAAAGCGCTACAGTTTAGCCAAAAAAAAAATGAATTACTTTCTAAAATAGAATGAATAATTTGGCAGGCGGGTGGCAAAACAATTTCAAAAAAATTCGTCACCCCGAAAATGGGTTCTGGCTATTCACTGACATACCTTTAATGCATTTATAGAACGTAATTAAGTTCCAATTTATTCTGTGCTATGGCAATGGGGCAGTTTCAAGTTCAGAGACCGCATACGTCGGGATCCTTTTATTACCTATCAATGAAACAGGAATATCTCGTTTAACAGGAATTCTCCATTAAGTTTCTATAACCTGCTTTATAATGAAGGCATATTATGTAGCCTTGCTAGACTAGGCAAAGGCAAATTCCTTTACTTAATTATGCGACCTTATTACCTACATAAACTGTCTGCAAAAATGAGGAATGGACTATTTAGCTACAGTTTGAGGAAAAACTTACGTAGCCAAAAGGCTTTGCAACATTATTATGTCCGGAGCCGAAGGCGCGCGATGGTTGCGGCGTGGCTTTCAGTGATGTGTTGGTAACCGGAGCGGGTGAGGCTCCGAGAGGACGCGAGCCGGGCCTTGGCAGGCTACCCGTTGGTGTTACCGCTGGACGCCATGTTCCACCGCCACTGTAATAATCACAATATGAACTTAATGCTAATTTAAACTAACAGACGGCCAAGGTATCTTTTTTTTTAGAAGGCTGGATCTTTACTCTTGACGTGTGAATAACTGTTATCAATTCATGAGATTCTTAGAGATACGGGGACTCGCGTGATGGGTTGAAATTTTGTACGCAAGGTAAGAATTTCCCACGCGTTTGAAAGAACCCGCTCTTAATGACACCTTCCTTCGTCACTTACCGTTGTACAGTGAGCTCCATGGCTCCCCCGGCGGCGCGGATGGCGTCCTGCGCCTCCTGGTGTCGCAGTGTGTAAACGTCGGTGCTATTGACTCGGATGAGCGCGTCGCCAGCTTGTAGTCCGGCGCGCTCTGCAGCGCTGCCTCCGTTCACCTGGAACATGGAAATTTAGGTCCTATCAGCCTTTTTTTACTAGGATCCAGTACTCGAACTTTGTATATTGCTAAGGTGGCAAACATTCATATGGACAACCTTATGTTAGTTGTTACCAAAGCCTGTAGACGCAACAACTGAGGTACCTATCACTGTTATCACTCAAACGTTGCCGACCACAAAAAAATCTTTACACCTAGTGTAGAGATGACCTACACATTCATGACAGTACCTATAGGATTAATTTCACCAGATGGACAGCTGTTATTTCGAAATAACTATTACTGCGAAATAAGTAATAGCTCTTCAGCACGGGATGGGAAAGCAGGTTTAGCTCGTGTTATTAATATTTTTATCACAATCACCAAGTTAACTGAGTACCTACCTATTCCTTATTACATCCTATGACATGAGTAGCAACATTTTTATTTACCATGGCGTAAAATCACCATGACTCTTAACCTCCGAGTAAATATAACCTAAAGATAGTCATACATAACCAATTTTATTAACCGACGAAAAAACGGAGGAGGTTTACAAGTCGACACGTATTTTTTTTTTTTTTTTTTTTTTTTTTTTTTTTTTATGTATGATCACGCATAACTTTTGACAGAGTAGTCCGATTTTGATAATTCTTTTTTTATTGGATAGGGTATACCTCGAAGGTGGTCCCATATAAATATGGATAAAAAACACCTACCCTAAGGGTGGGAAAATAGGGATGATTTATTGTTCACTCACAGATTTTAATGCTGAGTTGTGTATTACAGCAAAAGAAATCAAAAATTAAGCATGTAGTAATTAGTATAGAGTATAGCCACAAAAAAAATAACATTAACAATAACTTATGTTATTGGTTTGTCCCCGACTGCAAAACCTTATAAAATTCAAGTTATATTCAAAATTATTTTTTGCTTTTCAGTTTTTTCGGTGGTTTATTTTTTGTTAAAAAGTTTTTATTATGCTTTCCATATTAGAACACAACTTAACGATAAGTAATTTTAGGGATGTTCCAGATTCCTAGATATTCCCCCTGAAACCCTTAAAGCGTATTAGGAGGTGTATATATGGAATGCGGGGTAGGAGCGGGGAGCGGAAGGAAGCTGTGGTGACGTCAGTATGTTATGAGATCAGCGCTCACGCAGCTCGTCTGGATCTCACTGCAGAGCTAATGCTAAGTTTTACTTTTGCATAGGTACAAGATTATTGTATAAGAAGTTATTGAAAGAGCATTTAAGAGTGGGTCTAAAAAAATCACATAGGTACCTACCTAGGTGGGTTAGGTACATGACCATGACTAAATAAATTATATTTATTCCGTCTTTTACATTATCGAAAAATATTAAACACGTATTTGAAGATATCGTGTGTTGAAGTTCGCGTGACGTCACGTACACATTTTACTCTAAAGTGACGTCACGAGCCCCCTCTCCCGAACTATTTATTTACTTATTTATTCAAATACAATCCACAGCTCTTAGTATAATTTGAATGAACATATAAAATTAAATCTATGAATCGCTTTAGGTTGGTAAATTTTTAATGATTTGGTAAAGCAAAAAATAGGTATCCAATATTTTTTTATTATCTAACTGACGGACTAGTCAGAATTATTATGAATGTATGAATTATGATAATATTGTTACCTAGGACTCATCCCTGCATCTTCATTATATACGCAAGGCAAAGGTTCATTCACACTGAGTAAAAACATAGAGGAATGAAAATTCCTTGATAGAAAAAAAATACCTCTAATATTGGGTCTTTAGTCATTATGTCCCACTCGCGAATGGCCCGCGGGCCATAGCGCCTATTCTATTTTATTTTCAAATTTTGCATTATAGCCCCGCGGTCAAAACAAACAAAACACTATCCTATTTTTGGTACAGATGAGTGGAAAAGTGTTATGATAGTATAAGTAGGCTACTTATTTTTTTTTCGTTTTGATTCGAAGCCCATGAGGCTTCATGGGACAAACATAATTATAACTTATATCACAAACGTATGACTTAGCTGCAAGAAACTTATATATTTAGAAGATTATATTAATTATTACAAACTTATATATATTATTAATTATTACAAACTTTTTTTAACACGTATTTTCATCCAGTAAGATTTCAAATGTGCGGTTGTAAATTACTCTTGCGGGCGTGAATTTAAATACTAGACTAGGTATTAGCTCAGAGTACCTATATAAATTCTACGTACAAGTAATAGCAATATTTACCCTGGGCTAATAAGTCTTCTATACTACTACTATAGGAACGAACTCTCAATAGGAAGGAACAGATTTACAATGAAACGAATGAATGAAACGAAAAAATAATTATGAAAGAATATTTTTATGGTATATGCCCAATATTGCATATGCTCAAGCTGAATTACGAGATCCAACTGACAAAAAATAACAATTACATAATAGAGGTCATACATCGTCGTCACTTGTTGAAAAATTCAATTTTAACAAAATTTTGTAAATTGAATATGTTGAGTTAAATGAACGTATGTTGGTTGGCTACGTCTACCCTTCAGTAGTCAGCTGTCGGTATTGTTAATTCCACATATAAAAACGAGAGACAACCTCCTGCCAGTACCTAGCAAAGTCTGCTGTAACCTCGGCCATTCGTCCGACCCTCGTGCCAAAGAATTTATCTTACGATGTTAGATGTTGTCTGACTTGAAATTATCGTTGTTACCTCATTTCACTACTGTAGGTTTTCCTACCATTAGAGAGTTTTAGATGCAAAAAATACTTGAATCACCTCAAATGTAATACTAAAAGAACACTAATAGGTACAAATACCACTGAATACTACTGATAACGCGACCTTATACCGATACCTAGGTTGTTTACTTCCGACTTTTCAATGTAAGGCGTTATTAAATGTGTTGTGTTGGTTAATCAAACTGGTTATTATTTAACGAAAAACCAGTCCATTATTCCTGTAGCCTACGTTCTTAATGCTACGGCAGTGCCCTCAGAACGGCGCCGCACGCGCATGCCATATACGGCAGGAGAACTACAAGAACAAGAAATTAAATGCAACTACGACCGTGCGAGGTCATGCCATATTATGTTTCCTTTATTGTTTACTATTCAATTTTTACATATGGAGTCTGGTGAGGAGCACGAGTTGCACGATTTTCGTTCCACAAGAAGTTTCATTGGGTCTTTAATGCAGATTTGTCAAAACCAGATCAATTATAGCCATTCAAACGAAATAATATGTAATAATTGCGCATCAGTGCCGGACTAGCCACGTAGCAGGAGTTGCAAATGCTACTGGCCCCAGGCTGCCCAGGCTTCAGGGGGACGACCGGTTTGTTTTTGTTTTTTTTATAAAATATGGATTTAATACACTACAGTCAAAATTTCCGCTCTACACGACCAGTTTTTTTGCGAGGAAATAAGTACGACTTCCACCAATAACCGCGCGTGAAACAAGATCTCTTGATAAAAATTTCTACATGCGCCTCGTCTGCCTGGTTCACAACAATCTTTGAGTATAAGGCAACAATGAAGATTACGAGTGAAATGATCAATGATTATCTCATTTATTTTCTCATAGCGAGCAATAGGAAAGATTGAAGTGTCGAAGGTCAAGATCCAATCTACTTTGGGTAGCTGAGTAATTCTTCTATAAATTCCACGAGTTTGTAGGCAGTCAGCAAATATAATAAGAGTAGGTAGGTACTGAGTACAGCAGTAACGATAATCCGCAGAAGGCGTTGTTGTCGCCGCCTTGCGTTCTAATTTCAAAACAAATCCCTGCCAGTACGTGACTCAGATTGTGTTCCATTTAAAGGACAGAACCCGAATAGTTGTGTAACACTATAACCAGCAGTGTTCAGCTCTAGCACTTTGAGCAAATCCGTCTAATAAGAGTGAAACTGGTACGTGAACGTATGACATCGTTACACCTCGAAAATCAAAAAACTCGAATCTAGAATCCCAAAAACCGCCAGAAATACAGAGAACAAAAATATCAAAAGCATATCTTACATCACATCGTTAACGTTATTTTGGTCATATTTTTATTGCTTAGTTAGGTAGCTGTCGTAATTATAAATGGTAAATTATCCTTTGTTTCTCTATTTAAGGATACAAAGTCATTAGCACGATAAGTAAATAGAACGGAAGCTGGACATTATAAAACTGAAACGACTATCACGAATGCCATACCTACCATAGAAGATACCTATTCCTACCTACCTACTTCAGTTCTGTGAGAAGGTACCAAATGAAATAAGGAAGTGGAAATACCGAAAATTATTGTAGTTGTGAAACCAACCATCATTTCAAGATTTTTTATTCTTACATACATGACCGGTTTAAAAGGGTGGAGGTCAAGACTTATTACTTTTAAGACCACATTACGAAAAAATATTCACATTCGGAACAACGGAGGAAAACTGAACATAAAATAAGTAGGGCCTTTAAAAAATATGGGTCATTCATAAATCATATAATAAATTTTCATGGAATGCAAATAATTTCTGAACCTTTGAAATAAGGATAGGTTGCACCTTTATTTTATACAATGTTAAAACTCATGAAATTTTCCTGGCTGCGCTTATACCGATTGCTCATAGAAAATACTTTTAACATTTTTGTAATTTCATACCATTAATTTTATCAGCTTTTGAGATCAGTGGTAACATTGTTTTTATATAAATCACTGAAATAAGATAAGTAATTTTGATTGTTTAGATCTATCCCCAATAAGATACGCATTTGATCCATTTTCTTGCATATAAAATATCACTGACTTAGGAACATATCTTAACCTACATTTACAAGTGAATCACTAGATGTCGTATGGGTGTATGTAAATGTTTCTGATTACGAATACGGTATACCTATTTGCGTTGTGATTATATCAATATATCCGCGGTTCTGGTTCAATGAACTGCAAAAAATTATTTGTTTGACATCTATCTCGTTTTAGTCTCTAAATAGTCACGGATCATAAATGTATCCCGTCGGCAATAACTGAAGCTGATGTACCGTTGTAGCTCAGAGTAGATAAATACTACGTACAAGTTGTAGCCTTGATGTTATTTGGGAGACTATCATCATTACGGTCTGCTATCTATTATTGACATTGGTAAACGCCACATTCGATGTATCCACGAGCGTTCACTCAAAAAAAATACCAAACGTGTAGTACCAACTTGTGAGTTCATTAACTTTTGTGTACTAATGAGGTCAGTTTAACATTTTGCTACTTTTAAATCCTAATAAATATTGTGAGTTACTGAAATTGGGTCTATTGGGAGCTTAATAATTATTATTAAAAGCCATGCCCAGCTGAATTTGATATTGAGTCAAAAACTTGCAGGTGTGGAAGTAGAAATTGAACGGATTCTGAAATGTTGAAATAACTAGCTATAACATCAGCAGCTTTGAACAAATTATCGATGAGTAGGTTATCTACTCGCCTAAAAAGTTTGAAATTCATGAATACTCTTATATCTATTGTAAAAGATATTCAGTGAGTATTTCCAGTAAGTATTCTTATTATTTCAACCCTCGTCAGTCGACTCAATATAAAAATCGTCCTGTATTTTGCACTTAGTAATTAATGTGGTTGCCTGTAGTTGCTCATCAAGTCGACTATTGTTCATTCATAGTCTCTGTAATTACCGGTACCTACCTTTTGCGTTTCATGTCGCCCTTGACATAATCGTCACGTCTTATTACTAGTCCATAGCGTCAATCTAGCTAGGTCAAGAAGGAGGTACATAGATAGCTTATTTTCCTATCTAATTAGGATTACTGAAGGATTCCATCAATTCCATAGGATAGGATGGCGTAGATAAGGCCAGTTAATGAAACTGTGCAGCTGTGCTACTTACCAAATTAATGTACATACCTATCGCCGTGTTTTTAAATTGACACACAAATACAAATATTCGGTGAAGTCAATTAAAGTGTTCTTTCTGTGGTTCTTTTAATGGCTAAAATATTCGATATTTTTTGTTATACACTTATTAATTGTGATCGTGTCATAGCAACTCTATATCCAGGTCAGGTAACAGTGTAATGTGTTTGTAAAAGCTCCTTCGGATAAATTCGGTACCCACAGATATTCGACCTATCGATCGGATGGCTAAACGTGTATTGCCCACATCGGAGGCTTACTAAATTGATCGTTTGCTGATGAAAGTGTCTGGTAGTAAGTAGATCTGGGTTCTCTAGCTATATTAGTTGCATATTGCATGTGCGATGTTGCAGTTTGGGATCAGATTGCTGTGTGTGAAGATTGTTCCAAGATACTCACCAACCCCCTTATTTACCAAAATTATATCTTGTTAAATACTGTCTCCGGAATCCTAGTGTGGCTAATACTTGTTTAATTTACCTTACCCGAGTCAGAAAAATTTTGAAAAGTTACTTGCGTGCCGTTTCTCTATTAGAGAACAGCGCCATTAGTAAGTACAATATTGGTACTAATTTCTTCCATATATAAAATACTAACATGAACTTTTGCCAACGGCAACAATTTACAGTTTACTTTTGTAATCCTTACTGTCCATCCTTGGTTTGCCCATCGCGATCGGTCACATATATCAAACACATGCCACTTATGGGCAAATGTAATAGGTACGTAAAGGTGAATGTAGCATAAAGTTGCCCTCACATTATATACCAGCATAATTCCTTAGTAACAAGAAGTAATAATGCATCAATTACAGCAGCTGTAGTTGTTAATATCACCTGCATTAACTGACCTTTTGAACGACGAGTGGTGTGCCGAAGTCTTTACCGCCCTGGAGACGAAAGCCCAGCGGCTGTTGGTCGGATTTATTCAGCCGCACAGTTATTAACTGTGCCATCTGTCAACAATACAAATAACACGTTATTTGATGTGCAAGATCTTAACCTTGACTCATTAGTTACTTGAGTTAGTAGAATATGTTACAACTTACAAGTAATGTGATAGCTGCCCCCCCGAGGCTTTCCATTTGTAATTACAACCTTGTTACGTTCGCATGATGTAACTAAAGCTTTTATGAATTACTTTTGTTGATTACTTTTAAACGAAATGAGTTCGTTTGCTAACCTCATTTACTAACAATAAATAAGCACAGTCGACGACATAAATATGTATACACTTTTTGGAATTCAATAGCGATTTTCTCGCATGTTTAACATTTAATTGTTAAACTATTACACAAATCATAATAGTATATGTTAGAAGATTCTGCCTTTATAGTATCTCATAATTTCAATCAGTAGTTTAAGTGAAACCGTTGTTGAATTTCACTAAGTGTATACATATTTATGTCCTCGACTGTACATAGGTGTTACTTACAAAACTCAATGTCAGTCTGTGCGACTTCTGATACTTATTGCAATAGTAGGTACTTACCTATAGAAGATATAGAATATATTACTAGCAGTAAAATTCTTGTTTGTGTTTTGACTTCCAGCTTTAGAGCCTTAGTCTGCCCTTGCTCGACACATCGACACGAAATAAACCAGAAATAGAAAGACTGATAATTTCTTGCTGAGGTGAACCTCAGAAGTTATTTTTGCCTTTTATAGTTTTCCAATAAAATAATATAGGTACCTATACTAGCCCATTAGCCCTAGCCATTAGCCCACTAGCCATACCTTTAACATCTGATATTTTGGACGAAAGCAGCTAACTCCCGCAACATATGATAACCTAATGTTGAGGATAGAACTCAAACTTTATTGTAATTGGTAATGATAGCAACTACAAAAACAACGAAAAGATTGATTAATGCTTAGCTTTGCTTAGTACTTTACTTAAGTAAGTACTTTATTTCTTAATTACAGAGCTTCGGACATGTGTATGCAATGAAAGGTAAGAATGACGAAATTATCGCTGCTGAAGAGAAATAAAGAAAACTTGCTGTTCTGACCCCACCCGAATAGGCTTCTGCGTTTACATGCTGGAATGATAATGATTGTGATAGGCTTGTAGGTATCTATCGCTATGATCGCTGGCATATTTTACATGCCGTGTCCAAAGGTGAGGGGAAGATAGTAGAAAGTAATGCTAGCTAGATATATAATAGCGCAATTAAAGTATTACGATGATGCATTAGTCTGGCATTTGATTGACCCAATTGAAGATTTATTTTCACTCGGGCGCAGCCTCACTGACCGCACTCGGCAAGTATTCAGACATCTTGCGTGCGATCTATTTTATCTTCGATCAACATCTAAGTAGGAACCGAAAGACATCAGTGAAAGGAGGCTGAGAGCGAGACTCGTTTATTTATACAAGGAATAAACAATAATCAAATCATTTATCGGTTTTCGGATGTCTAAAGATTTCTCCGCGTGATATTTTAAATTTGATTATAGTAATCACAGATATCATCTTCGATAGAATATTATGAATGATAATTCTAAGAAGCTCCCGTCCCTACCTACCTATTCACTTTCTTGATTAGAACCGCGTTAGTTGCTGTGTTATTTGATTGTTATAGTGTCGTATTATTCTCACACTTGAAACTATACCTTGTGTTGTTCTGTATTTGTGCCATATTTAAGGAGGTTGATATTTACCTTGTTTAGAACAGTATTCAATTATAAAATCATGCTCGTAAAATTACATTATTATTTATAAAGTTTTGTCCCACAAAAAAATCCCCACGTGTTTGACTATGTTTTATAAAGATTTATAAGATATACGTTTAACGTTGGTGATCGCTGCGCAGCGGTTTCTCCCCTCGCCACCGAATCGCAGACCTATTCTGTGCAGTTATGAAGTGTTATTCTGATTTGACGCTAATCACAAATCATCAATAATCGTTTACTTATCAAGCCCAGAATTAATTACCTATTTTATAATAACTAAATAAACCATTTACTATTGGTTCTTTCTATAAATATGGCACGAATGCAAATCAACACCCTTATAATAGTCACAACACTGAAAAAAAGGTTCTACAAAACTAGTTATGTAAGTTGACGTTTTGTTGTCGGGAAACTAACTTTAGTTACATTTAATCGTATATCTCTTTTATTTAATCAAATAATTTAGTAATGAACCAAAACTAGTTTTGTTACTGGTAAGTTTTTCGCATGTCTCTCTGTTTCGGTTATTGGTAGTCAAATTTTGTGTTACTGTTAAATACATTTTTATTTTCAGTGAAGTTTGATAATTAGTCACAAGTTTTTTTTTTGTTTTTTTTTTCAAAAACTTATTTCATTTTTGTATTATAAAGCGTCGATGTTTTGTCATTTTCAGGTACGCCATTTCGAACTCTTATTTTCTTTTCGTAAGTAGGTACATTTTCGATTTTAGTTCCAATGTAGATAGGTACCACCGTCTTTATAAAATAGCGTATCTCAGTATAGATATTTGCGAAACAATTTGATAAATACCTAACTTATACATATAATTATATCATAATCAGCATTGCGATACAGCGAGGAAATGCTGCCAGCATCTTCGGAACAATGCCGAGGGGGCCTAATTTTATAAATTTATTTTAAACTTTTTTGTAATTTCAACTTATAAAATTAATGGATGTTTAATTATGAAAATATATTACTAATTACTTTAAAAAAAAAAAAAAAAAAAAAAAAAATTATATCCGTTCTTTCAAAATCCACCTTTTAAAGTTCACTCAAATGCTCGACCATGCATAGTAACCGTCAGTAACGTGAGTTACACAAACTAGGGTCGTTGCGCTCGCGCTGGTTGGCGACCGATTAGCTGAGTTGCTAACTTTGGTAAGTCACAACATACGCTATATACGCGCAAAATAGTAAGCGCCGATGTAAATGGGTCCCAAGTATAGTCAAGTTTTGAAACAAAGTATAAAACATCACACTTTCATTCATAAATTATGAAAAATGATTGGAAAACCGGAAAAGTACCGAAAGTGTTAGATAGCGACCACCTATTTCAGTTTACGACCACTAAGAATGCTAGATAGCGACCACTATTTTAGAATATAAAAAATAAGTAATAAAACATGTTTTATTGATTTAGAATATATTTTTTTCCCTTTTAAACTAAACATAGTTAAATAAACACAAATAGTATTAAATCATGCTCTCACAGCGACACATTGTGGACGTCCGTAGGGAATAACAACGAGCGGTGCACACTTGGTAACACTTAAAAGCCAATCTTTAACCCGCTTTTCACCTGCATCCATCCTGCAAGATCTGGTCCTCATGTTTCGATAACGTCACGTCGTCTCTTTTTTTTAATAATGCTGAATTAGCAAACAAGCGTACGGCCCGCCTGATGATAAGCAGTTACCATAGCGTATGAACGCTTGCAACACCAGGACACGGACAGGAAGGCTTGCACTTACTCCCTTGGGAAAACCACGGCGGGGAGCTCATTTCATAGCCTGAGTGCCAACGATAGGATTCTCGCCTGCTTCCTTCTCCCTTCGGCACATTACGTGACTATTGAAGGTCCAATGTGAGGATTGACTCCCAGTCGATGGCGAGAGGTAGAAGTAAAGCCCGTAACGCACCTTTTGACCGTCGGACTCCTACTTATAAGTTGATACCGACCAATCCGAGGGCTTGCGAAGCGGTCGGCTCGCCCTCGGATTGTTCGGTATCGAAATAGGTATTAAGTAAGTAGGTAAGTAGGAGTCCGACGGTAGAAGGTGCATTATGGACTCAAGCTGTAGGCATTAGGTCAATAATTCTTCAGAATATTGTCCGTTGTATAAGCGGTAGAACACACATAAGGAGGCAGTTTCTCCTCAGATTAGAGGCCCTAAATCCCTTGTGAGCTCGGGATCGTCAACAATTCTGATGGCACGTCCCTGAACACAGTCTAAACGCCCAAGCTGATATCCAGGACTCCAGGAGCTCCAGCACACAGATGACAGCAGTACTCCATATGGAGCCTTAATTGCGATTTATAAAGTTGAAGTCTTTGCTCCGATGAGATGTACTGCTTCGCTCTATTAAGCATACCGAGGTCTTTGGTTAATAGTTTGACCTTATCGTCTAGATGACAAAGATCCCAGCATCGGGATCCTTGTCATGTCATACTTTATGATTTTGTGGGACGTGTTCTGGAATTGTGGAACCACAGCAAATAGGGTTTTCTTAGCGGTGAACGCGCAGGCTTGTGTCTTAGTGGGGTTGAAATGGACTAGGTTTCGTTAGTGTACTTTCGATTTCAGACAGAATCGTTCGCGTATATCCTCCTTCTTGGAACGAGCGATATTTGCACGGTCCGTGTAATTATCGTCCCCTGTACTGTCGTCGTTAATAGACAGCATATCATTGATATGCAGGAGGAACAGTGTTGGGGATAACATGGAGCCTTGCGGGACGCCAGCATTCATTAAGTAGCAGATATTCCTCACCCTGAGTCTCAATGGCGAGTGATCAACGGTGTGTGTGATACACTAGAAGGTCACCAGCCGTGTGAATGTGTCGGAATTCCGTATTGTCGGTCGCTCAACAAATCGTGATCCTCTAGGTATAGGTGCACATGGGTAGTGTTCCACGAAGACGGGACTTCCATTTTCGAGTAGGAAAGCGAGAAAAGGCGCGTTAGTATATGACAAAAATCAGGAGCAAACTGTTTCAGCACCATTGACGGTATACCGTCTGGCTACCTCGACATATGGATGTCTACAGAGAGCAATATCTGCTGGACTTCCCGTTGACCATATACCAATCTCCGGCATGGAACTGTCACACTGCGGGATGGTAGGCGGTGTGTCGTCCACAACATCCAAAGTCGAGTAAGAGGCAATGAGAGAGCCTAAAAGGCCAGCCTTTTCCTTAGCACTATGGGCTAAGTTCCCGTCCAGTTTACATAATGGTGGGAAGGACGACTGGCAAAAGTTTCCTTCAACACTTTTGGCAAGAGACCAAAAAGAAGAGAGACTCGTCCGTCTTTCGCTAATTCTGATGACGAAATCGAACTTAGCCCTGGCAAATATTAGCTTACTCTTCCCACTGTCGGTACCGTCGTTCACGGAATCCCATATGCAAGAGTGTATTCCCTGTCCTTCGATGTCATGAAAAGCTTCTTTTAGGTCTTCTTGGGAGTATTGGACAGTCTCTTTATTCCTTTTAGTTACTTACAGATATTTCAAGATGTTCATCTTGAAAAAAAAAATACAATCAGTTAAATAATAAGAATATTGAAACTTCTTAATTTATTTAACTTTTAATTAATCAATTAATCACGTGGTTGAATACTGAACATACTTAAGCAGCTTATTTTAGTTTTCCGCTATCATTCTTTTCGTACTTAATCTTGGTGGTCGCAAACTACCATCGTAATTTTCGAACTGTATCTGTTAGCGACCACCTATTTAGTACAAATGTTTGTGAGTGAATTAGACAACGTTTTATTATGAAGCCATGTGGTCGTATACTGAAGATATGCATCATAAGGCTTTAAAAACTCCAAATACTAAACTGTGTAATCATAAATAAAAAATTGAGAATATACTAATCAAAACAAAATAAGACTGTACGAGTCAGAATACGACCACCTGGTCGCTTTCTAACGTATTGATAAAATATTCATTTCAGTAACCGACCACTGGATTTTAGATTAAAATCATAAAAAAAAATACTATAATACAATTAAACAATTGAATTTTGTACATAATTGAAGTAACCATGCATCTAATTTGACTTAAAAGCTAATACTAAGTAACAAAACTTGCCTTCGAATGCCGCGCGCCTTGCTATTTTTTTTGCTCTTTCACTGCATGTCCAGACACACTGAATCAACACGTGAACTTAACGTCCTTTTTCTTGTTTTGGGTTCAGTGGTTGATATCAAATTTAGTTTTTTTTAATTACATAACTATTAAAATAATATTAAAAGCATTCTTTTCATTTTTATCTCCTAAAGAAAAGTTATTATCTTCAATTAAAGAATCCTAGGCAGGCAAGTGGTCGCCAACCAGAACTGGTCGCGAAACCGGCGCAATGACCCTACTCACAGATCTACTTATTTAAAAATCAAAATCAAAATTCATTTATTCAATTTTGGCCCTGATAAGGCCCTGGTGAACGTAAACAAATGACTACACCGGTTCCAAATACAACTTGAACTGAGAAGACTCCGGCAAGAAACTCAGAAAAACCTAAACCCCCTTATTACAAAATAAGGTTAAAGTAGAGTCCTGTAAAACGCAGGTATGGTTTTAAGATTGCCCCAGCTCTTTCTGTTAGATTATATGTCATTAGAAAGAGACAAATATATAAATCGTGGGTTTTACTATACTTCACTCAAACCTTCTTTCGTAATAAGAGGGAAAAAGTTTCAATGTAGGCACAGAAGTAGGTAAACTCAAACCCGTAAGTTCGATCGTAAGTAGTTAAACACCTAATAAATAAAGTCAATAGAATTCAGCCATACGCAAAGAGATAATAACATACTGTAACTTATTACTTACATGAAACCATGAAACAGATAACGTGCCGCCACATCGTGCATCGTATAGGTACGAGGAAGCTATGAAACATCAGCCGCAACGAATCACTCGTCGTCACGTTTTGCCAGCTAAATACAGCCATTACATATTGTAAATAATTATGAGTAGGTATCCCCTTGAATGTTTTACCTAAATATAAACGATTACTTATTTATTCAAATGAAATTCCGCGAAGGATTTATGTATCCCGAGAGATGTAAACAAGCGGCGAAGGTCATTTATGCATCTTTCCTATTTTGTTTATTTGGTTTGTTCTGGCATTCCTTGGCCTTGTTCGACGCATCGGTGTGGCATCGGCCGGCACCAATCAAGAGGTCGCGACACTCTTCAGCTGACACATCAATTCACAATAAAAATAAATAAATAACAATCCAAAACAACTCGCTTGCGGTTAACGAGGTCTCATTCAAACAACAATTTAAATTGTTTTTAAGTATTTTCAGTCTAAAGATAACATTTCACCTTTGTGAAAATTACACACATGATATTTTTTTTTTTAGTAAGATTAAGCCAAGGTATTACCGATGCAATAATACCTTCAATGTAGGGGAAACCCGGGCAACAAGCATAGTGTGGGACAGTAGAATAATAGAATTTTCCAAAAATGTATAATATGTAAGTATTGATGCAATGAGCTATTATTACTACGTAGGTAGTAATAAAAGCTCTGGGCTTCTAGAGGCACTTAAAACATACTTAATTTTTATGGAAGGTGAGGTGACCTTTCAAAACATTGCAGCACTGGAATGGTCTGATTAATATCGGTTCGGGAAGTCGCTTTTGCTGAGAGGAGCCACCCATACTTGTACTATTATTTTTGTCTGTGCCGATACCAAAGAATAGCAACCCGATACTGACCACTTTAAATGTTACGGTCAATCCGAGCACCTAAACTCTTCTTTATCAAGTCACTACACAGTGGCAAAGGCAACATGCATATACGTCTCATTCTGTTATACCTAATCACGTATGCACGGAAAGATAAATTAACTATTCTACCTTCCCGTATAGAGTAGATGCCATAAAAATAAATTATAATACTTGTCGCATTATAAATTCCAATAAGTGATTTCTTTATTGATTTTCTATCCTACAATCTAGCATCTCCACGCCATTGTCGCCGTATCGGCCACAATGTCATCTCTAAGCCTTTGTTCATGATTGAACGCTGCGTCGTTTACATGGCGCTGGCTATCTCAGGAATGCAGTATGATAATTATTACTTATAGCTTCTTTACAACTACCACTGGTCTTAATGTATTTTTACATACATTGTTTACAGAGTGAGCGGTGTTGATATTTGGCAGGGCATTTCTAGGACGTTCATCCGAAAAAACTCGTACGCTACCTACTGTCATTTGATGCTGTGTAGGTGCGCTACTATCTACGTATAGGTACTACTTATATAAATGTAATATTCAAAAAGGGGTAAAGTTTGTAAGTTGTAATGTAATCTCCAGGGGGCCTACCACAAGCTCTTAAAACAAGGTTAAAATAACCTTATTTGTCTTTTGTCCCTCTTTGACATCCAACGTCAATACAAGACAAAACACAAATAAGGTTATTTTAACCTTGTTTTAAGAGCTTGTGGTAGGCCCCCAGAACTCTGAATATTAAAGTACTAATCCGATTCTGAAAATTCTTTCACTAATAGCTCATATGTATGAAGCTATCTTACATAACATCGAGTGTAGTAGGCTAATTTTTATCCCGGGAACGCGGGTGAACTCGCGGGGACAGCTAGTTTTATATTATGAATGTCTATTATTTCAGTTAGCGATTTACCCAAATATATGTTGGGAGGTCCATAATATTTTAAATTATTTATTTCTGATTTTTCTTCGCCTTACAAGTATCAACATCACATACTTCCTCGTAAATATTTCCAAAGGAACTAAGTACCTTGTCGTACACATGTTTTACATAAAGTAGTATAGTAAACATGCGTAGTTTTAGAAGTGGCAGACACGTCGAACATCTGACGAAAGTAAAAAGGTATGTATGGTAAACACGATGACTCGACATCGACCGGCCCTCTGCCCTGCCTCGCCTATCACATTCTATAATCGGTTGGACAATCGGTTTTCGACGAACGACGGGAGACTCACTTATGCGATTTCTTCATCGTACCGCGAAAGTTCCGAGTAAAATCAACGTCATTGTTACGTTATGTTAGTATTTGCATGCTTACCTGATAGTCACATTCGATTTTTCAACGGATTCGTTAGTCATGCGTTAATCAATGACGTCACAAGATGAGTAATCGCACAAGACCGCGCTCGCGGCCGGTCAAACCAGGTATTTAGGTGAAATTGAGATTCCTTTGTGAGATCAGTGGGTCATTTGATCCTTACGTATATTATCCGATACAGACGGTGCCTATGCACCTTATTTTTAATGGAAATAAACAAGATTCAATAAACTGATATCCGATAAAATTATTTATAAATAGGTAAATCATGTCTTCGATTAAAATTAACTTTTAGATCTGCGTGCGATTGGGTAATTTTGTATTTTGTAGAATGTGTAAAAGCTAAATTTATGTGGATATAGAAAGTAAAACATCGATTGACTAATTTTCTTCGATATAAAAATGGAACCAGTTATTTAACCAGGATATTTTGATTCCGTACAATTGGCAAGTACGGTAGGACTACACCTGGAAGTTAGTAGAAAAGAAAGTTAGGAACCTATGAGATTAATGGTAATAGTAGAGTCCATCCTCAATTATAATATGATAGACATCTCAAGTGATGATGTTATGACATAACTGTTTAAGATAGGAATAATTAGTACTTACTTACATACCTAGTAGGAATAAATATTTATTTTAGAATGCTTACTTAGTAGCAATACCAAAAATCAATTAACAGTTAAGTACAACTCTAAATCATATGTGTAGCTTAACAAGTGAGTGAAAATCAAATATGTATACAATTACCTACCTACGCAAGAGCATCAAAACTAGCATAGATATATTGATTGATAGGTTCGCTAAAAACGCAGGATGCGTGGCGTGGGAGGATGTTTTCCGCCATATAAATAGAGTATATAAATACTCAGTTACGTATTAAACTGTGGTTACGTAGCGCACCTAAGTATTGAGTTTACATTACCGAATAGCTAGAAAAATATAATGTGAGTGTTACTCTCAACGAAAATACAGAGGTATTTATAATGAAGGACGTTGAAATACATAAATATACCTACGGTATGTACAGTAGTGATGTCATACCCCTTTTTGTAATTACAAAGACATATCGACGTGTACTTAGCAATGTTTGTGCAGCTGCGGCCTTCTGAGGTCGCGCTGTCACCGCTTGTCTCAAAAAATCGATACAATTGCGTTGGAACGATGCGCTAATAGATAATGGTAATGTGATCAGTAGTTAAGCATGTCTGAAGCTTATTGCATCGGTTGCGTATGAGACGGACGCATATTGCATGCCAGAGCAGAGTCCGGTCTGCACGGGCCGGGTGTCGCAATAACATTGGCGTCTGTTCCACAGAAGTAAGTATTCAAAGCTGACGGCGACGCCGACGCCGACGTGGCGCCATACAATCATTTATATTGTGTTACTTACAAATCGCTATTTAACTTTTCCAACGTTCAGTTATGCACCCTCTGTAACTTCACCGGATCTAATGCATAGCATGGGACTCATACGTGCACATGAAATCTTCACAACAAAGAATCCTGGATTCATGAATGACGCTGACGACTGTTGAAGTTCTAAACATTCAACAAACATTCGACAAACAAACCAAGGTGCATATAAACACATATCTTTCCGCTCCGCGGAAAACCTTTGATTTGAGCTATGCTCGGCACATATTCCCAAACGGTACCTACGGCCGTAAAAGCAATATTGTTCAAGTTCAGTCCAGCTGTTTATTTGGCACCAGTACCCCGAGTGTAAAGTTTTCAAAGAATTTATGACTATCGCGTTTGTGCAAGTGCTCATATAAAAAACACAAACGCGATCGATGCAGCCGAGCTAGAAAAAAAATATGCACAAATTGACGACGTTATGTTTGAACAATTACCTATATTGGTTTAATTTTCCTAGCTCCGCTCCGCTCCGGTGGACGCAGGCAGCCTTATGCAGCTCTGCAAATAAAGACGGTGCACCCACGCTGCCTGGCACATTTGTTATTTACTTTCGATGGATAACTTGCCAACATTACTTTAGCATTTTGGTTGAAGGCTTGACAGGGCTCTCTGTAAACATTTGCAATTGACTTCCACGTAAAAACGGTCGTTAACCTGAGTTCAATCAATTTGAGTGGTTAGGTGTTTACCGATTGGCGCCTCAATCGTTCTGACAACCACATTGGAGTCGTCGGACATAGTAATTTTTGTAAGATTGCTTGTAATAATGTGTAGGTATGTATTTGTAATTTTAAACCGATCACAAATCTGTAGCCACTATTTTAATAATACCTAATTATAAATGTACATTAATTAGGGTATATTATACATACATGGTTGTATTGTACGCACGGCTACAGATCAAGCTATACATTTTCGAAATAAGCTGACCTCTCATTGTACGGAAATCCTATACAATGCGAGATCAGCTTATACTGGAAATATAGCTTGATGTGTAGCCGTGTGTATGACTACGAAATGCCGATTTATGTTTTTTTTTCAATATTACAGACACCAGCATTATGACTGAATTAGAAGGTATAATAAAAATTATGTGAAAACATTTCCCAGTAGAAATTATATTTAGGTAACCTCGCGTTATTTCTGTTAATCACAGAGTTTCGCCTGTCTCGGTCGCTTCTCGTGCGCGGGCGCTGGCGCTGGCGTAAACTTGGCACTCCACGTCGGTCGTCAGCTGTCATCACTGCTCCATGAAAACACTCCAGGATTTCGCGTGTTACATTATATTAGATAAACGTGTTGTATAATGCTGTATTAATGTCAATAACCCCCAAACTGCAATGTAAGAACCTTGGTGAGTAAATATAGAGTGGTTGCGAAAGAGTTGGCGACCGGCCACCGCGTCAGTTGGACGCCTTGCTGATAACATGTCTCGCAAACACCCACCGGCACCGATCCTGGGATACCGTATATCTACCTACTCGTAGGTTTTTATTTGTTTAGCATATCCTTAGATATGATATGATATAGACGCGGTTGAAATAACTTATCAATTGGAATTCGCCATCCTAGGTGCCATTCGGTTTTAAATACCTACTTAAGTATGTACTTGGACTACAGATCATCTAGAAGGTAGATAGTACGTATTTTATGAACTTATTGACTATTCTTTAGTATTAAGTACTACAAAGTGATTTGAATTTGAGGATTTAAACAGTTTTAACCTATGTAAACAACTATTGCTGTAGGGAACTTAACAAATTACGTTAACTACATCCACGGAACAACTGTCATTTTACTACGACAGCATTGCATTGAGTTTCAATGTGAACCGTTCACAAGCTTTCGTTCATAGCGGAAACAAGAATAAAAGTTCATACAAACGGTCTTTAGTTACCAAAGCCAAGGTTTAGTATTTAATAATAATTGCGTATTTTCTTTGGCACATTCAAAGATTTTTGAGAATTGATGATGAAAGAAAACACGCAACGTCATACATATAATACAAACGACGCGACATAATGTAATGGGTATTAGGATTAGGCCTTCAGCTTAAATAACATCCCACCAAAAACATTTTTATGTAAAATGTTGCCAATACGAGACCATATGGCTCGCACTGTCAAAATATTATCAGATCTCATGTAGAGCCAAGCTTATAACTCTACACGCCCCAACTTCGAAAATCTACACCTTAATCAAAGTATGTGGCTTGGCTTTTTGTGTAAAAGTTCCTTGTTTTAGATTTTTTTGTTGTGTACTAATACAAGCTTACACCCCAAATTTCAGTTTTCTAGTGCTTCAGGATGTACTCTAAGAGTTTTGATGATCTTCAGTGGGTCAGTGACGAAATCGGGGTTTTTTAGATATCAATAAAGTCTAAAGTATAAGAGCTATGTTATTGAAAGTTAATTGGTTTAATAAGTTCACTATTGGCAACATATTCCGAAAATTTTGTTTATCTGGTATCATAAAAACCCAAGTTATGATGGTTCAAAAAAACGACGATGTGCTTCGAGAAAAGGTAGGTAGTGCCCTTGCGCTTCGCTTGGCTCGTCTTGAAGGGGGCACTCCCGTGCCCCCAGATATGTTTTACAATCAAAAATATACCTAATTCATTGATGGCAGCAAGTTCAATGTTATTGTGCTTAAAATACTTTACATACGGATCTACTGAATATTTGAAAGTAAGTAGGTACCCATTGAATTATTACGCTTAGAAGCGAAGTATCGAACAAAAATCCTCGCGACACGTAAGCCACTTGACAACCAATGTATGCGTGAGTACCATATAATTACACTCGCTGACACGCACACAAGCGCACGAGTAATGTTGCAAGCTAAACGAAATTTTTCGGTAAAATTAACCTTCCGATTTCGCCTACTAGTGAAATTGGAAGTAAGTATTCATAAAATAATTAAATAGTTTAAAAAGTTCTGCGTCTTAGATAATTTATTATAGACACAGGCCTGTTATTTATTTATTACTAGTTGTTTCATAGTACTTATTTCGGGTATTTTAACATAATAAACCAAGATAATGTGCAGTGCTATGAACGATCGTACAATTTGTAGCTTTCCTTGGTAATGATAGGTTTCAGATATGATAGGTTGTATAGAAAAAGAAGATTAAGTAGTATCTAGGTATTTAATTTTCATTAACAAAATTGAAATTTTAAAAGCTTGTTAGTTGAATTTGTTTCCGGAACAACTGCCGCTTTGACAATATTTTCCTAGCTATGTTCTCTTTTTTCTACCAGTCTGATTCAAAATTATTTCACTAATATGAAGCTACATTATCCCAAGTATTATAAACTACTTATCCCAAGAACGCAGCTGAAACCGCGGGGGACAGCTAGTCGGTTATAATAGCTATAAGTAAAAGAAACAACTTATCGGACTCAAAATTACTTTATTAATAACAAAATCAGTATCAATTACGTAAAACAACGCAAATTCGCACAAAAAACAGCTGGCAACACTTTGCTCGAAATAAGAGTGAAGTATTTTTATTTTTGAATTTTGTTATTTTAGATGAATTACACAATAAAATTAGTGGCTTGTGAAGGAAAACTCCATCATTTCACAAACACACTTTTATTTTATATGTAAATACAATCCAATAGTCACTTGAAACACAATCACTACGTTTTATGTTCACTATCATGCTTTATTATTTACATAATTGTTCTGACCTTAGGTATATTGTGCGCTGTTTAGTACGTCCGCTCAGTACGACTGACTCCGAGAGAATGACCAAGCTCTTTATGCAAATGCAAAATGATTTAAATAGCTATTGGTTTGATAGTCGGAGTTTAACATAATTTTAAAAGCCAAAGAGTTGCCAGTACAAGAAAAGTATAAACCAGTGTTGCCAGTATAAGAAAAGTATCAAAAAAAGGTTAATAAATCAGAGTATTCCTAACAGCTCGGCCATCCTGCTCTGAGCAAGTCCCCTTGCTCGATGTACAATAATATAATCAGATCAAACACAAAAATAAAAATAAAAATTGAACATTTTATGTAGATGCTATAAAAAGTAAAACCTTAACTGAACTAAATAGTAGTTACTGTTTTACTAAGTTTGATTTAATATTAAATTGTTTAAGCCTATTTTATATTACAATAGTTTCTATCCTTTATATAATATAACTGTAAAACTATATGGATGGATCAAACAATAGACTAATAATTAAAAAAAAAAAGACATAGATAAACCGTTAAATAAATCATCTCAACAAATCTACGAATCAATTACTGTTTATAATGAAAATAACGAGTGTATTTACTTATAACCTAATTACTTATAGTATCATACTCAAATAAATCATCTTAGCAAATCTACGAATCAATTAATAAACACAATCTGTTTATAATGAAAATTATAAGTTCATTTACCAATAACCTACTTACCTATAGTATCAGTCTCATTATCGGAATCTGAATCTGCACTTGATTCGAAATTTCTGTCAAAAGCTAACCATGGCTTTAATTTATCTATAGCAATAACATTTTTATATGATCGACGGCCAGACTTGCGTGTTAGCGGCGTATCCTCAACTAAGAATCTATCATTTGGAAGAGTTTTAGTTATACGGTAGGGGCCCTGATATTTAACTGCCAATTTCTTTGATTTCCCGTCACTAGGTATTTCTCGTTTAAGACTAACTAAATCACCAGTTGAGAATTTAACATCAAGTTTACGCTTAGAATCAAATTTTATTTTGTCAATCGATTGTTGTTTTATAATACGCTTACTAGCTTCGGTTCGCATCTGTTCTAGTTTATCCGACGAAGAATTGATAGGTTCTTTGGATTCTTCAATGACTTCGCTCAAGAGGTTTTCAGAACAACTGTTAATTTTAAAGCCAAATAGAAGTTCAGATGGACTTTTAAGGGTCGTTTTATGGATAGTTGTATTTAAACCTACTTGAATATCTTGAACGTGTTCGTCCCAACTCCTATCATTTTCACCATGGGTTTTGGCAGATAGAGCATCAAGAATAGTTCTATTATATCGCTCTACCTGCCCATTAGCTCTTGGGGTTGCGACGGCATTAAGAATATGTTTAATACCTGTAGATTTAACGAATGCCCGAAAGCTATTACTAGTAAATGATGTACCCTGATCGGTGATAAGTCTTGTCGGTGCCCCAAAATAACTCATGTGATCTCGCAGTATTTTTATTGATGTATTGCTTTTTGTATTTCTCACGGCTTTAATATTAATATATTTAGTGAAACTATCTATGATTACTAAAAGATACGAATTACCTTTCTTACTGCGAACAAACGGTCCTAAGTGGTCCGCATGGATGGTGTGGAAAGGAGTCTCTACTTTTGGAATTGGGTGTAACTCTCCCGGTTGTTTGCCGGATATACCTTTGTGATGAGCACACTCTAGGCAAGATTTAACATATTTTTTTATAAATTTTCTCATTTTAGGAAACCAAAAAGATTGTTGTATACGTGAAAAGGTTTTCTCAAACCCAAAATGACCCAAATCATCGTGATTCATTTTAGCAATCTGCCACCGGACTCCTTTCGGCACCAACCAACGGATATCTTTACCCTCGTCATCTATAACACGATAAACTTTATCATTTTTTATTTTATAATTTTTATATATTTCAGTAACTTTTTCAGTCTGTGGGTCAGTAAGTATTTCTTTAATTCTTGCTACTTCAGAATCATTAGCTTGTACCGTTGAAATCCAGTCATCAGTTCCTACACTAAGCACGTCTAACAAATGAGTTTCCTCAATAGCTTCGCCTACTGGATTTCTGCTTAAAGCGTCTGCATGTAGCATACTAGAACCCGCCCGATATTCCACCTCACAGTCAAATTCTTGTAGTTGTACCCACCAGCGTGCGATGCGAGGTATTAAGTCCCTTTTAGTTAAGGTTGTTCTAAGAGCATTACAATCAGTGAGTATTTTAAACGGTATGCCTATCAGGTACACACGAAATCTATTTATGGAAGATATCACAGCAAGGGTTTCTAACTCGTATGAATGGAGTTTCTGCTCGTCAGGAGTAGTTTTCCTACTGTAATATGACACAGGCTTGAGTAAGCCATTATCATCCTTTTGCATTAGGATTCCGGCTACACCGTACTTACAGGCGTCAGTATGAACTTGGGTTTCTTTTTTAGGATCATAAAGCGCGAGTAGAGACCTTTGAGTTAATGAAGATTTTAGACTTTCGAAAGCAGTATTTTGCAAAGAACCCCATTTCCAGTCTGAATTCTTTTTCAGTAGATCCGTTAATGGTCTGGCTATAATTGCAAATCCCTGAACAAATCTCCTAAAAAAACTGGTCAATCCCAGGAATTGACGAAGTTCGTGTTGATTACGTGGTACTGGAAATTTTGAGACGGCCTCAGTTTTCCTAAAACCTGGCTGAATGCCATCTGCACTAACGTGAAACCCCAAAAAGTCAATACTATCCGAGAAAAAATTGCATTTAGCTAATTTAAGAGTCAAGCCACCCTTTCTTATTAGAATCAATACCTCTTCAAGTCTAGACATCCCTTCCTCGAACGAGTCTGCTGGTATGAGAATATCATCCATATATATAAGAGCAAATTTTATTTTGGCTTCAGATAAAATTTTATTTATTGTTTTTTGAAACACGGAAGGTGCATTGACTAACCCAAAAGGCATACGTGTATATTGAAATTGCCCGTCTGGTGTTACAAAAGCAGTCTTGTCCTGAGACTCCTCCGAAATAGGGATCTGATAATACCCAGACGCTAAATCTAATGAAATAAATATTTTGCTACCTGCAAGTTGATCGAGTTGATCTTCTACCCGTGGAAGTGGATAGTGCTCTTTTTTAGTGCGCAGATTTAAGGCCCTATAATCAACGCATAACCTCTTTTCTCCAGTTTTCTTTTTAACCAATACGATAGGACTTGCATATGGTGAAGAAGACTCCCTAACTATACCTGCGTCCAACATTTCTTGTACCATTTCACGGACTAGAGTCCTTTCACCGTGAGACATTCGGTATGGCCTATAGACAACGGGTTTGGAATCTGTGAGCTCTATGACCATCTCGCCTGCTTTAGTGAAACCAAGATCATTAAGACCAGAAGAAAAACAATCGCTATATTTCGAAAGTAAACGCTGTACGTCAAATCTTTGTTTTTCCGTGAGCTGCTCACCACACTGTATAGAACTATCTAACGTTTCGTCACTAAATGATACCGAAAAAACGTCACGACATGGGGGAGCAGGAATGGCACGCGTTATTAAAGAGCCCTTAGCGAAAATAATGTCATTACTACTTATGTTTTGCACTAAAACTCTGCCACTGCCCTCTTCAAGAGTGTATTCACCAGGGAGCAAATAATGTTCATTTAAATAACTACCTCTAATCGATCCATTTACATAAATTTTACCGTCATACTTAGTACGAGAGTCAACAAAAACAGCTGATAATTGATTGGCTTTGATAATGGTGTCACACCGAATAATTAAAAATATCTTTGGATTTGTATTTCGTTCGAAGATTACTTGTTCTGGAGTTTTAACGATAGTGATACTCGGAATCTCCGTAAATGAATGTCCTAATAGTACTGGATATTTTAAGACGTGATTATCTACGATAAATACTTCCACGTGTTCATTTATACCCTGAACAGAAACTTCAACCGTACATTTACCCAGAGGTGAAATATGTTGTCCGCCTATACCTTTTAATACTGGTAAACCAGAAGTGTCTGGTTTTAACTGTAATAATTTAGCTTCAGATTCCCTTATTAACGTACATTGGCTTCCTAAATCTAAATAACAATCAAGTGCCATACCATTAACTTTGATTTTAAACAGATACTTTTGATTGACCTGCTCCGCATTATTCAAAATTGCTACTTGTTTCTCCGGTTTAGTATTATCACTTCCATTTTTATTTGCTTGTTTATCAAATTTTTTTGACTTACAAAATACCTCAAGGTGTCCAATTCTACTACAATATGTGCAAATAGCTTTCTTTTTAGTACAACTAATAGATTTATGTCCGTCTTCATTACAATTAAAACATTTATTTTTAAAAAAATCAGGTTTAGGCTTATTTAAAGTGTACGCACTCTTTTTATCGTGTTTGTTTTTATCGCTGGTATCCCTTGAGCTACCTACTTTAACGGACTTTAAGTATTTCAGTAAATCATGAGGCTCACGAAATTGAGCTGCTTGGGCGCCTAATTTAATTACCCTATCTTCGATGCCATGTAAGATACAATCTACAGCCTTTCGTCCTACAATACCGCAACGGTTTAATAAATTAATCTTAGCATAATAATAGTTTTCAAGTGGTTCTCCGTAACGAACACGTTTGGCCAACATTTCTGTAAGTAGTTCTGCATAATTAGTCCTACAAGGGAATGACTCTATAAGCTTTCTTTTCCATTCAGACCAACTGTATAGTATTGAATTTAATCCCTGATACCAAGACTTGGCCAAACCAGTTAACTTTGGAAGAGCAAAGTGTATGGTTTCGTGTTCATCCCAACCATAAATTTCTGCACATTCCTCCACTTTGGTCAACCAGGCTAGTATAGTCTGATCCTTAGTCATTGGATCGAATTCGGGCACAACGTTTGTTAAAGAAAGCCTAGAGGTCGATTGTCCCTTCACATTATTCAAAATGTTTAAAAATTTATCCAAAATACCGATGTCATTATCTTTAGTTCTATCTCTATTTTTAGGTATACCGGCAGTGCGATGTGCGTGGCGAAACGACGACATACGCGAGTGATGCCTTGATTCAGAATATCTTTTTTTTCGGTTAGTGATAAAATCTTCATCACTACTGTAAGACAGGTGTCTCTTACGTCTCGCGTCGCGCATCTCACTGTCCGAAGAATAAGAACTTGATGATCGATCACGATGCTGCCTTCCTCCACCAATACGATTATTCGTACGTCGTAGGCGCGAACGATTATTGTTTAAGTGTTCATTACGGACATGTTCATCCGAATGACCCTCATTGCGGACATGTTCATCCGAACGACCATCATTACGGACATGTTCATCCGAACGACGATGACTACGGACATGTTCATCCGAACGACCATCATTACGGACATGTTCATCCGAACGACGATGACTACGGACATGTTCATCCGAACGACCATCATTACGGACATGTTCATCCGAACGACGATGACTACGGACATGTTCATCCGAACGACCATCATTACGGACATGTTCATCCGAATGACGATAACTACGGACATGTTCATCCGAATGACCACGATTACGGACATGTTCATCCGTATTACCATGGTATCCACTTGGTGGAATTATAATTGAATTACTCGAACTTAAACTGTTATTTTTAAGATTGTGGACTTGCCTGTACTGGAGATTACCATTCACTCCCTCATTCTGAGCAGTCTGCCGTTGTAGAGTAACAGTAGGTTCACCCTCCACGTGTCGGCTATCTTCGCTACTGGTTGCCCGATCAGCGGCCACCGTATCTTCCTCCATTATTCCAGAGCTTGAAAATTGTTTTAAGAGTATTAGTGATATTATATTTATATTTCATTAAATATTTTGAATAAAATTAATTCATGTACCAAATAGAGGAAGCCAAATCATATTGCACTGATGTAATTAAAAATTACATAAAACATTAGAGTATAGAATATCTATCCATGCACAGAACACATTTCCAGAGAGCTGCTCTGGTAAAATGTGCCCCATAAAGGACAACCTATACATCCGGAGAGTTGCTCCGGCAAGGTATAAGTATCCATGCCCATGGATAGAACTACACCCGAAACCACACAGATAAAATCAGTCCACGCAAGTAACATATCCACAGAGTGTTGCCCTGGCATGATATGCCCCTCAAAAGGCTACCTATACATCCAGGGAGTAGCCCCATAAATGCATAAGCATTCCTTCGCCCGCGGACTGACAAATCATACGCAGCTTAATCCCCATAAGATCCAACGAATCAACCACAGTACAACGATATCAACCCATGTAAGTAACATATCCACAGAGAGTTGCTCTGGCATGATATGTCCTCCAAAAGACTACTAATACATCCAAAGGAGTAGC
The DNA here is from genome assembly GCA_947623365.1 of Achlya flavicornis. Taxonomy (NCBI): domain Eukaryota; kingdom Metazoa; phylum Arthropoda; class Insecta; order Lepidoptera; family Drepanidae; genus Achlya; species Achlya flavicornis. The sequence continues at coordinate 7,002,402 of OX392474.1, forward strand.
CCCGGCAATGTATTAGTATCCTTCGCCCATGAAAAGATAAAGCATGTCAATACTGTTATTATTTCATTAGCTGGAACGCCATCGTATGGGGGGTATCACTCCGTTGCACGTAACATATCACCAGGGAGTTACTCTGGCATAATATGTTCGCCGAACGATAAATTATACATCCAGAGGGTAGCCCTGGCAATGTATAAAGTATCACTCGCTCAAGGTCGGACACAGCACACACACGACTACGATTTCTCCAATAAATAACCTTGGAGTGAACAAAGTCAATAATGAATTCAAGCGATGATATCGACAACTGCAAAAATGACTATTTAATTGAGTCATTTTTACAAAACAAACCGAAAGTGTGAAATACTGAAGTTTAGCCTCAAAAGTATTAACTATACCAAATCAAATTACGATAGAAAAAGAGAAAGATAAAAAGGTAGATGATAAGGTATATAAAAAAAAAAAAGTTAGATTTGAAACACGTGGGCAAGGGTAACGGACACAAAGCAAGTATCCGTTGATCGCGCTTCTGAATTGAAGGAAAACTCCATCATTTCACAAACACACTTTTATTTTATATGTAAATACAATCCAATAGTCACTTGAAACACAATCACTACGTTTTATGTTCACTATCATGCTTTATTATTTACATAATTGTTCTGACCTTAGGTATATTGTGCGCTGTTTAGTACGTCCGCTCAGTACGACTGACTCCGAGAGAATGACCAAGCTCTTTATGCAAAATGATTTAAATAGCTATTGGTTTGATAGTCGGAGTTTAACATAATTTTAAAAGCCAAAGAGTTGCCAGTACAAGAAAAGTATAAACCAGTGTTGCCAGTATAAGAAAAGTATCAAAAAAAGGTTAATAAATCAGAGTATTCCTAACACTTGCCTGTGGAATGTTACATCAGAATTCTTATCTTTCTTCCCACATGAATTATGACACAATTTTACTACACAAACCGTCATATTTATTATTTTTCTCAGAGCTGCATTCACTAAAACGTCACTCAGTACACTGACAGCGCGGCGGTCATTTGGAGCCATTATGGCTCCAATTGAATGGATTGTTTTTCGCGCGTGTACTTTGCTTCTATGTGTAATAATTCAATGTAGGTACCATTGAAAACAGCTATCGTAAAATTAAAGCAAATTTCTTGTATATCTACCGCGAGTGTTATGAATAGAAAGAGAACGAAAATTTGGCCAACTACCAATAATATTAGCATATCACTACCCAAGATTCTTACTAAATTATGAAGTTTAGTTCGTAGCCATGAAATAAAATAGTTTTCATGGCATAAACTAAATCTCATCTCAAAAAAGCAATAGCTACCACGCTCATGCAATATTACAATAAATTCATTGAAGTATAATAGTATATATTAAGGTAGGTATATTTCATAAAAATTTACTCCGGTATATTTTTCCATTTTTTTGGAATATCAACAAAAATCCACTAACGTACTTATGTTGTTACTACCAGGGTACCATATACAGCTAGACTAGGTTTTGTTGTCAATTAATATGCCCTATATCGAAACGGAACCTTGGGTTGCTTTAGGCACCAACCTAATTCGATATAGGAGGTACCCAGTTGGTCTGGTACCAATTATTAACATAGGTACTTAATTCTACATGTAAGTAGGTACCTACTTATATTTATACCAACACATAACATGACCACTTTTTTTGTGGTAAGTAATTCCTAGAAGGCACAATCACGCAGCACAAACCGTATACGTAGACGACTTGGCGGTGACGTCATGTTCATCTGAACCACATGAGTAACAAATAACAGTATAAAGTGCTCTTTTCTTTGCCTTATTATTGTTCGGGAGCAAGTAATACGAAGGAATATAAGCAAAACGGATGTGCACGATTGATCCCGGTGCCATATTGGCATGTTTATGAATGACACACTGAACTGCGGCTGTGTCCATTCATCCAGCAACTTCAGCTCCAGACAAATTCAAATAGCATCTATCATATCATTCAAGATGAGTATTGTGTACTATTTACTGTTAGTACTTACTTCTATCATACTGACTAGGCACTAATTGTCACAAAATTCAGCCTTATAAATTTTCGAAGGCCACTGGCACTCAAATGTAGGAACGCATCGGTAGGTGCTTGAAGACAGTTTTCTACTTGAGGGTGAAATCCATTTTAAGTTATCATCATCATTTCAACCCACAATGTCCCACTGCTGATCACGGGCCTCCTTTCAAATAAATAAGGAAATAGGCAGATACTCTACCACGCATGCCCGCTGCGGATTGGTGGAGGTAAGCTAGTGATAAACTTACTCTTTTAGTTTTTCAAGCCTAGGAGGACTATCAAAATTAAATGATAGCCGGAACCAAAGGCTTTACTGGCACGGAAAAACGCTCGTGATGAAATACCACTAGGCGGTCACCCATCCGGATATGTAATATTTGAGGTGTACAATGTTGAGGATATATTAACCTATCATGGTAAATCATCTACTTTAAACCTAAGAGTTCAAACTCAAAAAATAGTTTTAGTAAAAATCCGGCTATGATTCTATAAAGTTCACGTGTAAAATTGATTGATAATCCATAGAAGATATACTCCAATGATGTAGGCAATTAGGTCCTACCTACATCAGGAAAGGCTACCTGCATAGAAATCGCCCTAACTGCAACCATAGCATAAAACATTAATTATCAATAGTGTCAGGTCAGACTTTATGTGAGTAATCCAAACTAGCCAGACGGCGACCCTATAGGTACGCTGACTCATCACATACACGTACTGGAAGACATAAAAACACTGTCTATTTAATGTTGAGTTATATCCTTGGTAACTAGTTGACTTTAACGAAAAACCCAATGAACAGCGTGATAGTATTATTTGTTAACATAAAATAAATATTGAGACTCTTAAACGTTTTTCTTATATTAGGATAAACAATGTCCGAATTCAAGGAACCACAGAAAACGAGTTCCAGTGTCGTAAGCAAACTTGACTATTACATGCAAATTAAAATAGAAATAGCTAACGTAGAAGTAAAGATGAGTCATTTCATAAAGACGATTGCAACAAAGAAAAATCTTGAAAAACAAAAACTATGACCAAAACAAGGACACTAACAAAATACGGGTGCGACATAACGTAATGTCACGGCATTACACGTTATCTTATATTTTAAGTATTCCTTAATGTAAGTAGGTAGGTACCTATATCCTATGTATTGGAAAACATGTTGTAATTATCTTGAACGCATATTAAGTACATACCTGTCTCGTAGCACTTGTCTTGTTATATTAAATAGGCTTAGTCAATAAATAATTGGGCTTCAAATTCCAAGCAGATCCTGTCCACAATTTGTGAGTATCATAGCAATTGGTTATTCCTAGGTGATATTAAATATTTGAGATAGATAGTACCTACTGTAGAATTTATTATTAATAGTTTTATAACTTAAGGTTGCCTATTATTGTAATTTCATGAATTTGTTTAGTTGCAAATTAACTTATGTTCTATTTCGATCAATTTAAACAGGTAACCTAACTAAGTACTTATATTCCAGTTGATGCTCGTAACAGGAAAATACCTACAAATCCGCAATTTCGTATAAATACAATGTATTTATGACAATCATTTTAATTTAGCGAATGATTTCATTTACCGTTATCGCAGAGGAAAACAGTTGGTATATAACAACAGTTGGTATATAAACAGTTGGTTTCTTTACATTTTAATTGTATCTATACATATAATAAAACTGTAGAAAAGTCGTGTCTGTACATTGAATATATTTACCAAAAACTGATTGGGGGTGATGTAGAATGACTAACACAATACATAAATACCATTTAAAAAAAAATTGTCTATCTGTCTGTCTTTCTGTCTGTCTGTTTGTCTGTTTGAACAGGATAATCTTCGAATCCACTGAACGGATTTGCATGGGGTTTCCACAGGGTGATTGAGCGTTGCTTGGCGCTTCAACTAGGCTTTGTTTTATCAAAATCGGCTCACGGGAAAAAAAGATATCTCAATTTATTTATTTACAGGCCGTCTCACGGCACAGACACAGAGGGAAAGAACTACTAGATGGCGTTGTCTTTTTCCTGAATCGCATTATGGTTTCGTTCTCACAATTTTATGACACGATCAATGATTTTGGTATAAGTTTTTTGGTTGATGTGAGCCATCAGCGCTCTCCCGTTTGACCATTTAGTTTTGTGCACTATAAAAAAAGCTACAAGCTACAAATAAGTACAGCTGCATCGACGAACTTATGAAAAAGGCTTACCTAAGTAAGAATCGAACCTGCAAAACTTCACGATGTGTTCTCATTTAAAGTTCTTTGCCTACATATGGCATAGCTCTGGGTCGAGTAACTATTCCCACTGTACCACCCTCGCGGGAAGTCTCCCGTGATAAAAGGCATCCTATTTTTAACCGACTCAAAAAAGAAGGAGGAAACTCTAAGTTGGAAGCGTATATTCTTTTTTCATGTTCATCGATTTCTCAAAAACGACCATGAACAATTCAGATATGATGAAATTGCTTGACAGACTAAGTGGGAAATAGAAAGCAAACAGAAAACAAATAAAAAAAAAAGAGACCAGCAGTTCACAAAGAGAATATAGCTGATCTAATTTGCTGCCAGTTGGTAGTGTGCCCAAACTTTGCAGGCGGCGGGCGATGCCATTTTGTATGGCGATGCTTATCTATCTTCTAGCTGGATTATTCGTCAGCCCTTTGGCTATAGGAACCGTCAATCAGACGCCTCGATATGTCGCGAAAAATACAATGAGCTCCAGGACATTAGTGTCAGATGGACCTCTTATCATCGTTACGCTTCAAGCCACTCGATACACGAATAGCTGACACGAGAGCTCTGGCAAGAGCCCTATGAATGATGTCATTAAAGTCGGAGTGGAGCGGAATCCTGCCTATGCTTTTTACGCACCATAGTATGTGGTGGCCAGCCTGATCGACAAAAACACCATACTGGTAGCCATAGGCATATATAGGGCATATAAATAGTTACACTTACGACGAAGACAGGACAAATAAAAAACTTGCTGTACGTCTGATGGCAAGCAGTTAACGTTGCTTATTGACGCTTGCAACACCAGGGGTATCACTCACGCTTTACCGAATCTCTCTCTACACCCTTCTTGAAAAAGTGTTTGAAGGTTGAGAGGAGTCGCTGTGCCGGCAGCGGTAGGTATTATTTGGTGCCTACTACATACTGGTCCCCTACACCCAGCTCTGGCGACCTTACTCACCGCAGGAACACAACTGCGATGTAAGGGGGAGGAACCTCCCTGCTCGGGCTGCTCCAAATTAATAACGAGAGAACCTGCTTGCAGCCAGAGTCCAATTTCTCTTTCAAGTGGTTACGTTTCGGGAAATCCTTTCTTAACGTGTAGCCTATACCTACTCTATGAGGCATCTACTTTGCCACTAATTTTTAGTATAGTGCTTGGGATATCGTTATTAGTGACTGGTATTTCGTTTTTATTTGGGTTCCGAACTAAAAAGCTAATAATGCAACCCTTATGGTGCCAGTTAGTCTGTCTGTTCGACTGTTACAGCGGTAGGTACCTATATTTCAACAACCAGTAATGCTGTTGATTTAAAAATTTGGAATAGTTTTAAATATTGCTTACCCAACCTTATTGCAAATATATATTTTTTTACTTTTATGGTTGTAAAGGTGAATAGAGTGGGCCCTGAAATTTCAAAGCAGGGCTACAAATTTAAGTGAGGTATCATGGTAAAGGGCTTTATTTGTACATTTTAAAACATGTTTCTATTATTTTTTAAGACTTTTTGACTGTTGATGAATAATGCCAATCTCCGAGGTTCGCAATGCGAAAAATCTGGAAAAAGTATAGGAAAAATAAAACAATTTTTCTAACTAGCACAGTTTTTTCAATATCATCCAAATTCCTTCACAAACAAACATAATTATGCGGTCTGGTTTTAAGCAACAGTGATGGCCCAATCCAATAAATATACGTCCAAGGAAGGTCAGAGCCCTCGGTGCGCGAGTGAGACTAAGTCTTGAGCTTGGCCGGCTTTATATAAAAGATTAAAATTACTCATTTAAAAAGCAAAGTCCTGGCTGATTGATGATTGATGGATGGGAGCACGTGGTCCTCCACCAGCTGTCGTCGCGCCGCGTTCCCATCATCGCATTGGCCACAGAGTTCACAAGAACAATTAGGAATCTTCACGAAATTAATATCTTAGCGTTTATTACGCGAACAAATCTTATAGTCTACGCGAGCGAAGCCGCGGGCAAAAAGCTAGTTTTATAATAAAAATGGTAGTAACGTCAAATGGTAGTAGAGGGAGGTACCACAGACATGTATCTAAAGCAGGTACCTACCTATATTGTAAACATTATCTTCGTCTACCGAGTACCGACGTGTTTCTTACATTTCTTTGAGTAAACATAGCAAAATATCTTTAAACAAAATCTTTTCTTCAGAAATTTGTGATTCTGTTTATTTACTCAACTAACATAGGTATAATCGATTCGCAGAAGAATGATTCAAAGACACGACTGAATACCAAACATTAAATAGTCTTAGATGTTGCTGATAACGTTTAGAGATCTAAAAAAAGATATGCTAACTACGCAATAAGGAAGAACGTGCTTGTACACAAAACAATTTGATTGTAGGTACTATCAATCTATAGGTAAGCAAGCAAAGATCTTATGAATATAACAAGTAGGTAATAGCTATAACTTGGTACAACTCTACATGTAAAATTATACACACACATTCATTGTATTGATGAAGAATCTCTTTAAAAATTTACATATCCTTTTTCCTTATCATCCTTTGTTCGGAAAGTGGTGTGCTAATGTAAGTAATGAGGTGGATGCCTACAAAATGTGCTTCAGGAAATTTATATTCATGTAAATATTATGTTCGGTTTTCAAATACCTACTAAATAAAATTCGTTTTATATAGGTGCCGTACCACCTCATAGGCAAGTAAACAAAGGTGGTAAACAGTTGTGTATTTATATTTTTATTTAGGGTTTCATAGAGGCTGAACTTATAAAATCAGAGAGCTTGCAAGAATGAACGTTTTAAAATTCCCTTTGGTTTGGGCCATTGCACTCTCTGGCTGGGGGACTCGTCTAACCGGCCCGCTATCAGTCCGCGGTTCGATTCATCGCGCGCCCGCCTCTGGCCAATGTGCTGGAATATCACCAATCGTAACTGCAGGCCATATTCGAACCCACTACCATGAAAACAGACCGACACCTCTAGGTACAGGTGTATCGGTTTAATAGTTATTAGAGGACTATCTAATAACTATACAGATAGCAACAAAACAAAATTAAAAAGCCTAGTTAAGGCTTTTAACTGATCTCGTATAAATGCTGACAGTAATAACAGCTCATCTAGAATAAATTATATACCTACTTAAATTGTTTTTAGAGCTGCTTTATACAAAAACATGTTTCCACCGAACAGCTACCCAATAGGATAAAATGAAAAAAAAACTAGGCTGACGTTTTACCTACATACCGTACAGCACAGCCCAACCGCAATCGTAACCGTAACACATTTATTTTATAATGCCTAGGTAGGTACACATACCATGTACCTATGCATGTTTATATGTTTCAAACACGCATGTTTGTAAAATGTTGTATATTTGAACTCCTAAAATCAATTCCAAACACCTGTTCTGATAGTCTGACATGTAGAATTATGGCATTAGCATTAGATGTTTGCCACTCCACCACATTAGGTACCGGTTCCGACATTTTGGAAAATTGAAAACGTCCGACTGATGAATTTAATCCTTTCGATATATAGCATAGACCGCTCGTTTACTACGACAAATAAAATTAAACTGCGCTTATAGTTAATGAATGACAAGCAAGAAATCGTATCCAGTTTTTATAACGATGTCAACGAGCGCTCCAGCAACATTACAATGATGCAAGGGTAATCTTTGGGTCCGGTTTGTCACGAGCTACTCCTGCAAGATTCCTCTCATGATTTTGTTTCCCGCGTCGAGTCTCCTATAATTGGCAATTAGTACTGCAATAGTTGCCAACAACTGTTAAGTTTTATCGACAATCGCAAAACAGCTAAACTGACTCATTGACCGCGACACCCGGCCAACAATTGACGCTTATGCAATTGACCAGCTTCCAAAACTAGCTTTTATTTGCATGTTGATTTCGAATATGGAGTTTTATGATACATCCATTTCTGGAAAAGTTGGTAATTCTATTAAAACGTTGCTTGGTCTGTTTCAATTGTAAAAATAAAATGTAGATTGAACTTACCTAAATAGAAAAGCATGACATTAGTTTGATAACAAAAACATAAATAGCTCATTAGACCTACTCAGAAGTCATGGAACGACCATGGGACCTAATCATAGACAGGGTCATAATTCCACAGACATTACAGTGCGCAGGTTAGTCCAAACAGTGGTTGGTTAGATATTAATCGGGCATATTATTTTGACATTAATAAATAAATTAATCGTAAGTAGTCATCATCAACATTCGTGGTCATCTCGAAATGATCTCGTATTTCTTTAAAACTCAACTGGAGGCGTATAGTCCCAATTTAGCACGTTACCAGCGCTATCGATTCCAAGAACAGCTGTTTATTTTAAAACCGCGAGGCAGTAATATAATATAAGCGGGCCAGATCGGCGCCCCGGTCTATATTACGAGAATACTCACGTCGGGTGTCGATTGCTCGTCGATCGGGGTAGTATTCTTCACTTAGCACTGTCAATCACTGGTTCAAAACACGGCGCGCGACTGTTTCTAAATTGGCGATCGCGCTCGCGAGTTATATTTAGAGCGGTAATACGACACCGGGCGCGTGCGTCGGTCGGTCGGTCGTGGGGCTGTAGCGAGCGGAGGCGCGCGAGTGCGGTCGCGGCCGCAGCGGCCGCCGCCGTCCGCCCTCCCTCTCCCTCCCCCACCCCCACCCTCCACCTCTCCACCTCCGACACCTCCTGTCGCCCGCGCAGCCTCCGAGGACGATACCCTCGCGCCCGCGCCGACCAGCCACTCTTACATCCCTTTGTGTAGTCTGACACATTGCACCAAGTGGAACCACAATCACGAATGCCCACTAAGCTAGCCTCTTATGCGATATCCAGTCCCGACTAAGCTCCTTTAGCATCACCATAAACTTTGTTATTCTCGCTCGATACGTGATGTGATTGTGTTTCCGCCTTTGCGAAGCATTTTCAAACTTTTTTTGTTAGCATGCTTGTTTTGTTAATAAGGTAGGTGAGTAATAATAGTAATTACAAGTTTTATATTATAAACATTATTTATTTTATTCATTCGTTCTCAGGCCATACAACAATCTATTCCGCATACACCTCAATAAAAATAATAATAATAATAAACTCTAGAAAAATAACTTAGGTAATCTTCCATCACTCCTCTTCTACCTCGTCATCTGTTGTGAATTCACTTTCGTTGCCTCCCTGTGAAATAAATGAATGCATATAGTAGGCATTAGAGGTAGCCCATTAAAAAGGTTGAAATAATCCGTATTTTGGACATAGATATATAGGGATTTTTCTGACAACTTCATATTATGTACTTTTTTTCCAAGCCAAATGGAAACTATGTATATTTTTCAATAGAAACTATGAAACAATGATCTGTGAAAATACACCTAATAAACCACATACATGTACAATACTTTTAAAAACATACAATTTACATTTCTCATTTTAAGTTATATCACTTCAGCGTACACCTATCGTTTTTGGAGCAGTTTTATTGACTTGATCAATTTAACAAGTTAGGTAGTCTATGTATTGATTTGATTAATTAAAAGAACTAAAGTCGTTAATTGTGCTGACTCTGTTGTAAATTGCACTAAACTAAAATAGTCACATCACATCTCTTTCTTACGATCATTATTGAAAGAGGATAGAACATATTTAAAGCTGTCAAATTAGTCTTTGCCATATTAATTTGCGGGTAGACGCAACAGCGATAGATGGCGACTAAATTTATGTTGAAAACAAGCATTGGACTAATGCGACAGGACCAAATTAACTTTTTTTTTTTTTTATACAACTTAGTCGGTAAACAAGCATACTGCCCACCTGATGGTAAGCGGTTACCTTAGCTATACCGTAGCGTCCTATATCCTTTTCTTGTGTTCTTGGTTAGAAAGATATATGATGAGACTTTAAGTTTAGTTGAAAACAACTGTTTTGACATGGAATGCTTTCGTTGAATTTTGTTTGAATGAATTCTTTCGATAAACAAATTAGGGTTAATTAACAAATGTTAATTAACCCTAATTTGTTACTTAAACTGGTAATTGTTATATAAATATTATAGAAGGCTAATTATAAAAAAAAATATTAAACTTTATATTGAATAAAAAATAAGTATTAGGTATACCTGACTTAAACTGTACGTTCAGAACATAATCATGTGGCTAAGATCGGAGTTTATCTACTTAAATCAGCTGTTTAAACAACAATGATTAATCTGATATATTAAGAGTAAACTGGCCGGCAACTTTTACAAACATGGAAGGTTGATCCAAACCACTCCACTACCAAGACCTTTGTGAGGGCAGAGCAATATTGTCTTTTGGCGCCCATTTGTTGACTCCTTTTAAGACGTAGGTTTGGCGCATAATAATAATAATATCCTGGGACATTCCTTACACACGTGAACGTGTGTAAGGAATTATCCCAAACTAAGCAGAGCTTGTACTACGGAAACCAGATAACTGATATAATACATATACTACTTTTTGTTTGTAAATACGTTAATGGACGCATACTTTAATCAAATGACAAGCTTTTAAGTCTAAAAAATTTTAGGACTAGTTTAAAGTTTTATGATCATTTTCACCAACCAATGCTTAACTTAGAATCTCCTTACATACATATGTCAAACGTGTAGGTACAGTACATTCTATGAAAAGCTTAAAAAAAGAAGGTTGGTGGAATTGTCACAACTTTTGCCGACTAAAATAAGTAACTACCTATAAAACCAATTTGATCCACATTGGTATGAAAAATAGCGTCCTTATTAACTGATAACGTGCATATATTCGTGTATATGTTCTAACCTGATCGTTATTATCAGTGTCGGAGTCGCTGAGGTCCCACTGCGGATGCTCGGCGGGCACGGCGGCCGCCTCCTTTACGTCAAGCTTCATGTCTTGCTGTTGGTCCATGCCAATGTATGAATCTGTATGGGGGATAACAATACTTAGAATAACATATTAGCTTCCGCGCATTGGTTGTATGTACGGTCAGCAACATAAGTAGCTGACCAATTCCAAATTTACAAAACTACACTAAACAAAACGATCCCTGATGTAAAAATAAATAGTGTATGTAGTTTCTGTAGACACACATTTATAATACTTGTTTTAAAAAAAATACCATATTATGGCTATTCATAATAAATTACCTATGTAGTGTTGTGTGGAGTTTGTCACAACACTAGCTCTACTCTCGCATCAGCGTAGACAGAGAAAGCTATAGACTTTGTGATATCATCTGATTCACTCACACAGAAAGAGAAACACTTATTGGAAATACACGTTAAGAAACGAGACGGAGCGCTAGCATTTTTTATCGAGTTTTGACAGTTCGAAACAAGGTGGTTTCCCGCGTGTGTAAAGAAGGAGGGATGTGCGAGGGACGCGCGTCCTATTATAACAATTGATGTCATTGTTATATTTTTAACCGCGAGCCAATTATTTAATATTATTTTAGGGCTTGTTTTATGTAAATTAGCTCTTAACAGTAGTTATATTGTACAATGTTAATGTGTTCGTCAAATGAAGAAATGTGTTTTCTTTCATTCTTACAGGTTTTTTGTACAGGGACCTTATTAATGTGTGTTTTCCGATTATAAAAATATACTATATGTTATTCCAGGGCATGACCTCTCTATATATGTACATGAATCACTGTTGCAAAGTTCATGTGGCCTACTGTACCTAGCTGTGCCCATTTCAATATTTTCATGTGTTTTACTAACATAGTTTTAAGATTTTGTATTACTAACAAATATGGAATGTAATGTTTTTATTAATATATGTGCCAATTTCCATCTAAATCACGTTTCAAACATATATTTTCAATATACTTTCATCTTTTTCATTCCAATTATAAAAGACTAGCTGTCCCCCGCGGTTTCACCAGCGTCCCCGGGATAAAAAGTATGTCTTTCCTTTATCATGTCCTTCTCCATACCATAGGCTATCTGCATGCCAAATTTCATGATGATCCGTTGAGTAGTTGAGGCGTGAAGGCGTAACAAACAAACAAACTCACTTTCGCATTAATAATATTAGTTAGGATTTATGTATGGAAAAGATTAAACGCAATATTTTGTGTGAAATCTGACAAAACAAGTGACTTTAAAAAAACCTTGCGTTGCAAAAAGTTGAACAAATATAATAATAATCATATGTACTCAACCAACTCATTAGTTATAATATATCTCAGAGTATATAAATACTGGTTAAATCAAATTGAAAATGTCATTATCTTCTGGGAGTAACTTACCAATGCAAAACCAAAGGTGTTTTATAGATTGCGATAGAATTCGTTTAGATTTATACATAAAAGTCGATTGAATATAGCCTGAGAACTGACACACCCTAGATACAATAATCTATAATCCTCAAATTAAATACTGTTAGCTTCATCCTTTCACTTTCCGTATTGTTAAATTGATTCTTAATTTTAGAGGGCATCATAATTTATGTTTTTTTTAAACATAGTCTCGCTTGTATGCGCTACGTCTATTCTTCTTTATATTAATAGCAAATATATTTTGCCGTTAAAAGTTTTTGTGTGGATAAGTTTTAGCGCCGCCCGTTTTACCACCGGTGACCGCTCCTGCTAGGCCTCCACTGGTGCCGCCAGTGGTCTCACCTGGTAGGGCGGACCGCACGGGCGGCGACTCTCACAGACTACCATCGGACTAGACAACCCCCAAAAACACATCATTGACACCTGCAAGCAAACCCAAGGACCCGCCCGTTTTTACGGGTGGCGATAGAAACCCCAGGAAAGGGGTCCGCCCCGGACCTGGCTCCCCATGCCCCGTGAGGGACAATGAGAAGACCTACGTACTGTGGATTCTTGCTTGGATCACGATTGATTTCCGAAAAAAAAATTATTTTATTTTTTAAGTAGCACCACCAGAACTGTTGTTGTTGTTGTTGTAGGTTACCTGATCTAAGACAGCAGGCGAGCGTGTATAGGCCGGGCCAGCGCGGCGCGGTGAAGCGCAGCTGCAGCTCGTGCGCGTCCACCAGCGCCGTCACGTGCGCCGGCGCCGTCAGCAGCGTGTGCGACTTGCGGTCGCAGATGTAGCACCACCAGAACTGTTGTTGTTGTTGTTGTAGGTTACCTGATCTAAGACAGCAGGCGAGCGTGTATAGGCCGGGCCAGCGCGGCGCGGTGAAGCGCAGCTGCAGCTCGTGCGCGTCCACCAGCGCCGTCACGTGCGCCGGCGCCGTCAGCAGCGTGTGCGACTTGCGGTCGCAGATGTAGCACCACCAGAACTGTTGTTGTTGTTGTTGTAGGTTACCTGATCTAAGACAGCAGGCGAGCGTGTATAGGCCGGGCCAGCGCGGCGCGGTGAAGCGCAGCTGCAGCTCGTGCGCGTCCACCAGCGCCGTCACGTGCGCCGGCGCCGTCAGCAGCGTGTGCGACTTGCGGTCGCAGATGTAGCACCACCAGAACTCTTGCTTCTCCTATTGCAAACACAAACCAACATTTACGTTCAACTGGACAGTGAATATATTTTATTTGTTTTCTAGTTGCGCCCGCGGTTTCACCTGCTTACCTCAGGGATATCCTATCCTACTCTAAGTTTTCTTAAATTTTCTACGCAATTTTCTTATTTTTTTTTCTTAAGAACCTTCTTCGGAATATTAGAAAACTTAAAAAAAAGAGATGGATGTAATCGCTAAAGTCGTTCTCAAGTTATGGCGTGACCAAGGGAAATAGGGATTCATTTTTATATACCTATCCTATACCCCCTTATTATTAAATAAGGTGTAAGTCAGTCTTGTAACACCGAGGTATTAGGATAGCCCAAGCCCTTTTTATTTATATGACATTAGAATTTGGCGTATAATATATTTAAAACCTAGGTATTAATTACTATTCTTGACTTACCCCTTATTTATTAATAAGGGGGATAGAGATTAGACGAGCAGCGTGGTAGCTGATGTGTTTATATCACAGTGTTGAAATTACTTCACATCATAGTATAATAAGAAGGCAGCTGAACACCTCCACACATTTACGAAATACCTGTTCACTTTATTTTTCCATATTATGGATAATTTTAGTGTGAAGGTGTTTTATAAATTTGGATACCATCTACAATATCTGTATATCTCATTTAACAGATCAAACTATAGTGTGTATCGTATTATTGACAGGGGTCCTTTCTACTAAAGTTTCTAAAGAAAAGGTGCAATCGGTATTTTTCAGTTATAAATTGTGTGACTAAACGTGATTGGTTTGAGTGACGTAGGCCCTGACTTTCCCTGACCACTATGACACACCGTAATTTCTTAACTTAAAAGATAATCAAAAGCATTGACGGAGTACCTATTTATGATTGTTAGTCACCATACCACACTATATAATTTAAAAATTAAACTAAAATAGCTTTGTAAAATAGTCGGACTCTACCAACTATTTTACGGAGTTGTAGAACTAGTTACGGAGTTGGAAACGCGGATGAAACCGTGGGGGCAAGAAAGAAAGAAAAACATTTTTATTATTGCGCACCATTCGACGCAGACAGCTAGTACGCCTATAATTTGGTGCATTATTTAGTCGCCACCGTTGTTGTTAAAATACTTGTAAGGTTCAGTCGAGCTTAGATAGCAATAGAATATAGAACTTTTTTTCAACACAATAAGTTTTTATTAAAAATGCTTTCTTTGGTGACTATATTTTTTGTTGACTTTACTTACATTATCTTCCAACATACTAAAGTATACCAAATATCAAGTCAATCCGACCACTGGAAGTGGGTGAAATTCAACTTGCAAGATTACACCCGAACAAACAAGTTACATACATACTTTTTTTTTTTATTATTAATTATTATTATTATTATACATTGCAAGTTAAATAAAAGCTTGTAAAAAGGTGCACATTTCAGTGAGATAACTCGTGTCAAGTGACTCGCACCGCCGGCCGCGATCGGCGAGGCGTATCGGAATTCTCTCCCTGAATTGTATACCTTTTTGTTTAGCAAATAAAGTTCTATTTTCTATTGTTATTTTAAAAAGTGCGCGCCGCTTCGCGACACGTCTCGGTGTGAGCTGACCCTAATCTACATAGTTAGTGTTACTCATACATAATTGTTATTGCAAGTCCGATAACAATGCAACTTGATGGATGGTGTCCACCGTGTCCACGTAGGAAATTGTCATAGTGGTTAATCATTGATGGAAAGTACATTGTATAATTTTAACCTGTTCAATTATGATTAATGCCATATAGGTAATAAAAACCAACATCAATCGTAAAAAGACCTATCGCGTAAAAACATTTATTTTTTATTTTAAACATAAATAAAATATAGTTATATATTACAAAAGTAAAATTTGCAGAGGAAACAAATTATAACATTATGACTCTGAATAAATAACGTTACAGTTATTCGTATTAATTCATCCATCCATACTTTTAAAGGAAATGGATAGATTTAAAAAATAAAGTATTGATATTAACTAGGTGTACATATAATTAGGAAAAGCGGAGCTACCGCGTATCTTTTTCATCCAATGATGCAGGAAATTCGTTACGACGAAGACCATTAGTGGGCCGTCATTGAATGAAATTCATTAATGGTATTCATTACGACCACCAAAGATACGCGGTAGCCCCGCAGGGTAGTTAGATGAATTTTAATTCCATTGCTGAATACTTTGCACATTGCAAGAAAAATAGGAAGTAGACATTACATTTTAGATTCATTCATTGACATATTATTATTTAATCCAATATATAAGTTTAAATTAGTAAATTTTTGAATATTATTATTAAATTTGTATTTTGAAAATTTTTGCATGTCTATATGACGGCTTATGTCACCACTCTGTATTATTTGTAACATCCACATGTACACATATTAGCAAATAAATGATGATGATGAAATGATGATGATGATGATTAGCTAGGTGTACATATCCCGACACACTAGTATATTTTGACCCGACCTCGCCTTCTTTGTGGTCTGACTCTTAAGCCTTTTCCAAGTGAACCGGTCTACGAGCCGTTAAATCACGGAGGAGAGAAACTCTTCAAAATATATAAATTATAAATATATAAGAGATATAATATTTTTCTTCTTCTCACGTTATCCCTAGAAAGTATTATATAGTGATCTATAGAACACAGGTGAAATCCATAACGAATTCGCCCCGTGACAGAACAAAATGTTATGTCTGTTTGATTTTGATCTATTTGTTTGAATCGACTTTAATGATTGCTGGCGTTCCTTTTTTAAAAATAATTTTCACCTACTCTTGAACGGCAAACTTAAGAAAACTCTAAACATTTAGATCCAGTGATTGGTCTAAATAGATATTCATAAGTTGAATAAGACTTACTAGTCCGCGGAATTGGAACCTCGATGATCGTAGGGGAATTAGTTTAGTTTAGAGCTCAGAGCTGCACTTGGGATTGTAACGTGGGAACATTGTGATAACACAAAGTGAGTCGCACATACCTGAGGGAAATTGGGACAATGTACAGGATGCGAGCTCTTGGAGCGTCCCTCGAGGCGCTCCCTCTTCTGTAGCCGTTTCTGGAACTTGTCCCACTGGTCGTCGTCGTCGTCGGCCGCCGACGACTTGCGCGACTCCTCCTCCGAGCCCGAGCTGTGCGACCCGGACTCGTCCGAACTACCCATCTCAGATTCTTCACCTAAGTGGATCGTTACACACATTCAACTATCAGACTGTACCGTAAGTGCCAATGAGGAGGCACACTGACAATTTATCCCGCTAGGTGTCGTATAGTCGCTGGTGCCGTCTATCGGTCAAACACCATACATTTTTTACGTATTCGTTATCAAATAAGTTATTCAATAATTATAATGCCTTTCTGTAGTGAATTTTAATGCAATAATAAAGGTTTACACGAATTGAAAAGAAAAAAGCCGTGGATTATTTAAAAAAAATGGACACCAAGCTCATAGCAAGATTATGCAGTTATCACTTCAAACCTAACGATTTTATTATAAAAGCCGGTTACTGGTTGGTTTAATTAATTGAAATTCATGAAAATCCATCAATTCAATTTTAATGACAGTTACCAGTGAGGGTGGCGCCATCTGAGATTAGCTTTGCCTGTCCCTCCCCATTGAAATCATTTATTTCACATAGACCTTCGCAGACACTTATGAATAGTCTGACTCTTACCGGTTCGTAAGGTTGCATTTGCTATGAAGAATTATTGATATTGGTGCCCGTTCTGTTGTAAATGGCACGAAACTAATTTTAATCACATAACATCTCTTTCCTTTCCTTTTCATTACCGAAAAAGGATAGAACATATTTAAAGGTGTCAAATTAGTCTTTGCCGTTTGCATTTGCGGGTAAATAGATGAAACCAATTGTGAAGGCTACTACATTTAGGGGATAAATATAATGACCACCAAAAAGGGTTTTGTGATCATGGTTTTATAGTAAAATTTTAGGTACTAGATACATAAAATATTGTTAAAAGGAAATTGTTGCGCTATTTCTACGTAAATACACAGTTTGATTGCCATAAAATATTACTATACTACAAAATATATACATATGTTACGGTAAGTGTGTTTATTCCACCAAGAATCGACTCGGGGCACTCCAAATACAGTTGGTTAGATTATAACAGTGATACCGTGCGCGAATCGAGCGAGCGAAACGAGCGGTGCCGCGGCAGCGACCGGCGACCGCTAGAACCAAGTTTGTGCTTTGTGTAAATTTTTGGTGGTCATTAAATTAAATTGTTGGTTCTAGTTTCACCCTAAAACGGGTATTTAATTATGGTGATCATTTACTAATTTTGGTGATTATTTACTATTTTTGGCAAAATAAAGTGTTTTTTTCTGGTGATTCGTTAAAAATAAGCTCTAATTTTTTGTTGAAAACAATCAATTGGACTAATTTGACAGGACTAAATTTCTTACATCCTTTTCTTATGTTCTTTGTTAGAAAGAGATATAGTGAGACTAAATTTGTTTATATGTAAACAACAGAAACAGCACCATTGTACTTTGACCTTACCATCCTCATCCTTCTTCTTTGGTTCTTTAGTTTTTTTAACATCGTTAGTGGGCGGCGGCGGAGTAGCGGTTGTGGTTGCGGGAACCGGCTTGGCTTGTTGCTTGCTCGCTGCCGGCTTCTTAGCCTTTTTTGATGGAGCGTGTTTTTTCCCCTGTTTCATCCAAACTGGTCGCTTGAAGGACTCCTTCTTGTCTTTATCGTTCTTGTCATTTTCCGTCTTTTCACCGTTTTCCGTGGTACCTTCATCCTCCTCCCTTTTAGAAAGAAGAGCATAGTAAATAATTTTGCGGCTAAAAGTTTAGTCATGAGATAGCCTTGTAGGTAATTTCCAAATCCTATGATTCTCAGAATTTACCAGACAAAATCACGAGCACGAGCCACTACTATCCATATATATATACTATATATCCACATATATACTAGCTGCCCGGCACGACTTCGTTCGCTTATTGTCCTAACCTATACCCTAACCTACCACTAACCCTACCCTACCCTACCCTAGAGAACAGTGCAAGTTTCATCGCAATTGGTTCAGTAGTTTTCAAGATATGGACAAATATGTGTGACGGCCTGGCTTATTGATATGAGCTATGGGTCAAAGGAAAAACATCTCAAAACCTTGGGCAAATTCTAGTGTATTTAAGAAAAACTAAAAATGACGAAATAAAAAAGTAATAAAAAAAAAAATCTACTGCAATATACACTAAATATTCTCAATGGAATGCGTCTTGCTCTTTCGCTGACTTCAAATCAGTGTCAGATTAGATTTATTTCATACTTTTTAGTGTATATTGAAGTCGATTAATTTTTTTTAAATTACTTTTTGTTAATATTTCATTAGAAAGTGACGGATATATTTTAATCCTAGGTATATCTAGATACTTGAATTAAACCTTATTTATTAATAAGGGGGTATGAGTTTACATAAGGAGAGTTTTCAAACCACCTAGGCAACTACTCCCGAGATGTACTACTACCGAGAGAAGTTCTAGATTTAGAAGAAGTTTTTAGTCATCCGTCATAACAAAAGACAGAATTATATTGTCGAGAGAAGGAAGAGAGTGAGAGTCATCTCTTTCGTCTTCCCGCTTTTAACTTTGAATAGTTCGTCACATTTTCACAATCTTATCACGAGTGAATGACGATGGTGCCAGAGGCCAAAACAATCATGTGCTTATCATCTAATGCACACATAATTTATCGTTTAATTGTTGAATAACTGATGATCCACGATAGATGTGCAGATAACTTACTTAATATTTTCTTTTTCTTTGATGGTGGAATCTCCGAACAGCTCCCTCATGTTGGTTCTTCTCAGGAACACTGTCACCGTCACGATAGCACCGGCCGTCACAACGGTCGAGTTTTCATCGTCAATTACTGCAATTTAACATTTAACTCTTTGTATACTTATTTGAAGAAATTTGTGTGTTATAAAAGTTAAATGGAAAATAAACAATTCCCTGCAAAGTATGCTTTCATTCCGTTACCATTTCTTTCCTCTGGATATACCTTTGATACCTGTCTGATACTGAGTGAAGAAGGATTTTTCTACTAGATAGCCCATATGTAGCATTATTTAGTATTGTATAATTAAGTAAAAACTACTAACAATTAGGATTCAATTACCTTCAGTATTAACTTGGAAATGTATGTAGGGCATATTGCCCAGCACCTTCATAACATCTTCATATTGTTTATCATTTAAAAACCGCAACACTTGACGTCTCTCTTCACCTGGCAGCTGCGCAAGTTGCAACAACGACTTGATGTGTTTCTTACGATTTGTAAAATGTTTTAAATGATCTTCAGTGATATAAGGCAGCTGTAGTAAGGGTGATTTGTACTCCCATAGACCCTGAACTATCATTGGCGACAGCTTCATACAATTTTCTATTGTTTCAATAGTTGGTAGACGTGGTACTGTAAGGAAATGGAAAATTAGGAATATTCACGAAAAGCAAGTTTTATCATCACAGAGTCGCGGATGAGATGGGCGTCCTATAACCACATATTATTATGAAAAACTTCGAGTCAACTGATTACAATGTTAGATTTAAAAACCTACTGACTGATCATTAATTAAACATTATTACTATAACACAGACATTTTTTATTACGAATTTATTTCTAAAAAATTACCAAAAATGAACTAAATGAAAAATGTACTCACTTCTCCTAGCATAGGCGAGTGCAATAAGTTGATTGACGCAGTTAACCATCTCGAGGATGAGGTCGGGGCACCTGGAGACGACGTAGCGGCGGTCGGCCTCGAGCGTGGCGGCCGGCAGCCGCATGCGCGCCAGGTGCGCGTGCAGCAGCGCCCGCGCCTTGATGCTGTACGGCCGGCACAACGGCTGCTCCTTGTTCTTCTCGCCCAGGTTGGGCAGCTCGCGGAGCAACTACAACCATTACCATATCAATCTATCATGGATACTCTCGATATCATCAGATATTCATTGCTTAGTTTATATCCGGCTCTTCTCAGCAAAAGCAATAGCTACATGAAACAATAATCCCGTGGAGAGAGCGTGCGGTGGTAACCGCACACGCCTAACAGCAGTCATCTTAGACCTATGCCACGGAAGCCACGGATACTGTCATCAGTCGGAGTAATTATATCCTACCGCACACAAGTTACGCGCTTAATAATGTACGTACATTGATGTGTCCCATTTTTGTTGATAGTGCTTTCCACAGCATTACAAAGATTTATATCGACATATTTTTTATGTGAAGACATTTTTCTATCATTGTTATTTATATATTTGCTACCATTCGACTGAACCGTTTGGTATGGTGACAATGACGTAATATGGCACGATAGGGCTGGCCTGGTGACATAGCAACTCCTTAACTACATAACATAACCAAGTCGTATTTCGGCTCGTCGTATTTTTCTCGACAAGAACTATAACACAAAGTGGAATCCAGGGTCTGATGAGATGAGTTAAAAGGTGCCCACAGTTCAATTCTTCAATTATACTGAATGAAATATACATAATAATAAAAAAAATGTCAATTGTCTGATATTAATGTTATTATAGTAACCTTTAAACTAAGAAACATGTTCTGTGTACGTTCTAAAATTTGCAGATTTCCTAACGACGCGGTGCAGAAAGAAATTTGGATCAACGCTACTCACAGAGACAATTATTTTCCATCAAAATATGCTGTCATATGTTCCAGGCATTTTACACCAGATTGTTTTGAAAATTTTAAAAATAGACGCCTTACTGATGAGCTATATAATCGGCGGCGGCGTCTATATTTACCTTATCTATTATTTTATCTAGGTATTTTAGTGTTATTCAACTTTTACCCACCTATTACCTACCACTCAACACTTTACTACACAATAAGTTTTTTTATAACAAATGTTCGAATTTTTTTGGCCAGAAACCTTCGTTTGCATACACAGAAGTAGAACAGTCCAAAAAAGTTTGTAGTACCCGCCTACCTGGCTACTACTCCAAGTTCAAAATCTGTCGCCTACCTACCGGTGTGTTGCAACAGCTGCACTTGAGAGCCAGTTCGCTCCAATAGGCTTCATATGCTTAACACCTTCGGCCACATCATCACTGACCATGGTGTACTTTTTGTTTGTAAATACATACTTAATATACATAATATTTCAATAAATAAAGATTATTATTACATTGCCTGTTTTATTTTAAAAGTTTAAACCGTAATTTCTGCACTGCATACCAATCTTTAGACTACTACATCAAGTTTTTGAAGTAATATAATCATCAATATCGATATTTTTTAAGTACGTTTTTTGCAATCCCTAGTGTATCAGTTGACATAGCGGCTCATTGGCGGCAGCCAATTGCAATCGTTCGTTTCCCCCCGACCCGTAAATCGGCGAGTGGCGACTTATATTCATAACAAAAACGTGGTGACGCGCCCTCCACTGGATATTTGCTTCATGAATAGCTACAACTCTAAATAGTTCAAATAAATGTAAATCAAATATTAAATGAATAATCATGATTTTCAATACTAACTATAGAGTAAGAATATTATAGAGTGATAGCGCTAACAATGACAACACCGTTAATTATATCGTACACAAGTTGATTTACAGTCAGACAAAATTCTGAGAAATTGATGACATTCGTTATATGTATTTTAGTCCTTCAAACTATGTATGTGCACTTTGTTTCAAGACATTTTGCTCACGGCCCATACTGTAGTACAGTCGCTCTATAAATATTCTAACTCTGATACAATTTTTTTTTATTACCCACATTGTTTTCACTATTACATTATTTAAGTAAGTAGAACAATACATAGGAGATTAGAAAAACAGATGGTGTGCATGATCTCACTTGGAATATTTTACATAAATAATATTTAAACATTTTAGTATATAGGTACCATACCATTGGAACTTCCTCATTATCAGTTATCCTCTCAATAACTTCAGAGTTGTGTCTGCGATCAAATTCACAAGATGCTGCCAGTATCATAAGAGCTCTCTTCAGTGGCATAGATGGGGTTTTGTGACAAAAATAGAAGTACATTTGTGTTGTATCTAACAATACTTGTTCTCCTGAGAATCGAATGGACCGGTACCACCAGGTACCCACCTGAGAACAAGAATTTTTAAATAAAAGTATTGTATGTTTTTCTTTTATTTAAATCTATGATAAGGTGTTTTTAAGTACTAAATTCCACCCAACAGTGTCACCCATGTTTTATGGGATATTATTCCCACAATGAGTGTGATCCAATCAACATCAGCTATTACGGATGTTGTTTCCACATCATTGTGAATTCTATCCATCGATTAAAACTAAGTACAGTTAAAACCGTTTATAATGACATCGCTTAAAATTACTTACCGGATATTATTACGAACTTTTAAGGTCCTATCATTTTTGTTTACTGTAAATAATTGTTGGTTATAACCACTGTCGGCTATAAAAGTTGTAATTGATGGTTCCTTCGAAGTTGTTATAAACAGTTTTGGCTGAAATCTCTTTCTTAAGCTAGCTGAGTAACTTAAAAATGGACCAGGCCAGTATCTATGACTCTCTGATGATGAGAATCTGTAGTTCACGGCAGGCAGGACACAATGGTTAAAGACTTTTGACTTTAGATCCTGTGGTATTGGCAACTTGAAGACTCAATGAAGTTTGCTCAAGCTCACATGAATCCTGATGGGTGGTATTTTTTCTTTGTTAATCCATGGTGTTTTCTTGGTGTAATTAATTTCATATAAGAAGGTTGGTACCAACCGATGATAACAATAAAAAATTGAGCTAGATAGTAAAACAATTTAACTAACTTACCGCTGTTGGCAATGCAACCATAAACACTAGAGCATAAAGACCTAACACCCACACACTATTTTCTTTTTCTACTATCCAACTTGGCAGGGCTATACCAAAGCTCATTGCTCCGGGGCCATCAGGATTACCATATTTCTCCCAATTACGCCGTGCTTCATCATCTGTTAGCGCCTGAAAACCAATTAATATAAGTGAGTTTGGAATACTTAGAATAAAAGAAGAATTACACTGGTTCAACTATATTATAATGTGGAAATATTTCATATTATTAACTATTTAACATAATACTATTTGTAATAACAAGTTATGTAATCCTATTACAATTTTGAAATACTAATAAAGAATAAATCTGGCCAAGTGCATTGCTTCAAAAACTATTAAAAGTAAAATGTATGCCACCACCATTTAACTATGTGATTGAAATACATGTTGTGAATTTAAATAAGGATAGCAAAATAATTTAAGAATGTATATTCTACAGGAAATGTAAGTGGCACTCAATATAATAATAACAGCTATTTGATCCACTTACTTGATAGGCTTTTGTTAGCCTCATAAAAGCTTTTTCATCACCAGTTTCTTTATCAGGATGAAGTATAAGAGACTGTTTGCGGTAGGACTTCTTTATTTCAGCTTGAGTCGCCCCTGCCGGTAGCCCCAAGATCTCATATGGATCAAAATTTGACATCTCATAGTCAAACTGTGAAACTTTGTATGCCAGAAATCCAAGTAGTATCCATCCGGATATGATAGCAAGTTTTATAAAAAAGTTTTTTACACCTTTGTATGGTTGTGAATGTTCTATAATTAACTGTTTGTTTACACAACTTGGACACTGACATAATTCTGCTCGTTTTGCTGGATCTAAAATAAAACGATATGACGTTAGTAATCTTATGAGGATATTAAAGCAGGCAGGTAGACTAAGAGCACAAAAAACTTCATTCAATGCGAGGCATGTTACGTTGACGCCGCAACATACCCATTTCTTGACATAACGGTAAATTACTCAGTGCAGCAATTTACCTATTAATTTAATAGTTGCAACGTTTCATTAAACGATGGAATTAACAGTATTATGAGAAATTCAACGAGGTAAATAAAAGTTTTGTTCGTCAAGTTACAGTAAAACATTTGGTCTTACCTTCTTTACGCTTTCTTGGCCAATAATAAAATGTAGCTGGTACTAGTATTAAAGCGAGGAAAGAGAGTACAAAGTAAAAGAATGTAGATCCACTCTCATCGTATTCAAATTTTTGCCCTCCCATTATAAATTTTTAATACATTGATAAAGAAAAATCATTACACGCTGCACAAGGTAGAAGACGTGTCATATATGTTGGATAAGGATGTGAAATTTTGTTAAGTAAAAAGTCGTGGTAAATCATTCGATTAATGGTAATATTAACAATAAGTTTTAAGTGAGACTATCGCTGTGGAAAATAGTTCATTCGCTTAGAATACAAATGAAAAACATATATTCAGTTATATAACTTAGACTATATTATGCTATAGGTAATGTTTATAATAGTATCATTTCATCGGTATGAGCGCTGTTTCTGTCAATATCGATCACAAACGAATGACATTATGTGTGAACTGCCTGCATCACTATGAATGTCAATTTCTTCTTTCTTCTTCTTCTTATTTTTAATTTTGGCAACCAAGCCCAAATTAGGGCTCATTTCTGCCAGTGTCGAGTAATATTATAGTTTCCAGTCACAATAAATCACTTCACATTATAGTCCTCAGTCAGTCACCGTCCATAAAAGTCATGTTTTACTACAATGGTGGTCATTGTACTAAAACTCTTCACGGACATTTTGAGACAACTTGAAAAGTCACGAAATACATAATTCATTTCGTTTCACTTCACTGGTGCACATCGATGATCTTTATTGGGTAAAATACCACCAAAAATACACAATAAAACTCAAATTACACACAAAGAATTTAAAACGTCCAGAAGGATAGTCGCCTCTATCTATGGCAACATGAAATAAACAAGCCAGAATTGACAGTATTTGACAGCCGTGCGTAGTACGAACTGAGAGCGATTTGCTCAGGGAGCCCCTCAAGCGGAGTGAAATTAAATGTCATGCTTTAGTAAGGCGGATTATCCATCTGGGTAGAGGCACGATGCCCTATGAAAATCTTTGATTACACAAATTTATGAAAATAAAAATGAAAATGCTACGTCACTCTGCAAGTTCCCGCCAAAAAGTCCAATTTCTTCTTTCTTCTTCTTATTTTTAATTTTGGCAACCAAGCCCAAATTAGGGCTCATTTCTGCCAGTGTCGAGTTATATTATAGTTTTCAGTCACAATAAATCACTTCAAATTATAGTCCTTAGTCAATCACCGTCCATAAAAGTCATGTTTTACTACAATGGTGGTCATTGTACTAAAACTCTACACGGACATTTTGAGACAACTTGAAAAGTCACGATACACATAATTCATTTCATTTCACTTCACTGGTGCACATGGATGATCTTTATTGGGTAAAATACCAACAAAAGTACACAATAAAACTCAAAATACACAAATTTATGAAAATAAAAATGAAAATGCTACGTCACTCTGCAAGTTCCCGCCAAAAAGTCCAATTTCTTCTTTATTTTTATGTTTGGCAACCAAGCCCAAATTAGGGCTCATTTCTGCCAGTGTCAAGTTATATTATACTTTCCAGTCACAATAAATCACTTTCACAATAAAGTCAGTCACACTTATTTTAATTTAATATAAAATTATAAAAGTCATGTTTTAGTACAATGGTGGTAAATTGTACAAAAACTTTTCATGGACTTCTTGAGACAACTTGAAAAGTCACGGCACACATAATTCATTTTATCTTTATTGGATAAAATACCACGGATAATAATGCAATAAAACTCAAAATAAACGAATTTAAATCTCACTATGTCTCTTTCTAACAAAGTACATAAGAAAAGGATGTAAAATGAAAACGCAACGTCACTCTGCAAGTTTCCGCCAAAAAGTCCGCATGTCAATTTTATTTCATACGATTAAATTCACAGATTATAGATTCCTGCTCCTGCAGACCAAAGACTACAGCGAAAAATAAAATGTAAAATAAAACGTAAAAAACATTAACGTCTCATTCCGAATGAGACGTTTTTCGTGTTTTCTTTCCATAGGTTTTTATAGAGGTTGGTTGAAAATAAACTGTTGATCATTATGTAATGTACCTACACGATTTGACAGGTATTTTCAACCAACTCTATAAAACTCTATGTGCATTGAAGCTATAATCGCTGTAATCGATTTGAGCGTGTTTAAACACCGCCCTACTTACCTCTCATAAAACATGTTCGAGAAAGTAAAGAGAGACGAGAGATATGAAGCAAATAAGGGGTACACTCACACATCCATTTACTTTACACTTATATTAATAGCTCGGATTTAAAATAAAACTTGTACTAAATGGTTCTTGAGATGGCAGTCTTACGCACTACATACATACTATCGAAGTAAGAACATATTTTTTTAAGAATTTCAGTTTTAATGAGTTTTTTGGTAGTTCTTCTTATTTGAAAGCTGACTTCCTAACCGGAGGTAACTTCAGTAGCACCGAGCTAAATACCCTCCTCCTAGGGCCTAAATTGAATGATTGGAATGTAGGAGCAAGGTGGATGAGTCTTCAACCTTACACGAATAAGGCCAACTGTACTGTTAGTAGATGCTGGACAATTATTTATTGTGCAGAAGGTTGACTTGAACCTCGTCAATGCGATGTAGGATCTCGTGCCTGGCACCATTACCTATCTACGTGTTTTTTTTTTCGGGTAACTGATTGATGTCACTACAAACGACTCGACTATGTTTGGGAATTGGCTGCCGGCAACACCGCTAGTACGTCAGTAGGGATGGGCAAATGGGAAAAAAATATCGATATTTTTCAAATATATCGATATATATCACCCAAGAAATATCGATATTTCGATATATCGATATTTTTTGCCCAATTTGCAATTATTTATAAAAATTGCCTAAATTATCGAAATTTTAAAGCAAATACACATCTGGCTGTTTCAACATAAGTTTTATTATTTAAAAAAAAAAATTCGAATTGCTTGTTTGTGTTTGAAGCAAAGAAACTAAACCCATACAGCCTACTGCATATTTTCTAAATTTAAGAAATCGGATTGGTCAAAATCATGATGTGACGCATGAGCAGACAGCAGAGCTTTAAAAATATATCGATTTTGATATCTGAAAATAAATATCGAAAATTGATATATCGCGGGAAAAAATATCGCTAATTAATATCGATATTTTTCTGAAAAAATATCGATATTTTGATATATCGATATTTTTTACCCATCCCTATACGTCAGTCAGACACTCAGTCAATGTCAATTATCAGAAAGTCTAAAATAAAATTTATTTTATTTTGACAACATAGGAGAACATCGTAGTTTTTATTTCGTAGGAACAAACATCCAAATGAAATGAAATTATAAAGTACTTAAACAATAATAAAAAGGTATACATTAATTTCACATTCGAGTTTTTGGAATGAGACTTATTTATTTCACAAGAATCAGAACATATCGCTATTTATTTAGATAGGTAAGCCATTTCGTAATCGATTTCTACGGAATAACTATCACAGTTTAATTTCAGATGGCTACCAAAATTATTGCAAGTGCGACAGTCAGGGCTGTGAAGAAAAGAGTGCTGCCTTCAAGGGCAGCTTTAGTTCTGACTCCTTCTGCAGTTAGCAAAGTTAAAGAGATCATGGCCAAGGAAGATGCAAAGGGATTCATAGGATTAAAAGTTGGAGTTAGGCAAAGGGGTTGCAATGGTTTATCATATACTTTGGATTATGCAAAGAGTAAAGATAAACTTGATGAGGAAGTGAAACAGGATGGGGTTACTATAATAATAGACAAGAAAGCTCAGTTAACATTATTAGGTAAGTAGTACTCTTCATCATAAGTTATTAGTTACACATTCCCGAGAGATCTGTGTGCCCAATTTCATCCAAATCCATTTAGCTGTTTATTTGTATTGAGTTGTGAAAACCTAAACATTCAAACTTTCAAATTTATAATACTGCATGCTGGTGAGATATACATTTTCTGGCACTGGGAAAAGTGAGGGGCTGATTGTATCTTTGACTTCAACAACTCTACGCTATTGAAACCTACAAGCTACGTAAACAAGTTGAATCTTAAACTTAGTGAGGCTAATACTTCTTAATATTGGTCATGTAGATTTCCTCATGAGCACATCATTTTATACATTGAAAAGATACTTGTCAATCTTCATACATATTATGTTAATGGGTATTTGAACTTGAAAACCACCAGCCTATAAGGCTTTATAAAGGTTGACAACATTGTTTCTCCTTCCATAGCTATTTCATTGCATTGCTAATTCCATGGGCAACAGAAGCAACTTCCTATCCCCTCGTACTTCTGCTTGTCACACATAAAAAATAATATGAGGTGTCACTAGACACCAGACAAAAGTAAAGATAAGATACAATCAAAGGTTGCAATTGTTACATTATTTTTAAACAAAGCTCCTTGACACTCATTCGGCATGAAGGCCAAAATGAAAAAACTTGGTTGCACCAGTCATGCTTCATTATTTGGTTTTATGTAAGCTTTTGACTCTGTTGGGTATCCCACAAAACCTCATTATTATATTTTAATCCCCATCCCAAGCATGTGTTAAGAGGATTTACTTAAAATAATTATGAATTTTGGATTTAATATAGTATCTGAATATGTGACTTATGAACAAAACCAATATTCAATAAATCCTTGATGTTGCGATTGTGAATTGATTGAAAATTGGTTTCGAAACGAAAGACATCACTTTCAGATTTATTGTTGTAAAAAACTAAATAATGGATTTAATTTTAGGAACTGAAATGGACTTCGTGGAAAATATGCTTTCAGCTGAATTTGTATTCAACAATCCAAATATAAAAGGAACATGTGGCTGTGGAGAATCATTCAGCATATAAAATATCATAATACATAGTTATATTACCATATTAGTTTGCTTCTTATTATTAGGACTAGATGCACATAAATTAGTAAAAAAATATTTTTAATAGAGAAATATTACAGAAAGATAATATCTTACATAAGAAGGTAATCATAAAAATGCAGGGGAAAATATGTAAATAGATTTTATGATATTTAAACACTGTCCTACAGTTTTTAATTGGCTGAATATGGCTTGGCTGTAAAGATCTAAAAATGTACTTCTGTATGTTAGTTTTAAAGTAGGTACGTATTTAAAAAAATTATGTAGATTATGGTTAAATTGTTTTTGTTACATTATTCTAACTAAATAAATTATGATTTTTGTTATTTAAGCAACCAATGATGTTTTATAATTCATTTATCTATTAATTTTCTATAAAAATATTATAAAACTGAAGAGGAACTAGCAATCTGGTTTAAAAATATTTGTGTTTTGCATTGCCTGTTTATAATGGAAGGTTATAGGCTAACGACACGCATGTATAATCAAAATTAAGCGGAGAAAACCGGAAGGCAGTCCTAGTAATATTAACTAATAAGATTAATATTTTGTGTATGAAATTAAAATGCGCAAATCTCTTAGTGCCTATTATAGAAAACTAGCTGTTCCCGGGATAAAAAGTAGCCTTTGTCCTCCATACCATAGGCTATCTGCATGCTAAATTTCATGATGATCCGTCGAGGCGTGAAGGCGTAACAAACAAACTCGCTATCAAATTTATATTATTAGAGAGACTGTGAGAGAGCGGAGGGATCAAAATTTCAGGTATAGGTACGTATAGTATCCCCTAATAGCGGTCTGTTGGCACGACCACTATCATCAGGACAGGAAGTGAAAGAAAGATATATAGCACCATGATAAATATAAAGTACTCTGTGACCATGATAGCACCTACATCACCTACATTGACCTACAACATCCAAAGTCAATAAGAAAGATGAAACCAGCGTTGCCAACTCTACGTCTTTTTACGCAGATCTACGTATTTTAGGCCTTTCTTGCAAACCTACGATCTTCAGTCCCAGAATCTACGTATTTTTATAAAGTTTTACAAATTTGCAAAATAACGTAACTCATTAGGCTGAATGGTCATACAGCTCAGTACAAGGAATATAGTACTCTCTAACGGCTCAGTAACATCGCGAAAAAAAAAATACGTTCCGTTTCACGTTTCATCGCCTTTCATACTAACGAACTCCTCACCCAACAGGACAAAGTGTGTATTCCATAGAGCTGACTCTTAACTCATCTCATGTGAGTGTATTTAAACGTAGTCTCATTGCGCCCGTAAACTAGTGAAACTTAAGGTGGGTCACAGGTGGATGAACTTATCGTAGAACAATATGGCTAAATATTTCAGTAATTAGCGACCCTAGTAAATTTACCGTAGTTTATAATATGGCATATTGTGGAATAGATACTTTTTGCTTTGATTAAGGATAAATCCAGATAGAGTGTAGCAGCTGTGCACGCGTCGATAAAAATACACTCTAACTGTAAGGGGCTAAATCAAATAAAAATGCAAAATAATGATCAACATTTTTTCTCCCGATTTTAATTGGAATATTTTAACAACTACTATCCTTTGATTAAGGATACATCCAGATAGTGTTGCAGCTGTGCACGCGTCGATAAAAATAGCCTCTAACTGTTAGAGGCTTAATCAAATAAAAATGCAAAATAATGTTCAATATTTAACTTTCTCCCGATTTTAATTTGAATATTTCAACAACTATTATCACTATGAACGTCACTATGACAAGCAGAATGACGCAGAGGGAGCGTAAAACCACAGTCTATTAAACCATACAGTCGTCCGACGCCTTTGATCACGTGAAAAATGCCGACAACGTCTAGACAGTATCGCGACGGCCAGGGTTGTCACAAGTAAACAATATTTATAAAATTATTTATTTGTTGCAGATAACAATAAAACATTGTTAGCATTATTATAATTTAAACAATATTATAATAACTACTCCATCATCTGACCCTGAAAACCATACATGGTCAAAGTTCATCTCACGACAATTCCAACAACCCCAAACATGGCTAGGATACGATGTTCGACTATGGAGTTCTAGTGCTTACCCTCCTACTCCATCATCAGACCCTGAAAACCATACATGGTCAAAGTTCATCTCACGACAATTCCAACAACCCCAAACATGGCTAGAATACGACGTTCCACTATGGAGTTCTAGTGCTTACCCTCCTACTCCATCATCAGACCCTGAAAACCATACATGGTCAAAGTTCATCTCACGATAATTCCAACAAACCCCAAACACGGCTAGGACACGAAGTTCCACTATGGAGTTCCAGTGCTTACCCTCCTACATCATCATCAGACCCTGAAACCATACATGGTCAAAGTTCATCTCACGACAATTCCAACAACCCCAAACACGGCTAGGATACGATGTTCCACTATGGAGTTCCAGTGCTTACCCTCCTACTCCATCATCAGACCCTGAAATCATACATGGTCAAAGTTCATCTCACGACAATTCCAACAACCCCAAACACGGCTAGGATACGAAGTTCCGCTAAGGAGTTCCAGTGGTTACCCTCCTACTCCATCATCAGACCCTGGAAACCATACCTGTGTACCTATTAGATATTTTTTACCGTCCGCCATTCGGCCATTTTGTTGGCGTTATTAACGTGACACGCCATGACAAATAAAAAAATATTATTGTATGCACTCTACGATAACAAACCATTATATATTTACCTTTCTTCTGTGTGTGGAAGCTGATGAAAACGCAGATCTTTATTTAAATAGGATGAAGACTTGCAGTCTCTCACAGCACGTCGTTTGCACCATTTTAAATAAACAAATTAATATAAAATAATTACAGACACAAACACGCGTTAGCCCTGAATTCTGTTTACCGAGCTACTAACATCGTTTTGTTCGCAGGTCGGTAACGGCTTTCCCGCGTCTCGCCCCTCACACCCCGCACGATTGCCCTGTCTAGACGGCTTCGTCGACCGACTGTATGGTTTAATAGACTGTGGTAAAACGTAGCTGTTACGCGCAGCAGCCTATAAAAGTTGGCCTGTTTTATATATTCGTGTAGTATGGCAACGTTCTTTCTAGGTATATTTATTTCTATGCTACTATCATTATGAACGTCATTATGACAAGCAGAATGACGCAGAGGGAGCGTAAAACGTAGCTGTTACGCGCAGCAGCCTATAAAAGTTGGCCTGTTTTGTATATTAGTGTAGTATGGCGACGTTCTTTCTAGGTATATTTATTTCTATGACTTTTTGTTTATATGAAAAAAAAATGGTCATTCAGTCACAGCATTCAGTAAAATAGACAGTTTTACGGTTTTAACAGGAACGTTCAAATATGGCTCATATTTGTTCATAACATAATGAGCCAAAAGAACGACTACAGTCACTAATCAATGAAATATTTGCCGATCAAAGAATTTAAAACGTCCAGAAGGATAGTCGCCTCTATGGGAACATGAAATAAACAAGCCAGAATTGACAGTATTTGACAGCCGTGCGCAGTACGAACTGAGAGCGATTTGCTCAGGGAGCAGTGTTTCCACTTAGGATTTTGGTTTTGCCCTAAATTCTTTGCAAAATATCCCTAAAAATCCCTAATTATTTTTCAAAATACCCTAATTTAGGGCGCATGAATAAAAAACACATCTTTTGGCATAATTTAAGTATAAAAACAATAAAAAATGATATTCAAATTAGTTGAGAGTGTTTCGCGACCGCTAGAAAAATTACAAACGAAATAATCCATGAATCGTGTAAGTGTAACTAATTTATGATGTCCTTCACAACAAAGGTATAGTACTATCCAAAAGGTAAACTAACATTTGTCGGATTATAATACGAAACCAATTTGGGGAATCCCCCTAATAGGAGAGCCATAGAGCATAGAATAAATAGGGTTACCACATCAGGTAAGTTTTCCCTAAAATGCCCTAAATCCCTGTCGCAATAGAAACCGCCCTAAGTCATACATAAAATAAGTAGTTTCACCCTAAAAAAGGGCGAAATCCCTAAAAGTGGAAACACTGTCAGGGAGCCCCTCAATCGGAGTGAAATTAAATGTCATGCTTTAGTAAGGCGGATTATCCATCTGGGTAGAGGCACGATGCCCTATGAAAATCTTTGTTGCCGATATTATTCTACGAAGGTAAAAAACAAAAAAAAAACAAATTTCCTGCCGATACACAAAACATATTTAGATTTGTTTCATTCCTGTATTTTTCAGCTTTCTGCTCAGTAAAATTGACTTGAATTGAAGAAAAGAGGCTTAAAAGTTTATTTAGCTATCTAATAAAAATATATATAAATTTAATTTGCCTGATGAAAGATATAATTTAAATAAATTGTACAGCAAAACATTCGTTTTATTCAGTTTCACGTACCATAGCCTCTTCATTCCATAAAAAAAATATCTACGAACTTTTCATGCAAGTTTTCCTTTTTTAATTATGGCAACCAAGCCCAAATTAGGGCTCATTTCTGCCAGTGTCGAGTTATATTATAGTTTTCAGTCACAATAAATCACTTCACATTATAGTCCTCAGTCAGTCACCGTCCATAAAAGTCATGTTGTACTACAATGGTGGTCATTGTACTAAAACTCTACACGGACATTTTGAGACAACTTGAAAAGTCACGATACACATAATTCATTTCATTTCACTTCACTGGTGCACATGGATGATCTTTATTGGGTAAAATACCACCAAAAATACACAATAAAACTCAAAATACACAAATTTATGAAAATAAAAATGAAAATGCTACGTCACTCTGCAAGTTCCCGCCAAAAAGTCTATGTACTTTTTTAACCGACGAAAAAACGGAGGAGGTTTACAAGTCGACGCGTATATTTTTTTTTTTTTTTTTTTTTTTATGTATGATCACGCGTAACTTCTGACAGAGTAGTCCGATTTTGATAATTCTTTTTTTATTGGATAGGGTATACCTCGAAGGTGGTCCCATATAAATATGGATAAAAAATACCTACCCTAAGGGTGGGAAAATAGGGATGATGTATTGTTCACTCACAGATTTTAATGCTGAGTTGTGTATTACATCAAAAGAAATCAAAAATTAAGCATGTAGTAATTAGTAGAGTATAGCCACAAAAAAATATAAAATAAAAACTTTTTAACAAAAAAATAAACCACCGAAAAAACTGAAAAGCAAAAAATAATTTTGAATATAACTTGAATTTTATAAGGTTTTGCAGTCGGGGACAAACCAATAACATAAGCTATTACGACAATACGACATTAAATGAAACCACGTAAAGTACTCATGTTTACGATCAACTTTTACTATGGGACCGGGGGCTCTACCGCGTAACTTTGGTGTTAATCGTAACGAACACCATTAATGAATTATTAAGAGAGGTAGAGCGTAGCGTTAATTAGCTCAAAGAGCAGCTCGACTGGGGAAGTACCTCCACCTTACAGAATACCGCAGCCAAATAACTTTATGTTGTGTTCCTGTACGTGAGTAAGGTCGCCAGAGCTCATTGGGGAGGGGGGAAAGGTCGGCAACGCGTGAGCGATGCTTCGTGTGTTGCAAGCGTCCATATGCTTGTTTGCCGACATAGTCGTATAAAAATAAAAAATTACTTCCAATCAGGGCCCACGAATGGTCATCGTCGCGACAAACCGCGTGCGCATCATTGGATGAAATAATGAATGGTGTTCGTTACGATTACCACCAAAGTTACGCGGTAGATTAGATAGACGCCCTAGCTTTAAATTCGAAAAAATGAATTGCTTTAGCAATATTGCTTAGCTTCCTTTTTAGACAAACATTACATTTAACAAATATTACAAAAAAAAAAACATATCTACGGAGGTTATTGGTTTGTCCCCGACTGCAAAACCTTATAAAATTCAAGTTATATTCAAAATTATTTTTTGCTTTTCAGTTTTTTCGGTGGTTTATTTTTTTGTTAAAAAGTTTTTATTAAAATCCTAGTAGGACTTTTTGGCGGGAACTTGCAGAGTGACGTTGCGTTTTTATTTCCATACATTGATTTGTACAAAAAAATAAAACATTTTAGAGGGATTTGAATCACTTCCAATGTTGAGATTACATTACCAGCATGTAAATTATACATGAAATATTTTATAAGCCCCGCACAACGTAACAATAACATAATAGTTTTGGTCGCGAATAATCGCGATTCGCCGGCATGCCATAGAAACTCGCATTTTTATCCCGGGGTTCTAAAAATATTTTAACTGGCTCAAGTTATTCCTTAGGCACCAAGGATCAATTATAACTTGATTCTAACGTCTCTAAAAATCTTTATTTTTTTGGACAAATCTCGCCATGATTCTTTGTGTACTATTTTGAGTTTTATTGTGTATTTTATTCATTTAATACTCTATACAGATGAATGCACTTTTTAGTTTATGGATTGTCCCATAGAGGCAGCACTGATGCGTGTTTGCTATGGCTTATTTATCGCTGATTCATAATACTAATTTGCAATAAAACAGGCCTCATAGAAAGGAAGCTAAGCAATATTGCTAACGCAATTAACGTTTTCGAATTTAAAGCAGATCTTATGCATTTCATCAATTCAAAATCTTTTAAAGAATTGAATTGTATGTAATGAGTAACTATTTTACCAAAACATATTGAATCTGTCGAGAATTCGAAAAAATGAATTTCGTAGCAATATTGCTTTAGCTTCCTTTTTAGCCCCCTAGGCAACAGCAGATATTTGGCGAAAGTTAAAGTCCAAATTCAGGGTTTTCCACGTTATAGATTTTCAAAATTCTCTATTTTGCCTAATCTTATTTGTCCAAATTATAACATTTACAAATTCCTAATTTTCCGACTTTCTTATTTTCCAAATTATTGATTGTACAAATTATTTTTTTCCCGAATGAGTACAGTCTGATGCAGAAAGCAAAAATAAATAAATTCTGAGATTATAATAGAAATTCATTATTTTTTTTAGCTGCGTGTTTTTTGCAAATAAAATTATTTGTCTCTTTCTTTTTCATAAGGCATAATCTCAGCTTTCGCTTGTTATCATTTGGACCATTATTTAAGTAATTCAATTAATTGTGTCTATTTAATGTAAATATGGTGAATAAATTATTATTATTATAATTAAGTGAAACTCTGTATATATTTACATCTTGCGTCCACCCCTAAAAATGTCAAAGTAGGTAATACTGCGTCAACTGAAAATTATTTTCACCCGAAATAAACAATATTCCATAGCTATAAGTATCAGAATCCTATGGTATAAAAAAAACGCTTGGAAGCAATTTCTCCTCCGGAGTGTCTGGATGTGGATAATTTAGTTCAGCGGTTTGCCGCTAGAGGCGGTATATCGCCGGGCATTTTTAGTGTATTTTTTTTTACATTTTGCCGATAAATATGCGTCAGCCGCTTTTTTGTGTAACGTTGCAATAATAAAAAAAAATATTAATTGCAAAATCATTTATTTATTTATTTAACTACCTATTTATTTATCTACTTTTACAGGGATACCCTAATACAGTAGTGTAGAACTAACTTCAAAATTATAATAACATTTCCGTTTAGCACAAAATTTGGATTGCTATCCATGTGAATTCACTCAGAGTACAGTGGAATATGTCGGTTTCCGCAGCAATGAGATTGAGGGTGTGAAGAGCGCGCGTCAGCGGCGCCTCTTTTAGTAGGTTGGTACGTGTAGCGTAGCGTTATATTCTCTTTGGGTACGCGCGCGGGGCACTACCACCAGCTGCGGTCGCCGTCACCGCCACACGTACTTGTGCGGGGCACATAATCCTATCTATTTGCCCTAATATGTCACCGTTATCTACCCCGCCTATCAAGACCTTAAATAATATGACACGAGCCCAAATGGCTGCGTTACCTTCGAGTTAACTCCCAAACAGCGCATTGTATAAGGTTACAATTGCTTTAATATTTGTAAAGTCTTGAACTGTACGAAGATGAAATCCCAGGTTTCTAAAAGCTTTTTTACATATTTTAATAATGTGATCACGAAACGTTAGCCCAGAGTTAAGAGTAACGCCTAAATCTCTTACCTAGACTCTGGTCATTGGTTCTCCCTCAACTGTATAGTTACATAGAATTGGCGTGTGTCTGTGTCAACGAGAGAAAGTGATGGTTACATACACACTTAGATCATGCGGGAGTTCGAGGGATTAAAGGGGTGGGGCGACGGCGGCTTGCGCCTAGCTCTCTCTAGTCTGCGCACGTGTAATTTTATTTCAAATTGAAATATTTCTCAATTTATTTACAGTATTGAAGCATGATAATGACCACTATATATAAAATGAACCCCTATTTCTCTTGGTCACGCTATAACTTGAGAACGGCTTTACCTATTTCATTCATTTTTTTTAATTCAATTCAATTCATTTCAATTTAATTCAATTCAATTAATTCCAATTCAATTAAATTAATTTCAATACAATTAATTTAACAATCAGCACAATTCTTTTAGAATATGAACCAATCCCTAAACTATATCTCCAAATAGCACTGAAAACACCAGAAGACATTGAGACAGCGGCAACTCAGTTCACAAACTTAATCCAAGTCGCCTGTTGGTCAACCACTCCTGATAAACCAGCCAACAACCCTAGACACAACTCTATTCCATGGGAAATAAGAATCAAAGTTCTAGAAAAAAGAAGACTGCGCAGAGTGTGGCACTGTAGTAGACACCACGAAGATAAGATGGCCTATAATAAAGCTATGACAGAATTAAAAGAAATTATGAGGAATGTCAAAAATGAAACTCTGGCACAGCGGTTGGAATCTCTAACAGCAACGAAGTCAACAAACTATTCCTTGTGGAAGGCTACTTCTGACTTAAACCAACCAAAAAGGACTAGACCACCCATCAAACTGGAAAGCGGTAAACTGGCCAGAACGCCTCAGCAAAGGATAGATGCTTTTGCGATCCACCTATCCAACGTATTCCAACCTAATGAAGGCATACAATAGTGAAGACTCCGTCATAGATGATGCACTGAACCAAGATTTTCAATTGGATGTTCCCATAAAACATATAACTCCAAGAGAGGTATCTACAACCTTATCTCGACTTGATAACAAAAAGGCCCCGGGATTTGATCAAATAACCAAGGAAGTCCTCCTTCGACTGCCAAAAAAAGGAATAGTCTTCCTCACGACACTATTTAATGGGATCATGAGAGTGGGTCATTTTCCAAGCATATGGAAGATATCGCAAATCATAATGATTTACAAAGATGGAAAACCTATCAACAACAGTGACTCATATAGACCGATTAGTCTTCTACCTATAATATCGAAGCTCTTCGAGAAAATCCTACTGTCGCGCATACTAAAAATCTTACACGAAAGGTCCATAATCCCAGATCACCAATTCGGGTTCAGACAGGAGCATGGCACTATCGAACAGGTACACAGAGTCGTTGACCAAATAAGAAAGACATTGGAGCACAGGGAATACTGCTCGGCAGCCTTCCTAGATATACAGCAGGCTTTTGATAAAGTATGGCACAAGGGATTGCTCTGTAAAATCAAAACCCTATTACCCCATCCCTTTTTTGGGCTGCTTAAATCATACACCTTGGAAAGAATATTCCAAGTCAAAGACGGTGAATATACAACCAAGTTCTATGATATTAGTGCAGGAGTACCCCAAGGATCGGTGCTAGGCCCAGTCCTGTACACTATCTACACATGCGACCTACCAGAAACACCCGATGTAGTAACCGCTACATTTGCAGATGACACTGCTATTCTCGCAAGTAGTAAAGATCGCAACCAAGCCTCACAAAACCTCCAACATGGGCTGGACAAAATTGAAGAATGGCTCAAAAAATGGCGAATTAAAGCTAGTGCTTCCAAGTCAACCCAGATTACATTTTCCCTCCGTCCTGGAGACTGCCCACCTGTACACCTAGGAAATACCACCCTGCCACACAACGAGTCGGTGAAATACCTAGGCATGCACTTAGATCGAAGGCTTACTTGGAAGAAACACCTACAAAAGAAACGCGAGCAACTGAACCAAAGATACCGAGGGTTACACTGGTTGCTTGGAAGAAATTCAGTGCTGAGTACAGACAACAAACTCCTAATCTACAAGGTTATTCTAAAGCCGATCTGGACTTACGGCATTCAGCTCTGGGGATCGGCATGCAAGTCCAACATTGCCATTATACAAAGGGCACAAAACGGCATCCTAAGAAACCTGTCTAACGCTCCCTGGTTTCTAAGAAACTGCGAACTCCACCAAGAACTAAAATTCAACACAGTTAGCGACGAGATAAAACAATACTCAACTAACTACAAACAAAGACTGGCTACCCATCCAAATCCCCTAGCGGCAGAGCTAATGATAATAAACCATCCAAAGAGACTCAAACGAAAACACATAGTTGAACTGGATTTAAAGTGAAGGGAAGAAAGGTTGATGGACTGATCTTCCCACAGGACATAGACGCCCAACAACACATTTGCTCAAAGTTCGAGACTGATCGCAGATAAAAGTGGAAAAAAAAAAAAAAAAAAATACAATTAATGTTATTTCAATTCTATTCAATTCAATGCAATTCATTTTAATTCAATGCAATTCTATCTAAAATTAGTTTTAATTAAATGTTTTTGCTACGATTATACTGCCTTGAAGAAAATAAGTAATGTGGAAAAATAGGAATTTGTAAAAGTAATAATATGGAAATATTATTATGCGGAAAATTAGGAACATGAAAAAGTAAGAATTTGGTTTTTTTTGAATGTGGACAAATAAGAATATGGAAAATATGTAAGTCAGAAAATAGCCCTGACACCCTTTTCATAAGTGCCTGCGAAAGTCTATTTGAGTAAATGATTGTGAATACTAGAAAAGCACAGACTTAAAAATATACTACGTTTGATATTTTTTTGACCATGTGTGTAGCGCGCTTTGAGTATTTAGCGCTCTAACAAATCGGAATCCATAGAGAATATCACACCAATAAAATGTGCTCGATGATGATAAAGCGCCTTTGCGTGTCTTGTCATCATAGAGTTTTCAATTTTAAAAAATATATATTCCATCTCGTTTGCTCAAGATAACATGGAGGTTGTGCCGTGAAATTTGTCGCGAAGAGTATTTTTCTTTGTTTACGTGTCGAATTTGTCGAACGACTTTTTTATCAATTATACGAAAATAGAGATTCGTTTGCTTTTGTGTGGTTTATGGAATTTAATCAACAAAATACATCTGTACAGTTTTCGGCCAGGACATTTTGTTGAAATGAATAACGGAGATGTCGGTGGTCCGAGAGGCAGAGGCCGCGGTTGGCAGCAGCCCGACAATCAGCCACGGGAGCTTCGCCGACCGAGAATCGTAGCCGAGGAATCAAAAGGTAACAATATTTCATGTCAACCATTCAACACTTTCACGAACTGAATCTGGCGTGCAGTGACGTCGACAGCTAGTCAGTACAACTGCGTTCTTCATAATATAGTAAGATAGTAAGTAATAGTTGAGGTGAAAGTAAGGATTTTCATTTCTAATGACGTCGCAGCAGCAGTATGACAAACGCAGCCATCCATGATACGAATTGCATGCATTGCAATAATTAGATGGTTTTTGGGTCACCCAGTAGTAGAAAAGTCAAATTGATCATATCATATTTTTTTGTGCAAAGTAGAAAATTTATTTTACAGTCGAGCCTCCTAAATCCAATCTGTCGGCTGAGGCGAAAGAATGGTACCCACCTAATTACAACCCTCAGGCTGCGCCAGCATTCAATCCGGAGCCTGCTCCATACAGACCTCAGCGCTTCTCTGTACAAGATCGTCTTCGTCAAGCTCAGGACCAAAATCCTTACAGCTTAAACGAAATGTCATTTTCACTTGAAGAAGCAGAAAATATGGACTTGCGGGTTTGTATATATTTATACCTAAATGTGTATATGTGTGGCTGAGGTGAAAGTTTGAGTGAGATCTTGTGTTATCTGTAACCTTTCAAACTAAACTAATATGTTTATAATAAAATCTAGTCCTCATGTGTTAATTTTTCTTATACATGTAAGGAAATAATGATTCCTGTGCATGAGAACAAAGAGGTTATAAATATGTAATTTATTGCCAAAACAGAGGTTATTATCAATTCAATTAATTTTTACTTTCAAATATGAGCCTACATGTCATTTATTTAGTAGAGCAATATTAGACATGACTTCTCTCATATTATGCTGATATGATTGAACTGAGTTGCTAATTTTGAAGCATTGTAACTCTTCATTTTCATTTGCCCATAAAAAATAATAAAGAATACCTATTTTAGAATCAAATTG
The DNA here is from genome assembly GCA_947623365.1 of Achlya flavicornis. Classification (NCBI taxonomy): domain Eukaryota; kingdom Metazoa; phylum Arthropoda; class Insecta; order Lepidoptera; family Drepanidae; genus Achlya; species Achlya flavicornis. The sequence continues at coordinate 7,044,368 of OX392474.1, forward strand.
TATACAATTACTAAACAATATAAACCTAAAATAGGTATACTTTCACACCCACCCTTCATAATTAAGAAAAAAAAAACTGGAAATCAAATGCTCATCCAAACATTATTTATGTTTTATTTTTCTCTCATGTTTACACCTGTACTTCCTATGGCCATGGTTATTATACAAAGATTAATATATTCAAAATGGTTGCCACAAATGTCCTTTTGATTTAACCTTAAAATCAGATATCTTTCATTTAAAACAGCCTCCTAGTTTTTGCAAGTTATATTCCATGAATCTGACCTGAAATACATAAAAGATAATTTAATTTAATAAAACCTGTTTATTTCTAACCGATTTTACTGTTGTTACCAAAATAACATACTTATTATCTTAAAACAGGTTTTCAAGGAAGCTATGGAAGTAGTTCTGTTTTGTATGAAAATGTAATTAACAATATTCAAAGTACATGTAATTCAGGAGATCTTAAGTTATTATCTAATGTTAATGTTAAGGCAATGACAGATTAAATATTATTATCAGTTACCATATTTATGCATATATTATCATATTTATGTTCTTTGTGGCATAAAATGTCTCTGACTGAAATGCAAATAAAACTAATATCATAGCTCTACTTATTTTGGGATCAGATAGCTGTTTGAAGATTATCCCGGTGTATATTATTATTATCAACAAACAGCAATAGCTGTTCTGTGTTGTTTGCTGTTAAAATAAATATTTTTTATCAGTTTTGCAATTATCACATCTATTCACAACAATAGATATATGTGTGTATTAAAGCCATTCAGTATTTTTAATCACATTACATTGTCAAACATTAAAATTAACATTAGTGAGGTTTATGTATGAATAAGTGTCTTAGAAATTAATATAATTACAATGTTCTGTAGGAGAACATTGGCAACCTGATAACAGTGATGTGCGAGATAACATTCGACCCTGGCAAGTTCGACACTCTGTGCGGCCCTCTGGTTGATTCGTTTGCTTCAACTCTTCATGACGCAAGCTACACCAGACCGTTAATTGAGGCTATTGTTAATCAGGTAATTTTTTTTTTTTAAATAAAAGTTGGTGTCAAATCCAGTCTTTATGTTGTATGTTTAAAGTTTTGTTGTTTTCAAAAGGTTAGCTGTGAAAGACGAAGTTATTATAATTTTAATGAACATTGAATACACTGTTCTTTTGTTTTTTTTTTATTATGATAACTATTATTTTTGTATTAACAAGCAGTAAACTAGGTTTTCATGCACCATCTAGCTGGTAGCTACTGTCTGTCTTAGTTACTTGTTAGTCAGCAGTTGGCATGTGAAAACTGATGTGTGTAAACAAATGAGCTGCACTTGAGAGCCAGAGTTCTTGGTGATAGATTTTCAACATGAGGGAGGTAGCCAGCAAGCAGGGTCTACAAAGTATCCTCTCACCCGTGCACCGGGTTTCATGACGATGTTTTTCTTCCCAGAAAGTTCAAGGTCATTGTAAGAACTTAAAAAATTCGACGGCATTGAAGTGTTACAGTTCATCGCCTTGTGGGTCAAAATGTTAATATTGGCTTGTTTTGTTTGGTACAGTCAATAGGCGAGTCGAACTTCCGCTACAATGGTGCCCGATTGTGTTCAATGTACGACTCGGTGGCGCCGCCCGAGGAGTCCACCTTCCGCGCGTGTTTGCTCGAGCGGTGCTCTACGGAAGAGAACAAAATCATCAGTGGCGTCGAGACTTCGGAGGAAAACATGCGCGGATTTGCAATGTTCCTCGCCGAGATATACACCCAACTTGAGGACAGCCAAGTGAGTCAATAAACCACAGATTACATAATAAGGCAGATGGAGCGCGCGGAAGCAAAAAAGCAAATACAGATTGAAAAACACAAAAAAACTTTAAAAAACCTTTTTTAACGAAAAACACTTTCTTTTGTTTAAACATAACAAACTTTGTTTAAACATAGCAAATACAAATTCAAAAGCGTATACCAGGTGTTTTTCTATATGTATTTGCTTTTTTGGCCTCACTACCGTGTTTCGCGCGCTGTATCTGCCTTTTGTTCTGTAATCTAAGCAATAAACATTATATTATTCACACAGGATAGGAACAAGTTGCAACAAAAGTTATTATTATTTTTAGTATACATTTATTTTTTCTCTCACTGGCCGGGAAGTCCTGATGGCACGGGCCGAAGCCAAGTGCTCATCAGTTGGGTTAAGGGTTGAGGAAGTTAACAGATGCAGGCTGTCACGCGGAGCAGATTGAATGGAAGGTCATGAGCCTGTATTATTACATAGCGTACAATAAAAGCTGGCAAAAACGTTAGAAAGTTTTAGAGCTTTATTAAGTAATGTACATCAACACAATTTTATAGTATGATCAACACAATATTACAGTATGCAATCTAGGTTAAACCACACGGTTTCACTTACCATAACCAGATAACTATGGTATCCAACACCAAAATTACCATATTTTTGAGGCTTTTGATAATGTAAGTATAACAGACCGTAACAAATCAAATCCCTCAGTATGTATTGCTTTGGAATTATCAATGAAACTTGATGATTGATCACTACAAAACAAATCCAATAGAGTGAAGATGTGGTGACGGTAGATTGGTCTATTTATTAAACGCTGAAAATATTCTTAACTTCATAGAATAAGTTTCATATGTCTATGTATCAAGTTTCATCCAAATCTATTAAAACATGGTGTGTGTGTGATTCAAAGAAAAACCAGAGAATAAAACCTAGTGAATATAGAGAGAAACCAAATCAAGGCAAGAACATATTTAATATTTGATGCTTTTGAAGTTTTGATATTGGTTAATTGAGATTGCCTTCCTAAGGTAGAAATTCAATTGGCAAACAATAAGAATCCTTATTCGGTTTGATTGACATCTAAATACATCCTTCATTATGTTGGAAATATTTCGTTCTACAAAGTTGAATTTACTTTGTATTCAACCATCTCCAGATATTAAAGTTTGTATGACATTATGAATTTAATTGGAATTTTGCGACAAATACTGTTAACATCAACTAAACAGGAAAATTCAAAACTATTTGTTTAATTAATTTCATTATTTACACAAACGTACAATGATTGTTTGTTTATGCAATTAAAATGTTTATTTATATATAAACTAAATAAGCTTTTCATCAGGGGATAAGTTTGGGAAAAAATTACGTAAAGTAATTTTAAAATAACATAACTTAGCTGATGGAGCCTAAGTATGTGGCCAATGGCCAACATAAACAAGTGTAAACAGGTTTGGAGAAACGAAAATAAACTTATTCAATTTACATGTTTCAACTTTCTCTTTTCAATAGGGAGGAAGAATCAGAACTCTGGGAGAGAGTCTCTGCAAAGTTTTACTGCACCTGCTGGACACTGACAAAGAAAGCAATATCAAAGCCGTTTGTCAACTACTTAAAGTGAGTATTATATTCTAAATTATAATTACCATGAATTCTTATTCTTAGAGGTTACTAAGTTTAATCGAGCTATACATAAATTATTGGATCATTACTACATTATTATAATATTATTATAATTTTGACCAATATTAAGTGGATTAGCAGGAAACCGGTCTTCATAGCCTTACTCACTGAAACATACAGGAATCTGAGTGTTCATATCTTTGGGAGTGGTTTCTGACTTCAGAGTATTTTGGGAAAAAAGGTAAGATGGATAAAATATTATCGTGGTTCTTGTCCTGTCACAAGCCTGTACAGTTCATCACAACGGTGATTGAATTCTAAATTGTGAAGAACAGGTAAAACATTGTTTTGAAATATTATTATAATGTATGTATAGTGCAGTCAGCAAATTAATTAAACTGGGTCATAAAACATACAAGTTTCGGTGTCAAGATGACGCAAACAGTAAAATGGTGACTTTGTAATATCCCCAATATCATAGATTTATTATGGATTGTTTTTAGTTTTTGAGTTCATGGTCTGATTGCCATTTTTGAATTCAATTGCAAAATTAAAGATAATGGCCTATGTCCACCGAACAGGTTCAGTGCAGTAAGGTATATATAGACTTTAAATAATCTATATTTTTAACCGACTTCAAAAAAAAAGAGGAGGTTCTCAATTCGGTTGTATGTTCTTTTTTTTTATGTTTGTTACCTCATAACTCCGTCATTTATGAACCGACGGTGTTGTCGTTTGAAATGCCATTTGAGGTGTTAAAACATTTAATTTCAATTATGATATATAAATATTAACAAATCTGGCCATACATATTATCATTTTTTGCTTATACGAGAAATGGCACTGTAAATTTAACAGTGCCTTAAATCAAAATTAAAGAAGAAATAACCTTTGCTGAAAAAAACAATTTCGTATGAAATTTCGAGGTCAGGGCAAATTCTAAGCCGGTGGTCGTTTTATCCGTGTCAGTATTGGCGATATCTCGCGGCAAAAATTAAATGAAGTCAATGCATTTTAGTATCGGTAAAGTGTTAATAAACAAATGGTAATGGTTGTGGTGGTCAGCTGTCGGGCATAGCGCTGGACGCGGACTGCGGGGCGGGCATGCACGCGATGTTCGAGCGGCTGAAGCGGCGCGGCGCGCTGCCGGCCGTGGGCGCCGTGCTCGCGCTGCGCGCCGCGCGCTGGGGACTCGCCGAGCCCGAGCGCACGCCCAACCACCAACAACACCAACAACAACCACCACCACCCAATGCTGACAACAGGCGCCGCTACAATGGTCAGTCTTATGTTTGCTATTTTTCATGTTATAACCTATTTTTTTTACCGTGTATAGTCCTGTGTTTAACCACAATCTTCAAATTCAAAATTATTTATTCAAATAGACCTTCGCAGGCACTTATGAAATGTCTCGGAAAGTTACATTCGCTGAGAAGAGCCGGCAATAAACTCGGCAATTACACTTTTCAAAACAAGCTTAGATTCATTGTATAATATTTACTTTCAAATCGCACTGATAACAATTGCATGCCCCGGCGCTACAATGGTAAGTTATAATGTGGCCGAAGGTGGTAAGCACACAAAGCCTATAACGAACTGGTTCTCAAGTGCAGTTGTCGGAACACACCGATAGGTACTTTAGCCAGGTGGACACTACAAAGTACCCTACCATCGTGCTATAGTTTGTTCACGATGTTTTCCTTAACCCGAAGCTCATGCTCATTGCAGGGTTCGAACCCGGAACCTTCGTCTCGGCATCCGGCGTCACGAACACTGAACTATTATCGCCTTAAAATATTATTGTCGTTAGTTTTTTTTCCAAAACAATCACAAATGTCCATTTTCGACAACCAGTTTAGAGTTGCCTAAAGCTTAGGAGACTCCTAACGCAACGCAAAAAAATAGTATTGGCGTTGAATTTCGTCTTAGCGAATAGTTGGTGTCCTTCGTTTTCTTTAAGGATAAAGTGTGGAAGTTTTAAACGAAAGTGTTTATTACTTGCACTAAAACATTTACATATAAAAAACAGCATCCTGACAACAACCGCTTACCATCAGGCGGGCCGTATGCTTGTTTGCTACCTTAGTATAAAAAAACAAATTACATGTTTCATCTCATATTCAAACCAAATATCACAATGAAACAATTAAATTACACATCTTTATTTCAATTCACTTATCTTTGACTTTGATTTAGAACCCTATGAATGTCAACTATTAGGATGTCGAACAATTTATACAACAACAATTTTAGACAGGTGTATAATAACACCTGTCTTTTGAATCACTCTAATAGTCAAAGATTTTAACCCATGTCCATTATAAAAGTCTAATCAACAAGAACTCCCACCCTCGAGAACAAAAACAAATAGTATGTTGTAGGGGAACCAAAAAAATATCCTTAATAAAGTAACCTTACCTACCTACATTACCTTAGGTAGGTAAAGCCCTTGGATTTGCTAGTATTGTTTGAAGTTAGCATAACAACATCTGTTGCGTAACTTGAGACAAACGTGTCGTGTGGGAGGCCGCTCAGGCCGCCCATTCCAGGTGACGTAGAAACTTTGAAACGGGGCGAGTTACGCGCCCTGTCACGTGGCAACATTCCCGATTGATCACGTTCATATTACATCTAAATGTACCATGGCAATTGGAGCGCATTAGCTTTAAGGTTTCTACGGTAATTCGGATTCTTTATTCCAGATTTCAGAGTTCCTCACAATGAAAAAAATTATCATATTTATGACATGGTACTTAAATCAGTGCTGGTAAAAACTAATCTTGATATTGGAAAAACATTAATATAATCACTCGCGCGCGTCAGTTTGTTGCCTTATAGCGTACTAGCTGTTCCCCGCGGTTTCACCCGCGTTCCCGGGATAAAAAAAAAGCTTATTTCCTCCATACCATAGGCTATTTGCATGCCAAAGTTCATGATGATCGGTTAAGCAGTTTAGGCATGAAAGCGTAACAAACGGAGTTACTTTTGCATTTATGATATTAGTAAAGTATGGATGTCCAACTACAGGTTCCTAGTAAAACTACTGCCAATTTTCATGAAATTCAATTCACGTGTCAATTACACTACTTGATATCAATGAAGTAGGTGTACCTCCGTACTTAACGTCAAGTTATAATTTCTATAATTGGCGACCAATTTAACCCGTTGGTTCTCGCGAGAGACGCGCGTCCCATAATAACAAGCGATCCAAGGCAATTTATTTACTATTTCTAGGTGATACAGACTAAACAGAACTTCGCTAGCCTCTCTAATTCTTGAGATACAGATTTCGCCCTGCCAGAAAAAGCCCATCATGGCCTTATCTAGGAACCCTCATATCTTTTGGGTCCTACAAATTCTGATATTTTACGACAAATTTTCTCCAAAATTAGAATTCATATTCGCGAACTGTGGCCTACGACATTATTCGGTGGTTAAGAGGGGGACGGGGCCTGCGAGGAATTTGAAAGAGTATGTCTTAAAGTTCCATTCATTTTCTTTTATGTTAAAAACATATCGAATTAGTCTAGTAGGTAGTCCTCTAATTAGGGAGGTACAACACTTTTTGAAAATTTTGGTGGGTAATATTTTTTTTTACTAATTTGTTGCTGAAGAAAAGGATATGGTAGGGACATGTCTACAGCAAACCGATGATATTTTGAAAAAAAAAATCTCTAGGGGCATTACTCAGGAAGAATAAAAGGGAACCTACATTTGTATGGAGAATCGTAGGCCGGCCCTGTGCCCTCTTAAGGTTTGAAAAGTAAATTAACTTCTTTTTTTTTTTTTTTTTATCCTAAGTCACACTTTCTTTAGTGTTCCCTATTCATACTACAATCTAGCCTTAATATTAGGCTAATAAGTAATTTATATTTAACATAAACTTCTATATTGACTATATCTAAGAATGTGTCCATTAACACTTTTCTTATTGTCTCTATTAAGGGGAAGACACTTTGTTCTTGACTTCTTTATATGTAGCACTTGGACTATGTTACACTATTTTCACTATCACTAAACTAACTCAAACGGTTTAGTTCTTTTGAGTCGTCTCACTATATCTGTGTGATCGAGGAGCTGGATTGCCTCAACGTTCACATGGTGATGAAGCCGGTTGTGGTGAGCTTCTGCATATTTTTTAATCACTGTCTGTACGAACTCTACTTTTAGGTCCCGATGGAGGTCGACATTTCTGATGTACCAAGGGGCATTCACTATTTCCCTCAGTACCTTGTTCTGGAAACGTTGGATAATCAAAATATTGCTCTGTTTGGTGCAGCCCCATAGCTGTATACCATAAGTCCATACTGGCATAAGGACTTGTTTGTATAATACAATTTTATTGTGTGATGACAGTTTAGAGTGTTTTCCAAGCAGCCAATACATTATTTTATACCGTAGGTGTAATTCGTCGGTTTTTCTTCTTGACGTGAGCTTTCCAGCTTAACTTTACATAAAGCGTCATGCCGAGATATTTAGCTGTATTCTCATATGGGATTTGTTTGCCATCAATATAGACTGGAGAATACTGGTGTTTCATATTGCTAAAGTCTATGTGAATAGATTTGGATTCATTAAGTTTAATTCTCCATTTTTTTGTCCAGTTATAAACTTTATCAATAGCTGTTTGAACCTTATCAGCTGCTTCCTTGTGGCTATTCCCTGTAGCCATTATGGCAGTATCGTCAGCAAAGGTAGCGATAGTGTTGTTTTCTAGTTCAGGAATATCACAGGTGTATAATAGATACAGGACCGGACCCAATACACTACCTTGTGGTACACCAGCTCTTATTTCTTTCAGTTCAGAGTAGGCATCTTCTTGCCTTATTCTAAATACTCTATTTGAAATATAGGATTCCAAGATATCAGCAAACTGCTTTGGTAGGTTTTTTCTGAGCTTATAGATGAGACCTTCATGCCAGACCTTGTCGAAAGCCTGTGCCACCACAAGAACACAGTAGAGCAAACTTTTTTCTCTTCAAGAGCATGTTAAATAAAAGTAAATTAAACTGACATAGATACTAGCTTTCGATTTTGTAATATTTAGCTATACATTGATAGCCGGATCCCTGCTTAGGTTCTAGTTGTTTCAACTTACTTGAGATATTGTTAGATTTATAAACAATATAGGTAAATGTACATATTTGTTGTTATTAGCAATGAACGGCGAGGAAGGCGGCGGAGGCGTGGAAGGCGGGTACCTGGCCGACGGACACTCGCTCACCGCCGAGGAGCGCGCCTTCCTGCAGAGCAACCTGCCGCCCGGCAAGAACATCGCGCTCGACGAGGACATACTGTGAGCACTTGCACTACACGCACATACACAACACTACACATACATACATACTACACCTATACTGGATGTGCACGGACACTCGCTCACAAAGTAGCAACGTATTTTTATGACGTTTGCGCGCATTTATTATTTTAGTTATTTCCACATAAATGATTTGCGTATCCGCATTTTGGATCCAGCAATTGCCATCCCTAATACTATGCCAAGATTCGAGTCTGGATGTCATTATCTATATAGATTTAAATATATTTAGAAAAGTGTGTATCAGGTATGTAATTTCCATTGGACTAGCTCTGCTTGATTTGGGACCAGATGATAATATATACCTTCGCTGCGGAACAAAAGTTATTGCAGCGTTAGTTGCAGTTAATTCCCATAATGTTGGCACACAATTGATCCTATATTATATGTTTATATATTTGTAGGTGATATAATATAATATAATGTGTTGTGTTGGCAGCGAGGAACTGGAGAACGAGGCGTGGGAGACGGGCATGGACGCGGAGATGCAGGCCGGCTTCCTGGAGTTCCTCAAGATGTCCAACCAGATCAAGCGATAACGAGAGAGCGACACCCACCCGCCCTCGCCTCGCCTCGTAGCACGCAGACCTACACACTCTCACGCTACGACTACGGTGAAACACTATAAAAAAAATATAAAATACTATAAAACTTAAAAAAAGATTTAAGGGTACCCGACGACCTTTAAACTACCCTAGGAATGATAAGCATGAGTTTGACCTAAGAGTTCCACGTATCATTCGCGCCGAGTTGTATTGAGTACATTAGTTAACGTCCGACCGATGGGTACCGCGTACCTCACATAACGAGACAACACATACTGAACGCCGCCATCTGAACCGTCGCTTCCGATATTAAGTCTTATATATTTTAGACGACTACACCCACACCCGCGTTACAATAGACTATGAATGTTTACTTTTAGGTGCTCTTTTATAGTGTTTAATTAAGCATTTGGATATTAAATTATCGAAAGCTTTTTAATTTTAGTTTTGATGCTTTTTATATAATGAGCCAGATAGGATACTTGCAGTATATATGTATAACATTTTGTATATGTTTTTAATTAATGAATATTTTGGTCTGTCGTTATGAAGCTGTGTTTACGTATAATAACTATCTCAAAATGTATACACTTAGGTTTGTGGTTTTATAAGTAATTGATTTGAACTTGAATGAATAAATTATCAGATTACATTATATAATTTTAACATTTATACGTAAGCACAATTACTTATATTATAATCAATAGACTAAATGTAAACAAGCCTTGACGTATCAAACTGGATGTTTTCTTGATACCGACCGTGACATAAATCCGCTCTTCGTTCAGGTCAAATAAGCAGTTATTGTTATATTCGCTGTAGCAGCATCGTTTCACAAGCTGGGGGTCGTTTTAAACGGGCTCGTAAAAAAAGTTTTTTGTTATTAAAGTATTTTAAATTATATAATCAAGTGTGACAAAATTAAATATGAGCTGGTAATAACGACATAATATTTTTTTACTAACAGTCGAAAGTTGTTGGGTTGGTTATTGAATGCGCCAGTTAGTTTGGTTTTTCACTTAAATGTTTTTCTAAACGTGGATCACGACTACAAACACAAAAGTACACTCAAATATTATTAAGAGGGTCAAATATTATTATTAGGGAGGGTTACCTATTATTGTTTGGTTTGTGTCGCGATGTCGGTTGAGAAACGATGCACTATAGTGACGGTCTTATTGTTGTATGAGTTCATAATGTCAATTTAAGCGTCGAAAACTCCTTGTTTACATTTCATCTATATTTTATTATTTAGTGATCTCATAATTTCTCCATTTATTTTTGTATTTCAAAAAATAATTATGAAACATTCAACATGGACTTCTTTACACACACACATATCTTTATAAAATGCAAAAATACGTCCTAAAGCATTTACTTAATTTGCTTCGGTTGTTAAGGATGTGAAGAAGGCGACTCCATTCCACGTCGAAGATATGAATACATACAATTGTGAAACTTATCTATGTTGCAAATATTAGAAGGCTGATGATGACATAATATTTTTTTTATTTATTTGATTATTTTATTGATTCGTCGATTATATAAACTATAAATAAATATTGAATTTCGCGGCCGTGTCGTACCATGGCCAGACAGTAGTCAAAGATTTTTGTCAATCTGTGGAACGAGGATGTTTGAAATTAGCATGCAAGATTTCTTTAGCACAAATATAACTAGTTTAAATTATCTGAAATTCTCATATCAGTAAAGGGGCTTACCTTAATAAATATAAATAGTTGGTCTCGTAGTCGAATCGAGAGTAAGAATTTTTGTCGAACAACTTATTTGCCAAATTGGTTACGATTATGTTAGACGTTGTTATGTGATTCAATTTGCCTACTTGATATGAGTGATACAGCGTGATAGTTGCCTTGAATGTGAAGTGGGTTTTAGTCAAAGATCTAATTGCTGGTTTGGTTGGAATACCTATCTATAGAGATAATAATAGAACTCGAAACCCTGAAATAGGTATAAAAAGAAACTACTGCTAAATAAAGTAAGTCACGTATGCCATTTACGCTGATATAATTGAAGTGCTAATAAGACATGTTTTCGAATATATTTAATGAAATACTGGATTTATTTATTTGAAGCAATTAGGAAAATGTTTATAATATTCCATTGTATTTTTGTTGCAGTGATATTATGAATGTTATAAGAATAAATGGATATTTTAATAAAAGTCATTTAAATAAACGTAGTTTTATTGTAGTTCCTCGGTATCAAGAAAAATAAAACACCTGATTTAAAATTACTTTTATATAAAATCCATTATTTTAAATAACATCACAAACTAGGCTTATTATTTAAAGCGAAGGTTACAATTATTCTTTTTATAATAAAATCTGAATAGACAAGTTACAAGTTGTTTTTATTTATAGTTCAGGTAAAACTTTATACGGGTTCAGAATGCCGTTGGGGTCCATCATCTGTTTGAGGCCACGCATCAGTTGCAACGCTGACTCATCTTTGCTGTAATGTATGAACTGAGGTTTTCGGAAACCTATTCCATGTTCGGCACTTATCGAACCCTTCAGTTTATTAACTTCTTCGAATATGTAAGGCTCTAGGAGTGCCGTAACTTCCTTGTTATACTCGGGTACTGTGACATTGATGTGAATGTTGCCGTCACCTGCAATTTTGAATTAAAGTCTATCATGCTTTTTCCCACGGCCGATAGATGTCGAACATAATAAATCTATCATGTAGGTTGTAAGTAGTATTTATATACTCTGAGATGTTAGGCAGTCTTTTTCAAAATGGGCGACAACCGTTACAGGTGGAAAAAGAGCAGGTCACCGACACACGACGAGGCGCGCACTTTTCAAATTAGCGATACAATATTGCAATTTATTTACTACCTATACAATAAAATAATTCGAATAAGCGAAGCGGCGCCCCGGTAGACGCAGCGTGAAAGAGCCCGCTAGCTAAGCTTGTGCTGCCAACCAATTTCGGTGTGAATTGACCCTTAAAGTGAGCGAAATAAGTTTAAGACCTACCTATGATGTAAGGTCATCCATCGTGCCGTATTATCGAAAACATTAAGAAATTACCCGTTTTGTTATTAAAAGTACCTAATAGGTCTATTAATTACTAATATTGTCACTTACCAACATGCCCATAGCCGCATACAACTATTGCTTTATCGCCGAGTCTATTGCGCAACACCGGCACTAGATCGTAGTAATTCTTGATCGGCAAAGAAACATCGTACTTGAACACGTAGCCGTGGAGCAAACCGGCACCTGCTATGCTCTCCCGTAGGTTCCAGATTGTCTTAAAATATAATAAAATAATATTGTAGGTAAAAATATGCCTCGTATCTATGTATAATTTGCGGGCAATGAACCGGGAAGAGAAAAGCAAATTGGGTACCAATAGTACCAATATAAGTAACTACTTAAGTGCCGAGTGATGGATAACAGATTGATAGACGACGATAAATCACGAAGTGAAATATTTATACGTAGGTACCTACAAATTATATTCTCGGTAAATTCAAATTAACCTACCCCTAGCCTCTACTTACGACCATTGAGCTATTATTTCTTCGTATAGAGAAGACTCCACACATCACACCTATGTTCCGTTTAATTGAGGCCATTTGGCCACACTTTTTGTTGTAGTTGTATGTAGAACGATGAACGAAACGCGTCAGCGCCGTGAAAATCACGGTGTTTGCGAGAAAAATACTCCTAAAAGCGTTCTGATAGCGCTACGTGCTTCTACTGTCTGCTTAGACATGGCTTAGACTTAGATTAATTATTAATTCAGCACTAAGGAGAATTTTAGTTGACAATAAAAAAAAAATAGACATAACCTTTGCTTATAATAGCTCAATAGCGTAGTGTACGAGACGGTTAATAATAAGTAGGCTTTATTAATTCGCTCCTATCCATAGAAAGAATAACTTCGCTAACCATGAGCTAAGTAAAAAAATATATTTATTTATTACCTGCATCTTGTTAGGTTCTGATGTGACGGTGCCACCTATAATTAGTCCACTTTCCATCTCTTTGGTGAGGAATCTGTTTAGTTTTTCACCATCATGAGTTTCATCACTGCCGTGAGTTTCCACTAGCACGTAGAACGGATAGTCCGCTATCGGGTTTCTGAAACAAATATTTCGTAGTGTTCGTAGTTTCGTGTAAGTCGAAAACGTAGTGATTACCTATAGTTACCTATCCTTTTTGGCTAAGCCCTAACATGAGTCATCGCATAATAAATCAAGCAAATATTTCTGGTGCGTACCTAGGTACTTATACCTTTTCATACTTACGGTAGCTTAAGATTTTGTACTGTAGCGTTAATTGAATCGAAATCTGCCATTTCAAATGCTGATAAGATCTCACCTAGCGAAGCCTTCGCACTCTTATACAGCTCAAGAATATCTTCAAATTTTTTAACACCTGAAAGTTTTAATATTATAAAAACAAAAAATTGCCTTCTCTCTTACAAACTTACCTATAAGCTCAGAGTATATAAATACTACAACTATAAGTAAACATCGAGGGAAAAATCCCTGTAAGTACCTAGTAGTAATACCGAGCCATCCAATTCCGGAACTAGTCAGTGCTTTTGCACTTATTTTGAACAGTAAGGACTATGGACCAATCACTGCATCGTTTGTTCTTGACTTGGCCAATCATCAGAGCACATGTGTGTCCTTGACTTAGCCAATCAAAGTAAATTGGCGGAACGTTATTGGACTTCTTTGGGTTAATTGTTCGATCGACGCCTGCAACTTACCAAAAAATCCCAGGGTAACTGCTTTCGGTAAAACGGGACAATGTATTGCCACTTTCGTGACAACACCTAATGTTCCTTCAGATCCAATAAACAAGTGTTTGAGGTGGTAACCAGTGTTATCCTTCTTCAATGCTCTCAGGCAATCTATGACGGTGCCATCCGCTTTAACCTCAAAACGAAAATATAAAAACTGTATAAGTCATCTAACCAAGCTAGCTTACACTGCTTTTAACTTACTTAGGTAATTCATAGTTTGCTACAGGCCCGTATGCAGAGGTACACCCATATAGGGTTTCAATCACCCCCCGAAACATTCGAATATTTAGATATAGGTACTTAATGACTGTTCATTCAGACCAAAGCATTATTATGATATTGTGCTGTACAGTCAGCGTCAAAAGTAGCTGATAACACTCAGTATATTATTATGAAAGGGTGGACGTTCACCGCGTTCGGCTCTGATAACTGTGCGTCCACCTTAAATTGCCAAACTACTTTTGATGCTGACCGTATCCATATGCAAGTAACATTGAATTTACGTAAAAAAATAATAATGAACACATGTTTCATGTTCAACGTCAACCCCCGAAAATGGGTCGTCATCCCCAAACATGCAAAACAACAAGGACCATACTACGGACCAAGTTTGAAAAATTACATGGTGACTTGACGTGCGAGTAGCGTGAATTTTAAATAGGTGTTTTTTTAAAAGGCATGTGTATTGGATAACATAGCCTCAAGCGCAGCTGCTGCAACACATCGGTCGGTAGGTTACGTACCTAATGCGTGGCGACAGTGAGTAAGTAAGTATTAGTGGGTGTATCCCAGTGTATCCTATACCACTATACTATACCAGACTTACGTGTTATTTTTTCCAGCATACACATCTTAGGATTCAAGCGCACGACTATCGCCATGGAATTCACCGAAACTAAGACTGCAATCATCATCTTAAAACTATCTGTTTACTCACAGCTTCAACTCCCAACAAGGAGCCATGCAAGTTACCGTAACGTAACAACCTGAGGCCCCCAGCGTTGGTGCTGACGTTGCCTCCGATGTGGCAGGTACCTTTAGCACCCAGGTCCAAAGGCATTATGAGATTATGATCCTTCACATAGTTGTCCAGGTTCTCAAGAATGCATCCAGATTCACAGATTAATGCTCCTGTAAGAATTGTGTACGTAAATATAATGGGTTACATAAGTAATCTATATCGAAAACTATTCAACGAATTTCATTTTATTAATTATTTATTGCATGCATGTACATTATATTTCCATAGGTCTAAAACAGGGATTTGCAATTAGGTGGATACATGCACACTGTAATGGCTTTTGCAAGCGAGTGCTATTATTTGTGTGAATTTAAAACAGAAATACCTGAATTTAATATTAAACTAATTACCATAAACATTAAATATTAATTGTCAAAAGTATAATTAATTCTATCATCACATTAAATCGATTTTGATTATAAATTGTCAAAGGTGTTAAGATTGGATTGAATTGTACAGTACCTATAGGTACCTACATTGTGTATTGTATTGTATATTACGGAAAACGTTTCGCTCTTCGATCGCGTACGCGACAAAATTATAATCTTTAAATTTTAAGACTTTAGTCTTAATAGCTCTTTAGTTCGACTAACTATGGGAAAGGAAGTTCGGAATTTCAAAAATTATAGGTAAGTAGGTAGGTACCCAAGTTCTAACATCCAAATAAAAGCTGTCCCAAAATTCAGACAACACCAACATTTTGAATCGTTTTCGATTTAAGTAGCAAAATTGAGGACGAATGCAAGTGAAGCTATAGGTAGGTACGAGTGAATTTGGATATTCTAAAAATACATAATATATTAATACTTATACAAAACTCATGCTCTTTTATCTCATTTTATCAATCGTATACGTATTTATATAAACATAACAATTAAGTTATCTTTAGAACCTATATGTACGTACAAGATTAATATTTATACATTATACGATGCAATAGCAGAGGCACACACAAAATGCACATAGTTGTCGGCGACAACTATGTGCATTTTAAATAACCATCGGTAGGTTTTTTTTTTTTTTTATACGACTGAGTCGGTAAACAAGCATACGGCCCGCCTGATGGTAAGCGGTTGCCGTAGCCATATGGACGCTTGCAACACAAGTAGTATCGCTCACGCGTTACCGACCTTTCCCCCCTCCCCAATGAGCTCTGGCGACCTTACTCACGCGCAGGAACACGACTTTACACAACATAAAGTCATTTGGCTGCGGTATTCTGTAAGGTGGAGGTACTTCCCCAGTCGAGCTGCTCTTTGAGCGAATAAACGCTACGCTCTACCTCTCTTATACTTATAGCTACCTGATATTTCATCCAAGCTCACAATCTTGTTCATGAGAGCGAAGTTCAATACAATCTCATCGAAGACGGGGACCGAGCCCCCCACGAGGCCAGTGTTCCCGCCTTGAGGACACACCGCTAGGCGGCGCTCATTGCAATATTTCAGAATTTGGGATACTTCATCTGTACTCTTTGGTTTTAATACCACTCTCGATTGACCTGTAGAATAAAACAAGCTCAAACTTTTGTTTCAATCATATATTTTAGCCTTCGTTTTCACCCCTAAGTACCTAGGTACTTTTAAACTACGTAAATAAAATCAATTGTTTTAGAATAATATATAAATAATTTTATTATATGTTACCTCGACAATTCTTTATCCAGTCAATGTTAAAGGGCAAAACATCACTTTCATCAGTTAAGACACGCTCTTCGCTAAGTACAGATTTGAAGTAATTTACATCTTTTGTTTGGACTATACCAAATTCTTTTCTTATTACGTTATATTTTTCCTACAAAATAAATACAAATTTAGAATATTATTCAAATGTTTAAATTCCCGGACAAACATCACTGATTTAATTAAACAGATAAATTTCATCGAAATCGGTCCATCCTATCTGGAATACGACTAAGTACCTACCTGTTATTGTCAGATGGATAGGTAGAGTCTATTTTTGAGAATGCATTCACACTACATAACTATATAGGTAGGTATAATGTATTCATTTATTATCCTAAATCACCGAAATTGGTAAACAAACACACGTCATTAACCCTAGAAAAGATGTGGCACTTAATTGTCGAAAGACACCAGCACACACCAGTAAGTAAGTATTCGATAAGTACTGAAACAGCCTTCTTTTCTTTTACACCGATGCAAACTGTACTTATATTGCAGGCGTAATTAGGTAGAATAGCATAGGAAAGCTGAACAATACGTCGCATGTTGATCTATTTCGAATTTCAAAACCAAAGGACGAGCGTACCATACACAACATAGTACCTACTTACCTACTATAACTTAATATAATAAGAATAGGGAATACTTACTATAGATATAGACAAAATATGGACAAAATATAGGTAATTTCAATTAAACTACGTAGGTAGGTAGGTAAGTAAGATGCGATAAATATAAAATTGCGTTACAAAAATAAAACGAAGATACCTAAAAATAGCTCTATGGCTCTAGGGGATTTGTTTTGATCACAGATCCAACGGAGTATTTATTAGAATCTTATCTTACCGATGATAATTGTGGTAGACCTTGTGACGCACATCTAAATTGATCCAAAACATTTTGTTTACTAATACTCTTTACAAATAGAGTCAAATTAAATAATTTTAACATAATAATTAGCCTAACAACCACACAACCACTATCTTCTACGATAGGACGTTACTAAATATTGCTATCTATGGAAAGATATTCATAAATTAAATGCTAGTAGCAGCAGTCAATAAAAGCGTGACGTAATTGATAAAATATATTCGTTTCGGTACTAAATGAGAAAGGTCGCATAAACATGTAAACTCTACGAATAGGTAAATAAAACTCTATTTATTCGTAGTGTAAACTAATCTTAGTCTAGGTACCTAGTAGGTATCTAGGTAGGTACTATATCTAAATTATGACCGATCTATATGATTAAAGTAGGTATTACATAATGAATTAATGAGCATCAATATAGACCTACAAACTTATCTGACCCGGGGCTCTACCGCATAACTTTGGTGGTAATCGTAACGAACACCATTAATTAATTTCATCCAATCAGGGCCCAAGAATGGTCATCGTAGCGTCATACAACGTTCGCGTCACTGGATGAAATAATTAATGGTGTTCGTTTCATCCAATGATCGTCGATCGATGACCATTCGTGGGCCCTGATTGGATGAAATCAATAATGGTGTTCGTTACGATTACCACCAAAGTTTAGCGGTAGAGCCCCAGGTGGCCAAAAGAAGAACTAAAGACTCATAAAGACTCCGAAATGTCAATCGCCATTGGTCAAAGAGAATATAAACACTACGTTCATTGGTTGTTTGCTCCACCAAATGCGATAACAACGACTCAGATAAGGGGGCCAGATAAGGGGGGCTAAAAAGGAAGAGATCCTAAGTGATTCTAATATTTTTTGGTAATGGAATTGATGAATTGCATAAGCGCCTATAATTGCTGAAAGGACTTTATTTCCCGAATTCCCAGCAGATCTGACGCAATTCCTATAAAGGATCATGGGGAGATTTATACAAAAAAATAAAGATTTTTAGAGACGTTGGAATGACGTTATAATTGATCCTTGGTGCCTAAGGAATAACTTGAGCCATTTAAAATATTTTTAGAACCCCGGGATAAAAATGCGAATTTCTATGGCAAGCCGGCGAATCGCGACTATTTGCGACCAAAACCATTATGTTGTTGTTATGTTTTGCGGGGTTTATAAAATATTTCATGTATATTAAAATGTTGCTGGGTTGCTGGTAATGTAATCTCAACATTGGAAGTGAATAAATACCCTCTAAAATGTTTTAATTTTTTGTACAAATCAATGTATGGAGCTCGCCATGATTCTTTTGGTATAGACACCAATGTCATGCAACAGTTCTCTTGGTAGTTTGTGGTCATGCAATTCAATTCATTTAATTGTCAAAGACATTTTTATTATCTGTAAGCAAATGTAACGAAAAAGTGCGAAGCGGTATTATTTCTCACGTTCAAAAAAATAAAATATAATAGGCGTATAATAATAGGTATATAAATATAACCTAATACCACACACATAATAAATATGGCCTAATGCAAATGTTTCATTTCACAAAAAATCGTCCGATTATTAGTTGGCAAGTTTCCCGATATTTGATTTTTCACTGTTGCAACAAGGTTTAATTGTCAAAAATATTTTTATTATCTGTGTAAGCAAAGCGAATGTAACTAGGCATGGAAATTATTGCTACTTTAAAGGAATTCTCATTTGATGATATTATTATTTTTTATAGCATGATTTCACTTGCGATATATGATTTGCAATGATTTGTAACCTACGTCATCGATGCTGATCGACGGTATTTTTCACAAAATCATGTGCGAGTATCGCACGCAAGTGTCAAATTATCACTGATGCAAATTATATATACTTTCGTAGCAAAAAATTATTTTTCTATCATGCTACATAACATGTTAAAGAAGTTAACACTTTATGTCACTTGATTTAAGGTTTATTTTTGAATACTCTTAAAAGCTAATCAATGATAAAGTTTTTTTTTTTTTAAATTTGTTCATGACCATGGATACAAAGTCCTTCAGTCGCATACATTTTATTTATATTCTTAAATATTCTTTATAACATGTAACAGGCTATGTCATGGACGGTAACAGATGTGACATATGAAAACAGAATCATATTCTTTATCACCTGCTACTTGTGATTTATGCCATGCCTAAATGTAACTCTTAGCGTAGCGTTATATTCTCTTTGAATGTAACGAAAAAGTGCGAAGCGGTATTATTTCTCACGTGTTAAAATTTAAAATTCTTGAAAATGGTAAAAGTAAAATCAAAGAAGGTTAAAAAGACCTTGAAAACCTCCGAACCGAAGAAAATAGAAGAAGATGTTGTTATATTACCCCCAGTTCGAATGTCTGACGATCCTACACCTAAACAAGTAGGTACTAAAAACTACACGTGTTGGGTTCCTGGTTTCTCTCTCACAAACTAATTCATTTTATTATTCCTTTTCTTAGAGAATATAAAACAAAAAAATATATCTTAGATAAAAACAACTACGTTATACTGTTGTTACCTTCAAATTGAATCTAGAGAATGCATATATTTTTGTATTTACTCCAGGTCAAATGGATAAACAGGCAAAGAGTCCTAGTGTTTGCAGCACGAGGCATCAACCATCGTCACCGTCACCTAATGGAGGACATTAAAAAACTAATGCCTCATCATAAAACTGAATCAAAGATGGAGCGAAGTAAAAATTTGTATGTGGTCAATGAAATCAGTGAAATGAAGAATTGCAACAAGTGCATTCTGTTTGAAGGCAGAAAAATGAGAGATTTATACTTATGGATGGCTAATGTACCTAATGGACCAAGTGTTAAATTTCTAGTTGAAAACAGTTAGTAATTATAAATGTATACTACAAACGTATTTCTAAATCATGATATATTTTTCTGCTATTAATTAATTGTTCTATCCACCATCTATCCAGACTACTATTAAAAAAAAATGATATCTGTTACTTTAACCAATTACTTTCTGCTTTTTAGTATATACGATGGGAGAGCTCAAAATGACAGGAAACTGTTTGAGAGGATCCAGACCTCTGTTATCCTTCGACCCACAATTTACTAAGGATGCACATTACAGCCTATTGAAGGAGTTGCTCACACAAACATTTGGGGTACCAAATCATCACCCCAAGAGTCAACCGTTCTTTGATCATGTTTATACATTCATGATCCTTGATAATAGGATTTGGTTTAGAAATTATCAGATACTTTCTGAGGATGGTGCTTTAGCTGAAATTGGGCCAAGATTTGTTTTGAACCCTGTAAGTAGTATAGTTCATACAAAATACTATTTTAGATCTTTCCTATTCAGGGGCATAAGTTAATACTCTACTAGTGAGATTAAATAACAATACATAAATCTAAATGCTCTTTTCAAAAAAATTAAGTGTTTTAAAAGTTTTTTTAAAGTGTAGACTAGACACTAGTTTAAACTTATTTTTTAATTTCCAATTGCAGGTGAAAATATTTTCGGGTTCATTTGGTGGGATAACAATATGGGAAAACCCCAAGTATGTGAGCCCAGCAAAGTTGAGACAGGCATTCTCAAAGAAAGCTGCTAACAAATATGAGAGGAGAATCGAGAAGAAAGTTGTGTATGAAGCCACCAAACCTGAAACTGGATATCCTGATATAGAAGGTGCTGACTTTTTCCGTGGTGATCCAATGGAGAAGGCTCAAGAAGTAATTGTCAAAGGTAAATATAACAAAGACTATATTGTACTTTTCTTTATCATTAATACTTATCCCACTTAATTACCTTTTCTTAATTATGCATGTATATTATTTAATTACAGAAGAGATCAAAGAGGAAGAAAATGAGGTCAGTAAACCAGTTTTCAGCATGAAGAAAACCAAAAGTAAACCAGACATGGCTATAAGACGTAAGCAACTAAAAGCAAAGAGCAAGGCTATTTCTGATCAGATAAAGAAGAGAAAACAATTTAAGAAGAAAATACCAATAAAAAAATAGGATTTTGTTGAATAAAATAATATTTTCATATAATAATGCATGTCATTTCATTTTATTCATATTAAAAGCAAAGATAACAGATTAAATGGAATTACAGTCACTGTAGTTGGTACAGTTACGTAATATTGGAAGAAATGTTACAGCAATGAGGTTCAAGGTAACTTAAGAGCTAAAAATAATTTATAAATACAACCATAGAAATCCATAAAAAACTCACTAATTCTATGTTATACATTTTTGTTTTTTACTGTAAGATATAAATTAGGACACATTAAATGTTGGCATGGCAAAAATTATTTAAATAGTCGACAATTTTAATTCACATGGCAGTTCATTAGCTGCTTGCAAAAGTCTGATACAATACTCTCCCTGATTTTACTCCTGACGAGTAGGTATAAAACGATTGGATGTAAGCTAAACTTCATAAACAAAACAGGATTCCCAATTAACAATATACCATAATCCAGAAATTGGTTTACTTAGTATCAACTAAACCAAATCAACATGATCCCATACAATAAGTGCATTTTTTTTTGTATTATGATGATATTTTCGTAATTATATGATTATTTTAAAACAAAAAATTTAAACGGCATATACACCGTTTTATACATATTATAACCCCAGTGTTTCTTGGCCAATATTTAAGACGATAAAATGTTTTTAATTTATATATATATTATTGGTAGGATACCACATGTTTATCGACTTACCCCCTTACTCATAAAACGTTATTTAACTAATATTAAATATACTGTTTAAGCCTGTTTTTGAATACATACTAATATACATAATTACACCCAGACTCAGGACATACAGATATGTTCGTACATGCACGCAAATGCATGTCCTGTGTGGGAATCGAATCCACGACCTGCGGCGCGATAGGTGGAATCTTAACCAGTCTTAACCAACCGGACCAACTGGCCCGCCCGTATTGAGATACAAAATAATTTAATGAAAAATAATATGCTTATGGACGGTGATCGTTTAGATTCTAATATCATTACTTACTACTATTATGCTTTTCATGTAATAAAAAAATACAATGTCATAATTTCATGAGATTTACAAGAATTCTACTTAAAAAAATATTAAAAATATAAATTGTAAGTTACACAGAGTTAAAATAATACTTTCGAACATATTGAGCACCTTTAATATAATTTCAAAAGGAATAGGGTTCCTTATTTTGATGCACAATAAAAGGATTTTGGTGTATTAGATTCTATAGTTGTAGAGCTTAGAGTAAAATATTTTTAAAATCAACATTCGGAATTCAGATCATAATTTACTTAATTAATAAAATGGATACAAGAATACTCAATCAATCAGTCTATTGTGCTTACTTGTGTAAACATGAAAAATAACAAATTGCTTAATATTACAACTGTAAAAAGGTTGTACACTAATATTTTATTTGATTATTATGTACTGCAAATGTAGTGCAAAAATCCAAAAGGAGATAATTTTGAGTTAACAGAAAAAGTATAAAAATCTTAATCTTACATACTTGTAAAAGAGAAAAAAAAAACATTTAAATAACATTAAAAACTATGATTATTATGCAAATAAAACTTATGTGCTGAATCGGCAATAATCACATACTAATTAATATCAGAACATCTCTAAGTTATTATAAATGCCTCAAAATCGTGTAAATTCTTAAAACACATCCATGATTGCTTATACTTATAATAACATGAATTATTGTTATATAATAACATGAATTACATATAAAAATATATACTAAAAATACATCTAAAACCTTACACATTAATATAATTTTATATGATGAGTATAATTTGATTTGATTAAAATAGTTGTGCAATATAAAAAAATATCTAAAATGATAGATAGTGTATCATGTACTTATAATTTTATAATTAATAGTAAAGCGTCAAAGAGATTAAGCGTTTTTCAGACTTCAAATCTGGACTTAGCTTCCAATTTTATCTGTAAATAAATAGGAATTTAATTAAGCCTAAGTAATATTAAAGAAAATGTTTTAAAATAACTTCTACGTTGGTAACAAATGTATGTTTATGTATATCAGTAAATTTCGATCAATATGTCTGGTTTTTTTTCGCCTAAAAGTAATTAGTAATCAGCTTAATTTTAAATTATAGCTAACATTTCAAGCCAATTACCACATTCAATAATATCATGCATGTGTTAAAAACCCATATTCTCCTTAAAAAAACTCTACTTACACGAATATTCGCAAACTATTTAACATCACATATAATTATGACAAAAATTAGAAAACAAATAACAATAACAACAAATTGGTTAAACAATACAATACAGCTTCTTTAACATGACATGGCGCAAAACCGTGCTAACTGGAAGATGAGGATAAGGAGGGCCGACCCCAAGTAAATGGGACCCGGTCGAGAAGGAAGAAGAATTAATTAACATTAATTTTAAACCATTCGACCAAAGCATTAATAAACTAGCTAGTGTAAAAAAAATCCTTTATCCACACTAGCTTAGAGCCCAAGATATGCATCACAGACTGTAATCAGCTGATATTTGTTATCCAAAGCGTTCACAGAACATGCTTAAAAACTCACGACTTCAGTACTTTTCTTGTAAGTCTATCTCGGTTCCAAGTTGATCGGAATCGTGTGTTCTGTTATGGCCGCCGAGGTCGGCGAGCCGCGAGTGCTTCCACTTGCCTTCAGCGCCGTTCATGTTGCGGTCCTCGCACACACATAGGAATAACGAGTCAACTACCATCTGGAAATTAAAAATCATTATTGTTATATTTTCCATCATATTCGGGGTTTACGGGGTGATATAGCAAGCGTTAAGGAATAAAGTTACTTCCTAAGAGTGAAAAAAAATTCAGACTCGAATCCGAGTAGTACTTCCTATATCCAAGCTAATAAACTTTACCACTTTATAATATTAGTAATTTTAAATCATGAACGAGTCCGTAGTGTGCATTCCCGGGATAAAAAGTAGCCATGTCCCATTCCATGGCAATCGGTTCAGAGGTTTTATCGTAAAAAGGTAAGTTACTTTCGCAGTTGTAATATTATAATAGATACACGAAACAATCTTATCGTGAATATAACAGAAGTATTTATCAAGTTCCAGTCACATAAATACCATTTTTAATAATGCAAGTTCACTTGCAATAATAAACAAAATAAATACAAACCTCATAAAGAGACAATATGCAGTGTGCAATGAAGAAGGAATAAATACAGATGACGAGGGTGGGTGCGGCAAAGAAGTGCAGGTCGGAGTTCCGCTTGAGCATGAGCAGGCCCGCGATGCCGGTCACCGCAGTCACTATGCATTTACCGAGGAACAGGATGAAGTCGCCCACGCTGTTGATCGTTGCCACTTGCAGCGCGTTGTTTACTATTGTACTGAACGCCTACAAATATAAATTACCTACTTTTAAATGATAAAGGATTCGGAGATTTTTGTTCGGAACCTGGCATTGTAGCTTCTAGTGTTTAATAAAACGTATCGATAAAAATTAAGTTTTATTATAAAAAGTATTATCCTTAGAGCACCCATTTTTAGAGCATCAAAATATTCCGCTTTGAGCACTGATCGGTGCTTAAAATGGAATGATTCCGAATTTAATTTTGAGCATCGATCCAAAATATGAATCAGTGCTGAAAAGGGAATAGGATCGGTGCTCAAAAAATCGGTGCGCAAATGGGAATACTTCGAAAACTATGCCAAAATCTTCAAATCCTTTAGTAATTTGGGTACATACCGCATAAATATAATGCATAATCAGCACAAGTTCATAAAAACCAGAAAAGATATTACCTTAGCTGCTGCTTTGCAGAAATGACATCTTTCTATCGTGATTATAGTGTAGGCATTGTGATTCAGATAACGAATAAACTTCTCGAGGCAGTAGAAACAGCAGATACCACACTTGAGACCACATTTCGCGCAATCTGATCCTTTATCCGCTCTCGCCGACAATCTAATGGATATAAAATCGTCGTATGAGAAAAATGCATTAATTATGTAAAACAATAATACTTACATTCAAATAATACTTACTTTGCATGTAAATAGGTAAGTATAAGTCGTGGAATCTTGAACAGAGTGATCAAAAATGACCCTTTAGCGACTGAACCCAAATGATATTTCAATAGTTTTCCTATTGAATACAAAACCGGTGAATGTGAATTGGGCCCTCTGGAAATAATGAATAAACTTTAGTTTTCAAAAAGTAGTATTCTATTACTACCAAAGTATAGCAGATAAATAAATAACAACAAACCTAAAGTACCAATGTGATACAGCGCCGGCTATAGTCATCTGTTGGCAACCGAGGATAAATTCACTTCCCCACACCAAACAGATCAGACACATCCACCACATACTCTTCACCCACATAGGGTCAAATTCTATGGGTTCCAAAATGTAAGCTGAAAAAATAAATGTAAGCTAAATAGCATAATCTCATGGAATAAGAGTTGACAGGTATACTTGTAATTCACCTACATCGCTTTAAGGGGTGGGAGTACTTATCATTATGAATTATCATTTACTCTGAAATTAACTTACGTACTCCGTAGTCCATTCGCGTTTTGCCTTCAAGCGAGGTCTCTACCGGGAGGGTACCGTACAATATTAACTAACTCATTGTGCTATGAAAACAAAATACCATAAAAAAGTAATTTTTTTTTTATCGACTTCATAATAATTGCCTTATAATTACAATAGGTTCTGATCTGGCCATTATCACTGTCTATAGGCCGAATGCATTTAATGACCCTTCTTTATTTATTCAAAGTTTAGATCGTATATTTACACAACTTAAATCTTATAGGAGTATTATTATTGTAGGAGACATTAATATCAATATTGCATGCGGTTATCCAACTTCTTACTCACAAATTTACCTTGATCTCTTGGCCCACCATGGTCTTTTCCCGGGGCATACTCTGCCAACACATGGGTCCACATGTCTCGATCACGCTAACATAAAGACCTCACTCTCAACTAAGGTTCTGGTAGATTCTAATACCAGAACCTTAGTTGAGAGTGTTACAGATCATTTTGCAGTCTTAATTGTCCTATCCATGAATAAAATTGTACAATCCGATCGCCCTAGTATTACTAAAATCGATGAGGAAAAACTTACTGACATTTTGGGCAGTGCTAATTTTGATCAGGTCTATTCTGCGAATGACCCCAATCTGGCAACTAAATGTTTTATAGAGCCTATTCTTTTAGCCATATCCAAATCTACGATAATTATCTCACTGTCGCGTAAACGGAGGCCTATTAAAGCCTGGATTACTCCAGGCTTATTGAGGTGTATGCGTCACAGAGATAATTTATATAAAAAGCTCAAAAAGGACCCCTTTAATGATGTTCTAATGGTCTCCTACAAAAGGTATCGTAATTTTTGTACTAACCTATTACGAAAGGCAAAAAGAGACTATGAAAAAATTGAATTTTTAAAGGCAGGTCGAAATTCCAAGCAATTGTGGAAGGTTATTCAAACGGTCACTGATTCTACTAAATCTCAAGTTGCAGCACACTGTCTCTTGGGACAAAATAAAGATAAACAGGAGTCCATTAATGGAGTAAATACTTATTTCGCTAACATAGGGAGACAACTCGCGGAAAATATTCAAAGTAACGCTTTCACTTCTTCTCTCCCAGTTTTTCAAACTGAATCATTTGTTTTGCTTGAAACAGACGAATTTGAGGTTGGACGCTTGATTGATTCACAAAAAAATACTTGCACTACTGGATGGGACGGAATCTCTTCTGCATTTCTAAAAAAACATAAAAATATTATTGTCCCACCGCTGACATATATTTGTAACTTGAGCATGAAGACTGGCACCTTTCCTAACATGTTTAAAAAAGCGCTTCTTCACCCTATTTTTAAATCTGGGGATCGGAATCGTGTCGACAATTATAGACCCATTTCAGTTTTACCAGTGATGTCCAAGATCCTTGAAAAGATCATCAACTCACGGCTAATTAATTATCTCGAGTCACGTAATTTGTTATCTAAAAACCAATTTGGGTTCAGGAAAAATTTGTCTACTGCCGATGCTGTTCATAGTCTGGTAGATCATATAGTTAAAAATGTTGATGTTAATAAAAAATGTCTTGCTTTGTTCCTTGATCTCACTAAGGCGTTCGACACGGTTTCGGTTCCCATCCTATTAAGCAAACTCGAGTCCCTAGGAATAAGAGGAACCCAGTTGTCCCTGTTTCAGAGTTATTTGTCGAACAGAACCCAAGTTTGTAAGATTGGTTCTCACACAAGCTCTGTATTGCCTATCGCATATGGCGTGCCCCAAGGTAGTATACTTGGCCCTAGCCTGTTTTTAGTCTATTTAAATGACCTGTGCAACCTAAGTCTTCAGAATGGCACAATCTTCTCCTATGCGGATGATACAGCCCTCGTATTTTCGTCAAATTCTTGGAGCGAAACGTATCGCCTAGCTCAACAAGGGTTCAACACTGTTAGGGACTGGTTAAACACCAATTTGCTTACTTTGAACTTAGAAAAAACCAAACTGTTAAACCTTTCAATTCGCAATTCTTCGACTGCTCCAGCTAGCTCTTTACAAATAGTTGCTCAACAATCTCTTAGGCAAAACAATACTACCCTTGATAATGGCAACCTCTACATTGATAAGGTCACTTCCATCAAATACCTTGGCGTAGTAATTGATTCCAACCTTACTTTTAAGGAGTATATTGAACACCTATCTAATAGAGTGCGTAAGCTTATTTACATCTTTAAGCAACTACGTTATTCGGCAAATGCAGACATTATGAAAATGGTTTATGTAGCACTATGCCAATCCATCCTGACTTATTGCATAACGTCATGGGGGGGTGCGGCTAAAACTCATTTTATACAGATCGAGCGTGCTCAAAGAGCGGTACTTAAGGTGTGTTGTTTCAAGCCCCGCCTGTATCCCACAGACAAGCTCTATGAGTACTGCCAAGTGCTAACAGTTAGGCAATTGTTCATTCTAAATACTGCTCTCAAACAGCACTCCCTAACTAACTACTCCCGTGAGTTTGTTCGCCGTAACCATCTTGTAGCTGCATCTGTTTCAGTTAACACTTCCTTCAGTCGTAGATTCTTTGTGTTCCTCGGTCCCTACGTTTATAATCATTTGCATAAATTATTATCTTTGTATGCTCTGAATAAATTTAACTTCAGAATAACTATCCTGGAATGGCTTCTCAAACAATCGTACATAGAAACTGAAAGAATTTTGGAGGTTTTAGAGTAATTTCTTATCGTTTACTTTTTCAATAGGTACAAGATACAAATAACACTTACACATTACTGTTTTCCTTGCAATTGCATTTAGGTAGATATTCCTTTAACTTGTTTTATGCTTTATGTTTAGTATCTTTTTTGTTTCACCATATTTTTATTGATTCATTTTAAACGCCAAATGACAGCGTATTTCAATATATACAATAATATTCATACATATAATGGTTTGGTATGTATCTCCAGTAGAATCGGTTCCCGTAGTTGCTATGCAACGTCTTGTTTTGTACTAAAACTACTTTTGTACGAAATACCTGTTTGTTTAATTATATATTTTTGCATCTTTGTAATCAGTACTGTATTTGTCTATTTATAATTCTTAGCTTGCTTATCTTGTTGGGGTGCATCGGCTCACTGGTAGAAGAATTGTATTGTATATCTCTACTTTGAATACGCTATTTTAATATTAGAAACTCCGAGAGGTGGAGACCTGGTGACCTGTAATCACAGGTTTATACAACCTACCACAGGCACCAGTGATCCACAACCAAAATCTATCTGTTTAGCGAAGAGATGCAACAATATTTTTAAAATGTCTGTATTTTGGTGTGTGGTGACAAATAAAGATTATTATTATTATTATTATTTGTATCTTTCCTTTTGGAATTTCACGGTCCGAGGACCGGTCCTTTTGGAAGGCGTGCATGGGGATACAGATCCATCACGTAGAGGCCCCTTTAAGATACTTTAATGTGTTGGGATATGTACACTAAGCGGATTCTATCTCTGCCCGTACTATTGAAGAGATACGGCCAAAGACAGCATCCGCGAAGTGCAAGGACTATTGCAGAGAAGAAGGAAACTATACTGGGTCTATGGGAGGGAGCTTGCTGGACTGGTTGCTGGGCTATTGATTGAGACAACGGGACGCCTGCCAAATCAAACGTCTCAATCTTGATAATCCTGGCAGACGGTGACTCGCCGCTAACTAAATGGGCCCCCCAAAAACAGTCACCGCGCGGTGACAAAGGGAGCAACATTGGTGTCAGCAGCTAAGGGTGTCGAGAGGTGTGCACCGGTTTCACCATCGCGAGTAATCTCGGAGCGGGTTTCCCCGCTATTACGCAGATTGAGCACTTCCACCCTTTCGAGCATATAGCTCTCGCGCTCCTCTCAGGCCGGCCAGTGAAGGCAAGCCAGAGGCGGGGGCATAGGTACCGCCCCCGGAAGATCTCGGGTCCGTGGTGTCGCTACTCACCAACAGCTCGCCACAAGCTGCCCTGCGGCTTTATTATTATTATTATTATAATACACTAAAAGTTATGAAATAACTCTAACTGATTTGAAGTCAGCGAAATATTTCAATGAATACGTCGTGCTCTTTCGCTGACTTCAAATCAGTGTCAGTAATCTACTATATAAAAATAAGTCGGGTTTTCCTTCCTGACGCTATAACTCCAGAACGCACGAACCGATTTCCACGGTTTTGCATTCGTTGGAAAGGTCTCGGGCTCCGTGAGGTTTATAGCAAAGAAAATTCAGGAAAAATTTCAACAGAAAAGCGGGAAAATCTTTTTTCACATACAGCGCCATCTCTGATACATAGCATGTACTACAAACCAATATTTTAATTTTGGGCAGTTATACGTAGGGAAGGGTAGGGTAGGGTAGGGTAGGGTTGTGACGGGTAGGGTGGTGTAGGGTAGGGTAGGGTAGGGTAGGGTAGGGTTGTGTAGGGTAGGGTTGTGTAGGGTAGGGTAGGGTAGGGTAGCACTATAGGGTAGAGTAGCACCACGCGAACGAAGTCGCGCCGGGCAGCTAGTACATTATAATTATGTGAATATATTGCAGTTCCAATAATATTACATACATACGTGTCGAATTGATAATCTCCTTCTTTTGAAGTCGATAAAAAAATGACGTTTCTTGTATTTGACCCCAACACAAAAAAGCTTTAAAAAGTTTAAAATAATATAAAATGGCCTACTACGGCAAAATATTACTACTTTTATATAAATTTAATATAAAAGTAATAATATTTTGATCAAAGCGTCCGCGTCGTCGCGTCGGGGCCGCTAATGTTGAAGACAGCAGCGGTTAACTTCCTACTTATAATCCTACTAATATCGCTTCAATTTTATTTATTTGTTATTTGTGTTATACCATGTAGATATGATATAAATAATTAAAGACAAACAGGTGATAAATCAAAATAGCTGTACTAACTTGTACATTTCGCGCGAAATTAAACCACAAAGTAAGAAAATGTAAAACAGGCATGCAAAGAAAGATAAATTAATTACAACTTTGTTACCGTGTTTCAGTTAACTGTGAAAAAGGTTCAATTCACCCGACATTTAGCGAAATAGAACATATAGCTATATATACCTACCATTGACTTAACGACTTAGGTAGACACGTTACTAGGCTTGTTAGCCACATCGAACTTTACATTCTAACAAAATTAAGTTTAAATAGGTTAAGGTTAGCCGTTGTATTATATGTATGTGAATCAATACTCGTAACAGACCAAACACCCTCGTGACCTTATTTCCCTAAGTTATTAAAAGTACTGTTCTAAGTCTAGGTGTGGTTCTGAATGTATCATCTAGCTTTATTCTAGCTTGTGTAACTTACATTTGAAATTAGCGCTTTTGTTGATGTTTTGTGCTTCAATTGCGGCCTTATCGACTTGATCTGCTGAAGGAGTGCCATTAATGAGGAAGTTTGTCTTGTACGGAATACCGGGGTAGTTTGCTGTGGCTAAACAAACCTAAAATAAAAACACCTTGTAGCCATACCATTTAGCCAGGGTCCCTAGTACCCCGAGTGTAAAGAATTGACGTTAGCAAGCGCTTACTAATGCGTTTGCGTTTACGATACTTCTCTATAGGAATTGGCACAGCGCCTCTAGCGGAATACTCATGGTACTCATTTCTCTCATACAAATTTATAGTTAATGCAAACGCATTAGTAAGCATTTATGAACGTAATTTTTTTACACTCGGAGTGCTGACCGCGTATACAAACACTACATCAAATAAAAAAAAGGCAAAATTACATATTTCCGTAACTTTTCCTCAAATATCCTAAAAAACGAAAATTTCCCTGTATTTTTAAATGCATTTTAAATTCATTCCAATATTACTAGAACATGACTAGAACTTAACTATAATTTAAGGCCCGTATTATAGATAACTATCAAAGCTATCCCTTGACTTGCGGTTAAAATATAACAATTGATTTCTATTGTTTTCCTCGACCGCGCGGATCACCAAACAGTCAAAGGATTAACATATAGCACATAATAAATAATAGTACGCCTAAGCAAAGATTTGAGTCGAGATTGAAACAATTGAATATGGAATCTGGCCCTATGATAGAAGGTATATTTTTGGTTAACACAATCTATGCTTGATAAATAAATTGATACTTGACATGAGTTTTGATTCTCGATCTAAAATACACAAAATTATGTCTTACCACGACTGTAGACCAAAACGTGAAGAATAATATGAGGAAGAAGAACGTTATGATCGGTTGTAGGAAGAGAGCCGGTATGGACCCGAGGCAGTGCGCAGTTTCTTTGAACAACGCCGCCAGGAAGGACACCCGCGATCGCATCACCCACACGAGAAGGAGCAAGATCAACTGTCAATACAAAACATGGTTTCAATATAAACCAATACAATAGCTTTTTTATAAAATAACGTCGACGTTTATTGCAGCATCGTGTCAGTGGTCTACCATATTGGTGCCAGTTCACATTTGGCCTAAATTATATAGGGAGATACACATTAATAATTTTCAACGATCGCTACTACAAATTCCTCGTACTTACGTATTTTTTAATTATCTATCCTCGTTTTTCATACAACATTTTCCTTTTCATTAGGTACAACATATCGGTACA
Organism: Achlya flavicornis; assembly: GCA_947623365.1. Lineage (NCBI taxonomy): Eukaryota > Metazoa > Arthropoda > Insecta > Lepidoptera > Drepanidae > Achlya > Achlya flavicornis. Next base: position 7,077,195 of record OX392474.1, read on the forward strand.
CAATCAAACTATTGTTATTGAGGCCACTGCGTGTTAAAAATAGATTAATTAAACGTATTGAGGCTATTCGTTGCGCGCAAAATGAGTAATTAGTAGTGTTCTACTTACCGTGATTATGGTGGCAATAATAGAATACCATAGAAATGCCTTTTCATTTTTGAAGGATTCCTAGAATACAAAAAACAATGTTGTTGAATGTATTTATTATAAATGCGTTGTCAAAGTCAGTTCCCCATCTAGACTTAGAAGTCGGGGAACAAGCATACGGCCCGCCTGATGGTAAGCGGTTACCTAGCCCTATCGACGCTTGCGATGCTACGGGTGTTGCATGAAAAGGGACGCTTGTAAAACCCGGGGCTCACTCGCGCGTTACCGACCCTTCCCACTCCCCAATGAACATAGTTTTTTTGTATCTGAGAGATCTGGTCTATATACAATATTATTACATGTTTATACTTACAGCTAAGGAACTATTATCATTAAAGTTCTTCTGATTTGTGCTTAGCTCATGGTAAGTGTACCATAGTAGTCCTGTACCAGCTACACTCACCACTGATACTACGATCATGAATATCCATGACACGAGAGTTGCCAGCAAGTGGAGTATGGAAACCATGAGTAATGAACATACTGCAATAAATTAATAATTTTAATTGTATAGGTATGAATTACCCTATCCTCCCTAACCTAACTATACAGGATACGATAGAACTTACTTTCGTCGATTACATTTTGGAAACGCGACGCCCCCGATGATCGCGCTAGTAGGTATATCGCAGGGCGTCACTTGCCACGAGGGAAAACAATTTTTGTTTAGGAATGATTGAATATCAAAGTTTTTCTCAATTTTAACCATTTTCCATACTTCCCAATCGGTTGCAAATTTAAGGTAATCATATTCATACATAACTCTATCGAAATGCCAAAAATCATTAGTACCACAATTAATATAAATTGATTATCTAATTCTACTGCACTATAATAATAGAGAAGATTTGTATTTTTGTTTGTATTGAATAACTAGTGGCCCAATATTAAAGATTCTTTCACCAGGAGAAAGCAAAATTATCACTGAGTAACAAAGGCTTATATATTATTTCCAAAACAAAATACGGATCCCTAGGAAAACTCCAATAATGTAACCGAAATTTCACACGAGCGACTACGGCCATGAACAGCTAGTGGTGTATAAAAAAGATTTAACAACAGTGCGACACATGTATGATAAGACAGTAAATATTTTTGAATACTACCTACTATCAAAACTGAATTCAATGACGCATTTGCATTAAGGATTTGATTATCTTTGGGCCCTGGAAACTACTTGGTTAAAAATAAGCTGATCTAGAAAAAAAAATAGTTGCCTTAAAAGTGAAGCATATTTTAGGATTTGAACCAATGACCTTTGTCATGCACACAATAAAAAACCACAGGAAATAATTACTGTAGGTGTGTAATTACCTTATCAGCCAAATTAACATAAATAAAAACGAATAAACAAATTCTAGCTATATTTACATGTAGATTGTAATGACATCACTGGTACAAATGAGTCAGTGCCCACTCATTCTATGCCTTCCCACACAATGATTACTTTTGAGAATAATGATCTCAGTACCTACCGGGTAAAGAGAGTTCAGTATTTACAAAAGCTTCCTACTTTAAACCACCAATAACACAAAATGTAACATTTCTATGGAATATTGAATAGTTGAGTAGCTAACTCAAAACCCATTGATTGAATACAAAAAGCCACCTTAATGTGCTTATTTTATGGATTTAAAATATTTTCTGTGAAGGGGTCTCAGTAAAATACACCCAATTTAACTGAGACCTCTGCCTCCAGAATAATTAATGTTAATTATATAAAAATAGTAATTTATTTTATTTATCTAAGACTCATATCTCAACATACCATACATTACTATACATTTATATATTTTGCCAAGAAATAAGTAATTAATATTCTTAATTAAAATAATACTTACTAAAGGCGATTATGACACATATTATCATTTCCTTCCAAGATGAATAAAGGTCTGAGAGCATCTGTTCTATTGTATCCCAACTATTAAGCAAGCTATAAAAGTCATTGAAAACTTTCTTGGCCAAGTCCTGTGCTTCTTTTGGGAAGCACCTATTCAAAAGAGGGAATGAATTATACACAGGCAGTGTTGGACAAGGACCTATGTAATTATTCAGGTCTTTTGTATTTGTTATATTATTTAAGTTAAAATCATATCTGCAAAGGCTGGATCCAGTGTCACGGTAAAAGGTTTGTAAGTCAGCTAAACTATCCATCTTCCTGTTTGGACATTCTTTCACACATATTTTGAGTGAACTTTGTAGTTCCTTGATATCCATAAAGAAAAGATATTTTTTGTCAAATGTGTTTATGCCAGCCAGTGGGAAGTTTATTAGTTTCTGATTACTTTTCACACCACATGTGTTACCAAATGAATCAAATCCATTGATGAGTCTTTGCGGATTCCCATATACAAAGGATATTGCAGCCACTATTATCTGATTGGAAGCAAAATATTATATTGTAGTGCAAAAATTTGTTAGTTAGTTTTTCAGTGTAATATTTGGACAGAAAAATAAAATATACATCTTTGGTGATTAAGGGAATAGGGTAAACATACCGGTTGGCCGGCCACTACCCCTTATCGACCACTTCGCACGTTATTTCAAATAATAGACAGTGTTAACGACCACTCCTTTCTCATTTCACGCCATTCGTTCCGGACAAACTTCACGGTTCATATTCCAACGGCATGAACTCGAAATTTGCAAACTGAGCCCTCAGTCGCTATTTCAAAATTTGGTGTACTGACGCGTATAAAATTTAGCGAAAAAAATAGCAGGTGGATGGAATTTCAAATGTAAATTTTTAAGTGTTACTGTTGGTTTATTGGTGATTGATTTGGTTTGTGTATACTTAGCATGTTTAATTTCAATATTCAAGTGCCCAAACTCATCAAAAATTTCATAATTTGTGATATTTTTGGTGGTCGGACAATACGTTAACAATTAATTTCAAAATCTACTTATCGACCGGGTGGTCGCACAACCGGTTTATTCACGTCATTTCTCTTTGCCTTTATTGCGGAAACCTTAAATTCACCAACATAGATTCCATTATATTTGTGAACAGCTAGAATTTTGTGAATTTACAACTAGATTCCGGCCGCTAGTATACCTCATATTTTCAAAGATATCAACGATCAAAAATACCGAACGTTTAGCGGCCGATAACTAGTAAAAACAAAACCTGTCTCCGGCCGTTTGAAATAAAGAGCGGCCGAAAATTGGTAAAAATTACACCTGATTCCGGCCTTACAAAAAAGAACGGCCGATAATTAGTAAAAAATAAACCTGTTTTCGACCTAGGACAATAAAAGCCGCCGATAAATGGTAAAAATTTAACTAAGTGCTGACTTTCTTGCCTGTTCTTCTCAGTTGAAGGCCAACTTACGAACGGTAGTAACTTCAGTAGCTTCGACCTTCATAAGCGCCCTACTAGGTCCTAAATTGAATAAATGGCTTTGACTTCCCGAAGGTTTGCTTATAGTAAAGAAGCACTGAAAACCACTCTTTCAGATATACGCGGCATCAGAGAAGCATGCTGGCACTACGGAGTTCCAAGCTCCACTATGACAGGCTTTCCGGTAGTGTTGCTCATCAAAGGAGAAAAGTTGGCCCAGACTCTTAAATTAGTTTAGGTGAAGAAAAGAAAAGAAAATCCTTGATTGGATAATTAAGTTGGCGAAAGCCGGAAGTCGCTTCATGAGTTTGAGAGTTGCAACCGAGAGTTTTTGGGTTATATTCGTTTTAAAAAACTTACATCGTAACGCATGGGAAGTTTCCTCGAGCCTATTGTTTGTATCGTCCACCGTCACGCAATCATCCAGGCATTGGAAGCGATTATGAAGTTCGAGCTGAAAGCTTTCAGGGTCTTACATACATGCATATGGTGGTCGGAGCGTAGACGACATCTCTTCACCTGGATGTTCAGGTTCAGTGTGCCTCTGACTAATCGGTGATCGCTGCCGGTGTTAACCCTGATCACAGATACATCACTGAAGATTTGCCGCTTTGTCGTCAAGATAAAGTCTATCTCATTTTTGGTGGATCCATCGGGGCTCTCCAGGTCTATTTCCTATGCGGCCGCTTTTTGAAGAAGGATTTCATCATAAATAGTCCATCCAACTCATCATAAATAGGGTCCTCTACCCAATTCCAAAATGCCCCACTCTCAGCTCATCTTCATTCCTAATGTATAGCTTCACGTTAAAGTCCCCCAGTGAATACCGTTTGGTGATTCTGAGTATCAAGTATGCGACTCTCGGTGAGACACTCTCTTTCCTCACTATATTCTTGATGAGGGGCTTGCGGACAATAAACCCAACACCACCCTGTGACAGGTGATCACCCTCCCGGTAGTAGAACAGGTTACCGAATTTAAGGATAATCGTGTCCTCCCCCTCTCTTCGGACTTCTGATAATCCCATTATATCCCAGCGCAACCTGTCCACATCTTCCTCCAGCTCAATGAGCTTCTCCTCGTTCCTCAGAGTCCGTGTATTGTATGTTACCAGGTCCAGTCGTCGGTGTTGGTAGCCGAATCTCTGCCGGAGACTCTTAGCACCCCTGCCCCGCCGTTACCGTGACCGCTACCATAGCCCGGGATATCGGGGCTGCCAGGACTGGAGGCCGTAGTTGTGTTTGCGTTGTCAAGTAGAGAGGTATTGCCTTAATCACCACGCTTGGCAGGCGGGTTGGTGATCGCAATAGTGATGGTGTATCACAGATGGACGCTGCTGCCCGTCCCCTGGTGTATTCCCTTAGTCGCCTTTTACAACACCCTCAGGATTGGAAGGGTTGGCCCTATTCTATGCCGAGAACCACACGGCAAATTATCTTAGTATCTATTTTAGTTGCTGTTAAAGTCTCGGTATACTTACGGGCATAGAATTCATATTTTTTTAATTTAATTTTTATATGATTGTGACTGTTAAGACATTTTTATTGATGCTAAAGCTAAAAGTAGTTATTAGTTTGAATCGAGATTTTAATCTGTTACTTAATTCATAGAAGGGAGTGAAAATATAACGCTTTTTGTGAATTTATTCATTTTTTACTTTCATACTATTATGAACCCTATGACCTATTGAATAAGAGTCGTTTTTCTACTGTTAATTAGGTGGCCGTTAACCAGTGCACTGGTGGACGAAAACTGAGTGAAATGGCCGATAGCCGGTATATTTGCTATTTTTACGAAGTTTTTTTTTTTTTTAATTATGTATCACTGATACGTCTATGAACGTTAGGTTTTATGAAACTAGACTATATTAGGATGAAATGAAAATTTTATGAAATATCTTGTAGTACAGCATCATGATAGAAATCAACTCTGAAGTCAACAAGTCGCTTAACTGGTCGATAGCCGGTATGTTTACCCTATGTAAAAAAACTTATTACTTTACCACAAGAACTATAGGTACAGTAGTACCCAACTGATAAGGCATGTTGTGAATCTTCATTCACACAGAAAAGAAATTATAGCTGAAGATTAACAAAGAATGCTTAAAACTTACAATCAACCTTAGATCACTAGTATAAGGTTCATAATACACTGCAGCTGTTAATTCCGTCTCACTCACAAGTCACACCCCTCTGCACACATGGCGGCAGCTGCCGACCAATAGCATTTCTCGCGTTTTGAAAATGTATCTTCTGCGCAGCGCATCATCAGTAAGCCATATTAGTTGGGTACTACTGTACTACCTGTGCGCGATAATCTGACACCTGGCGCGGTGACATTACAGTCGCGTGCTTGTATACTACACGTCATGAAGCTTGGCTCTCTTATTGTACTTGCAGCGAATTATTGCTATAAGAACAATACGGGCGCCACCAGGGAGAAGTGCAGGAGTGCACGGGAAGCAGACGAAGGAGTCGCATTCCACTCGGGTCTCAACTAATCGCGCAAGGGTAGTATATTAAAGCTAGTCTTCTACGTTTCACCAACACTCAGAACAGGAACACTACTAGCCAATGGAGATCTTACTTACCATCAATATCCAAAAAATTATATAAATAACGAGCCACAAGACATCAGTACAGCTTTTTCGAGGAGTTTCATTTTGTGGTGAAATTTCACTTTGAGCACAACCCATTGTGATCTCTGATAAAATAAATTATAAACTGCACTACATATATTGGAGAAACACGCCAATAAATAAAATGAATACAAATAACTTTAGTTCTCTTGGTAGTTTGTGATACAAATCAATCCAATCACAAAGTGTCACACGTTGAGTGAGACACAGTGCTGCCAACTCTTCTTCTAACCAAAAAGGAGCTGCCAGTCCCTTGAAAAAGCGCTAGATCGAGCTTAATACTGTTTAGACGATAAATAAATGACAAAAATATACCGCAGTTGCGAAAAACCACAGAAAAACCCTAAATTCAGCACCAAATTCAAACTGCAACTTAGTTAGCACCCAGTAAATTAAAGTGACTAGAATACCATACATTTTTATAATATTTCGCATGAGTTAGCACGACTGATATAAAAAAATAACAAAGTAAACCTACTTTTAAAAATACGTGTGGCACTCGGAGACTGCCGCGGTAAAGCTATTGCATTTGAGAATCTAAATTGAGAATTTAAACTATACGTGTGTGTGTGTATATATTATATATATTCTTTTGTTAAATAAACTAGCTGCCCGGCGCGACTTCGTTCGCGTGGTGCTACCCTACCCTGTGTTACTACCCTACCCTGTGGTGCTACCCTACCCTACCCTATCCTACCCTACATAAGAAAAAAAAATCAAAATTTCATAAGAATCGGTCAAGCCGTTTTTTACAAACACTGAGCCACACGCAAAGAGATTACTCCCGTACGGCCCGTACCCCAGTGACGTTATTTTTCTGCTAATACTTATATTTTTAAACTCGTGATATCTTTTGAATGGAATGTCCGAATTGAATAATTCAAAATGTTATATAAAGGTATTAAAGCAGTCTTGAATATGAAGTAATTTATTTTGATAAGGATTAATACCAAAATACAAATAAAGGGCCTTTTCTAGCGGCGCGCCGCTAGAAAATTTATTAAATAGAAAAACACTTATTGTGGCATAACTATAATAGTTAGACATATGGTATCGCGACACTTTTTGTAAATAATAATGTGTTCTACAAAGTCATAGTACATTATTTTATTCTATCATCAATAGTTTTCGCAGCGCACGCGATGTAATGAATATTTTAGGTAATTTTTTTACACCTTGGGTTACATTATTGGAGTTTTAGTAAGGATCCCTAATTTAAAAAAATATATAATATAGCCTATGTCAACCGGGGATAGTATAGCTTCCCAACAGTGAAAGATTTTTTCAAATCGGTTCAGTACTTTCGGAGCCTATTCAATGCAAACAGTATCACCGCTGTGCCGGTCGGAGTGTGGGGTGTTAGGTAATTTCGTTACGGAATTTCTGGATTCGGTCTCCACGCTCAAGGCCCGCGATAGAAGCTGAATACGGCCCGTACGGGCGGGAGTAATCTCTTTGCGTGTGGCTCAGTGTTTGTAAAAAACGGCTTGACCGATTCTTATTTTTATTATTTTATCATTTAATCAACAAAAACATTCATGTTTTTACGTTGTAACACGACAGCAAAAAAATATAATAGATTTTTAGTATTTTCTCGTTCTCTTTTGGTAGAATTCAGTAGCTTTTAACCACCACAAGCAGTAGATAAAGTAGATTCGTCAAATGAAATCTGGTCACACTGGTAGGTACCTGTAGCGTTATATTCTCTTTGCCTACCAATACCAAAGGGGAAAGGAATTATTTCCATGTAAGAAAAAAATCCTAAAAATAGTGTAGTTACTACAATGAATCTATGTGCATTAACTAAAAGAAAAACTTTAATTATTAATAACTTCATTAGAAGGTATATAAACAACAATGTGTCTAGCGTTACAAAGATTCATAGGGAAATGTACACCAGAATGTATCCCACAACAGTAGTTCTTCCTGATGGCTCGTCAATAAATATCAGATATCATGAGCCAAGGAAAATAATACAGGTATGGTTATGTATAATACCCCAATTGCTTTATTGAGTTACCTACTTCACCTAAATCTTTTATTTGTGTGACCCTTCCTGGCCGAATCACCATCAAAGATATAAAATACACTGTCGAAATTAGTCCTCAAATATGAAGATTTTTTAATCCCTAGTTCTATATTTTAAGGGTTCATGGCTCTTGCACTTCCATAACTGGCCCATTCTGGCATGGCTACCTCTATCTCCCAAGTCCTAGGGAAAGCGAACATCTCTGTTTCCCTTCAAAAGTAGTAGCTAATTTGCAGGGATGTTATGGAGCTCCGTGACCATGATCAAAACTATTGGTTATCCAAAATAAAAATGATCTGAAACCATAGCTGAATGATATAAAAGTTTCAAATAATTTCGGATAGGTGCAGATAATTACTGAGACACAGACAAGTTTTTGTTTGTAACCTATTTGTATTTATGTATGTATGTATTTAAATATTGGATATCCAAAATAATTTCATATCCGTAACTATCGGAAACTGGTACAATATTATTCATATATCCATAACCAGATACAAAATTTCATATCCATAATATCCCGGCTAATATGTATAAAAATGTACGTGTTTGTTTTGGTATCTATTACATGGACACATAACCTTATTAATTAAATAGTTGGTAGTTCCAATTACATTCCATTTGCTACACTCACAATATTGTGTACATTTTAAGTACCTATTCAAAATCTTTTATTCAAATAGACCTTCGCTCGCAGGCCCTTATGAAAACTCTGACTAATACCGGTTCGGAAGGTTGCATTTGCTGAGAAGAGCCGGCAATAAACTCAGCAATTACTCTTTTCAAAACAAGCTTAGATTCATTACATAATATTTACATTCTAATCGCACTGACAACAATTACGTGCCCTGGCAGGGGACAAAGTAGACTGAATCTATATTTCATTATTTAATAAATGGCAAACTTAAGCAGACCAGCCCCCACAAGCAGCACCTGTTTGCAAGTATGACGCGTGTGGCAGCCATCACCATCCTCGCCATATTGGAGGGAAGTGAGCGACCCGTTAGTAGTTTCCAACTACTAACACAGTAATTACTCATAAAAATAAATCTTTGACTACTTTAAGCAAGGTTGCAAGCACACCAGTAATAGTCTATGCTTGCATTGTTTGCAACAATGACAAACAACATCTACAAGAACAAAATATTTGACCTACTTATTAGTAGATCAGATATAGTTGTTATGTATATTTTCTTCATAAAATGTATGGGACTTGATCACTCAAATCTTATTATGAGGGATCCGCTCCAGTCCTATTCCTCCGTTTTCGGCCTCACTCAATATTAACTGTATATTTACCAAGTTAACTTTTGGCATGGAATTATGTAAGCAACTTCTTAATTTATTTTTTCAATAAATTCCGAGATTGCATAATATAAAGAACATAAGTATATTTTTAAATAAAAACCTAGCAATATATTTTATTCAATATTGTTCAGATGGAAGTGAATATATAGATATTTCATATGGGGTAAATTAAACGAAACTGAATGAATGAATATGGTTAATACAATCAATCTTAAAATTAAATAGCTCTGCAATCGCTTTAGTTGCTATGATATCAGCATGCATTCAATGAACGTGCTATATGTATTGCATACTCTCAACCAACACAAGCTGTCCTCTGCAGTTTGACCCTTGATCCTGGGATAAAAAGTAGCATAACACTCTGGGATTATGTAGCTTTCAATTAGTGAAAGAATTTTTCGAATCCAACTGGTAGTTCCAGATTAGCACTTTTAAATGAACTATCAAACTCTTCAGCTTTATTATATTAACCTAGCTTTCCGCCCGCGGTTTCACCCGCGCCCCCTTCTTTACCCCCTTACCTACCCTAACATCTTTGACCCTACCCTACCCTATAAAAAGTATCCTATGTCCGGCTCCTGGTTCTAAGCTACCTCCCCACCAATTTTCAACCAAATCGGTTCAGCCATTCTTGAGTTATAAATAGTGTAACTAACACGACTCCCTTTTATATCAGCGTTGCCAGTTTTTTTTTTCAGGCAAAGCGGGATTTTAGAGCAAAAAAAGCGGGATTCTATCGCCGAAAGCGGGACATAGGTACTAAAAGGGTTCCGTAGAACTTGTAGGTACGTATATATGTACGTAATAGTTAGAATATAGATTAGAAGATTTTTTCCCGTTTTTCGATTATGTCGTCAAATATTCGTAAAAAATGCGATGAGATTGATTTTTGTATGTCACAGTAACATTTAACGCACTTTAGCGCTTTTTTTTCCGTCGAGTAATCCTCGACCTGCGGGACTGAGCCTGTCCCGCGCGGGACATTTAATTTTGGGCAAAAAATCGGGACGACCCACCAAAATCGGGACGTCTGGCAACGCTGATATAGGTAGATATAGTGTAGGTAGTAATCGGTCTGCCGTGTAGCTGGGGCTTAGAATAACAGCCACGGTGTTCCCCTGCCTGTCGTAAACGGCGACTAAACGGGGTCTTTGGGGTCGTGGGCAATCAGGGCGGGGGCTCTGTGCGCCCAGAAGCGACCCCAAGGAGGACGATGAGTCGATGTGGTCACGACTCATCGTGCGATAGCCCAGCGAGAGTGCTGGGGGGAGGTATCACACTTCCCCCGGGACGAGCTATCTTAGCGCCGCGCGTGGAGGAGCGAGCAGGTACGCGTTCAACACGAGAGCCCTCCCCCCTCTACAGCGCAGATGGCGACCACCGTGGGGTTTTAGCCGGTACAAGTCCGGCATAACCTGGCCGCTACCCCCGGGGCGGACGGGTATCCTATGAGGATTTCCCCACGAACTAAAAAAAAAGTGTGTACCTATAGATCTATTACAATTATATTAGTAATATAGATAGATAGCGCAACAAATCTATGAAATGCATTTTGTTTTGACACTTATAAAGCGAAGTAGTCCTTATAGCTTTACAATAAGGTGCATCTATATCTTATACAACATGTACCTAACAGATGTGCATGCTAACTCGTTGAACGGATTGTTCAGAATCGCCTACTGAATCGATTTATGTAACTTTAAATATCTATATAAACATGTACAGTCAACGACGTATCAACCTAGACTGATTGGACTTTGGACTAGTAGAAGTTGAACTGTGCGAATCGTGCGAGAGAGCGCGATATGTTTTTGTTATTTCGACCCACTCACGCGCATTGAAGCGCCCGCGCCGTCATCCACACCTCTACCTATACGTATTATGAATAGTGAATTCTAAAAACAGGTTGTGCTCGTCGCGTAGTCATTTGTGTTACAAGCTCACGAGTTACTTTTCAATTTGCGCTGCGCGTTGCGCCCATAAACCATATACCTATATACTAATATAGGTAAATATAAAGCGGAAGAGTTTTTTGATTGTTTAAACGCGATAATCACTGGCTGGACTAATAGTCGGACTCGAAAAAATATTTTATATAAGATAGCCAGATTTATGAAGAATAGTAAAAGCTACTTCTACATATTTTATTTTAAAAAAATGGGATCCTACGAAAACTTCAATAATCCAAGGTGTAAAAAAATACCTATAATATTCCTTAAATCGCAAAACGCTATTCGCGCTGCGAAAACTATTGATGATAGAACAAAATAATATACAAGAGAATTGTAGGTCATCAAAATGTCAACAGAAAAGTCCGCGGTGGCATATACCTATCTCCTAAGGTTGACATACAGTAACCAGTATTATGTTTCAAAGATGAATAAAAAAAACATATTTTTTAGGCTATGCGATTGTGACCAATATAGTTAAATATGTTCGTTATCTATGCATTTAATGTAGGCTAGCTGTTCCCCGCACACGTTCCCGGGTTTGTTTAAACGGGATAATCTCTGGAAGAATTTTTCACCAAATTTTCTTTCACCAATAGTAAGCTAAATTATCCCCGAGTATAGGTTTAATACTAAAACAACTTCAAGTATAAATAAACAACCTCTTATATGGAAAATAAAACTTTATTAGATACTAAAATCACAATTATTTCTTTCTTTCTAGTCATTCTTTGCATGGATCATCAATGTGTCTCCGAACTTACTTGAAAACAATCAAAATCAGTCTTAAAAGTCTATAATGAATGAGTAATATAAAATAACTATCAAAATCTAAACAAAGCTACCAATTGACTTAAAAACCAATAACAGTTAAAAATCTGAATCAACAGTGCACATAATAAGTAAGAGTTTTACAAAATTTACTATAATAAATACACAATAAATATAAAAAATAAATAACATGAGCAATATAAATTAACACTTAAAGGAACATCAAATATTATATATTTATGTAAATAGATCATCATAATCATGACTTAGAAATTAACATACAGTGAACTGAATCAGTCTTAAAAAAATGGAAACAATTAACATTTATAATAACCTAGTTATAATAACAGTAATGGTGACTAACAAAACATAAAACTATGAGTTACTAACAATAAAAATAGATAATCACATAGATTTAAATATTTGCATTAAAATATAATCATCATAAACAATGCAAAAGAGATGCAATCTAAAATTATTTTAACTCTTTTATAAGGGGTTTTTATGTTAAAAGATCTAATTAGTTTACTATAGCCTTCGAAGTAACCTTACCTGTATCAGAAGTGCGCAAGGTGATAAATGGCTTAGTTGTTTCAAAACACAACTTACTATACACAAATTATTATGGAAAATACCTACGCGCACGAATTATTACACGCGAACGAACTATTTTTTTAGCCGGAATCCATGTTTTCAAGCCTGCGACATTTAATCTGCGCCGGATTGTTTGGGTTGATACCTGAAACAACAGTAAAAACATTATTTCCTTTAAAAACAAAGCTATGGTAATACTAACTTTAATAATAACTTTAATGTTTTTAATACTCCCACGATAGAGATACCGTGAATAGTGGTGATAGTAAATAGTCGATTAGCGATTTACTTTCCATAATTATGTGACACCTAAATAACATTAAAATGCCTTCATTGGCTTACGACTAATAAAACTTTTGTTTTTAGTAGCTTTGACCAAGCTTTTCTGAATGATTCCTTATATAGAATGGTAAATTATATGGAAGTATAGACAATTACCAGTATAACAATGAACAAAAGCAACGCTGCTGTTAACAAACGGGCAATTAAATTTCGGCACCTCAAGGTTTTGTCGGCTTTTGCTTTTAGTTGAACAATTACAAGGACCGAAAAATAAATAAGATCAATAATAAAATATTTATTGATGTAGTATTTTTCACGTATAGATAAACAGGCTTTATAAAGAGTGCATTATGGTTTATGTAGAATTTTAAGGTAAAATGACAAGAAATTTTGTTTGTTAAATACTTGTTGTTGATTATACTGATTAATGCATTAAAATCACACGAGAAACATGACGAGCAATATAAAAAAGCCACTAACTTATCATGAAAAATTTCTGAAATCACGCAAGATAGCTTCTTAAAGTGAAAAGCAACAATCAAATATATTTAATGTAGTATTTAAAAAAAAACACCAAATTGAGGCAAAAAAAAAAGTAATTTTATTCGTAGAAGTGGGAAAAAATAAACTTGGACAAAAATACAATTTACTATTTAAGTGGGTTTACAAAATTTATTCATTTTTTTAATCATTCTATAATAATTATTATATAATTTTATTTTATTATTATTTTGTCGTAAACCCACTGTTTTTGTCCAAATATTATTCACATGATAATATTTAAATTTAAATATTTTATTAGTGGCTTTTTATTAATGCTAGTCAGTGTAGTTAAGATTTCTATATTCGTTTTTTTTTCATTATAAATTCATGTCTTACTATTTTTCGCCTATAATATATAGATATATGTTTTATGCTCTTATAAAATACGTATAATGTCGTTAGTAACTGAAAAAATGATAAAAACATAATTCAAATTAAGGAGCTGCAGGCTGTATCCTACCTAATTATAAAAAAAAACAACTTACGCGATATTGTGTGGCAGTAACTTGCGTGCATAAAAATGGCTGATTGCTATGCGCCGCTATAATAGCAGCATCTTGCTCAGCGGCGGTGGCGCGCTGGTAGAGCTGCCGGTGGTGAGCCGATAGGTCGCCCCCAGTCACCTCATGGCGTCGCAACCAAAAATTAATTGTTGTCCTCTAAAATAATGTCATTTAATTTAAAAATAATATCACATAGGTATTATCATTATATGAGATTCCTAAAGGTTGTTGAACAAAACAAAGGTATTTAAGTAGCTTCGAGAAATTGTTAACTAAAAATAAATACCTAAATGTCTGAGCTTAGATGATTAATTAATATATTACTTAGGTCACTTCACTTCGCGGAAAGAGTGTGAATAGGCTATGGCTGAAGCCAACTACACTATCTAACTAACCGTCACTTACCATCAGATAATCATGTTCAGTTTGTATTAAAAGAGACGTAATTTTATAGAGAGGAAGGGACACATTTCTATATTATGCAGTTTATTTACAATAGTAGGTATTAAAAAGTAACACTCACCGTAATCCCCGTCCTTCTTTCAATCTCTTTAATGGAATATCCACCATCCCTCAACACCACGACACCACTATCAGCTCCCGCTGTTGTGGAGTTTATTGGGGCGCCATAAATATTTTAGCTTTCAGTTTTTATATAATAAAATAATGAAACAATATGTGAACGCGACCGCGACTTCTATTCTAACGATTATTGGTTCGACGCCCGTCTGAATACTTTACTCTAGCGCGACTGACTGATACAGAAAACTTGTAAAAGTAAAAACAAAAAACAATAGTCAAACAATGCCAAAAAAGTGCGTCTGTGTGTGTAAGCGCAAAGCACAAAACGTTTACTGCGCTGTAATTGGCCGTTGCCACGATGCATAGTCCTTTTCTAACAATTTTGTGTGTTGTATGTAGCGTAGTTATGGGTATATAGGGTGTCGAGCTTGACGTGGAGTCGTGTGTACATAAATCGATTCAGAAAACGATTCTGAACAAACCGTTTAACTGTTTAGCATCTTAATCTGTTACACTTTGTATATGTATATGTCACCGTATTTTTGTGAATACCGTTAGTTTATAATCTACCTAGCGAGATTATAAACTCCTCGATAAATAATTGTGAACTGTCCTGTACCATACTGCTTACAATATATTATAACGTATTCATTTTCGATAGTTTATCTAGGTAACGTTGTCGTCAAACCGTCATCATATTGTGAACCGTCCCTGATTGGTCAGTCTTGGCGGTAGTTCGTTCTGTATTCATAGAGTTAAAAAACAAACTTAAAAGAAATTCACATTTAATTGTTTGAGATCAAAATTAAATATGTCAATCAATATTTTCTTTATAGTAAACAATAAAAACAATCAACTACCTACGTTACGTATCGCCAAAGATGGTGGCGTGGGACACATGACGTTTAAGGTTCACATTATCAACAGTTTGACAGGTACAGTATGAGGCACGAGTGTTGAGCACAGATAGGCAGTAGTAGGGGCAAGCTCGCGCATGTACACTTTTGGCCAAATCCCAGTAGCCAAATGACACGCGAGAATCCAAAAGACGACGAGCATCGACTGACGAACCAATTATGTGCAGCAATCGGCGCTCCCCCTTCTTCATTTAAATTAACTACAGCGCAGGTGTCAATCTGTGCTCACGACTCGTGCGTGCCTCTTACTATATTTTCAACCAAACTCTATAAAACGTCTCATTGTGTAGTGATAAGTTTGGATATAATTATAATTTTTAATAGAAAATAATCTATATGTATATTATGTATATAAAATAAAGTCGTGTTAGTTACTCCATTTCAAGAACGGCTAGACCGCTTTTTTAAGATTTTTGATTTGTTGTATTTGTCTCCACTCCGAATAACAGAAAATAGGGTAGGGTAGGACACTACGCGCCACGCGAACGAAGCCGCGCCCGTGACAGGTAGTTATTATATATAAATAACCATAGATCTAACAGATAGACCTTATCATGACGCAATATGGTTAATTTTGCTTTAACATTCGTTTCGTTAAAAGGTATTTTTTTTATGTCAAAAGGTTATTATTTCTGTCTCCGGGGTGGTAATAGCAAGCGTCCGTTAAATAAAAAAAGTAGTTATAAAAGTAAAAATTTGGTATTTGGTGATTTACAACAAATTAGGGACATATTTAGCTTGTTTACCTACTCATAATTCTGATGGTGATCCTGCTTTCTGCTGATCGACCTACTAAAGCGATGTTGATTTGCAGTTGCCACTAGATATGTCACAAATATCAGAAGAGGAGAGGAAATCCAGATTGGAGAAAAGAAAACCAAAAAAGAAAGTCAAAATTACTGATGATATCGAGGATGACTTCAATGCAAACAAGTATTTGAAGTATATGAAAAAGTAATGCTGTGATGCAGTGAAGTACCTATTTAGTTCTGATGTTTGGTTAAAATTAGTTGATTGATAATATTAAAATACTACACACTAATACGATACGATGTATATTATTATATATTACTCTGTGGTAATACTGTGGTAATACTAAGGAATTTTTATACTACGTGACGTAGTATACAATATCCTTGGGTAATACGTGGCTAATACCAAGAATCTATTAGACGGATTTTGCGCTTCGAACTGTAAAATTGAGGATGAAAAATTTCACCTTCAATTACGTTACGTATGTATTTCTTTCTCTCTCTTTACAGTGACAACACTGTTAGTTTATTCGGGACAAACTTGGGACATATACATATTATACGGACGGGAAAATTCCAACTATTACGCCGCAGGTCGTGGATTCGATTCCGACCCAGGACATGCATTTGTGGGCAACATGTATGTAGTATTATGTTGTATATCAGTTATCTCATATCTGGTCTCCATATCACAAGCCCTACTTAGTTTGGGATCAATCAGATAGCTGTGTGTGAAGAATGTGTCATATTTCCATATGTTAGGGTACTTGGAATACTTTCCTATTTGAGATGGTCCCGCTAGGACCAATCCGTTCTGGCAGAAAAGCTCAATAAATGTCTGTAGTTTCATTAAATTATAGACGTATGCAGCCTAGCCCAGGTGTATTCAGCCCATTAGCAGTTTGCGGACCATGACGCACGAAAGTTTGGATGATGGTCCACACCACAATCACGCCCAATTTAATCCCGGGAAAACCATAAATCACTAGGGAACGAATGGGGATTGGAGTCAGCTACTACTAAAACTGCAATGAACTTCACTAGAGTTCTATTAGCATTAAGAATTCAATCGGGTCACGGACTCACGGGACGTGTCAATGGATGGCTTTCTTGACTCGTTTGATATTCACGCGTTTAATCAATTTAATATTAATGAAGTTCACTGCGATAGCCTCGCAGGTTTCAAGGTGATTAAGAAAAAAGCTCTCAATTGATATAATAGTACATTATGATACATGTGTGCTAATTTGGTTATTACACTCGAGGCGGCATTAAGCGTACTCGTTGACTCATTTGAATAGGACTAGTTCCATAGTAGTTCGTTCATTTAATTGAATTCTAAAGTGAATATTATTCGTTCATCTCAAGATGCCTCAAGGCAAAGATACCCAAAGGTTGAACGAATAAATATAGAAAAGTTAAGTTAAAATAATTTATAAAAATAATAATATTACTTAATGTCCCGCTTGTCCATTCTAATTGTAGACAAAATTCTTTTATGTGGAGAGCAAGCAACAACTTCAACACCATTGCTAGACATCACGATTTAGATCTTTTCTGCACAAGCGTTACATCGGCGAGGCGAATACTAAGCAATGACTTTTTCAATTAATGCATTACTTGTGAACTGTTTTAGAATTATTTGGCGGGTATGTATCTGAATTATTATGTTATTTTCATTTCCATGCTATGTAAAGAGTGTGTTGTTTAACTCATCACAGATTTAGTTTTTATACTAGTACCTATAAGTGAAGACCTGTTATTGGCTTCCTGATGAATATTAATGTTTTAAGTTTTGTATTTTAAATAGCTGTTGGTCTTCCCATAATAAATAAATAAATAATCAAAAACTATGACATAATTTGTTCAACGTTAGGTAACTAAGTTCATAAATGTAATAAAATTCATTTGAGTAGTTTTGTTTTGGTGTTTAATCGTTAGCATATAGATTTTAATGGGTATAAAAATAAGACCTTTTTCCATTAGTTGAACGCCGTTCATCTATTGGATCAAGTGAACAAAATTTTATCCATTACTTGAACAGTAAATTTCTCTAAAAATCGGTAAATAATCTTCTATCTATACATATAAAATGCTTTGTCCTGAATGACTGAGAATCAACGCACAGC
The DNA here is from genome assembly GCA_947623365.1 of Achlya flavicornis. NCBI lineage: Eukaryota > Metazoa > Arthropoda > Insecta > Lepidoptera > Drepanidae > Achlya > Achlya flavicornis. Next base: position 7,095,619 of record OX392474.1, read on the forward strand.
CTAAACCGCTGATCGCAGAGACCTGATACTTGGAGGGTGTATTCTTTGTATGACGTAGGCATCCGATAAGAAAGGATTTTCCGAAATTCTACCCCTAAGGGGGTGAAAAACGGGGGCAAAGTTTGTATGGGACAAAGTGATTCCTTCCGATCTACTTCAAATTTTGCATAAACATTCTTTAACAGAATTGATGGAAGACATGTTTCGTATTTTATTCAAAATCATCGCCTAACGTGGTGAAAAAGGGGTAGAAAGTTATTTTGGGGGTGATTTGCATCGAAGTTGATATCAATACTCCTTAGTACTTTTGATTTATTAACATTTTTATTTTGACACATGTTTGAAATCTCAATCCGATTTTCACAGATTACAGAATAAGGCAGATGGAGCGAACGGAACAGGAGTGAGGCCAAAAAAGTAAATACAAATTGAAAAACACATACCTGGTATTCTTTATTGAATTTGTATTTGCTTTGTTTAAAAAACTTTATTTAACGGAAAACACTTTCTTTTAAATAAATTAGCACACAGCAGATTTTAAACATAGCAAATACAAATTCTCCCGTGTTTCGCGCGCTCTATCTGCCTTTTATTCTGGAAACTGAAATGCTCTTTAAAATTGGAATGTCAAATATAAAAGAATATTTAAATCGGATTAGAATTCGAAATTGTTTGGAAGTTCATTTTATCGGACTTTTTGGCGGGAACTTGCAGAGTGACGTTGCGTTTTCATTTTTATAGTTTAGGAGGTAAGGTTTTAAAGGTAGTCTGTGGTGAAAGCAATATTTTGAGTCTTATAACATGGAGGTAAGATGAGTGGGTCACTGTCAAAAGCATAGAACATTTATACTCTCACGAGGTCAAAAGTAACATTCTGGCAACGCAGATAGGTATGTTCTTTTGTATGTTTATTTTTTCTTCAATGGAGTTACACGGCTTGTGTATTTTGCCAATTTCCAGTTATATTATAAGTTCTAGTCACAATAAATCACTTTCACCATATCCTTAAGTCGTCTGCTGTTGTCTGTGACTTTCACAAATAGTAGTACTCAGCAATGATACTATAAATATAACTATAAATATACGGGGTGGATACGACATTAAGGTTAAGCTACGAGGCGGGCAATCTGTTTTTTTCCGTTTTTGTTTACCTTCCTAGAACAATATGGATAGATATTTCAGTGATTCGCGACCATGGTAGTTCAGGTAGAATATTGTAGAGTTGATACCTTTTGTTTAAGATTTATAATTTTTGTGCATTTCCCAAAATATTAAGTTTTACAGTTTTTAAAGAAACCGTGAGAAATGTTCAAATATGGCTCATATTTTATAAAAAACATTCATAACACAATTTGCCAAATGAACTTCTACTGTCGCTAATCACTGAAACATTATCCATTTTTGTTCTGCGAAGGTAAAAATAATATTCAAATTTCCCGCTTCGTAACTTATATTTACCCTTAAATGAAACCAGGTAAAGTATCTGCTCAACTTTAAAATCGCAAAAAATAATACGGTACTTTTTTTGCGATTTCGAAGTTGGTGCCTTAGTAAAAGTTGATCGTATACATGAGTAAATGAGTACTTTACGTGTCGTATCCACCTCGTATATAGAATATATAAATATATTGTTATATTTATAATACATAGCGATGGGCGATTGTTCCAAAAAAGTAATCGAAAGAATCGACAATGAGGAGGCACACTGACAATTTATCCCGCTAGGTGTCGTACAGTCGCTGATGCAGTCTATCTGTCAATTCTTTACGTATGCGTTATAAAATAAGATATTAAATAATTAAAATACCTTTATTTTGTGCATTTCAATGCAATAAAAAAGGTTTACACAGATTGAAAAGAAGAAAGATGTGGATCAAAGACTTACAAAAAAAAATTGGAAACCAAGCTCATATAGGCAAGATTATGCAGTGATCACTTCAAACCTAACGATTTTTATAAGGAAAGCCTATATACTGGTTGATTTAATTAATTGAAACTCATGAAAATCCCTATAATATATCAAGTGTGTAATAATTCAATGATATCAAGTCAATATCAATGACAGTTACCAGTGAGGGTGGCGCCATCTGAGATTAGCTTTGCCTGTCCTTCCCCATTGTAATGTAAAACTGTACATTCGATTGTCGATTCATTCGTTCTAACTGCTGTACATACTCAAAGACTATTGGCCACTGGATGGCCACTCACTGGCAACACTGACCTACGTACAAGCAGTGCTGCCAACTTAGCGCTTTCTAATTTCGGCGCCAGATCTAGCGCTTTTTCCACAATCCAAAATTGTGTTAAAAACTGACGCAGTCCGACTATCTGGTATATTTGGAGCAAATTAAATTGTATCACAGGCTAATGAAGAAGTTCCAATGATCAGATGATGATGAAATTACAAATACAGTAACTCATTTTTTTTTTAAAAAACCTCATATGAAGTATTTTAAAAAAAAAATGATTACTTTGTTAATTTTTTTATCTCAGTCAGCACGACTGACATCAAATCATGCGAAATATTATAAAAAAATGCATGGTAGTCACTTCTATTTATTAGGTGCTAAGTTACAGTTAATTTGGTGCTGAATTGAGGGTTTTTCCCACCTGCGGTCTATTTTTGTCATTTCTTCTTCTTCTTATTTTTAATTTTGGCAACCAAGCCCAAATTAGGGCTCATTTCTGCCAGTGTCGAGTTATATTATAGTTTCCAGTCGCAATAAATCACTTCACATTATAGTCCTCAGTCAGTCACCGTCCATAAAAGTCATGTTTTACTACAATGGTGGGCATTGTACTAAAACTCTTCACGGACATTTTGAGACAACTTGAAAAGTCACGATACACATAATTCATGTCATTTCACTTCACTGGTGCACATGGATGATCTTTATTGGGTAAAATACCACCAAAAATACACAATAAAACTCAAAATACACAAATTTATGAAAATAAAAATGCTATGTCACTCTGCAAGTTCCCGCCAAAAAGTCCCTTTTTGTCATTTCTTCTTCTTCTTATTTTTAATTTTGGCAACCAAGCCCAAATTAGGGCTCATTTCTGCCAGTGTCGAGTTATATTATAGTTTCCAGTCACAAGAAATCACTTCACATTAAAGTCCTCAGTCAGTCACCGCCCATAAAAGTCATGTTTTACTACAATGGTAGTCATTGTACTAAAACTCTTCACGGACATTTTGAGACAACTTGAAAAGTCACGATACACATGGATGATCTTTATTGGGTAAAATACCACCAAAAATACACACATTTATGAAAATAAAAATGCTACGTCACTCTGCAAGTTCCCGCCAAAAAGTCTTTTTGTCATTTATTTATCGTCTAAACAGTATTTAGCTCGATCTAGCGCTTTTTCAAGGGACTGGGCAGCTCCACAGCTCCTTTTTGGTTAGAAAAGTTGGCAGCACTGCGTACAAGACCAAAGAGAATATAACCACTACGTTAATACAAGACTACAAGTACAAATCGTAGAGTGAAGATACAAATACAATATTTTGCAAGCGAAAACAGTGAAATTTATAGTAAATATTATACATTACTATACCAAATTAGTAGTTTTGTTTTGGAGAAATAAAATACTAAATTTGTATATAACTTATCTATTTATATTCTATTCTAGACATTCTTTACGATGGTCAGTGTTTTGTAGAGGTTATCCGATCATCTTACGTAAGACGGAAAAATGGGTAATAAAGTATCAGCGGAGGCTGGAATCAACACAGGAAACCTAAATCCTCCTAGTGAGTGTCCTATGCATAGAGGAGATAAACCGAATGAACCGAAACGACCTACAGAGTCCCCTGCGCAGCAAGGCGATGTTAAAAAACAACCTTCAGAGTGTCCAGTTCAACATGGAAATGATATCAACCCCTATAATATGGTAATGTTTTTAAAATTATATTCTTGCTTGTCATAATCAGGGTCTTCATCATTTGAGTGACATGTCCTGGCAGGACCACACCGTCATGGTTTGAATTCATTTTTTTTTTAAAGAATTGCATAGATTATAGCTACCTATGTCACATTTTTGGCATTAAGTCGTTATATTGTCAGATCTTGTTGCCAAATTATAAAGGATTATGGCGAGATTTGTACAAAAAAATAAAGATTTTTAGAGACGTTACAATGAAGTTATAATTGATCCTTGGTGCCTAAGGAATAACTTGAGCCATTTAAAATATTTTTAGAACCCCGGGATAAAAATGCGAATTTCCATGGCATGCCGGCGAATCACGACCAAAACCGTTATGTTGTTGTTCTGTTTTGCGGGGTTTATAAAATATTCCATGTATATCTCTAAAATGTTTAATTTTTGTGTACAAATCAATGTATGGATCTCGCCATGATCTTTATGGCTCATGTCATGTGAAGTAGGTACTCCAAAAGCCATGAAGTTTATTGCTGCATGCAAAGAAGTCAGATAAATAGTGATTACTGTATCATATCTATCATTTCTTCTGGGTAAGCATGTTTCATCTTAGGCCTCATCATCGCCCCTTATGGGCGGGTCAGTGGCCAAACGCAAGGCCATTTAATAAAAAAAAAAATATAACTGTTTGCAACACCAAGGATCTCAAATGTGTGTTGCTGGCACAAAGGGTTTAAAGCATTCAATCATATCATAACCTGGTAGCCTCTTCTTAACATAACCAGCGGGTCTACTGCAATAGTAAATGGTTATGGAAATCCCATTAACAGGATCTCAAGGGGATCATCGGATCATTATTTTTATTTTATTTATTTTTAAATTGATTCGTAAAAAAGGAGACCAATTTCAATGAATTTCATTTCCATTGACTTAGCGGTAGCCCCACCACTGCGCTCCTTAACCCAATTTCCATTTGGGTCTACTCAATCGTAAGATTTTAATAGGGAGTTGTATGACAGTGACCATTATTGGTTGGTTACATACAAAATTGCTATAAACTGTAATGAAGCAATAATACAGACTGGAATCCAATTTTGGAAGTATTCTCATCAGCACACTTATTTTTAGAACACCACTTAGTTATGTTATTTTAGTTTAGCCTGAATTTTGATTGGGATACCCATTATGCCATAAAATATCTCACAAGTTTTAATGATTTAGTTTTAGGCTAAAAATATGCAAATGTGTAATAAATTAAATCTAATCTTGTTATTCTGTATTATATTTCTCAGTCGAAATTATGCATATTCTATAGCTTTAAATATACAGTGGTATAAAAAAAAAAAAAACACATTCTTAGCAAGGCCAGGCAGGACAAGTATTTCTGTTAGGGACACCCTTACATCTTATTTACCACACATAATATAAAATCTGATATTTGGCATCTGACTGTGCCTTACTATTTTCTTTGTTTAGGGCTATGAAAATGTATGGTAGAAGTCTTCTTGATTAAGCAAAATTGTTACCTATAAATTTTTCATTAGCTTTAACATATTATAGATGCCTCCAGCAAATCAGCAACCCTCACCGGACCAACCTTTTACTCTACCTACAAAACGGCAGGTTTCTTCCATACCCAGAGCTATGCCTGACGGTTCCACTGAGTTCTGGGTGTACCCGAGTCAACAAATGTTCTGGAATGCCATGCTCCGCAAGGGATGGCGTTGGAAGGATGAAGACATCAAGGAAAAAGATATGGATGATATCATACACATACATAATGCTAACAATGAACAGGTAAAACAACACATGTTCTGCTTATTTAGTTATTAATTACATTATTTAGGCCCAATTTACCACATGATATGTAAATATGGCTGTGATATAATTTTTATATAGAATCTGTCAAATTGTCATATTTATTCTATTGGTTTTGGTTTAGTAATATTAATGTTCACTCAATGCTCTTGTATTTATTTACATTGCATTTATTCCAGGCTTGGTTAGAAGTACTTAAATGGGAAGCATTGCATGCTAAGGAATGTGGTCATCCTCGTCTCAAGAGTTTTGGTGGCAAGGCTACACAATACAGTCCACGGGCCATGATGCGCTCCTGGTTGGGGTATGTTTAAATCAACAGCTTTTAGTGAAACCATGTGACAATATTTGCACAAGGATTCTTAAATATAGTTTATATATATATTTTCAGGTATGAATTGCCGTTTGATCGTCATGACTGGATTGTAGACAGATGTGGAAAGGATGTTCGCTATATTATTGACTACTATGATGGTGGTGATGTTGATAACAAATATGAATTTGCTTTGCTGGATGTAAGACCAGCTTTGGATTCCTTTGATAATATATGGGATAGAATGAAAGTTGTATACATGAGATATCGTTATGATGTTATTGGAAAAAAAGATAACACCACCTTGACAAATTAAGCATTTTTCATCACAAAAAATGTTTATTTTTGGCTTTGATAGTCAACTGTATAATTATTTATGCCTAAAATAAGTATTGAATATTGTGTGGGGTTCTTCTGTCGACAAGAGTTGTCACTGTGGAAACTCTTTGTGATTTGATTATATTCTTGTAAAATTATTTTAATTTACTGTTCTGATTTTTCATTTGAATTGTTTAAAAAATATTTATACTTTTTCCCACCAATAATTCAGAAGAGAAACTAAATCATTGGATACTATGTTTATTTGTCTTTCTAAATACTTTAAGTTAGTAAGTATTTAGGGTAAAATCAGATAGTCCAATATTAGATGGTTCAATTAAATATATAAAAAATGTTCCTTACTGTCAGTGATATCATGATCTGTATTTATACTAGAGCAGAGTGAACTACTCTGGTGATACTGCGTGTGACTCGTCCTGCCTGGGCCACAACTTTACCTACTAATTTGAATGCCTAATCTGACGCTCCGTGGGTAAAAAGTTAGGTTCTTTCTTATGTGGGCCTCAAAATTTGTTTGATTATGTCTGGTCTATAATGTATCTCACAGAATTTGTCCAAATACAATATTTTTTCGATACCTGGTTCAAAAGGTATAAAGGGTTTTAGGTGATCCTTGCCGCGAAGAATTACACTGATACTGCATCCGGAGTAGGTACTTACCAAAAAACCTGCCGGGCTATTGCGTATCTTTGGTGGTAATCGTAACGAACACCATTAATTATTTCATCCAATGACGCGCACGCGGTATAACGCGATGATGACCATTCGTGGGCCCTGATTGGATGAAATTCATTAATGGTGTTCGTTACGATTACCACCAAAGTTACGCGGTAGAGCCCCAACAGTGAGTTTAATGTTATTGTCATGCTGAAGGTTTTATTTTATTTATTTAGTATCAAAAATATTTACACAAGTTGTCTACTTTAACTTATTAGCTACTTATTTTATTACAATCAATAGTGTTTTCTGCATTTTAAAGGTAGAATAACATTGGTGTCCGTACTATATGACACACCAGTAATTATTAGGCATTACTACCATTGTCAACGATAGTGTTTCCAGCGACTGGATTCTAGGTGTTATAATAGTGTTCAAATGCCACTAGGTACCTACTGCTTTGAATAATATTAATGTTACTAGACTTAGAAAATACATAAGTAATGAATCAATTATTGTTTTATTTTGAAGTGTTTCCTTTACCTGGGGCCCAAGTTTGATATTACAATGAGGATCATTCACGTGTATGGCTAATGGTTTCTGAGTAAAATGGATGTGACATACCTATATACACTATCAGACAAGACGAATTTAGAAGGGTTTTGTTTTTACCATTTGGTAACGGAACCCAAAAAGTGTCTCTATGAAAAAAACATCGATCAGTTGCTGCGTGGAAGAATGACATACCAACAAATAAACTTCGCATATTATAAAAATGCGAATGTGGAAACAAACTCACATACCTACAACAGTTTGATACGCTTTCACGCCTTAACCGCTGAACCGATCGCGATGAAATTTTGCATGCAGATAGCATATGGAAAGAAGAGAAAGATATGGGCTCCTCTTTTTCTGGAAACGCGAGTGAAACCGCGGGGGTTCTCTAGTTTACAATATCAGTAAAATTAGCAGTTCACTACGTCTTCATGATGACTGTGATGATAATGATGAATCCGGAAAAAAGTATCCCCATGTCCTTCTCCACTAATTGAACCATCTCCCTGCGAAATTTCATTTAAATCCGTCCAGTGGTTAAGCCGTGAAAAGGTTACAAACAGACTGAAAAATATCCAGAGTTGCGAGGTTCTTGCATCGTGACGTCATTGTACAAGCTTGGGAGGGCGTGTTTTAATTAAGCCGTTTTTAAAATTTTAATAACTTTGTTACTATTTGTTGATGGATTTTAATAATTTAAAAAACATTATGCTCAGAAATGTTATGTGCTTCCTCTGTAGTAATCAAAAAGCAAACTTTTGGTTATGTGAATTATCCTCATTGTGTTCCAATGAACAATAAAATGGGGTAAAAAATTTAAATTTTGGAGTATGGAGTTGTACCTAATGGGGCAGTGTCAGAATATCTTGATTTAAAATAGCAGACTGCCCCCTGGTGTAGCACTTCCTAACGGTGCCATCATCGCGATTTTAATTCCGAGTCGGTCGCTATCTAGTAGTGCCTATCTACACGAATATTTTAAGCCAGTTGGTTGTAGTAGTAAGACCCCTACCTACCACCCACGCTGCAGGTCGTGGGTTTGATGTACACCCGGAACATTCATTTGTGTGCATGAACATGCCTGTATGTCTCTGGGCGTAATTATAGTAACTAGTAGGAATAATAATAAATCAGTTGTCCTGGTTCCTAAAGCACATTAAAGTTGTGCTTAGTTTGGGATCAGATAGCCGTGTATGAAAATGTCCCAGGGGCCAGGATATTACTATTATGTAGGAGCATTGATTTATATATTACTAGCGTATGTTCCTGTAGATTACGTTACACTCCTGTGTAACGTAATCTACAGTCGCTAGCGTTGAGACCTTTTGAACCCAGATATATTAACAGTGTTTTTTTTTTTTAAATTAAATGTTTTGATTGTTGTGACTTGAAAACTGTGAAACCCGGACAAAAAATGAACCCCGCACGGACGTTCTCCGAACGCCCTTTATTCACAAATTCGGGGAAACACTGCGTTGAAAATTTTTTTAACGCATGAAATGCATTGAATGAAATGCATGTTCCGAAAATTGACAAGCATTCACAGCATTGCGAATTTTAAACTGCATACAGCAGCCCCCTGCCTTTTTCAAGGCGGGACTCGACCATTGGTGTTGGAATGGTTAAGTATTTTTGGTTAGTTGCAGGAGAGTGGCATTGTCTGCTTGGTAAGCTTGTAGCTGAGCGTCATTCCCCGTGCGCAACGAGTGCATAGCTAACTAAGGCAAAGGGCCGCTTGGTGTTCAGACGTGGGGTTCGGGGGTAACCCTCAAGCAGTGAGCTCCTGCATCTCCGGATCTTTCCTGGAAAGAAAATAGAAGACTACCAGCTAGATTCGTGAGCGCACATTGCGGTTGGGCACCAGTCTGGAGAAATGGGAGTCAACTTCTCTGTTTTTCCCAGCGGGGATTGAATCCGATAGCAAATTGCGCGTGGTGAGCGACTTTAACAGGTCCGGTACCATGGTACAAATGGTAGTGAGTGATCACGGTGCAACTCTCACTTATGATCTTTTGTTGAAATCTGTTGCAAAGCAACAGGCGGTGGGTTTCTTCAAAGAAAAAGTTTCAGCCTTATTATCACTTAATTTACCATATACGATGAGGTGAGAATAGGGCAAACAAACTATTAAAAGTAAAACTGAATAGTTTTATGATAAACAGTTTTTGTGTTTGAACTGTACAAAGTTACTTAGTTATCTAAATTAATAAACTGATTGTTTGCAATTATTCCTTTACATTCATTTTTGAAAACCTCCACTTGCTGCTCAATGTAACCTTCAAAATTATTGTATGGACAAACAGGCAGCACTTTAAACTTTGGTTTTCCCTTATTGGAGTGATAAACTGATCTGAGTGTTAGCACTGGAGGTTTCTCTGGGAATTTGATACCTGCAAGAGTATTTTACCATTACAAAAAATTAAGACGATAGTTCCTGTGTATGGTGTGTCTTGTATTGACGATAAATGATAAAAACATATACGTAGTTATTTATAATTATGAATCTATTATGCTAAAATTATCAATATACAGTGTACACACATCAAAAAAAGTTTGCTATCAGTTTGAACAATCTAAATCGGTTAATATATGACTGAGTTATGAGGTTACAAACATAAACCGAATTGAGAACATCCTCCTTTTTATGAAGTCGGTTAAAAACAAATTCAATTTGTTTCCATATAAAAAGAAATTTAATCCAAGCTTACGCTCATTCAGAAATCTGACTTAGTAAATTTTAACGGGTTTATAATCTTTTTTCAAGGAAAGTTATTACTGATTAAATGCCAAGAGGATTATCAGAAGTTTTACGAGCAAGAATCGTAACTTTCAGGGAAGAATATTCCACGAGGGAAATAGCACGCACTGTTGCACCCAATCGAGCAATCCTGTGTCGTGGCCACGTTACAGAGGCAGAGGTACCAACCACGGCATGTATCATTATTTTACCGACACAGCAGTGGTCGACCAACTGTTCTGACTGCTGCTCAGAAGCGCTATATCAGATTGCTGGCAGCCCGTGACCCAACAATCACTATACTACTAAAATAAACTAAACGCCACTAAAATAAAAGCAGAAGTGCGGGGCCGCCTTTGGACTGGAAGTAAGCACTCAGAACATTCGGAATTGCTTACCATAATTAAAATAATATTTTTATATTGCAAACATTGTATTTCTATTTTTAAAAATATATAACGTAAACACTTTTTCTTGATAACGTTAAATTTTTAAAATTTGCTAGTGATAATTTTTTTTTGATGTGTGTATTCTGAAATAGTAGGTAAGGTAAGTTACATATTTTGATGCTGAACAATTTGTCGTCACAACTTACTCCCTCTTCATAATCAACTTCATATCAGGGCATGGCTGTCCTTTGATTTGTTTCGTGACTACGTCTGGGCTTGTGCCAACAGTAGTAAGCACACTAATGGTCAGTTCACACCGGGACGGGATGCGTCGCGGCGCGCATTTTTGTACATGTTGGTACATACCATAATGTTTACTAAATAAAGTTCTATATTGTATCGCTATCAAAGTGCCCGCCGCGTCACGTATCGATGTGAGCTGACCATAAGCCTTGAATGGAACGCGACTGGACTACCGCGTAACTAAATCTTAATGAATTTCATTAAACTGGTCTTCGTTGAAATCTTATTATCTGGAGTTATATAACATTAAGACCTCAGGCGGGTCACTGGACGAGTCAATGGATGGCTTTCGTAACTCGTTTGATATTCACGTGTTCCATAAATATAATAAAACAAGCTGTCCAGCGGGGTAACGTTCCCGGGGTACGTACGTATAACACTCTGGGATAATGTAGCTTGCTATTAGTGAAAGATATATATAGCATACATTAGCTCGATAAAACAAAAGAACTCTTCCGCTTTATTATATTAGTATAGAGAGAGGTCTATTGAGATTAAGACCCTGTCCACATTCCACAAGCATCGCGCGATTAAAAATACGATGCTTGTGGACGCAATGTATTGGCTCCCAGTAGCTCGCCGTACGCGCGTAATGCATTCGCGCGAGAGAATCGCGGCGAAATCGGCGCTTCTGGACAGGCACTGAGTTACGCGGTAGCTCTGGTGGCTCTCAAGTGCAACTGCATGAATATATTGGTAGGTGCTTGACGAAAGATATTCAACTTACATTTTAACGGTAAAAGAAGCGAGAGTGGTGTTATGTGGTACCAGCCCCTTTACGATATGATACCTTCTACAATAGCAGGACCCACGTCTTGATTTTCCACAGGCATTATAAATATTATCTTTTTGAAACTGATATTTTTTTCGCATTTTGATATAACTCCATAAGTTGCACAAGTTCAAGATTGCACTCGCAAGTGAATAATTAACAAACTAAATAAAATTTGATAGCCCGTTATTTGAAAATGGTTCCAAGCAACAGCCAAGCTTTACATAGTTTGTGGCTTCATATACCTAAACCTAATAAAAACTAGCTACTTTGAAATGTCAGCCAACATCCATCCCTATAAAATTGGAACATGTATATGAAAATGCCTCCTCACCTATATCTATTTGTAGTATCCAGTGGAAACCATTGTGCTCAAATAGAAAAGCAGCATTATTGGCATCATGTTCTAATATAGCACCTTCATATTTCACTATGAGCTGTGCTAATAGATCTCTCTTTAGTTTCTCATTTATAAGTAAATCCTGAATCTGAAAATCAAATCAAAATGTTTTTTATTCAATTTAGGCCCTGGTAAGGCACTTATGAACGTTAAATTGGTACATACAGTTGAATTTACCACCGGTTCGAAATACACTTAAACTGAGAAAACTCCGGCAAGAAACTCAGAATATACCATATTACGTTCGGTTTACTGCAAGAACTCAATAATAACTCAAAAAATCAACAAGTACAGTTTATAACGCCATGACGAGCTGTATAAAATGCTAAAACTCACTTATTTCTAGCTGTTCAAATTTGGAAGATATTAAAAAAACTTCAGCGTAAAGTTGATAATTACAATTTTGGGACTGTTGGTTCCATTGAAATCATTAGCTGAACTTAATTACTTTTTAAAAACAATAATGGATAATAAAATAAGACATAGTATTAAACGATTTTAATGGATCCTATCAAATCAGCCTTTGATTGAGGTTTGAATTAAGTATTTCTTAAAATCTTAATATATGAAATGATAAACTGATTGTTGATATATCAACGCACAGCCCAAACCGCTGGACCTAGTGATTTGAAATTTTGCAAACAGATCCCTTATACAGTGGAGGCATCCACTAGGAAGGATTTTTGGAAATAAGACCACTATAAGGTAAAATAGGGGATGAAAGTTTGTATGCAAGTCCGTTAGTTTTGAAGTTAGGATCTTCAAACTTGACGATTGAAAATTAATGTAAAGTTGTGTTAGCGTTTGCGATATATTTTTGACTGATTTACCAAACAAAGGTATGATTTATATAATATACCTAGATTGATATTAGATCTAAGGATTTATTTTATGTTTTTTTAATGATAAAGATTATTTTGTTAACTTTCTAAACTGATTCACCTGTAATTTAAGAAATACTTAATTCAAACCTCAATCAAAGGCCCAATGGCAAGAAATCATTTACTTTTTTTATTAATTAGGTAAGTACTTGTTAATATTTAAAATACTCACTTAATTTTAATACTAAAAATATTCAGCAATATAATGGTGTTTTACTTTTCTTTAAATAATCATATCTAAGATGATATTATAGGGAAAACAATATAACTAAAAACAAGTAGCTTTATTCACAGTTTTAAATTAGTCAGTTAATGATTTCTTGTAGTAAACTGATGTTGTAAAATAATGTTTTAAGCAACTTATGACATGATATAATAATAATTATAATAGCAAAAAAAATTACCTTTTTGTTTAACAGTTCAGTAACCATTGGCACATAATCCATGAGAACACCTGACTGGTGCATTCTAAAATTGAAAGGCATTTAAGCAAATAACATTATAATTTAAAACTTTCTAGGCAGTAATGGCTCTTGCCAATAGCACAAAAATGTAACATGAGAGCCACTGGCTCTAGCGCATAACTTTGGTGGTAATAATAATGAACACTATTAATGAATTTTATCCAATCAGGGCCTACCAATGGTCTTTGTCGTAACCGCATCATTGGATGAAATCGTGAATGGTGTTTTTTTTATTACCACCAAAAATATGCGATAGCCCGTCAGTTATTCTGGTAAATCATATAGTTATACTTACAAAGGCAATGATATATTTCCAAGTGATTTTGTGAGAAGCGGGGACAAAATTAATTCAGCATTAGTTGAATTTGGGTACCGTACAAGAAGAAGAGCAGTGTCAATCCCTGGGTTTTGATCAGTTCTAAAAAAAAAATGTTCATAATAAAATATTTAGTTTCTGAATGCAGTTTTTCCAATTATTTCAAAACTAAGGATAGGGTCACAGGAACATTTTTCAAAAAACGTCTTCACACAATTAAACTGAACCGCCATTTGTTGTAAAATCGATCGAACTACCAAGTGCCGCATTGAGTAGGCGTACGACGCGACGCGGCGAAACGACGTAACCTTGTATGTGCGTACAATGCACACATACGATAAAAAATAAACAATAACCGTTCCGACGCCCGCAGACGACTGAGTCGCGTTGGCTCTAAAATTGCCTTTTTAGGGCCAGCGCGTTGGTGCCATTTCGTCGCGTAGTTGGCCCGGTCCTTACACCAGTAATATATAAGTCAATGAGTTTTTCTCAATCATATAATATGTTTGATGTGCAAGAGCAATTTTTTTAATTTAATTTTATTTCAGACTTGTCTATACTGACCATAATTTGTATCAATTTGAAGTTTACTTACCCATCATAAAACAATTCTGGTAAATTTGATGTGTCCACATCAAGTTTGATGAGAAACTCAACCACATGACTACCCACCCAAACTTCAATATCATTTTCTGAGGTCAATGCATCACCAAGCAAGGCACTATATTCAAAATATGCACGAGAACTCTCATCTTCATTCAACTTTTTGATCTGAAAATATGATTATGTTATATTTGAGACATGGTAAAATCAACCATTCTATTGCTTTCTAGCCTCATTATTTTCTGGAGTAATCTACCGAAAAGTCCAAATGTGGTACAGGGAGCGATCTAATTGAATGGGTATGCCAGTGGAATAGTGCATTGATTTGCCTATTCGAAACCCAGTAAGTAACAGCAAGATGTCATTACATAGAGATGCTATCCTAAGCAAAGGTAATGTCCATTTTGTTCAAAAGTTTAACTAAACTTTGCTGCAGCGCTGAAACAATAATTACTCAAGTACCGACACAGTATATATGTAACTGTATTTTTGTGAAAACCATTAGTTTATAATCTACCTAGCAAGATTATAAACTCACCGATATATTGTGAACTGTATCATACTGCTTACAATATAACATATTAATTTCTGATACTTTACAATGCCAGCCTGAGCAAGATAGTGGTGAAATTCATATAAATAAAACCTGTATTAATTAAATTATTTAGTAAAAAGTTATTTATAGGTACTCTAAATACTGGAGATAGCAAATTTTACTCAAAGGAAATATTCCTTTATTTTCAAAAAGAAACAAATCTGCATTTAAATATTTTCGAAAATTCACTTGCCATAGTTGCCATACACAAGAATTGAACCGGCTAGAATCCAAAAAAATAACATAATGTACTTTTATGGCATCAATCGATAAGGTCAATCATAAGGATCAAATCTGTCTAACAAACATGATAAAATATTTATTTTATCATTTTTCATTTGAAAGGAAAACCATGAAATCTAAACTTATTTGAAGGAAAAAAAGGGTAAACTAACTTGCTGGAAAAGAGCTCCATTTTGTTGAATACACAAATTTATTCTTTTAAGGAATTCATTTCTTTAACTTTTCACAATTATCTTTGAGTAATTTTAATAAATAAATGACGTCAAAGATAATTGTTATTTAGGTACTAACTGAAGAGATTTCTGCAGGGTCGGCAACGCGCGCGTGATACCCCTGGTGTTGCAAGCGTCCATAGGCTACGGTAACCGCTTACCATCAGGCGGGCCGTATGCTTGTTTGCCACCTAAGTGGTATAAAAAAATTAAAAAAAACTAACATAAGTCATCTGATGGACCTTTCGAGTAAAATTGCTTTAACATTTGAATTTAATGTTTAGATTTTATGGTTTTTTGTTCATTTAATATATATCATGTTTGTTAGACAGATTTGATCCATGTGATTAACCCATGTGTTATCTCCAGTATTTAGAGTAATTTCTCTCCAGGTGAGGTTAAAAAAATCCAGCCTGTATACTTGATCTTACTAATATTAACATATACAAAAGTTTGTGTGTATCTTTGTTACCATTCAACTCCGTAATGGCTGAACAGGCTGAACAGACTTTCTCAAAATTTGATATATGTATAGTTACATAGTGACAGAAGTTTTTATTAATTTATTTAATGTAAGAACCAAATTCTGAACACAAAACATTTGTGGTCAAAAAAGTGTAGCAAGGCTACTAATCCCTTACTTAGGTTATGATTATGAAGTAACTTGGTCAGGCAGAAGACAGGAATATATAGATAATAATGAATATTGTGAAGCAATGAAAAGAGGTTATAATATTGTGAAGCGAAAATATGGTGAATGCAACTATTTAGGTAAATCTTTAGTTGACAAGACACATTGTAGGATTTGTGAGGGGGGGGGGGGTACCCCCTGGTAGATAAAGTAACGCACCAGAACTGTCATGTCAAAAATGCAAAACTGTGATTTTAATAACAATCTTTCAAACAAGACTTCACTGAAAGTCTACTTACGACATCTACTTTCTGTTTTAAAAAATTACGAAAGACCCGCATCACATCCAGCTAAAGTTTATCCACTATTTAAGTTAAAGTAGCTAATGCTCACCTGATGAATTTTATACAGGTTGACTAATTCTGATATAACATCACTCAATGCTTTTGGATCATTTTCATTCCATAATGAAAGGCTGGGCACTTTATTCTCAAAAAAATCTTCATCTATGTTCATAAGGAAACTGTCATCATCAAATCTAAAATCCGGCGCGAACCAAGGTGTTGAGGCATCAAAAATCACTTCCCATTTCAGTTTTTTAGAACAGTAAGGTAAGATTAAACGGAATTGGCATTCTCCTACTTCAGAGCCTCCAGATATTCTTTCAAAGTCCACTTTCGTCTTGCATAAGCCTGTGATGAAAATCAAATATTTAGGTAGGTAACAAACAAATTACCCTAAATTTAACGTAAAATAAATTTTATTACTCACCTAGTTTTAGATCTTGGTACATATTTTGTACATAAGGGCGGAAAACCGGAGCTAAGTCATCAATAATTCCGAAGCTTTCTGTCAACATTCTGGATAGCTATTTTTTATAGTTTTATCATTGAAATATTCGAAATATCTGCAAAAAGAAAATAAATAAAATATATACCTAAATTGTATTTGTCAATCAGTAGCAATAATCAATGACCAATGACCACAGATGCCACAGAACCAAGGGCACAGAACACTTTTATTTACGAGAAGATGTCTGTGACGAGAAGAAAGTCAAATCCATAGAATAAAAATGCATACAAATGACTATATTAGCGCCTTCTATTCTTTCCCATATGAACTAATTTGGAACGGGCCAGTTGGCGCAGACGGGCCTGTTGGCGCAGTTGTTTTTTTTTTATAAATTAAATTAAAATGGGCTTGCGTTTGGCCACTCACTCGCCCATAAGGGGCGATGACGATGCCTAAGATGAAACACGCTTACCCAGAAGAAACCTATTCACTCTGGCCTTGAAAGTTCCTAGATTGTAAGCATCAGGAAACACAGACGCCGGAAGCAAGTTCCACTCCCTTGCTGTCCGCTTTATAAATGAGGATGCAAAACGCTGTGTCCGTATTTTCGGTATGTCAACAACGTACGGGTGAAAATTTTCCCGGCGTCTTGTGGTTCGGTGTAAAAATGGGGATGGTGGAATTAGGTTGAATAATTCCTGCGCACACTCTCCAAAATATATCCTGTAGAAAACAACCTTTCTTCGATGGTCCTTTTGTAGCTGATATACCAGTAAATTACACATTTCAGACAATGAGAAGACTCATAACAAAACAATTGCATAATGTCAAATGGACGGAACTGCTGGAGCCTCTTGCCTCGGAATCTTCTCTAGACTTATTGTATAATATATTGGACAATGTAATAAAACAGCATGCCCCCGCTGCCAGTTCTAGATCATGTAGCTTCCCGGTCTGGTTTTCTTACGCCCTAATAAAAATATTCAAGAAGAAGCAAAAAGCCTGGATGAAATGGAAGAAGTATCATAACGCTGCTGATTATGAAACATTTTCAGAACTGAGAACGTCGTTTAAAAAGATATGTGGTAAATGTTTTAAAGAATATATGGAATCAGTCGAAGACAATATTGCTACAAATGTTAAGCATTTTTGGACATATATTGAAAGCCGCAAATCTAAACCAGGTATTCCATCCAGGATGAAATATTTAGACCGTAGTTCGAATGAACCGGAGACGGTGTGTGGTATGTTCTCAGAATTCTTTTTGTCAGTGTTTCAGCCGGCCTCACCTAGTCTCACGTACTGGACACCCCCTGTAAATGATGCTAATCATGCTGTTGTTTTGTTGTGTAGTCTTGAATTTAGTGAATCCAAAATTCTTACCGAACTTAAACGTTTAGACCCATCCAAGGGTGCAGGTCCTGATGGACTGCCCCCCTTTTTCCTTAAAAATATTGCAAATGCTATCAGTAAGCCGCTCTATTTAATATATAATACATGCAAATTCAAAAAATCGATGCACGATTGGACCCAATTATATTTTTATGCCTTTTGCGGTCGAGACCTTGGGACCATGGGGTCAGAAGCTCGCCGTTTTGCTCGCACCTTGTCTTCAAAATTGATCGAGACCTCCGGAGACCAGCGGGCGGGGAGCTTTTTCCGCCAACGCGTCAGCTTGGCTATCCAAAGAGGAAACGCTGCCAGCCTTCTGGGAACCTTGCCGTTAATCGGAAGCAGCGGCAGGCTTGAGGAAATTTTCTATATATAGATTATATTTTGTAAATATAGATTGTATTTTGTACATATTTGTTGTAAATAAAAGTTATTCGTCACAATAAAAAAAAAATACATGCATGCATGCATGCATGCTGAGGGAGTGTTTCCTGAAGTTAAGAAACGAGCCAATATCACACTAGTTCATAAAAGCAGTTCTAGACACGACGTAGAGCAACACCGGCCAATATTCTGTCTGCTTTGTCGAAGGTTTTTGAAAGATTGGTTCCTCAGGGGTCCCACAGGGCTCTATACTCGGTCCGTTTTTATTTACGCTCCTTATAAATGACATTAAACAATGCTTCTCTCACTCCAAATTTATTTTATACGCTGATGATTTAAAAGCCTACAAATCAATTACATCTATTGCAGACTGCAGATTATTCCAGAAAGATCTAAACAGATTAACATCTTACTGCAGTAATAAACTACATTTAAGTATACCTAAGTGCAATTACATTAACGAAGCGCTCGTGGTGTAGCATGATTAGCCGTTCTTAATCGATCGGCAAAGTTAAGCTACGTCTGTCGTCGTGGTCGGTACCTGGATGGGTGACCGCCTAGTGGTATTTCAAATCGAGCGTTTCCGTGCTTCGGAAGGCACGTAAAGCCGTTGGTCCCAGTTATCACTTAATTGTGATAGTTCAAAATCAGTTAATTAGAGTCAGACTTTTCATAACTGCCTGCGAAGGTCTATTTGAATAAATGATTTTGAATAGTCGTTAAGCTAGTTGGATGCCTCCTAGGCGGCTTGAGAAATTCCAACTGTAGGTTGACCACTTGCCTACCTCCACCAATCCGCAGTGGGCACGCGTGGTGGAGTATCGCCCATTCCCTTTCACCCTCATTTGTGAAAGGAGGCCTGTGCTCAGCTGTGGGACATTATAGGCTAATGATGAAGTGCAATTACATCACAGACGTATGAGTAGTACTAAAACTCATACGTCTGTGAATTACATTAACTTTACCAAAAATAAGAACTTTATTGAATTTGATTATAGGCTCTGTGATCTGGCAGGCTGTGTGAGGTCACCTTTGTGAAAGACCTAGGAATACTACTCGATTTTAAACTGCACCTAAATCTTCATATTGAAAACATCATCGGCAAAGCCTTCAAAATGTTTGGCTTTATAATTAGGGCTTCCAAGGACTTTAAAAGACCTTCCACTTATATATACCTAT
Source organism: Achlya flavicornis (assembly GCA_947623365.1). Lineage (NCBI taxonomy): Eukaryota > Metazoa > Arthropoda > Insecta > Lepidoptera > Drepanidae > Achlya > Achlya flavicornis. Next base: position 7,115,485 of record OX392474.1, read on the forward strand.
ATAAAACCCTTGTGCGTTCACAGCTTGAGTATGCCGTTCCTGTCTGGAACCCCTTCTATAATAAATATATAGACGCAATAGAGAATATCCAACGGAAATTCTTTCGTGCCGCACGCTACAGGTGTCATGGATTATACCTATCATATACTCAGATACTTGGTAAATACAAACTTCTAACTCTACAGTCAAGGCGTACCATTATATAATATTGTAAATAATAACTTCGACTGTATTGAGCTCACAAACAGTGTATGCTACTCAATCCCGCGTACTATTCATAGACGCGAAGTGCGTACGATACACTTATTTGCTTTGTCGTCATGTCGAACTAATACCGGCCTGCGGTCCCCTATTCGGTAATTGGTGGAGTGTTATAATAAAACGTTTCAACACGTAGATATCTTTGCGTGTTCCATAAATAATTTTAAGCGCTGTATACTTGCGACCCTAGATTCCTAATTTAATTTACTTTATTGATTTTGGTTAATGTTGATTTGTTTGTTCTTTGTGCACCTTTGTATTTACGCTTTATCCTTTTTTTTATATTGTCTTCGGTTGGGTTATGTAAAATAATTATTTTAATTGCTCTGTATTTTTAAAATGGCCTGTGGAGTAATAGTCCTCTTTTGGTGTTTAAATACCAATTTTATAATTTTAACATGCGGATAGCGCAGTGGACAGCATTATTTTATACTTTTATGTTAATCTTTATTTGTAAAATTTTATAATGTTGTTGCATAGAAATAAATATACCTAGAAAGAACGTCGCCATACTACACGAATATATAAAACAGGCCAACTTTTATAGGCTGCTGCGCGTAACAGCTGCGTTTTACGCTCCCTCTGCGTCATTCTGCTTGTCATAGTGACATTCATAATGGTAGCAGTTGTTGAAATATTCCAATTAAAATCGGGAGAAAAAATATTAAACATTATTTTACAATTTTATTTATTTTTATTTGATTTACTTAGCCCCTAACAGTTAGGAGCTATTCGACACGTGCACTGCTTCGACACTCAATCTGGATGTATCCTTAATCAAAGTGTTGTTGTTTGCTATTCCAAATAAAAAAAATATATATGATTGTTTTAATATAAAAAATGGTTTTGCAATATTTTATTTTTGTACAAAACTGTATTCTTTTAATTCCCAAAAATTTACAGCGATACTGCACAAATGTATCATTTATTGTGAAATCGTTACAGTTCTAAGTATAATTACAAGTAAGAGAAGTACTTTATCAAGTATAATATGGTAGATTCCTTAAAAAAAACTATTTGGTCCGTCAATTTCATTATGAAAAAATATTTTACATGTCAATGAGGAGTTTTCTCATGATAGCTCTATGGTCAAAATACCTCATTAAATAATAATAAGAAAACTCCTCATTAAATAATAATAAGAACATAGGTGGCTGAAGTTCTGCGTGAGTGACGTCTCGTTGTGGTATTTTTTTTTACTCAAAAGTGACTTCACTGGGGACTTGTGACGTAACTTTGACGCATCATTGTCATTTTTTTAGGATTTGGTAAACCAAAAATACGTATCCAATAATTTTTAATAATCTAACTGGCGGACGAATGAGAATATTTTTTTTCTCAACGATCAGCCATATTACAGTCAATTAAGAATCTTAGCTTGAAAATTATAAATTGAGCAATACATTTTATTTGATAAAAACTGTCTTTGATAAAAAAAAATGATTTGACTCCCTATCCGTGAATACCACTAACAACAAAGAAAAAGTTCTTTCTGCTGAATAAATAAAACAATATAATCTCTGGTTCAATAGTATATTACAGTTTCTATCGAAAAGTGATTATTTTTCTCGGTTGGTACCTACCTATCGCTTTAAGTATATTACTGACAGTATAAAAATAATTCAAATGAAATAGAATTATTTTTACTCCGATAAAATGTCTAATTTCGAAAATTTTCCGGCTTAGTTTATAAATGATGGTCGCCCTATTAGAAAGAGACACAGCGCCTAAAAAGTAAGTCTCTTTGGGACCGCGTTTTGTGAATCAGTAAACCTTCCAGTTACGTAGTATAAAAATTCCTTGGGTAGGCTCCCTGGTTGATTCCCTCTTATTAACGCACCTCACACGCAGCTTGACCGTGCATGTGTGTGCGTGTGGGCCGTGCAGATTAGTGCGATTTACTACCTATAAATTTTGTAAAAAACGACATCACTCTCCAATTCAGTGCTCTCTCTAAACGAACTCTCCTTCTTTTCCAGGAGATTCCATGGTTTTGGGACATATCTCCTTATTTATTTTTCACTTCAATGAAAATCTCCTGGATTATCATGATGTAAGCCAAGTGCTCAAGTGTATGACATTTTATATTTTTCTAAGAATAACGCCTGTTATTGACATAAAATAAATCAATCAATGCTCTCATACTAAATTATTTACTAAGCAAGCACAATAGGAGGCATCCAACTAGCTTAACGACTATCACGCTTTATGTGCCTTCCGAAGCACGAAAACGCTCGATTGGAAATACTACTAGGCGGTCACCCATCCAGGTACTGACCACGACAGACGTAGCTTAAGTTTGCCGATTGATTAAGAACGGCTAATATTACACCACGAGCACTTTTTTGTTTAATTTTCATAAATTCGATTATTTTGTGTTTTATTATATATTATCGATGGTTATTTATCCATTAAAGATCAATCCATGTGAAGTTGAAGTGAAATGAAATGAATTACGTGTATCGTGATTTTTCAAGTTGTCTCAACAAATCCGTGAATATTTTTAGTACAATGACCAGGGTTTTACTAAAACATGTATTTTATAGTCACTGATAGTTACTGACAGAGCGGACAATTTAAGTGATTTATTGTATCTAGAACTTATGATATAACTCGACACTGGTAAAAATAATTCTTAATAAAGAGGATTTGTTAGCCAAAATAACTAAGGAGAAGAATATAAAAAATCCTACTAGGTATTCTAAAGAATGCAAAAGGGGTATTTTTTTTTATTTCTCTTTCTTTTTCTCCCTGGCTCCTGGGATTTTTGGCATAAATATACTTCTTTTTCGAAAGTTGGGGTTTGCGCACTGCTCCAATGAGAAGTTTTCTTGTAGGTATTTAAAGATTTGCTGCAAAATAACTAGGTGGCGCTGTCAGCACCAAATTGAATTGTCAAATCAAAATATGCTGTCACATAACTTTAGTGTTGCCACATAGGCCAACAACGGAAGGTGTCCATCCTTTTTAATTCAAAATCGACAATTGAAAAAAAAAATATACAGATTTCTTTTATTAAGTGTTAATTGATATTAATGGCAACCATGAACATGATTAAATGAAGCCAAATTTCAGAGGAGCAAAACTTAATTTTCGTTGCTTTTTGGTAACAGCCTGTTTTTTTTCGTCCGAAATTAGTAATAAGAGGCGGCAACACTGGTATGAGTGGATGTTTGTTTCCGTTGTTTGCGTTGTTTGTTTTGTTGTGGAAGTCACGCTTAAGGATTATTTGATTCTATCATTGTTTTGATATTCGTTGGACATCCACCCTTGTTGCTCTTATCCACTGTGACCTTAGTGGTTCATCAGTTGGAAATGTAAGACGTCCCTTATTGTTACAGTTCACAACTGCACAAACACGCATTTTCAATAGCTTTCAAATCATTCAAATCTAAGCTAAATTTCACAAAAGTTTTGAACAAAACACACATGATAGTGACATAATACTAGTTACAGACGATCCGACTGTCGGACGTCTGATGGTCAGGGCCGTGTGTAGCTCGGCAGGACTCTCTAAGTATATACTGTAGTCTTTGGGCAGGACGTCGAAAGCTTCCAACCGGTACAGGTCGGTTAACGAAAGCTGGCACGTTCACAGTACTCATAAATTTGCAATCAGTCAAGTCTAATGGACGAATGCAAAAATAGACCACTCTATATTTATGAGCAGTAGCAAAAGCAAAACAATAACTGTCTCCTTCATACTCATAAGCTTGACTTTGCGCGAGAGAGACGGTGTAAATGTGTTGAAACGTGCCAGCTTTAGTTAACCGACCTGTATTAGTAATAATTATGAGGGTCCTGCCGCGCTACACACTTTCCTACGGCAGGACGTACCTTGGCCGTGTCTCCTGCGTAATAATAAAAATAGGAGTCCGACATTGGAACGTCTGTTACCAGTATAAAGCCAAATAGTTATGGGCTGCGTTCAGTAACTACGCCGTGTGATCGCCCGACGATCATCGTAGCGTTCAGTAACAGTTCAATAACATGTGTAGTAACTGAACGCACCCATGAAGTTCATAGTTTTTTTTTTTTATTGAACTGACAGCAAGATAGTTCGTTTCAGTCATATTAACGCCATCTATTGAGACTTAAAGAAAAGAAAATTAAATACCTACAAGAAAACTTCTCATTCGAACGCACTATATGCGTTAGCATCTCCACTAAGGCTATATTCCGAATTAAATAATATCGCTCACAGTGCTCACAGCAATAATTTGCGTACCGAGTTAGATATCACGATATTGACAGCTAAGAACTGTTAACAATTCGGAACGCCCGTTATCGCGCTCACAGTATTCAAAACAGAACATTTGAGAATTTAATTTAAATCTGATTTAACAATGCGCTAGGACTCCTTAGATCTTTTTTAATTTGACTCGCAAAAAGGAATATTCGCGTTCTTTATTATTTTTCTCTCATAAAATCATAAAAAGTATATTTGCCAAATACAAAACCAAGAATCTTATTAGAATTTCTGCCGAAAACACAATAATTAACCGTCACTTTTGACAGCGCTCACGGTGATATCAGTTTAGGGCATGGTCGGTGTGAGCGCAATATGGCGGATATCATGACGTCATCTATGACGTTTCACGGGACAACGTTATCTGTCATTACTCAATTCGGTACGGGTTTAAGCACGCTCAAATCGATTACAGCGATTATATCATTAATTCGGAATGCAGCCTAGTCTGTGACTATTACTAATCTGTGGAGATGAAGTTGGAATTGGATGTCAATGTCAATTTATTTTAGAAATAATTATCGTATTATTGCATATGGAATAGAAATATGAAAGAAATGAATTCTTCAACTCAAAATAACATTTCTGATTTATTGAAATTAGCAAGGAAATTTAACTGCTTTTACTTATTTGGTATGTATGACATTCTTTCGGAAAATGATAATATTGTTCTATGTTGCGTTGTGATGTTTGCTGGATTTGCTTTTATGCGATATTGATATTTTTTAAGGCCTACATCAAGGAGTATGTAAACCATTCGTGGTGGCTGGTCATCAAGTGGGGCTCATTCGTCCTGATGTCATGAAATACTTGCACAGATTTCCGGAGGTAAATGTCAATGAAGTAACATACTGAACATGCAGCAATGTCGTAGATCTATCTATGTATCTGTTATATAGTCTATATGTGGCTATTGTTCATTGATTGGTCCTTTTCTTATCATACCTCCTGGGTAGAGGTGGTTGCTGAGTTATATAAAAATAAAATATACACCTACTATGTGTGATCAAATTAATTCTGAATACCTACATTGTTTAATTCCAGGTTTTCAGAATTGCAGGAAAATTTGTAGAACTTAATCCAGCATTTAGAGATTATAAAGAGAGAACATTAAAAGTTGCAAACATTCTGGAAACTCTAAGGAAAGAAAATGAAATATGTGCTCTCAAAGGTTGGCGAGATGAGGTACTGTACTCTTAAGTGTTAATTAAATTACCCTTGATGCTGTCATATTTTTAAGAAATGTTGGTATTTCTCAGCAAAAGACCCAAAACCTTGTCAATTCTTATTATTTGTATGTTTCTGTATTGATTTCTTGACACAGAGTTTTTCTTTTGGAAGGCATAGGTGGGGATACAGATCTTACTTATAGATGTCCCTTTACGATACATTAATGAGATGGGATATGTACACCTAATGGTTACTATATCTGTCTGTACTATTGCACAGATTCTGCATCCGCTAAGTGAAAGGACTATTGCAGAAAAGAAGGGACTATACTGGGTCTTTCGAGGGGAAACTTGCTGCAGACTGCTTGCAGGACTATTGATTGAGGCAATGGAAACCAACCAAATCAAATCTTGGCAATAAAAGTCTCAAACTTGATAATACTGGCAGATAGTGATGTGATACAACTAATTCGGCATAAAGATAGTCACCCAAATGGTGAAAATGGGAGCAATTATTATTATTAATTGTCCTCAGTAGTCCCACAGATAAAAATCTTGGCTTTTTCTCAAATTGCTGCTTTGTCTGAAATATATTTTCTTCTTTCAACTGAAATGTTAACATGCTTATAAGTGTCAAAACACCTCAATCAGTAATCTATTTAGTAAAAATTTTATGAATGGAGGGGTTAGGTGGGAGATAAACAGAAGGGCATTTGGATGACATTGATGGAGGATAGTTTTTTTACTATCACATGGCAACCTGTGAAATTACCCTATGTTTTGACCTCAGTCAAAACATTTAAATCCATCCCAGATATTGATCTAAAGCTTCCAAAAATAATGACATAAACAGTTAGAAGTTTTAAATATTATGTTGTATGGTAAAAGTTCATTCATACACATCAGTCATGCAAATAACTGTGTAGTCATGTGATAACAACACCAAGAAAATAATATCTTTTAGAAGTTTTAGTATGTTATCCACACACAACAGACACTATCACAGCATGTTGCAGTGAGCATTTACACACATTGACTGGGAATTTTTACAATAATTTGTAATTCCAAAAAAGAAATTACCCTTTGGCTCAGGATCAATTCACACAGAGACGGAATGCGCCTAATTTGTAGGATAGCGATACAATATAGAACTTTGTTTACTAGGTACACAAAAAATACCTACACATTTAATTGAGAGAATTCGAATATGCCCCGCTGCGTCACGAGGTGCAGCGCGGCGCAGCACGACGCAGCGCGACATAGCGATGCTCCGCCAGTAGATTGGCAGCAAATTTTACACGTCTACGCCGACGCCGCGCTGCGCGACGTGAAACAATTGCATCGTCATGTCACATCGCGTCTCGGTGTGAACTAACCCTAACTAGTCTAATTTGATGGCAATAACATTAGTGTGCTATGATTTTAGTGTTTTGAAGTCAGTGCTCCATTTTATCATGAGAGCCTACTGGAGATGGATAGGAGTGCCATTTGCCTTTTTGGCATCAGAAACTATGGTGTCAGTGTAACAGGCTACTTGAATCATCCAACAAAAGGGCTCTGCATTTGGCTTCAGCAGAGAAGCTTTACAAAACAAACTTGGCCTGGTAAGACATATATGTTAGATTTTTGTTACACTTATTATATTATGTACTTTCTCAAAATTCGCCAATCATCTATGGCAGCCATACTCAAACTGCGGTCCACGGACACTTTCCGTTACACTTTCTATATGCGCATAGTAACTATATTCATTCTTTTTTTCAGGTAAATGGGATTGTTTTGTAAGTGGCGGATTAGCCGTGGGTTATGGAATACTTGAGACTACTATAAAGGAAGCTGCTGAAGAGGCATCAGTTGAAGGAGAACTAGTGAAAAGATTGGTACCCGCCGGATGTGTTAGGTACTACTATTTATTCATTTTTACTCATTTTTATATTCTACTCGTTTTTTAAATAATATCCTGGGACATTATTTACATACAGCCATCTGATTCCAAAACTAAACACACAAATGTTTAGGGTATCTCTATCAACACTAACTTGCCTTTCATTGTTTATTTTCTATGTAATTTTATTTCCAGCTTTTATTTTGAGAGTGAGAGGGGCCTATTTCCAAACACAGAGTATGTGTACGATTTGGAATTACCCATTGATTTCGTACCACAAAACGCTGATGGTGAAGTTGAGAGTTTTGAACTCTTGACAGCAGAAGAGTGTGTGCAAAGAGCACTGTCTCCCCAGTTTAAAACCACAAGTGCTCCAGTTTTGATAGACTTCCTGATACGTAAAGGATACATCAATCCCGAGAATGGTATGTTATATTTTTGCATGTTATAATATTTACTAGTAAGGCAATGTTTAATGTGAAATTGGTGTTTCTTGCAGAGCCAAACTACCGATATCTGGTAGAATTGCTCCATGTTCCCTTGCAATCTATCTACAATTGGCCATATACCGCAGTTGCTGCAGTCAATGGTGAGGGCCAGGAAATTAATAACACTATGTAATGTTAAACATATAATTTAAAATTATTTATATCATTTTTAGTTATTTTTCGTATAGGAAAAAAGATGTTAAAGTAATATTAAGTATGTGGGGTATATCAATTTTATTTTCCTTCCTAGGTGATTAATTTACAGTCAAAGAATTGTGATTATTGTGTTATAAAATTTTTCGATTAGTTTCTTTAGAGTTTAGAAGAATCAACATTCTGCACCGTCTAAAAATATGAGAAAAATCGCAATACCTACTAGAACATATAAAAAAAAAAGTTTTCGTTAACTCTGAAGCAAATATGTGTAATAGGTTATTTGTGTCTGTGCGTTTTTGGTCCAACAATGGTTATGTAGGTGTGTACCAAAGATGCTGTAACAGTTCCGACACCCATATTTTATTGGCTGATATTGCTTTCATGAACTGTTATTTACTTACTGTTGATTGAGAATAGTGTTACATAATATTATCAATTCTTTGTCAGTATCATAGAAGCCTCGTCATTTTCCATTATTATAATAGACCAGTGTTTGATAATTATAATTATAGAAATATTTTATTTTATATTAAAATTATTTAAAGATTGTATTGCATTGAAACTTTTTCCAAGGCCTAATGTATTATTAATCTCTATTGGCCTCATATTTATAAGTTTGGGTAGGCTTTGAGTGCTACCTAAGTCCCTAATTGATTGATGTTTTTTTTTATAACTCTAGAATATGTAGGTACTTGTGAATAGTGTACACATGATTATAAAATTTTAGTACACATTGACCAAATCCTAATGTTTTAGTAATGTTCGTATATTATTGAAGACATCATAGTTTAGCTAGGTATGGTTAATTTCTGTGATACTTTACCAGTTTGGTATAAGGCATTATTATATTAATCGGTTGGGTTTGTCAGCTTCTCTTAATATCTACTATTTTAATGTGACTTAAATTAATTTTGTAATTTGTACTGCTTACCCAGTGGTGGCGCTAGACTAAAGTACGTGGGCGACATCAGCTTTGCGAGGCCACTTTCATTTCCCAGTCAGAAAGAAAAAGATAAATGAGCTGAAGGACCCTCGCCCCCCTCCTAGCCCACGCCTTGATAATTAGATTCCATAATATTCAAACGTGTCAGTGGGCGGCACCATTTTACCAACAGACGGCATATCTATATGTATTGTCTTATCATTTAGTAATATTGACATATAGTCCTGTGGTATGGAGTTTTATACATTAGACTGACGCTCGCACTCGATTATGCGATATTCACAATTCACGGGACAAGTATTCGTCATTGTTTTCGTCTCTAGATAGGCAAGCGAGCGGGATTCCTTGCTCTGTGACACACTCTGGCATTAAATCTCACTGATTTTTTTCAAGATTTGTGTTATAGCTAACACCAGCCGCTATTTAACCTTCAATTGATATAACTGATGACGCAGATAGTCTCTCTTAGCTCATCATGCTTCTTAAGTGGGTCTTAATCAATTAACTTTGAGAAGCTTCTCTCTTAAACTAGTAAAACTGTAGGTACGCCTAACGCCGCCACTGTGATTACCGCTTTGTCATTAGTTATGGAACCCTGGATATAAGCGTTTAATATTAACAAGGTTAGTCGAAAGGGGATAATAATGTACCCATGATAAGAAATACCTAACTTTAGTCCTAAAACTCATTAAAATAAATACTATCTTTAAACACAACTTACGCTGTATCAACTGCGCGTGCTCATATTGAGTTGTTATGGGCCACTATCACCATTAGGATACAAATATTCTATCTCACGATGCTAGTTTTTCTATGAATGTGTGAGTGCTCGTGTTGTGTAAGTTAGCGATCAGTAGCCGATCAGAAAGAAAGAAAGAAAATTACATTTATTCTGCAATAGCACACAACACAAACATAAAACATTACAGATGGAGAAAAAGAACATAATAATTGTGTTGTGTGACATCAGAAGTGGACAGCGACTCAGTTGTAAAGTGCAAGCCCAGTCACAGTACAGGCACCGGGCTACAGCACTGATTTTCAGTCGCTGTCAATCACAACAAGCGCGCCGCAACATATAGGTACACACGGCTACAGATCAAGCTATACATTTCCAGTATAAGCTGATAGGCTTTTCGTACAATGGGAGGTCAGCTTATACCAGAATTATATAGCTTGATCGGTAGCCGTGTGTACTGTACACGCACTCGCCATAGCCCTACAGAGCTCACCAGACCGTCAAATATAACAATTGTATCAGAATCAAAGGATAGGTCGTGTAGCGATTTTTTTAATTTTGTTTTTGTTGTATATATATATATGTACGATTTTATTTTCTATTTATAAATAGCAATCAATTTGTGAATCTAAATCTGTCTGAGGTAATGTAATAATGTTATATAATAATATATTATATTTTGATCGATAATAGTATAATGTTAGATAATAGGAGCTACATGGAAATGCAGTTATGTAGTACGTCATCCTGAAACGAAATTTACCGTCTAGTCAGCGAACGATGATGACAGACATTGTGAAATTATTGTGTTGCATAGTGTAAGGCAACTAGGTACTTAAAATCATTTTGTACATACCGTACCTACATTATGAATAAGTGAAACATGACATGCTGATGGTATAAAGTTGCCAATTGAGTGCATCATGAAAATATGTAACCTACCTACTTTTTGATATAAAAATGAAGCTTTGTTTGGTGTTATCGTAAGTTACTTATTCGCGATATATTTTGTAGTGATACTTCCATATTTTACAAGTGGCAATAACATATTTAAATGTGCTGTGGCCTACACTATTGATTTAAGATCACTATTCTTATTGAACGGCAAAAACACTTAGTTATAATATAGATAACAATTCGTCGGCTTCGAATAATACAGCCTTATCTCACGTATAACTAATAATGTACTGTAACCTATAATATAATAATGTATCTGTATCGCTAATTCATGTATAACATGCTAAAACTATCGGAAATTCACAATGTCATTTATGCTTGCGTTAAGTTGCGTCTCTCACCAGTATTTGAATTTAAGAATATTATAGTACTAGCATAATTGTTTGTGTGAGTGGCATATTTTTAAAACATGTTTTGTTCGATATGCTGAACGACTTTTAGAATGGGGACAACAATGAAATCTAACAACTAAAACACTTTTTTTCTTAGGTCGGTATAAAACCTTTCTCGATAAAAAATTATGTTTTATTGCTCGATTTCAGATTTGTTATCACAGTTGTTCAGCATGATTGACTAACCTATTTTAGATTTCGTAAGATGCTTTTCAAAGCGTCCACCATCAGGTGTATTATTTGATTATTATCATGTTCATTGGAACCGCAACTATCTCAATTGGGTCTGTTTAATTTATATTATTTTGTGCATTAACTGAATATCTTGATTTATTTATGGCCAACAAATACTTCGATAATATTGAATAAATAATTTAACCTCCTCTAATATTATAAACAGGTATTTGTTTGTATGTATGTGCTATACAATCCCTGAAATTATAGGCTTTTTAAAATCCCGGGAATGCCAGTGAAACCGCAGGGCACAGCTAGTAGGTACAGACCGACTTAAAGAGACTGAAATGATTATTGCTGTTTTTGATCCTTTTTGCAGTGAAACATTTCAACGGTATACCATTTATATAAATAGTATATCAAGTGAGTATTAGTAGAAAAATATTATATAGTAAATAAAATGACATTGGTAAAATGCTAGTGATTATCCTGAGTTCTTAACGTAGTTTTATACATTTTTTAAGAACCCGTTATTGGCGAAAGATTTTGTATCGATATTACATAAATACATACTTAAATTATGAATGTAATCGTTTATATTTGCTATAGAGATAGTGTTTTCCTAAAATAAATTTTAAACATAAAGGTTATTTTTTTCATTATTTTTAGTAAAAATCAGTACAGTAGTTCCCAACTGATAAGGCGCGTCGTGAATTTTCGTTCGCACAGAAAAGAAAGTATGGCCCCGAAGTTTAACGAAAGAATGCTTAAAACTTATTATTATTACTTTTCTAATATTATTTTTTGATTAAAAGAGTAAATTCACTAATTTATTAGGACCACGGAACATTAAAAACAATGGAACTGCGAAATGCCAAAATATGTATCAGAACCGCTGTCGCCATAATTCGCACAAATAAATAGATATTCATATATTGCACACCAATAAACAAGTCATTTGATTAGTCGTTTCTAGTTTAGACAATATTAGCTCAAGACACACATATCGTCCATTCAAAAATATATCTTCACCCTCTAAATATAACATTTATTTTGCAATAGTGTAGCAAGAATATACAACGTTTTGTAATCTACAAACAAACTATATTCAATTGAACGATCAAGTTCTGCCACTCGACACTAGATGGCGCTATTCTCAGTGGACGCCATTATCACCTTAATAGTAATTAAAATAAGGTTGATAATTGCGTCATACTTCGATATATACTGCTACTCAGCCAGTGCAGTGACACATTGAATAACATTATCGATACTGATCGATACCTTGGGCCCAATTCACTTAAATATTTTACCAAAAATGAAACTTGTTGAAATGTAAATTGACAAAAACAAATTGGTACACTCATAATAAATTGCAATCTAACCCATGTATGATTTCAGTCCAGTCAACTTACAAACCCAAATTTTTTATGTTTTTTTTCGCAACGCGCGAGTGATACCCCTGGTGTTGCAAGCGTCCATAGGCTACGGTAACCGCTTACCATCAGTCGGGCCCTATGCTTGGTTGCCACATAGTGGTATAAAAAAAAAATTGAATAGGGATGTTCCTAGGTCAAAAAATAATAATTCTAATTTGTCCTTCAGTTAGATTATTAAAAAATATTGGACACGTATTTTTTGCTTTACCAAATCTTAAAAAAATTACAAAGATAAAGCGAGCCAAGTTCGGGAGTGGGGGGGGGTCACTTTAGACTAAAAAGAGTATTGTAACGTGATGCCACGCGAAACTTCAACACACGATATCTTCGTAATTTTTTGTTTAATTAATAACCGAAAAATACGTCTTATATTTTTTGATGATGTAAAAGACGGACTAAATAGATTTTTTTTGTCATCTAGCCTGTTGGGCGCCTCATCACGCTTATTGCTTGGTAAATTTTTTTGGTAAGAGGAGGTAATATTATGAAGTGGGGAAAAAAGGCAAAATAAACGAATAAGTTTAAAGAATAGAAATTTATTAATTTAATAAAACTCACGTTAGATATAGTATAATCATATAGGAACAAATTTAAAATGAGAAGACTCCATCAATAAACTCAGCAAGGGCTTTTTTAATGTGGAAGATCTTTTAATGTTACAGCTTTTGTTCGAGATACTTATACAATTCAAATTCCAGGCACGCAAGGTGCACCTTCGCAGGCACTTATGAAGAGTCAGACTCTAATACTCTAACTCTCTAATACTAATACTCTAATACCGGTTCGGAAGGTTGAATTTGCTGAGAAGAGTTGGTTGCGTTTCGGAATCACCTAGTCTTTTTGAAGAACCTGCCGCTCTGGCATCATTACAATTTTGTTGCTGAAACCAAAATAAAACTGTTGGTTAACAACTAGGAACAGGAGAAAAAATAAAAAGTTATTTTAATTTTTGCTGATATTGGTTGTTTTCGAGGCGATGATAGCTCAGTGGTAGTGACGACGAATGCCGAGATGAAGGCCCCGGGTTCGAATCCTACAATGAGCTTGAGCTTTCGGTGAAGGAAAACATCGTGAGGAAACCATGATTGTAGGATACTTTGTAGTACCTACACACCTGGCTGGTACCCTCAAGGTAAAAATCGTTGTGTTCCGATTCTGACAGCTGCACTTGAGAGCCAGTACCTTTCTAGACTTTGCTTACCACCTTCGGCTACATCATTACTGACCATGGTAAAACACAGCGCTATGCATATTTTAAATGCCGAATAAAAAAACTAGTCACAAATATCACAATATGCAGCCTATTAATGTTCACTCATATTTTGTTCCAAATATGCATGTCGATACAACCAGCATCCAACCAACCTGACTACATCACTAATTGAGTAGCGAAGAACTTTCGAGAATAAAATAGATGATGCCATTAAACCAAAATAAAGTTTATTTCAAAGTGATAAGGTTGATTTTAGCTTGAATTTCTATTAAATTAATAGTGAATTGAAATAATTAGATTTTAATTGAATAAGTCTTAAATTGTACTTACAGATGGTATGAAACACCTCCATTATTAAGATTTTTCCTTCTACTATCATTCTTGCACTCCAAAATGGAGCAATACGGCATATTTACGGAAAACAAGGAAAGTGACGAGACTTCCGACTAGACGTAGTGTTAAGATACGAATAGGATCAAATATGCGTTGATTAAGCGTAACAACGCTTAATAGTGGCGACACGAGTCACGCCTACTTCGCATTTCTACTGTTTTTATTGTTCTGTGATTAGGACCTTATATAAATAACTATTTTGGGAATAATCACATTTCCCAAAATAGTCAGTTGTACGGTTTTTAGAGAAAACGCGAGAAACGTTCAAATATGGCTCATATCATACAAAAAACATTCGTAACACAATGTGCCAAATGAACTTCTACGGTCGCTAATCACTGAAACATATACACATATGTGTTCTACGAAGGTAAAAAAAAACAACAAAGAATCATGGCGAAAACACTCCTCCCGCACCGCGCCACTACCGCAGGAACCTACTCAGTAAAGCGCTAGACCTATAATTTTATTGCCTGTTCATATGTGGTTCATATTTCGTGCGTTTACGCTCTTTCAAATCTCGTTAGCTTAATTTTATTATAACCTTACGGTATTCATAACTATACGGTGGCATAACTTCAATTCATACATAGCCCATGGTATGGAGAAGGACATAAAGTGCACATATATTGTTGACTTGGTTTATCGTCACTAAATAGTGCTTTTATCCCGGGAACGCGGGTGAAACCGCGGGGGACAGCTAGTCTACAATAAAATATGTAATTCCAATATAAGTAGACTTTTATTTTAAAATATTATATTGATATTGACACATGTTACCTTAATACAAGTACGGTATGTACATTACGGTATTTGCATTACGGCATAACAGGAGGATTAGTAGAGAAATAACAACGTTATAACAAAACTCATCCCCTTTATTAATAAATAAGGTGTAAGTTAGTCTTGTTAACACCCAGGTATTAAGATAGCCTCAGCCCTTTTTGTTTATATGGCATTAGAAAGCGACGGATATATTTAAAACCTAGGTATTACTATACTTGACTTACACCTTATTTAATTTATAAGGGGGTTAGTTTTTACTGGTTTACCAAAACAATTAAACGCATAACAAACGAATCATGAGCCCAATTGTTATATTTCACGTATGTAATGAGTGCTCGAATACGTTTTGCGTTCACTTGTTTCGCCTCGAGTAATATGGAAAACAGTTTAAAAAATAATGAACTTAATAAAATATTATAAAAAGCATTAACTGTCTCAACTGTTAGTGGTCACAAAATATTCTGGATCTTCAAATCATAATTGCAAACAGACCAGCTTTAACCGACCAATGATGTACAAAGCTATTGTAAAAAAAAGTGGTTTATTAACCATAGACCAATAAGCCTTAAAGACGCCAAATAGCCGGATACTCGTTAAGCTTATGCACATGCATAGGTTCCCCCGCTGACCGATTAAAACACGCGCCCTTTCCCCCTCAGTTTACGATATTATTTAGGCTCATTTGTCTCTTAATACCTAATTGAAATAGCGACTTGAACCCGGTGGAGTAGTAGTAGTAGTAGAGGCAGCTAGTAGCAGTAGCGCTAGTAGTCGTCTCCGCGCGATATGACTTCCTTGCAGGTGGGTCTGAGCAGTATGGTGTGCTCGAACTGCGCGGTGTAGCAGCCCTTGACGTCGCAGAGCGGCGGGTAGGCGTCCACCACGCCCTTGTCGCACAGGTCCTTCAGCGCCATCGCGTACCGCGACGCGCCCGCACGCTCCAACCACCGCTTGCAGAATGCGAGCGTGCCGAAGTTCTTGTTGATCAAGTTCAGCAGTTGCTTTGATGATTGCAGTCTGGAAAATAACCATTTGTTTAACGACATGTACTAAAACCATCGAACGATTAACCCAAACAAGCGCAATGACGTTCATTTTGCTTGAAATCTATTAATTTTTCACCACCAACAATGCGCTCTTTTTTTTTTTATACCACTAAGGTGGCAAACAATCATACGGCCCGCCTGATGGTAAGCAGTTACCGTAGCCTATGGACGCTTGCAACACTAGGGGAATCACTCGCGCGTTGCCTGAAGAAATCTCTTCACGCCCTTTTTGAAGAACCCCATGCTCCATTGGGAAAACCACGGCGGGGAGCTCATTCCACAGTCCGAGCGTCCGCGGAAGAAAACTCCTTTTAGCCCGTACAGTTCGAAACAAATCTGGTTTCAATGTGTGAGGATGGACTCCCCGTCGATGGCGAGAGTTGCGATTGGAGAAGGTAGCCGTGGGCATCAGGTCGAACAATTCCTTAGAACACTCTCCGTTGTACAAGCGGTAGAACACACGTAAGGAGGCAAAGTCTTTCCTCAGACTGAGGAGACTGATTGGCCATGCCAAGAACACACGATGCAGAGATTGGTCCTTACTGTTCAAAATCAGTGTAGAAGCACTAACTAGTTACGGAATTGGATTGCATTTGACAATGAGTAAAATGCAATCCAAGACGCGACGCGACGCGATGATGCTTGAATGGCCAATTGTTTCACAATATCGCGTCATGCTTGCGGTCGCGTCGCGGTGCCGCGAAACGCATCGCAAGTATCACAACGCCTCGAGGCGCAGCGCGACGCCGCGGGACGTACCTACTCTAAATTCTCTCATTAAAAGTTCCTTTTTGTGTACTAAATAAAGTTCTGTTTGTCTCGTCTCGATGTGAACTGACCCTAAAGGGATTTTCCCCCGATTACAAAAACTACTTATAGTAAAATGTGGTAAATATGAAAACACAGGTCGTGGATCTAAGCGTTTCTTTTTTGGATTGCTAGCGTTAAAAATTTGATCGAGATGCCTAAAGCCTCGACTAAATCGGGCGATATCGGATGAAGGTAAAGGTAGCCGGAGCTGTAGGTCCAGGCAAAGGCCAAACTCAACATTTTCCGCATGCGGAATTCGGGGTCTTGTGTGGGTTTTGTATGCAGCAATCAGGTAACTTATCCTTAGCTTGTCATTTTCCGTACAAAATAAAATTTCCACAATCAGTCTCGCTGACAGAATGTGACTTTTGTCTAGGAAGGTTGCTCCGCAGCCTTTTTTCCACTGTATCGCTACTGCCGCAGTACAAATGTAGCAGTAGGCGCACTCAATATATATATATATATTTTTATAATATAATTCTATTGATATATTTACCTTAAAGGAACAAACTGCTGATCAAAGTTCTTCATGTAGTGAGAACAGTCCATGTCGTCGTGGACTTGACCGCGGCCGGTAGAACCGAATGTCTCTATAGCATAGAATTCATTCTCCTCCATACGTGTTGTTTCACCGCCCTTCACGATTGGCACAGTTTTTCCAGCATGGATCCCTGATAAAGAAATTTACTTTAATATTTTTCTATGAATGAATGTATTAATGATGGTCGTATTTATATAACTTACTGTAAGGACCGATAGAATGGCCGTTAAGATTGCGGATTGGCTTTACTTGATACGTTTGACCATCCAGCTCCACCTCATGTGATTCCATTACCTAAAATATAAATGTAAGTGAAAATAAAGCAGAGCTGATGAAACACACTCTCGGCCACATCTTTAAATGCCCGCGGGGACGAGTTGAGTTATTTAAATAAGTCCTCTAATGGCTCTAAGTGTCCGTTCACAGAGACCGGCTCGTGGAGGAGAGCATGTTTAGATACGCGTTTAAAATTTGAGTTTAGTATAATTGAAATAGTTTTATTTTACCATTTCACTTCTTTTATTAGCGCGTTAGATCGGCTCTCCGGCAATCAAAAAAAAAAACCTTATTTCAATTATCCTAAATTTTATTTTAAACACGGATCAAAATCTGCTCTCCTCTTCGAGACGCTCTGTGTGAACGGACCCTAAAGCGTATAAAATAATGCTGGATTTGCGGCCCAATCCAGTCCATACAGCAAAGAAAAGACCTTGGCACAAATTGAAATGGATCAGAAATCGTTCTAATACTATGGTGTTGAACGAGTATGAAGCGACAGGAATAAGCGAAGTGGACAAATCTCACAAGGGCTCATTATATCTATACTAATATAATAAAGCGGAAGAGTATTTTTTGTTTGTTAGTTTAAACGGGCTAATCTCTGGAATTACCACTCAGATTAGAAAAATTCTTTAACTAATACGAAGCTATTGTTTATCACGGGAACACGGGTGAAACCGCGAGGGGCAGCTCTGTCAGTATAAAAATAATGTAACCTCTTGCACAGCGGCCCCCACGTCACACAATCGGACATCGACCCCGGAGGCCTTGATGCCGGCCTCTGTGGCCTCCTGCACGCCCGTCACCAGCGCGTCGTAGCGCGGGTTGAAGTGCAGCGTGAACGCGCAGTCGATGATGCGCCCGTTCACGTGTGTGCCGAAGTCGATCTTCACTACGTCGTCGTACTCGAGCACCGTGCCGTCACCTGAATGTGATGTGCCATTACCATACAATATTTATACCAATACTAATACTGCATTAACGGCGCCACCTGACTAATTCAAATACGCCGTAAAATGCTGAACAATTAAGACACGCCGTTCGCCCATCCTTTCCGCTTACATTTTAAGATTATAGTTGAAATGCACAACTTTGTTGATGTCTAAGGCATTACCAGATGAGCGAACCTGGTGTCGCGCACCTTCGAACAGAGGGAGAAAGGAGTACAGCTAGGCGTCACGTTCTTTTTAATTCATAGCGCTGTCTTCCTCAGTTCGGCGGTTCGGCCGCACCAATTTTAGCCGTCTGGTAATGCTACACACCACATCAACAAAGTTTTGTCAAGTTTTTAGACGCCACGTCCATTAGGCTTAATGGTCTGTTGGCACAATTTTACTGACTTCATTCTGTGTATAATAACTGCAATGCAGCATGGTTGAGCTTATGAATATCATCAAAATATTGGTTGACTATATTCCTGAATGAATAAAAAATAACTCAACAACAACTTATTTTCAATGGAATACGTCGTACTCTTTCGCTGACTTCAAATAAGTGTCAGATTAGAGTTATTTTACACTATATTATACTTTTTAGTGTATTATATATTGTATTTGACCAAGGTTTTGAGATGTTTTCCTTTGACACCACACCCGTAGCTCGTATCAATAAGGCCTTCACACATATCATATTTGTCCATATCTTGAAAACTACTGAATCTATCTACCTACATCGACCATCTATCTACATGTAGGTAAAAGGTTTTAGGAAACACAGATCCCTGAAGTGAGTTCCACACCTTTGGCAAGCAAGTGCAATTTTTGATTTTATTGCGTGGATATATTTGCGTGGGCGCATAAAAAAAATACACTTGATATGCCCCAAGACCCCCACCCCGCCTACCGTGATTTGTCGTGATATTATCAGAACCCCCTCTCCCCCTATTCGGGACTCACGTGATTAATGGACGCCCCCTAAGTATTTGGAAAAAAACTGTAATATGAAAAGATCTTCCACGACAAAAAAAAAAAAAACCTTGCTGAGTTTCTTGCCGGAGTCTTCTCAGTTTAAGTGTATTTTGAACCGGTGGTAAATTCAACTGTATGTACCAATTTAACGTTCATAAGTGCCTTACCAAGGCCTAAATTGAATAAAAAACTTTTTGATTTTGAATCATTTTTAGTTTTTCTTAAATTACTAGAATTTGACCAAGGTTTTGAGATATTTTTCCTTTGACACCACACCCGTAGCTCGTATTTTGGGGTGTAAGGGTCCATATAACACCTTTTGGATCCTTGCCAACCACACCTGCTCGTGGTGCACCCTGCTGACCAAGAAACGAGGCTCTGGCTCTTTATTTGAACCCCGCTTCGGGTTGTGGGGGACAGGCGGCGGCCCCACATAATTCTTACACCGCTCGGCTTGGTGGTACGACATATCCATGTTCGACTGGCTAGCGACCACCCTCGTGAGTAAGTCTGTCGTGAAGCAGTTCGCTGTGTTCCGACAGGGTTCACGAGAGCCAGCCCCCCTCCGAAGCGTAGAGTGTGTGTGATGGTAGGGTCCAGCGATGTGATCTATGAGATCTCCAATGTGTGTGACGTGTTGAGTTGACGTGGGGGCCAGGGAGACCCGGTGAAACGGCTGTCCGCGCGCCGGTTAGTAGGGGACCGGAACCTGGGCATCACTTATAACCTCCGGCCCAGGAGGCTGTCCCGCCAACCGGCGCATAATCCCGACGAGTGTCTGTCTTGCCGGGGGAGGAGACCGGAGTGGAACCAGACAGGCACTCCCGGGGGGGACCGGGGGCTCTTTCGTCCCCCAGCTTGTCGCTGCATTCAGGTCGACCCCATACCATTGCCCTTTGCCTCCGCGATCACATGCACTGCACACTTCCTATAATATTTTTTTCGCTTTTTTTAAATGGTTCGCAATAAGAAAAGAAGAAGAAGAAGGTTTCGTTCAGCGGTTACCCCTTCCACACTCAAGAGTGGATTTTTGCAATATAAGGGGGCTCCATAGTAACATCAACGCCGTCCAACACTATCACGAGACGGCAACGCCGGCCTTGCTCTTTTTGACGGAGACACAGATTGCCTGCCCGTCCGACACATCGTATCTTAACTACCCTGGCTACAGTCTCGAACTCTTTGTTGCTTTTCTCCCTTGACTACCGAAAGTCGAGTAGGCCGGATTGTATTCCCGCCATTGTGCTCCAGAGTTGTCTCCTGTGTTGACGCGCCTATTCAGGCTTTCCTATACCGCCGGACGTGTTCCTTCTTCGTGGAAGATCGCCCTAGTACATCCGATCCCCAAAAAGGGTGATCGAACAGATCCGTCAAACTACAGGCCTATAGCGATAACCTCCCTTCTCTCTAAGGTGATGGAGCGGATCATCAACACTCAGCTGCTCAGGTACCTAGAGGAGCACCAGCTGATAAGCGACCGCCAATGTTCCCTAAGTTGGAAGTAAATGTAAACCAATAAAAATATAATATATGCGAGGATAAATGCGTGGACAAACACCTATACATGCACCTATGAAATTTTGTTTTTTTTTTTATATACCAATTTAGTGGTTACCAAACAAGGTTAAACCTAAACTTAGGTTACGGCCCGCCTGATGGTAAGCAGTTACCGTAGCCTATGGACGCTTGCAACACCAGGGGTATCACTCGCGCGTTGCCGACCCTGAAGAAACCTCTTCACACCCTTTTTGAAGAACCCCCTTGCTGTACTCCATTGGGTAAACCACGGCGGGGAGCTCGTTCCACAGTCCGAGCGGCCGCGGAAGAA
This sequence comes from Achlya flavicornis, assembly GCA_947623365.1. Classification (NCBI taxonomy): domain Eukaryota; kingdom Metazoa; phylum Arthropoda; class Insecta; order Lepidoptera; family Drepanidae; genus Achlya; species Achlya flavicornis. Next base: position 7,137,140 of record OX392474.1, read on the forward strand.
AACTCCTTTTAGGCCGCACAGTTCGAAACAATTCTGGTTTCAATGTGTGTGGATGGATTCCCCGTCGATGGCGAGAGTTGCGATGGTGGAAAGTAGCTGTGGGCATTAAGTCGAACAATTCCTTAGAACACTCTCCGTTGTAAAGCGGTAGAACACACATAAGGAGGCAAAATCTTTCCCCAGACTCTCCTCGGGCTCTAAACCGCTTGTGAGCTCGGGATCGTCAACAATTCTAGTGGCACGTCGCTGGACCGAGTCTAAAGGCCCAAGCTGGTATCCAGGGGCTCCCGCCCATAGATGACAGCAGTACTCCATATGAGGCCGGACCTGCGACTTATAAAGTTGCAGCCTTTGCTCCGATGTGAAGTACTGCCTCGCTCTGTTGAGCACTCCAAGCTTTTTGGATGCCAGCTTAACCTTGTCTTCCAAATGACTTCGGAACAAAACGTCGCTAGAAATGTCGACACCAAGGATCCCGATGCTTTGACTGATGTTCAAGGAAGTGTTTGGAATTGTGGAGCCACAGAGGCTTGGGTCTTGGTGGGGTTGAACTGGACTAGGTTTAGTCGACCCCAATCGGAGACACAAATTAGTGTACTCTCTATTTCGGACACCAGCCGTTCGCGGCTTTCCTCTACCTCGGAACGAGGGATATTTGCACGGCCCGTGTAATAAGCGTACTCCGCATACTGTCGTCCGCATAGCAATGAATGCCGTCAATAGACAGCATATCATTGATATGCAGAAGGAACAGTGTTGGGGACAGCACAGAGCCTTGCGGGACGCCGGCATTTATGTCCATGCTATCGGAGCAGCTACCGTCGACGACGGCTCTTATGCATCTGCTGGACAGAAAGCTGGCGATCCATTTGCATAATCCCTCGGGAAGCCCGTATGCTGGTAACTTCGTGAGAAGACCCCTGTGCCAGACCCGATCTATCGCCTTCACCACATCTAGGCTCACTGCCAATGCCTCACCTTGACTCTCAATGGCGAGTGAGTGATTTCTGATTAATGTTTTTATTATTTACCTGTGTTTGGCGTGTAATGAGCAGCGCAGTGGTTGCGACTGCAGCCGGTGGGGAAGGCCAGACCCGCCTTTAGACCGTCCTCACCAATCAAACGTCTGGCGGTCGATTCCAGCTCTTCACAGATTTGGATCATTGTCATTCCTGGTTTTATCCAGTCGCGCATGTATTTACGTGTCTGAAATATTATTTAGTGTTTAATATCTAAATAGCTATATTTTATTATGCTTAGTAAGCTGTTGTCATCTTAAAGACGCTTTCAAAAACAGGTATAAATCCAGAGCTACACACGTTATCTTCACAGCCTTCATAAAGCATATTTTTTTTTATAATTTGTGGTCCTTTTCGGTACATAAAAGAGGTACAAATGTTCATTCTAGGGAGATTTAAACATGATGCAAGGGAGTAATTCTTTATCAGCATCGCTTACCATCAGGCGGGCCGTATGCTTGTTTGCCACCTAAGTGGTATAAAAAAAAAAAAAAAAAAAGCATACTCACAATACAACATGGTCTACTTATTGTTTTCCTCACCTATTTTTACATTCTCCTTCATTATAACTTACCAATGAAACAGCTGTCTCCCAATATGTTTTATTTATTATTTTATTAAATTCTCTACTCCTCTCTCTAAATTTTTTTTTTATTTTTATTTTATCTTTAATTTATTGGGTACAGTAATTAATTTTGCATTAAAAATATTTCATTTTTAGTAACAGAAAAGCTTAAGTTGCTTATATCTTCGAAACGTGACACTTTATGAGGTTTTGTCACAGAATATTTCTTGATTGTATGATGTCAGCTATCAATGTTTATATAAGTCATCCATGGACGCCATTTTCAAATAAAATGAAAATGGCGTATGAAATGCAATAATCGTCCAACCCTTTTGGAGAAGATTTATTAAAACATATGTGTACCTGTCTATGGGCTTCAGCAGCTTGTCTTATTTCTTGATAGATGTCCTGATGCAGTCTGTCTAGAGCTCTCTTCTCTTCGCTAGAGAAACGCTCTTTGGCAGTTCTCTCGTCAATACCTTCAGCTGGGCCATGCTCCATAATTTGGCCTTCAGGGAAGTTACCTAGAAGTACAGTTTTATTAGAATTGTCATTCCACTTTGTTTTATATCATGAAAATAACATAATGTGAACCTTTAAATCATACATTATACAAACAAGTATAGCATTTTAAGCACCATCACATTGTTGCTTCTTTATCTGAATAGCTAAAAAGACGTAGAAGTTTTTAAAATCATTTGCAGAATAAGTTCCATCTTTTTTTTTTATCGTTTCGAAGTTAACACTTAGTTAAAATTCTTTAATTCTTACCATTCTCAAGCAGAATTTTTAAGCTGTTAGTAGTAGGTTCAGTTTTTGTTAATATTTTTTATTAATCACTAGCTGTCCCCCGTGGTTTTACCCGCGTTCCCGGGATAAAAAGTATGCCTATGTCCTTCTCCATACCATAGGCTATATGCATGCCAAATTTCATGATGATCCGATGAGTAGTTGAGGCGTGAATGCGTAACAAACAAACTCACTTTCGCATTTATAATATTAGTTAGGATAGGATTCTATTTATCATTTTTGACTATCAAAGTGTCATTTTAACATTGAAACCCTTTAAAAAAATTGTATGGAACTTATTCTGCAAATGATTTTAAAAACTTCTATGTCTCTTTAGCTATTCAGAAAGGTATAACATCTACTAGGTATGTTTATAAAATCTTAAAATAATGTTATTTGAATAGGCCCAAGTGGTAGCACAAATTAAAGGAACTTCAAACTTCATAATGGTTAAGTTTTGGATACCATATTATAGAATCAAATTCATTAGAAATGACCTGAATAATAATATCCTTTAATATTCAGTACTACTATCCCTGTAACCCTGTATACCTTCCTATCATTATTGTTCCAACAATGACATTTAACCAAGTATCATAATTTTGGTTCTTAATTACCTTCATGCTGGTCCATAAGTCTTTTATTTAAAAAGAATTAAAATAATAAAAGTTAAGCATTTAGCAATAAAAGGATATAAATATGTACTTCATCACAACACATTTTGTTTTTATTTTGAAATATTATTTTATTGATTTTTACCTACCTGACTGGTTGTTAAATATAAGTTATTCTAAACGAAAGTTGGGTATAAAGATATGCAAGTATCGAAAGTAGTTAGATATGCTTTCTAAAACGAGAGGATTGGATCCTTGTTAGTATTTAAGCATCCAAACTTGGTGTAGTATGTTTCTACCTTCATTTTAACAAACTAGCACAGACAAATAATTGTTCACAAAGTTTGAGTACTTGTCGAATATTTTACCAACAAATTTATAAATAAATATGCACACGTCATTCAAAGGGTGCATGATTGTACCTAACCATGGGAGTGGGACAGGCCTTGGTTAAGGGCATAATGCACCTTGCCTAACAGGTCATCATCACCTCCTTGCTGAGCAGTTCAATCATCACACTGCACACTTATAAAATTGTGAATGTAACTCTTTTTGTATGTTTGTTACCATTTCATGACGTAAACTTCTGAACCATCCACAATAAAATTTGGCACAAATATTTTATGTAGAGGGACATAGAATACCTTTCATCACCAGAATGTGCAATAGTTGATTGTTAAACAATAAGTATGTTACCATCAGGATATAGCTCAGCAATGGGTATTGTTGGCGGATCAGTTTGCTCTTTTGAGGCACCCTTTCCTTTGTTTTTATTCTTCTTTTTCTTCTTCTTTTTATCATCACCATCATCTTCAACTGATAGTATTTGCACCTTCTCTGTTGTGTCTGTGACTGCATTCTCTACATCACCGCTTGATTCATTCTCTAAAATAAATGATTAAAAAACATCCAATATGAATATACATAAAGAGGTTATGTAAAATTACAATGAACAATATTTAGACTGGCTATATCACTACTATGGGGTCTAGGATGGCAATGAATATATCATACCTAAAAATAGGTTAAAAGAATATGTTAAGGAAATCATGATTAGAAGTCCATGCCAATAAGAATAGATTTGTTCTGACTTGTAGGGTTCAAGGTAGTAAATGAACAAAAACTTATTTTTAACTTTTGCAAGTAAAATCAATGCGTGTCGGTAAACTATTTACTTACACACTACACACTTGGGATAAGATTTATGTAAATATTGAATAAAATTCGCCTTAAACACCTAAAAGCAACATATAATACTTTAACTATGTAGTAGCAACGCAATAGGAACAAAAATATAGGTAATTCACATTTTAGTGTATCTAACCTGTCTTCTTCTTCTTCTTTTTTTTTTTCTTTTTCTTAGCGGGATCCTTTGTTTCTCCCTCTTCTAAACCATCTACTTCCTCCTCTTCGCCATTTTCAACAACTTCATCTTTGGATACATCTTCCATCTTTACAACTGCAGCCATTTCGCTAATATTAGCCGAAAACAAAAAAAATGTTGTACATACGTAACGTGACCGCTAAGTCTCCATGCGACTACACAAAAAATTACACATTTGACAATGTCATTTTTTTTTGTTTCTCTCTAGTGTTGCCATTACCAGTATGGAATTTCTAAAGGTATCTATACACTTTAGCCAAGCCTAGTGTTAAACACAGACATTTAAATATGGCAGACCAAACATTAGGGAAAAAATAGCGTAGCCAGTCACACACACATTGAATGATTACTAAAGCGTGGGCCGTATTCAGGGCTCAGGGTACGAAAATGTTTAAAGGTTGATAACTATATAGGTAGGTATGCAAAATGTATAAGCAAAAACTAGTCATATTTTTCATACATAAAATAAATAATATATTGAATGAATGAATGAAATATTCTTTATTGTATAAACTTACATAGGGCACATGATTACAACAACACAAATTAGATGAAGTTATACAATATAGGCGGCCTTATCGCTTAAGCGATCTCTTCCAGGCAACCTTTGGGTACAGGAAAAACTTCAAAAGGCGGCAGGTTGAGCATCTACCTACAAATAATACAATCTGTATATATAAAAGGAAAGCGTGACTGACTGATCTATCAACGCATAGCTCAAACCACTGAACCGATTGGGCTGAAATTTGGCATACAGATAGTTGTAATGACGTAGGCATCCGCTATGAACGGATTTTTGGAAATTCCAACCCTAAGGGGGTAAAAAAGGGGATGAAAGTTTATATGAAAGTCCGTCAGTTTTGGAGTTACGATCTTCAAATTTTGTGTTTAGGCTGACGATTGAAAATTATTTTATAGGTGTCTCAGCGTTTTTGATAATTTTGATCCCAAAGGGGTGAAAAGGGGGATGAAGTTGGGTATGCAAGGCCTTCAATTCTACAATAAACTTCACTAAATTTATTATTATACAGTGTAGGTATCCAGTAACGAAGGATTTTTGGAAATTCCACCCTTAAGCGGGTAAAATAGGGGATGAAAGTTTGTATGCAAGTCCGTCAGTTTTGAAGTAAGGATCTTCAAATTTTGTGTTTAGGCTCACGATTGAAAATTAATGTAAAGTTATGTCAGCATTTATGATAATTCCACCCCCGAAGGGGGAAAAAGGGCGATGAAGTTGGGTATGCAAGGCCTTCAATTCTACAATAAACTTCACTAAATTTATTATTATACAGTGTAGGTATCCAGTAACGAAGTATTTTTTATATTACACCCCTACGTGGGTAAAATAGGGGATGCAAGTTTGTATGAAAGTCCATCAGTTTCGAAGTTGTTTAGGCTGATGATTGAAAATTAATTTATATGTGCCTCAGCGTTATTGATAATGCCGACCCCGAAGGGCTAAAAAAGGGGATGAAGTTGTGTATGGAAGTATACTAACATTATTTAAGCTTATAGTTGGAAACTAACGCAGCGAATATCGGTTTTGTTGGAATTTAAACTCTTAAGGGGTGAGTCCCCGGATTACATTTTGAATTTGAAGTTCTTTATTTTCGGAGTAAAAATCACTAAATTTATTATTTCGGCTTATGATTGGAAACTAACGCAACTTATATCGCGTTTTTAAAATTTCGACCCTTGAAGGGGTATAAAGGGGGATGAAATTTTGTATTGAAGTTGATTATTCACACAATTTTGTATTCAAGTAAAAATAATGTACACGTGTATCATGTTATTAAGAAGCCTGCAGCCGCCCATCTATATGTCTGTCAGCCACGAGAAAAATTGACAGCTGTCTGGTTGAGGAACTTATGGATAGATCTCCGCCCGTCGATCTTTCTGTCTGTCTGTCTGCTACGGGCAATTTTTAAATTATTATTTCAAATTTAAAACTAAGGTGTCACACAAGCATACGGCCCGCCTGATGGTAAGCGGTCACCGTAGGTACTCGTGCGTTGCCGACCCTACAGAAATATCTTCACACCGTTTTTGAAGACCCCCTGGTGATACTCCTTAGGGAAAGCCACGGTGGGGAGCTCATTCCACAGCCTGAGTGTACGCGGTAGAAAACTTCTTTGAAACCGCACAGTAGAAACCATTTCGGTTCCAATATATGAGTATGGACTCCCCGTCGATGGCGAGAGTTGCGATGGTAGAAGGTAGCCCGTGGAAATCAGGTCAAACAATTCTTCAGAGAACTGTCCGTTGTACAAGCGGCAAACACATAAGGAGGCAGTCTCTCCTCAGACTGACAGACAGACAGAAACATCTCAGCTGTCTGGAAATTATTGAGAAACTTGTGGATATAAGTCTCCACCCGTATATTCGTCCGTCTGTGTGCCATGAGCAAATAGGTATCTCAGCTGTCATGAAATGGTTGAAGAATTTGTGGATAGGTCTCATGGCGCAATTTTAGACAAATCATCCCGATCTCGACACCTTCCAAAAAAACATATTTCACCTTCCCATACCTACATACACGATGCATATTTCTGCCGGTAGATTTTCAGATCTTCTTCTTCAAATCGGGAACGTAAACTTTCCATAAATAGATGGGTTGATACAAAAACCAAAATAAGTATAGGTAAAATTAATACTGATGTTACTATGAACCCAAACCGATGGAGTGGTTATGCGCGAGAGAGCCATTATGACTCCCAAAAATGACCAACCCGCTGCGATCAACGAAATTTTGATATATTCATTTGAAGGTTGTTGCCACCATGGTCGATATGAATGAGTCGGTAAATTATCCTGTTCAATTTTTAAACTCTTTTAATCCGCCGGCTAATCCGTGTCATGTATGTACGTGCTCCTGTCATATTGATTAGAAATATACGGCCTCCAAAATTGTGCTGTGGAACTAGACTTCAAGTAACAGCTCTCCGCCGCACTGGTTCTGCCAGAGGAGAAACAGTGTTCGTGCCGCGTATACCATTGATCCCAAATCCTTCGTTTAATTTAAAAGTTTACAGTTCCTTATCAAGGTTTGTTTCGCGTAAATCATTGGGAAAATCTCTGAAATTTGCTAGAGTTTATTTACGGCAAGACTGTTTCCGTTTTATGTGGCATGCTCGCATGTAAGCTCTAAATCTACCTGAACTTTTGTCAAATATCACACGTAGTGGCGGGCAAAGCTCTACATTTTTACAATGATTCATATCTAGAAAAAATAATTTATCTACGCGGACGAAGTCGCGGGCTAAAGCTAGTACAATATATATGAAATAAACTAATACTATTTATACACAAATACTATAATACTTTGAGATATATAAAGTAACTAGCTTTAGCCCGCGACTTCGTCCGCGTAGATAAATTATTTTTTCTAGATATGAATCATTGTAAAAATGTAGAGCTTTGCCCGCCACTACGTGTGATATTTGACAAAAGTTCAGGTAGATTTAGAGCTTACATGCGAGCATGCCACATAAAACGGAAACAGTCTTGCCGTAAATAAACTCTAGCAAATTTCAGAGATTTTCCCAATGATTTACGCGAAACAAACCTTGATAAGGAACTGTAAACTTTTAAATTAAACGAAGGATTTGGGATCAATGGTATACGCGGCACGAACACTGTTTCTCCTCTGGCAGAACCAGTGCGGCGGAGAGCTGTTACTTGAAGTCTAGTTCCACAGCACAATTTTGGAGGCCGTATATTTCTAATCAATATGACAGGAGCACGTACATACATGACACGGATTAGCCGGCGGATTAAAAGAGTTTAAAAATTGAACAGGATAATTTACCGACTCATTCATATCGACCATGGTGGCAACAACCTTCAAATGAATATATCAAAATTTCGTTGATCGCAGCGGGTTGGTCATTTTTGGGAGTCATAATGGCTCTCTCGCGCATAACCACTCCATCGGTTTGGGTTCATAGTAACATCAGTATTAATTTTACCTATACTTATTTTGGTTTTTGTATCAACCCATCTATTTATGGAAAGTTTACGTTCCCGATTTGAAGAAGAAGATCTGAAAATCTACCGGCAGAAATATGCATCGTGTATGTAGGTATGGGAAGGTGAAATATGTTTTTTTGGAAGGTGTCGAGATCGGGATGATTTGTCTAAAATTGCGCCATGAGACCTATCCACAAATTCTTCAACCATTTCATGACAGCTGAGATACCTATTTGCTCATGGCACACAGACGGACGAATATACGGGTGGAGACTTATATCCACAAGTTTCTCAATAATTTCCAGACAGCTGAGATGTTTCTGTCTGTCTGTCAGTCTGAGGAGAGACTGCCTCCTTATGTGTTTGCCGCTTGTACAACGGACAGTTCTCTGAAGAATTGTTTGACCTGATTTCCACGGGCTACCTTCTACCATCGCAACTCTCGCCATCGACGGGGAGTCCATACTCATATATTGGAACCGAAATGGTTTCTACTGTGCGGTTTCAAAGAAGTTTTCTACCGCGTACACTCAGGCTGTGGAATGAGCTCCCCACCGTGGCTTTCCCTAAGGAGTATCACCAGGGGGTCTTCAAAAACGGTGTGAAGATATTTCTGTAGGGTCGGCAACGCACGAGTACCTACGGTGACCGCTTACCATCAGGCGGGCCGTATGCTTGTGTGACACCTTAGTTTTAAATTTGAAATAATAATTTAAAAATTGCCCGTAGCAGACAGACAGACAGAAAGATCGACGGGCGGAGATCTATCCATAAGTTCCTCAACCAGACAGCTGTCAATTTTTCTCGTGGCTGACAGACATATAGATGGGCGGCTGCAGGCTTCTTAATAACATGATACACGTGTACATTATTTTTACTTGAATACAAAATTGTGTGAATAATCAACTTCAATACAAAATTTCATCCCCCTTTATACCCCTTCAAGGGTCGAAATTTTAAAAACGCGATATAAGTTGCGTTAGTTTCCAATCATAAGCCGAAATAATAAATTTAGTGATTTTTACTCCGAAAATAAAGAACTTCAAATTCAAAATGTAATCCGGGGACTCACCCCTTAAGAGTTTAAATTCCAACAAAACCGATATTCGCTGCGTTAGTTTCCAACTATAAGCTTAAATAATGTTAGTATACTTCCATACACAACTTCATCCCCTTTTTTAGCCCTTCGGGGTCGGCATTATCAATAACGCTGAGGCACATATAAATTAATTTTCAATCATCAGCCTAAACAACTTCGAAACTGATGGACTTTCATACAAACTTGCATCCCCTATTTTACCCACGTAGGGGTGTAATATAAAAAATACTTCGTTACTGGATACCTACACTGTATAATAATAAATTTAGTGAAGTTTATTGTAGAATTGAAGGCCTTGCATACCCAACTTCATCGCCCTTTTTCCCCCTTCGGGGGTGGAATTATCATAAATGCTGACATAACTTTACATTAATTTTCAATCGTGAGCCTAAACACAAAATTTGAAGATCCTTACTTCAAAACTGACGGACTTGCATACAAACTTTCATCCCCTATTTTACCCGCTTAAGGGTGGAATTTCCAAAAATCCTTCGTTACTGGATACCTACACTGTATAATAATAAATTTAGTGAAGTTTATTGTAGAATTGAAGGCCTTGCATACCCAACTTCATCCCCCTTTTCACCCCTTTGGGATCAAAATTATCAAAAACGCTGAGACACCTATAAAATAATTTTCAATCGTCAGCCTAAACACAAAATTTGAAGATCGTAACTCCAAAACTGACGGACTTTCATATAAACTTTCATCCCCTTTTTTACCCCCTTAGGGTTGGAATTTCCAAAAATCCGTTCATAGCGGATGCCTACGTCATTACAACTATCTGTATGCCAAATTTCAGCCCAATCGGTTCAGTGGTTTGAGCTATGCGTTGATAGATCAGTCAGTCACGCTTTCCTTTTATATATACAGATATAATAATAAATTTAGTGGAGTTTATTGTAGAATTGAAGGCCTTGCATACCCAACTTCATCGCCCTTTTTCCCCCTTCGGGGGTGGAATTATCATAAATGCTGACATAACTTTACATTAATTTTCAATCGTGAGCCTAAACACAAAATTTGAAGATCCTTACTTCAAAACTGACGGACTTGCATACAAACTTTCATCCCCTATTTTACCCGCTTAAGGGTGGAATTTCCAAAAATCCTTCGTTACTGGATACCTACACTGTATAATAATAAATTTAGTGAAGTTTATTGTAGAATTGAAGGCCTTGCATACCCAACTTCATCCCCCTTTTCACCCCTTTGGGATCAAAATTATCAAAAACGCTGAGACACCTATAAAATAATTTTCAATCGTCAGCCTAAACACAAAATTTGAAGATCGTAACTCCAAAACTGACGGACTTTCATATAAACTTTCATCCCCTTTTTTACCCCCTTAGGGTTGGAATTTCCAAAAATCCGTTCTTAGCGGATGCCTACGTCATTACAACTATCTGTATGCCAAATTTCAGCCCAATCGGTTCAGTGGTTTGAGCTATGCGTTGATAGATCAGTCAGTCACGCTTTCCTTTTATATATACAGATATACTAATACTTACATACATACAATAAATAAAGATAAGTAGGTAAATAAACTAAATACTAATATTAAATAATATTAATGTAAATAAAGGAAAATAAAAGGAATTAATATATCCCAAGATAGGGTTCGGTCAATCAAGATACCAAGGTTTCTTACAACTTCGCTATAAGGTATAGCAACACCATCAAATTTAATTTGTGGTAGCTGTATATTTAGTATATATCCATCGTTTTATGTCTTATAAGAGCTTATTCGATTTGTCGTTATTTATATTTGAGATCATATCGACAAATAAAAAATAAAAAATAAATATCCTGGGACATTCCTCACACACGGTCATCTGATCCCAAACTAAGCAGAGCTTGTTCTATGGAAACCAGATAACTGATATAATACATATACTACTTTTTGTTTTGTAAGACGGTAAGTATGTATTTAACATACTTACCGTCTTACTAATAAAAATATGGAACACGGTTGTTTAACAGCTGTATAGTTATGCAGTGTGTAAGCCTTACACAGTTGCTATACACTCCCTTTACTAATAATCAGTGTGTAAGCGTTGTATAGTTATCTATTTGTTAAAACAAAAACGACTGGCAACTTTTTAGGAACGTTTTGAAACTAAAACTATCTAACTTCAAAATACGGGAGAAAATAAGGGGAAAAATGTGAAAACACCAAAAGATACTGAAAAATAATTATATAAAATATTAATCATATCATAAAAATCAGGTTTCTTTTTCTTAAGACTATTTTTATTTTAATAATTAAACAATAAAATTACTTTTAAAAAGATTCAAATAGCTAATGGGGGTTTTGAACGAAACTGTCTTGTGCTTATGGCTACAGTAGCCATTAAGAACGTCATTGTCAAATTACAAATGTTACGTCAACAAACGAAGCAAATGGCTGTGCCAATGACTTCAAAACTAAGGATACACCTACCGGAACATTTTGCAGAAAGTTATCAAAATCAAATAAATTGTCAATTTTTGTTTTATTTTATCCATAACTCCAGTATAAAACACAAGCCTTTCACTACGCAACTAGGCATTTTTATGGCAATTATAAGCAAACAATGAACGAATGAACTGTTCCCTGGACCGCAGTATGACCGCAGTCGACTGAGTCGCGTTGGCCCTAAAATGACTTTTTAGGGCCAGCGCGTTGGTGTCTTTTTGTTGCGCGGTTGGCCTGGTCCGTAGTAAATGGACACAACACTTGATTGTCAGACACAGCTGATCTATTGAAATCCGCCATAATGTTCTTATACAAACACTAAACAAGGGTCCTGGCCCGTGTAAGCCCTGTGTAAATTTCCTAGGTAACTAAAACACGTGTATACAGGCTTTGTGTCAAAAATGTTTTTATTAGTAGCAATTATCGTATAACAGATGTGTACACCGCGTGTAACTTTTTATTAGTAAGGCTGTTAATATACATAATTACACCCAGACTCAGGACATACAGACATGTTCATGCACACAAATGCATGTCCTGTGTGGGAATCGAACCCACGACCTGCGGCGCGCAAGGTGAATCTTAACCAACTGCGCCAACTGGCCCGTCAAAATCAATGTAGTAAATACATAATCGAATGTATAAAATCAATTTATTCATAGGATATAATGTAATACGGATAAGGGAAGTAACTGTCCTATTACTAGATAGGGTAGGTATTCAAAAGTCCAGTTTCTATTAGGATTATGTTTTTTTTATTGGTCTTGATATTACTTACATTAGTTGTGGATAATAAAGAAGCTTAAAGAATTCTGACAGTACAGAAAAACTTAAAATCATTTCGTGATTTACATGATTTAACGATATCACAACATCATTATTTATTTTGTAAAAAAGATTACACACAATATGTAGCAAAAGCACTGGAACCGTGTGAAGCATTTTCCAAATTTTTCATTTCTCTTAAAGTTACTGTAGATGTTGCAGTTCGTTTTCTATTTACCTCTTGTCTACATACATTCTCTTTATCCTGTAAAGAAATACGCATTAAGATTTATCTTATTAATAACATAAATGTGGATTGTGTGGTTTAATAACATCCTATATAATTTTATCCATAGCATGAATTCAACCACCTCTTTCATTGTCAGTTACAGGTTTATAGAAGTTTGAATGACAAAGTGAATACCAGTGATTCCAATCGAGTTTTTAAGACAAACAGAACCGTATGTCCATTTCCATGATCCATGCTATCTTTCTGCTAATATTTATCGATATCGGTCCAGTAACATAGTTGTGAAAACACGGACAGATCTACCCTCGCATTTATTTATTTATTTTATTTGGCTCTTCAACAATGAGTACACTAATACAGCAATAACAAAACAATAAAATTCTAAACTAAATCTAAGTGTCACATTACTTATAGATGAGCACAGCATGCCCTAGTAGATAATAAATAATAATAAAAAAATAAAATAAAATAGCCTTTTATTTCTCATCATTAAAATTGTACAGACAAATTTTTTAAACAATGATTACAATTATAGTTACCAACATACTGTATAAATAATATGCTTAACATAGAACAATTATAAAAAATATATATATAGGTATCAGTTATCGATTTTAGTGAATCAATAACTTATTAGGTATATGCTTAGTTAGCTAAATATGTAGGTAATTAACTTATTTTTAATTCGATGAGAACCCCTCCTTGAGAGTAAAGGCCTCCTCCAGGTTCTTCCACCTCTCTCTGTCTCTAGCTATCGAGGGCCACTCGCTTCCAGCTATGGACTTTAAATCGTCTGCCCATCTAGTGCGGGGTCTGCCTTTCGCTCGTTTTCCTTCCGGCCCACTCCACTCTGTGACGCACTGCGTCCATCGTTTGTCTTGCACTCTGACTATGTGACCTGCCCACTTCCATTTCAACTTCAAGCATTGGTCTAAGAAACATATAAATTTGGTTTTTGCTCTTATTTTGCTGTTGCGGACTTTATGTAATTTTCTTATTTTTAATATTGAACGTTCCATCGCTGATTGGCATGTTTTTATCTGTGATTTGATTTGGTTTGTGTAAATCCAGACTATGACTATGCCCTAGTAGATGCGCTGATATAATTAAAACTAAAGCAAACAAAAAGAATTTATAATATACAGAAAGAAAACAATTGGTACTTATAATATAATATGTCTAAACTAATATGTTAATCGCTGGTGACAATTAATTTCTTAATTACAGGTATTGATGTTATACTTAAATCTATGACATCTTCATATCTCCCATACAATGCATACATTCTAGATAGCGAACAGTGCTGCCTTAATTTTGTATAGCATTTTGGTAGACAGAAAAATTGGTAGTAGAAATTATTATATTAAAGGCCTAGCTGTGCCTCGTGGCTTCACCTGTGTTCCTGAGAAAATAGTATTGCTTGTCCATCTGTAGGCTCTATGCTGCCGCGTGTGCTAATTTAATAATTGCTATCAACCTAGTCCAGTAACATAGCTGGAAAACGTAACATAAGACATACTAACCCGAAGAAAACCCCTATATTGTGGCCCTAAAATTCCAGAACAGGTCCTTAAACATCAGCCAAAAAACCGGGATTCCTGGCGACGATATTTCTAGCGACACATGCTGTTTCGTATATAGTCACATAGACGACAAAAAAAGCTCGGACTGCTCAATAGAGCGAGACAGTACTTTTAACAACTTTATAAGTCGCAAGTCCGGGCTCATATGGAGTACTGGTGTCATCTATGGGCGGCGGTACCTGGATACCAGCTTGGGCCTTTGGACTCGGTTCAGCGACGTGCCATTAGAATTGTCGCCGATCCCGAGCTCACAAGCGGTTTAGACTGAGCGTTAGACTGAGGAGCGATTTTTGCAGGGTCGGCAGCGCGCGAGTGGTACCCTTGGTGCAAGTGTCTAAATAGGCTACGGTAACCGTTTACCACCAGGCGGGCCGTATACTTGTTTGTTGCCTTAGTTGTATACAAAAAAAACTACCTTTCGCATTAATAACGTTAAAGTACTATGTTTACCTCGCGATTTCAAATTTGTTCCCGGTATACAAAGTAAATCCCTACCTACTTTATGGACATCTTCGGTTATCATTAACGATATGGAACATATACAGTTTTTATAGTCGTCTTCAAGTTTTCTTTTTTATTGTGTCTTGCTATTTACCATGATCTAATATCAATATCTAATAGATCTTCGCAGGCACTTATGAAAAGTCTGACTCTAATTCTCTTATACCGGTTCGGAAGGTTAGATTTGCTGAGAAGAGCCGACAATAAAATCAGCAATTGCTAATTACTCATTTAAAACAACCTTAGATTCATAACATAATATTTAAATTCTAATCGTACTGAAAATAATTGCATGCCCTGGCGCGGCGGCAAAACTATTGAGTAGAATGACTCGATATTTAATAAGTAAATAAATAGCAAAGTTAAGCAGACCAGCCCCCACAAACCCCACCAGTTCACAAGTATGACGCGCTTTACCTTTCTTTGTAGGTGTAATTGGCTTCAAAATTTTTGGGAATGCTTAGTCTGCTTGTTCTTATATGTCTGTGGTTAAACATCGGTACCGAGGCGGGACATTTGATTTCTTCTTCTTATTTTTAAGTTTGGCAACCATGCCCAAAGTAGGGCTCATTTCTGCCAGTGTCGAGTTATATTATAGTTTCCAGTCTCATTAAATTACTTTCACATTATAGTCACCATCCATAAAAGTCATGTTTTCTATGGTTTTACTACAATGGTGGTCATTGTACTAA
This sequence comes from Achlya flavicornis, assembly GCA_947623365.1. Taxonomy (NCBI): domain Eukaryota; kingdom Metazoa; phylum Arthropoda; class Insecta; order Lepidoptera; family Drepanidae; genus Achlya; species Achlya flavicornis. The sequence continues at coordinate 7,152,828 of OX392474.1, forward strand.
AACTCTTAACGGTCATTTTGAAACAACTTGAAAAGTCACGATACACATAATTCATTTCATTTCACTTCACTGGTGCACATGGATGATCTTTATTGGGTAAAATACCACCAAAAATACAGAATAAAACTCAAAATACACAAATTTATGAAAATAAAAATGATAACGCAACGTCACTCTGCAAGTTCCTGCCAAAAAGTCCGATATTTGATTTATTCAGAGACGTATGAGTAGTACCTCAGAGTAGATAAATACTACGTACAAGTAGTACCTACAAAGATTTATTTCGAGTGTTATTGTTTTTGAATATCGATAGCTGTAACATCCGACAGTCCATCCTCACACATTGAAACCAGCATTGTTTCGAACTGTCTTGGCTCAACGAAACTTCCTTCCGCGGACGCTCACTGTGGAATGAGCTCCCTGCCGTGGTTTTCCCAATGGAGTACAGCATGGAGTTCTTCAAAAAGGGTCTGAAGAGATTTCTGCAGGGTTGGCATCGCGCGATTGATACCCCTGGTGTTGCAAGTGTCCATAGGCTACGGTAACCGCTTACCATTAGGTGGGCCGTATGCTTGTTTGCCAATCATTTTGTTGGGGAGGCCTGGCGTGTAATGAGCAGACCATAGACTTTAAATTTCGCTGCGCTAAGGCTCAGACGATGAATAAGTTAACACTACCAATATTCATGACCATGCCTGATGGGTATATATTCTGTAGTAAGTAATGTGTTAGGCTCAAGAAAACTGCCTAGAACATGAATTTTTTGTTGCAACTTCTGCAACTCCGAAAATATCGTACATCGAGTTTTTAATTTTCAGCCATGTTGTTTAAAGATAAAATAAGGTTACTTTAAGGAAATAATAAAAAACAAAAATGAGTTTTCTCCCATATCTTTTTATTCTAAATACATTAATATTCTTTAATTCAACTCAAATATTCTTTAAACTATTACAAGCTATTTTTTTATTTTAAACATAAATAATAAGTTATGCAAATGACCAGCATTGCACACTTTTAACTCGGTACCTATTTAATATTTATCTAGGTATTATCCAATCTTAGCGATATTTCTCCATACTGACAAAACATATAGGTACACAACACTGAAACAACTTTGGCATAAAAAAAAGTACATAAGTGTATTCTAAGATGTTCTACAGAATGAAGACATGGTCAGGAACCCGTACATTTTTTCATACCTACCTACCAAAACCATTATATTTAGATATTGTTTGTTCTTTGGCAGTTATATAGTTATGTGGTAAATTATTAAGCAAGTATTAACACATACGGGTCACTTTTAGCGTAAAGACATGTCATGGTCTATTTGAGGCCAGTTTTAACTACTGCAATAAGTGTAAAAGATCTAGGACGCTTAGGTGTCGAGCGCGTCCAAACCCGGATATTTGATTAGTTATAAGGTTTTATAATTAACAAAATGCATGGTGCTTAATATGGATGAATCTTCCAAATATTGAAGTAGTTCTAAGAGGCCTTTAATATTTTTTTGTATTGTTTTAGGTAATTAGATAGTTATGAAAAGTTGAACAACGTGTAGGTATATAAATCTAGTTACCTATACAATTTTAGGTCAAAGGTTGGGCTATACATATTTATTAAATAGTTACAGAATTATAAGAAGTCATAAGACTATGCCACGTTGATATCTTAGATAGGGTAGGTACATGTAATTTGTTCACAATATGTGAATTACGAAAGATTGGGTACGTACGTTATACACAGATCTACTGCAGTAGGTACGAATATCATATTAAATACATGTTACAAATACGTATGTATTTAATTACAAAATAAATGATTCTAAGCGTAATTTTCCTATTTTATTTAACACACAAGTTAAGCGTATCCAATTTTTCATGTATTTTACATTATAAAGTTGACGTAAGGTACCAAACTGAAAATATGCATTTTCAAAATAAAATATTTTGAAGACGAATTTTGGCGATTTAACATTCATTCCAGTACTGAGCAGGTTCTTATTAGTATGTTTGCCATACAGAAAGGTGTTTTATTCTTAATTTACCTACGGAAATAATGTTACATTGGACCTTATTTCTCGAATCTGATGAATGGTAAATGGTGGTTGACTTATTGTATACAATACTTTCATATATAATACTCACGCTAGAATATTTTACAGAAAGAGAAACAAAGTGTGATGAATTTAATTATTTTAATCAGTTGAATATCTTTTGAGTACATGAAAGAATAGAGACCAGCTCGTAAAACACACATTTAAAACAACGAATAAATGAAATGCAAACATAATACAGATAATTAAGTATTTCTCCCTCCTAATATTATAAATGAATGTACCTCGTGTACAAATGGCAAACAATTTAATGGATTCACTAACATAATATCAGATCTGTACCGACCGACATTGACATTGCTCGATTTGAAATAGCTGCGCAGCTGGACAAGTTTTGTACAAAGGTTGCCATATCACACATATTAGCAATTAAATAACTAAACGATAACGAACAAATCATGTGCGCAGACAGAGGGATCTGTTCTGGAGCTACCAACCAACTACTATTGCAAGGCCCGGCCTGCGTGCCGCTATAGTTTGGACTTAGATAATTTATTAATTAATTAAAATTGAACTCACTCGTGTGAAAACTTAGTCGCAAACCACTCATTTGTTAGTACTATAAATATTTTAATCAAACACTTCAAGCCGTTAGTTGCGTACACGAAAACTTTAAGATTCACGACTAATTTTAAATTTGGGTAAAGAGAACTAGAATAAAGTACTTAACATTAAAAAAATAATACATTATTCTAAACAGAAAAGTAAAACGGATCGCCAGCGATCCTTCATAAGAAATGAGGTGCAATTAGGTATACAAAATCAAGTAAAGCTATCTAATAGGATGATCTTCGTTATGTGTCTTCTTTGCCCCCCAACGAAAAGTTAAGATTAGGTGTACTTATATAACTACCCATACGGTAGTAGTTACTGGTTGTTATATTGTTCAGTACTTAAGTTATAAGAAAGAAGAGCCTCAATAGATCGGTGTCTTGTAGTTAGGGGGTGCACACACCTATTATTTTCGTAGATTGCTATCGGGGGTTTGATTATTTCACTACTGCAAAAAGAGGCTGGCCGAATATTAAATATTCAGAAAAAAGACACAACAACAACTCCAAAAGGCAATTTTTAAAATTTACCTTAAAATAGATTTATATTAAGGATACCTATTATGTTAATATATTTTGGTGAATAACATCATTATCGCAAACCCGTATTAAATATGAGAAACGTGGATGATATGACAATATAAATTACCCTTTCATACCAATTAATAAGCGTTTTCAATGTCCTTATTTAGTCGAGCCGATATACACGGCACCGACAACTAAAACTACTTACACGACTCTTTATGAACCGAATACTAACTACTTACAGGGATTATCGAACATTTCTGTCAACGAAACAATCTTCTCATACATCTTTGGTTAGATAAAACAACAGAAACAGTAGTTAAATTACTATAGACAATCGAACGTTACACAGTCATTGGAGGGACATAATTATTATTTAGTCGTTAGGTAAATCTATACAACATTGCATAATAATCACATAAAATAATCATAATCGAAATGTTACGATACAGCCGCGGATCGTTTCATTTCGACGATAAGCGTCAACAAGTATTATTATCCAACAAGAGTTCCTCGCGAGCGGCGCGGGCGCGGGCGCGGGCGCAGACGGCTGCGAGGGGCGCGCTAGGGTCGCCCTAGGGGCGCCGGGCGGCGAGGGCGCGGCCGCGGGAGGGGCGCGGGCGGCGCGGAGTGGCTACTCTCACTCGGCTGGCGTCCGCCTCCACTCTACTGCCAGAGCTTCCACCACACCTGCATCTTCTCAGAGAGTTTCTTACAGATTCCCAGTAGTTTCCGTCACATCCCACCATCGCCTTCCCCTTCACAATCCTCTGAGCCCTCACCCTCCTCTAACGTTACCTATCAACAAAAAAGTCAATATAAAGAAGAGTGTTTTTTATTATAATAACTTGTTTAAACAAAGCTTGGAGAAAGAATACGACTAATAGTTTCAATAATAACCAGTGTTTCTTGACGGGATGTCTACTCATAGAAGATATTGAATAAACTTACTTGAAAACGGATTTGTTCGGGGCGATCATCATCGGCGGCTGAATGTGTCTGTATAGGCGCCGGTGGAGGTGATGGTGGTATCATACTCTGATAGTAGTCACGATTCTCCTCTAAAGTATCCAATATGTCTTGGGCGTCTGGGTGGACGAGGTCGGCCCATGTCTCCCACAGAGGGTGAACGATGTAATCAATAAAGCCGACCTGCGATTTTTCAATTGTAGCATTATGTCTGTCGCACATTGGGCTGATATCCATTCCGTGTTCCCTCTCGCGATCTCCTTGTTGGAAGAATTCTTCCATTAGTAATGCTACCCATCGCTTATACAGAGGCAAGGGTTTAGTTGGATTGCTTAGATCGGCACAATGTACGAGATTCTCTAATACTTGTATTCTATCTGTGTAATTGTCTAGCAGTAGCACACCACTGCCGGCGACTTTCTTCGTCTCTACCATAGTTTTCAGGTCTGCGAGTAGACTCATATGCTTCGACATGTCCGTAGAGAGTACCATGTCTATGACCATTTTCCTTAGCGTTTGTTTCTGCTTCTTGTGAAGATTGACAAATATGTCACAGCCATCATTCTGTAGTAATTTAAACGCTACGGCTAAGTGGTGGTTCTCTAGTACAGACTCGTCGTTGTACATAAGAGCGAGTTCTGAGCTAGAGTTTACGAGGAACTGGTTGGTCAGTCCCGGGTGGTCAACGTCGTGAACACAAGCAGCAAACAATGCAGCACAAGTTTCCAGCGGTGTGAAGACAGCGTCCAACGCGGGTGTATTTAATAGGACGTGTGTAGATTGCGTGACGTCAGCTGCGTGGAGTGAGTTGTGGAACGGATTATCCCGACAGTAGTGTTCCTCGAGGGTAACAGAGAAAGCGAGAAAAGTGCGCGCCGGAATTTGTAGCGTCCCAAGTAATTCCCTGGATGAGAAGGCAGAGAAGGCGACTGCGGTGAGAGGCCGACCACATGACAAGTCACCGATGCGGAAAATATCAACACCCCACCGGTCGAGTTCACTCAGAATGCGACCTAAGTCTTCTTCGTGAGGTGTCTCCACTCCATATGTCGGCACGCGCTCTCCCGTAAAGCTGTTAGTATGTGTGAGTGTCCTCTTTACGCCAGAAATCTGTGGAAGGAGGAAATTATATATTTTTTACATGTCAATGAGCTAATGAGAAAGAAAGATTGGACAGATATTTATTTTGCTTTATTTCATTTCATTTTGCAACGTAAATAAGAAAATCGCAAACTAATAAAACTACTATATAATAATAAGTAGAATAATTACTTGTGACATGGTGCCCACGGGTCCGCCCTGACGCGGCTTTTCTTTTTTCTTGGTGCGTTCTGTGGTCTCATCCACTTGCAGTGATGGTATGTCCAGTTCCTGTTGTTTATCTGTAACAAAAACACATAAATGTAAACCCCTGTTGATCATATAGTTCGTTAGTTAGTCTCGTGGGAATATCTACAGGTATATCTGTCCAAGGCCCCCTAAGTCAAGGGACCTGATAGGATGAACAAATTTCTGTCATATGTTGTTCTTAAAACTTCGTGAATATATGGTACCGATAATACCGATAAATTAGTACATATTAATTGCTTTTACTAAAACTATGTCAATGGGTATTGATGTCAGAAGAAAGTGGGTGAAAATGTGAAGTGTTCATAAATTCGTTTGATTGATATGATACTAGGTCAGTGTATATGCGTCGTTCGTTATAATACGTAGTGAACCAAATCAATCGCCACCAAAATATTGATTGGACTCGGTCCCTTTACTAATGAAAGGGGATTGGTACACTGTAACACAGGAATATCACAAAAATAATCGGCCATTAATATAAATATCAGCTTTTATATTATTTATTATAAATTGTAGAGACTATCTTTTTAAGTTGTTGGAAGATTATTTGGTATCAACAGAAATAATGACGTTTCACTCCACATAATGAGGCGATTAAAGAGGACACAACACGATGCCATAATCCAGAGTACATTAAAGGATTAAGTAAAACGCGTTATCTGCTTTTGCTATGTAGTGCGATTATGTAATTTTATTGATATCCACTTAAAACAGCCACTAATGAACTGAGAAAAAAAAACGATATTTTGTGGACTATGTTACTATTATTGTGCCGATTTCATGATGCAAATTATTACCAATCCACAATAATCTTCAGTTGAAACCGATGCTAATTATTATTGATATCATGGTTCTTTTAATCACTTCTAAGTAAACTATATGCAAAGAAATAACTTTATGACTTGATAGACGCTTTATTGTTTTAATGATTAATGGATAAAAATAAAATCACTCGCTGTCATTAACATTGAAATCTTGTTACTTTCGTGTATTTGATGGATATCTTTCTGCCAAAAGTGGTTACCTACACATGCAATGGAGTTCTTATTTTAATCACAGCTGTCAAAATTGAGATAAGTATTCGCAAAACGCGCATGGTTATCGATTTCAAGAAGTTTCAATCAGAATTTGATTGCAACAAAAGTAACTTAATCGCAATAATAATGATAAACTAAGCATCCAGTTTCTATCTAATCGAGAGTGATGGCGTAAATACACATATAGGTACTCAACATTCTATAAATACCATACAAAATATGAATTATAAGGAAATAATCGAGAGCGAGTGAAGAATTGAGATTTATAGATACGAATCATGATGCATAGCTTAGTATGATTGTAAATATATATACCTACTTAACTAATTGTTTACTTTGGCCGCTACGAGATAAATCCGTTTTGTTTGCCCTCCTCGGTATTTTATGCTACGAAAACAATTTGAAAGAAAAAATATGAAAACAAATTTTAATATGTACCATGTAGGTAATAAATTTGTAAATGTATCATATCTTAGGCAAGTAGCTTAGTATTGCTAAAATAATACACTTGTATTATTGGTGTTCTTTCTTTTCTTGTACCTAATTTTATCTTATCGAAGGAAAGTGCATTATTACTAATACGTTAATCTTACGACGTTTTTTCCAGTTTATGAGTAATTTACAGCAGCAATTAGGTAGGTATAAACTCACTTATATAATATCGACGTAGGTATCATACTATTCGGTTAGAATAATTAATCCTTTGCCAGACATGCTGGGCTGACTACGGAAACAAATTAATTGAACCTACGAAGTTATGTCCCAACTCTCTGGCTTTGACGCTAGCCAATTGGCTCAATAAATGACTTTATTGAGCTAGTTAAACTAGCTTGTCCCGAATATTTTATGTCCTCTATTACGTATTTCCCTTGAATATTCATCGTGATGTAAGATTATGGTCTTCGGCCTCGGCGTATCGATACCGTTGTGTGAAGTAGTGCGCGTGCGCGGTAGGGTTATCAAGCTTGTTTACATTATCACCAGACAGATAGAACATCTATTTACATAGCTAATAGGTTTAATTTGCATTCTAAAGTGTCTACAGCTAATCATTAAAATTGTTTTGCCGATCGAGATTTGCCGCTTAACCTCTTTTGTAGTTCAAAAATATTAATAATTGTGTTGTTCGTTATTTGGGTTGCAATAAAACCCCATCAATATCCTGTTTCTGTTTCAACAGTGACTGAAAAGCCAACAACAAATTTAAGTACTTTGGAAACTATATTTAGCATCATATATTCTTTATTCCGATTTCTAGTAGTTTACGTAATCATAATAATATGAGTACAACCTATTTAAACGTGAAACAAAAGACAATTTCGGACTTTTACTCATATATATACTTTAACTTCTTTATTCTTTACTGTTTAGTCCCTCCTCCTCGCGGTATTTTTGATGTCCTTAATTCCTTCAGGTCATCAATATCTAACCTTGACAACCCCATTACACTATGGCTCATTCTATCCTATGTTGATTTTATCATTATTGTTTGACTAGCTGTCCCCCGCGGTTACGCCCGCATTCCTGGGATAAAAAGTAGCCTATGTCCTTCTCGATACCATAGGCTATCTGCATGCCAAATTTGCAGTTGAAGGCGTAACAAACAAACAAACAAACTCACTTTCGCATTTATAATATTAGTTAGGATTAAAGAGATCTATATCAGTAAAAACCCATAAATATTAGTTCATAAATCCATAAAAGTAAATCAACACATTATTATTTATTGTTGTACAACTTTTAAGCGTTTTATTTAAGTGTAATGACTAGCAAGGTATGTTTATAACGATACGATCCCACATTTGTTGATTAGCAGACACAAACAACTTTATGAATACTGGTTTTCAAAAGCGAATCTAACTAAACCATGAACATACTTTGGAATGTTTAGATGAAGATCAATTTATTATAAAGTGGAATCAAAGCACTAAGTATGATTTGCAATTTGTAGTTAAATATTTAAGCGGTTTCTCCTTCGGGGCTATGCTACGCGCTATCGCTACGGGCCGTGCGACCCGCGCCCGCCCGCCCTGAGACGCACTGAAGCGCTCAAGCGTTGATGTCACCATATCACGAATAAAAGTTTTAATACATTGTACGACTCACTCGATCTACAGATCGAATCTAATATTTACAAGTTATTATGGAAAAATATAAACGGAGTCTTGCAAATCTATTGTTAAATCTTAAGAAATAGATTTTAAAGTGTCTCTAATTTGTTACGAATTGGAATAACAAACTCATAATAGAGAAGAAACCAAATAAAATTGATGGATGAATCGTCATTGTTATGCATACCTCAATTTTGTTGGCAATAACATGTTGTTATTCTAACTTTGGCTAGACGAAAAATACGATAAATACCGAGTAGGCTACAATTAGTACATAACAAATGTATATTTTTATTTTTTTAAACATATTCTGAATGAATTGACTATTTTGCAAGTATTTGCCGTTTGTTTTCTGACATAAAACTATAAAAAAAAAGAAACATAGTTTCAAAAGACTTACCTAAAAATGTTGAGCAGATGTACTCCGAGATCTGGTTGCCCGACTTGCTCGATTCTGAGAAATGGCTCAGCTCCTTGTTCAGCATCCTCTTGAACTGAAAGTGCAAGATATCCATTGAATGTGCCATCGTCGTCGTACGATTCCGTAGCCACCGGGCGAAGGTGTTACGAACACTGTGTCGTTCCGAATATACGCGCATTTCACACCACAAAAACAAAACCAAAAACAGTTAAAACTGATTAAAGATCGTATTTATTACGATTTCGATTAATATTTATTCACTGTAGTAAATGTGAGAACGTCTATTATCTGCGAGCGCTATCGTTAGACTGAAGCGGCGCAGCGTGTGGTACTGAGTGTAACTCGCGCCTCGTATTTAGCGTAGCACTTTATGTCGTCACAGTCTTTTCACACTACAGAAATACCGGCTTCTAGTTACCGTACTTTACTAGTAATCTGTGTACATTAATTTAGTTATTCTAATTTCCTGTTACGTGGTTAATGGAAAAGTCGTTCTGACTGAAACGTATCAATGAATTTCTACGTCACAGGTACGACTTCCGGAGTGGTTTTTCACGTATAATTTGAATAAAGCTGCTTTCGTTGACTTGACACTGGTATGTGACCGCTTTTATGTAGATTCTATCAAAATCTAGATGCTTCGTTTTCAATTGGGTAATGATGTTATTCAAAGTGTAGCTAAATGTTAAAGTTATCAGATGTATGCGCCATGCGTGTTATTGAGCCTGAACCGAACTGATAATATATATATGCGATTGTAGCAAAACCAGGCTCACAGTCCCCTTGGCGACCGTGATATGAGGGTAATGGATATAAATTGACTGATGTGTTGCCAAGTACTTGTTTTTAAAGCCTATGGAATTTAACAAGTAGTTTAACATTTAGTGTCACATCTGTTACAATTTTTGTATTTTTTGTTCTTGACATAGATTCTTATCACTTTGCGATGCAAAACAGAATTACGAAACAGAAAGATTGGAATATGCAGTAGGTACCTAAGAGCTCGGGGATTTACCTATTTTTGGATATATTATTTTATGAGATCACATAAACATATAAATATTCCGAGGTTCATTGTGATCATGGTAAGTGGTACCTAATTAATAACATGAGGTATTGCAAAGCATTTTGTGGGTATTAAATAATACAGTCGGTATTTTAGCACTCTTTTCCTATTGTGCTATTGTCATTGAGATTTCGGGTAACCTCTATTACCACACCTGAGATTACCCACATACTATTTACTTGTCTGTTCTGAGGAACACCTACATAATGATACATACTGTATGACATTGAAAAATATTTGTATTTTCAGGTGACCAAAATTTTCATACTTAATTTTGTTCGTATTGTAACGTAGAAGCAGAAAATAAAAAAAAAACGAAAAAATTGCATAAGTATATCTTCGAAAATACACATAATTTTATTTCATTCTTTTTAATGGCATTTTTATTTCCTTCAAAACTCAGCTCGGGGTTCCTTTCAGCGTTTTTCTCTAAGACTTGTACTTCAGAAGTTGCCCTAACTGGCTGGAAAAAAAATCATTCCGTATATTCACATTAAAGCGCCTTTTGGTTTTAGTTATAGCAAACTGCGTTGTGGTATTTAATTTAGTCACGTGAACGTCGCTGTTATTTAAAAGACCTGGGGGGCTAAAATTGATGAATTGCATAAGATCTGCTTTAAATTCGATAAAATGAATTGCGTTAGCAATATTGACAGCTTCCTTTTTAGGGGGCCTGGAAGTCATCTCACTCTCAACTACAACTGTGAAAAAATATCCGTAGGAGCTATATAGGTTGTTGATTTTCCACTTATATAGTTCTATCAGTAACTGAACGGTTGTATTACAAACTACCATCATGCTATGCTTTCTTCATGATATTTTTCATCACCGAGAATTCAAACTTATTGTAGGATTCCCAACCTTCATCTCAGAATCCGATTTCGCTACCACTGACCGTTCATCGGTTCAACAGGTGCTCATTTATTTTGACATACTTAACTGTCAGGAAAATAGGTAAATATACCTATTAAAAAATCCCAGTGACTATCAAATAGTTTTTCAAATCACAGATGTTTTACACACGCATACATATATTCTCAGATAAATATTAAGGCGATGCTAGCTCAGTGACCTCGGATACCGAGACGAAGGACCATGCTTCGAATCCTACAATGAGCATGAGCTTTCGGTGAAGGAAACCATAGCACGGTCGTAGGGTACTTTGCAGTACCCGCCTGGCTGGCTACCACCCGTAAGTTGAAAATCTGTCGCCAAGCACCCTTCTGTGTGTTCCAACAGCTGCACTTTCTTCAGCAGCCAAGTTCCTTCTTGGCTTTGTGAGCTTACCACCTTCGGCCGCATCATCACTGACTATGGTGAGATTGCGGCCAAACACAGGCCTATAAACAGTAAAAAAAAGTTCGTCTGCCTGCTAGGTAGGTACTTTATGATGACCTTTCAGTATTTTTAAGGAAAATAGCGCCAGCGGTTTGTGATAGTGTCATGTGTGTGTAACGACGTAAGAAAATCAATCTAAAGCTTTGATGAATCACGTTTACCAAATTACAATCATGACTAATGCCAAATTGATTATAAAGTGTGAAAACTGAAGTTCCACACTTGAGATGATATAAATACTCGTAAATTAAGTGTTCTACTTGTAAAAGATTATTTTATGTAGGTATGTACCTGTGTGGCTATTTTTTGCTACCGGGCTGTATAGAAAAGTATATTTTACCAAAACCCAAAATTATTCAATAAAGTTAAAATATTCATAATGGCACAATTAATTAGGTTAGGTTAGAACTGTGATAATACGGCGCGCGAGCCGAGCGAGAGAAACACCCTACATGTTGTAATCGATATGCCCAAACTTCGCTAAGCAAATCCCTATTGTATGAATGGCCTAAGCATCAGCCAGCCAGTTCATTAAATGTCGCATAAGATGCTACGGCTGAATATTATTCAGGCCGACATTTGTCTAGGCTGTTAATTGAACGGCTAATTATACTAGTTGACTGCGACATATACAGGTGAATTTTCAGAATTTGCTCATAGTGGCTAGAAAAAAAAACACCTGTATATTGAATATCAGTCGTAATAGGTAAATCGTAGTCAAATAGTGGGCGGGCAGTGGGCTCGGTCGGTTGGATGGATAAATGAGAATGACAATAAACACTATAGCGTCATACGAGTCACATTCAAGTGATTCACGGGAGCTAAAAGCATGACGTTGTATGACGTAGTGTTTGGAGAAAATCAACGGTAAGTCCATTATTTGCTTTAACGCAAAATATTTTAGATAAATATTTAATCAATGTAGAGACGATGGTGATATGTAGGTATTTTATATGAAGAATATGACTTAATTATATTATCTCCTAGATTTCCCACGCAAGAGATCGCTACTTTATCTTGGATTACTTTAGATAGGAATGATATAATTTTCCTAAGGGTTTATTTCTGATACTCTATTTTCTACCTGGCTATTTTGTAAGCCGGTTGCTTTAACAGCTTTGTGACTGGTCGACTATACACTATACCAATGCCCCTGGTAATGCTAAAGTTCATAGGCGATGGTGCCCTCTCACCATTAGATGGACCATCTGTCTATTGGCATTAAAAAAACATTCGCCTTTAACAAAAAAATTAAGGAAAAAATACTATAGCTATGCGTTTGTAAGTAAGTACTCTTTGTAATGCAATGACGACATTGTGTCAACGACACGATTCTTGCGATTAATAATTTATGATAATAATGTCACATGCTGATTTATTATAAGTTTCTTGGTAGCTGATAGCTAACAAGAGGCTAACAGGTACGGAATGCATGATATTTAGCATTAGAGCGGTTTTGGCTAATTGAAGACCAGCATTACAGTGTATTCTCTTGATTAGGTAAAGTACCCTACCAAGCTATGATTTCTTCACAAAGTTTTCCGTCAGACAAAGCTCAAGTTCAATATTCGATCCCAAACCACAACCTCCACCGCTCACTGTTATTTCATTTTTGTTACAGAGTAGTAATTACAAAGGAATGTTTGGAAATGGAAATTCTTCAATTGTAATGGTAAATTTACCTTATATGGTATTGGATGGCCTATAGTAGGCATTTAATTTTTCTTGTTGTGATCCGCATCACGCGTTAAATTTTCTCAAAAAAAAATCTAAGTTAGATGCGAGGTAAATAAAAAGCTTAAGATTTCCATCACATTAGCTTCTACTTCAAGATTACAGTCACGTTCCCGTATTTTTTTCTGAATCTGTTAATCTCAGGCTACGATCTAATCTCAGATTTTAAAATCATATATCTGGTATTTGATTCTTGTTTGGTATATAAAGTCACGTTATACTATAATGAATTTTCAGTGATTACGGAACAAAAAGAATAACGAAAGACAACTTCTATTTATAAGCAGTAGACAGTGAGTGCAATTATTACTGCTTTATGGATACTGAGGCTATATATAAAAACCCTTGAAGAAAATTTACTTTGAAAATGAAATTCAGTTGAATCATAATACATGTAGGTATCTTGAACTGGGCCTTCAGATTTTCCTGAAATATAATTCCACGGATTGAATGAGGAAAATTTACCTCATTCTAAGATTAATCTGGTTTTTCATTTATGTGATGGTTATCTGTTAAAGTAATGTATTTAATAGACAAACAAAACAATATGACGAGTGATATTATGGAAAAATAGTGTATTACAATGTTTGCATGTCCTACTTGGGCTTAGGTGAGGATAGCAAATCAGGTAGGTAAATTAAATTAAACATTAGTGGTATCAAAATCGCCACAAATTACGCAAAAGATTTTTTGCCGAGGGGGCGACGTGCCAAAGATCTTTTGATCACAATCTTGTTTTCCGTTTTTGTCAGCAACCGGGTTTACATTATTGGCTGCAATGCTTTTTTTCTATCCTTTTTTTAATTGTTTTACCATGAATTCTATTGCAAAATGTAGCCCTCGCAGCTCATATTTACTGCTAACATTCTGTATACTTTATATACCTAATAATGTGGTATAGAGGTAGGAACATGATGATTGTTGTAAAAAATCCCCCTTTACAATATCTGCATTCAGATATTGTATTCTGAATTATTGACTAAGCAAGCGAAGCGAGCCTGTTTCAGCTTGGACAAAAATGCTTTCGTATGTCCAGATGTCCGGCGTTCTCCTCTACAGGTCCCATTTTTCAACCGATCTCTTGAGTCTTGAGATCGAATTTATCTCTTGAGTCTCGAGGTCGACAGCTCACAGAGCCCCTAGTTTTATTGTTTCATATCGGCCGCACAACGAATACTTATTTTCAGGTTTTTTGTTAAACTATTATTAGTATAATTAGAAATTTATATTTAACTAAGTATGATATTCTAAAAAAAAGCCAATAAAGAAATCATATCAGTGCTATTTTAAGAACGAAATAATATTACGATATAAATAGCAATATAGATCTAGGTTGTCTTTAACCATCTATCTTAAGTAAGAGATAATAAATCTTTTGAACAACTTGTTAATTCGACTGATAACAGTAACTCTACTCATAATCAGCCTAGATAAGATAGAGTGACTCGGTTGAGACACAAATATGTGCGAGTGATCATGTGTTCATTTATGAAGATAGCCCTGACCTAGATAATTAAATGCTATTTTTAACACACTTTTCAAATTTTAAAAATAATCTAGATCTTAATGCTTAAAAATTAAGAAGTAATATGGAATACAGCTTCGAATTACAATATATAATTAGTTTAATGAAATACCTATGAAATTAACATAAGGCTGCAAATATTTCATAAAAGCCAATGTAAAAAAGAAAAGAAGATAAATTGTATTTATTTTAAAATTTACGTTTAGCGGAATTTATTAAACATTCAACGAAGTAAGGTAATCATCCTCATACGTAAAATTCTAGTAACGGTATACATTTATCAATAAAAGAAGTTTGGTGGACGTGCCGCCGGGCATATGTACCAGTTTTATGTAGGTCTATGTGACGAAGTGATCATTATTTTAGTAGATACCTACTTTGAGTTATCTAATGAAATCTATAACACATTTATATAAAGTAATTATATAACCCGCGTTGAGGACACACCAGCCGAGGATTGTCAGAGACTTTGATTTTGACGTAACGTCTAGCGACAACACTTGTGTGTATACAATGTTTTTTGTAGTGATATGTATGTATGTAGTTTAGTATTGTCCGGCACATTCCCACGTGACGTAGTCATAGCGTCACAGACCACATCAATATAGTATGTATTAGTCTGACTATCGCGGTTTTACTACCAAGTAAGAATTTCCTGCTGTAACTATGTAAATGTTGCCGTTGTTTCCATAATAATAATGAAACAATATTTTTTATCTATGTCAGGAAATACACATGTTATTCGATATTATAAACTTTTTTTTTCTTTCAAAACCTTTGTTTAATTATTTTAAAGCATACAATGAATTAACCCGTAGGCTCGCGAGGTAAGCGCGTCGTATAGTAACAATTGATGTCATTGTATATTTTTAACCGCGAGCCAAAGCTTATTATTATTTCTAGCTCTAATTTCTTTCTGTTCGCACTTAGTTGTACAATAATCATGCATGCGTGCACGTACATAAAAAAAAATACGGAAAATACAATACCAAGCCCTTTAATGATTCAGTTTCTTGCATAAAGCATGTACTTTCCCTAATTGTCAATGAGGGAAAGTAACTTAATTTTTATGATAATGGTAAACCCAAGTAAACAGTTGCATGGTTTAATAGGTTACCTACCGTTTCATCGATAAACCTATTCACTTAATTAGTTTTGTCTAAAACTATGGCTTGGCTATGGATTTTTTCGTCTCGTTTGGTCTTTAACCCGTTGCCTTTTGACAAATTGGGAGAATTTTGATTCAGCATTTTAACTGTTTGTCAAAATACTCGCTTAATATTGCGTCATCATTATCATCGAAACTGCCAAGCCACATATTTTGACTAAGGTGCAGAGTTTTTGAAGATAGGGCTTGTAGAGTTGGGGCGTGTAGAGCATGGCTCTACAAGAGATCTGATAACTTTTAGACAGTGCGAGCCACGAGTGCGAGCCATGGTCTCATCTTGGCAAAAATTACATGAAAATGTTTTTGATGAAGAATGAACAACTTTTTCAGTATTTTACGCTGCAGCATTACTGAGATAGATGTCTTTTGGCCTCTTATTTTCTTCCGTAGTAGCATATGTTTCTTTTCGATTTCTTTGTTGAATCTACAGCACAATTTTATGCGTGAAACATTATGTAGTAATTGACTGCGCTAAACATTATTGTCTGCGTTAGAAATAGGTTTCTGTATAAAATGTTAGAATACTTATGTCAATCATCGTCTGGGAGGAGGCCAGCGGTAGCGCGGTGCGGTTGGCACGCTGAGGTCGGGACATACGTCATACTTTTCTAACCGGGTCATTCATAGACAATCCGAGGTAATTTGAAATAGGTATAATCTTTATATATAAAATTCTACTGCACGTGTGTATGTCACTGAACTCCTCCTAAACGGCTGGACCGATTTGAATGTCTTTTTTTGTATGCGTTTGGGTGGCGCCCTTGATGATTTAGATTCACAAATCAGACCGACAGACGGCGCTGCTAGATAATATAACCTAGATACTGACTGCAGCGCCGTCGAAAAAAAAATACAGATGCAAATGCGACTGCAAAACCTTATAAAATTCAAGTAATATTGCAAACTATTTTTTGCTTTTCAGTTTTTTCGGTGGTAATTTTTTTTTATATATAATTTGTCGTATCTACCCCGTATATATATAATATTATAAATGCGAAAGTTAGTTTGTTTGTTTGTTTGTTACGCCTTCACGCCTCAACTACTTGCTTACTTACATACTTTACGTGGTTTCATTTTAATTTTGTACTGTCGTATCCACCCCGCATATAGGTACTCGTTTCTTTGGCATACTGCGAATATATTTTAGTCGGCGGCATTGTGTTATAAAGGTGGAGATTTAGAGATGGTATATTTTCGAAACCTATGTTGGGTTAGTCATGCTGAACAACTTAAATTACGGGAGCAATAGTGAATTCTCAAAAAAAAAAAATCTTACATAATGTCAACTTTGCTCGATCATAATGTATGAAAAGATATTTTTTTTGAGATTTCATTGTTTTATTCCATTGTAGAAGTTGTTCAGCATGACTAATCCAACCTAGGTTTCGAAAATAATTATGCCATCTCGAAATCTCCACCCATTATACTTCTCAAGATTTTGTCTTTTTCTTGGCGACTTTTGGTGCTGGGCGGTTTATTATTGTTTACAACGATGCATTTTTCGTGGTTTAACTATATATTGACCAGATTCACAATCACCGGGTAACTTTACTACTGCCCCAAAGTAAAATTTTACTGAGCCATACATAATATGTTCACATTTGTTTACAAGGTAATTCTTAATCTCTTAATATGCTTTAACAGAAAAGCCAGATCAGTGGCTGTAGGCTAACGCTAGGTAAAGATTGAAAATACCACGATTGTGTGTGATCGTGCGTGACTTACCTAATAAATAACAATCAACACGCTAACTAGCCGCTGGTTAAGACGTCATAGGTGCAATCGTTGTTTGAAAATGGATATTTTCACGGAATTACGTCTCTAGAAACCGACGTACGAAGGTAAGCTGTTTATTGGGAATTCGTCGAATTTTACGCCATCTATATATATTTACAACCAGTTTCTGCAACGCGGTGCCACCCACGCTCCTCATATACCTATTGTTTAACGGGATAAATACTACCCCTATGTGTTAATCCAGAACTAATTTAAGTTTATCTGTGTGAAAAATCTCATTCACTTCCATTCAGCCGTTGATGCGTGATTGGGGCACAATCATCTAAAAATATATACAAAATTTCACATTAATAATATTTGTGTGATTATAATATCAGTGGGACTAGCTATTCCTAAAGTTGTATTTCGGGAAATCCTTTTTCAGTAGGTACTACACCATAATAGGCACCGATATGTGTTTACAAAAAGTTTCTCACAAATTTAAAGTTTGTAACTTTGTAGTTGCTGAGATATAGGCATAGATATTAGCGAGAGATATTTCCCCTTTTAGATATTATCTAGATTCAATACAGAAAACCTTTCAACCTTTCAATGAGACAAATAAGTTATCAGGTATTTACTTTACAAAACATAAATAAAGGAAACATCTATCATTTGCAGATTTCAATCTAATCTTTATTGGGTGTGTAGCAAATCACGATAACAATTTCAAATTGTTTATCAGCAATATTTTATAATTATCATTATATAGATGTCCTCGGTAGTCTTGTGCCCCTTGCATCCATTTTACAACAATCATAATATCTCGTAGGACTGGGCTTCATAATAAGCTACCGGACTATACCTTCCACAGTTCAATCGTATGTACTGCAGTGCTATTTACTTTGCTTTAAAAGTAATGGAATTGGTGTTATCCGGTAAGGCGGGCGGCAAGTGCATGCAATATGTGTACGTGACCGCGGTGGCGTACGGGCGGGACATCCGCGACGGCGCGGCGGCGCGGCGCGGGCGGCCGTGGACCTTAGCCCGTCCGCCCGCCTCCGACCAACCATACAAACAAGTTTTATCTCTCCTAATATCCGATACACAGCATTTTGTAACCTTCCGGAATCGTTAGTATGATTACGAGTATAAGGATGCTTTCCCACCAGAGATGTGCTATGCAGCTATGCTGCGAGGATGTAATAGCTAAGCTGTGAAACTATGTGACCGTTTCCACTGATACTAAGCTATGTAGCGGTGCGAGTAAGATGTGCTATGAAGATGCGCCGCCACAAAGTAGCTGCGTGAGGAAGATGCGCAACTCGAGCTATGCGATGTACTTATAACTTTTTGCTTCCACGATGGCATGTCTTCTTTCATCGACAAACGCGTACTGTAGGTATTCTGCTCTGCACATAGCTACACCACTCGCGACCATCCATAGCACGCATCCATAGCACACATCCATAGCACGCATCCTTCCATATAAAAAACATATCTTAGTTGAATCCGTTTCCACCAGTGCTAAGCTATGTGCACCAATGAATATGATTGGTGGATATCAAATGCATTCATAGCAACGTAGCATAGCACACTGGTGGAAAAGCAGCCTAATAAACCAAATGCGGTTCATTGAACAAGTCTGCTCGTACATGCGTCTCGTTGTTTTATTTTTCAGTTTCTTTTTACTTCGTAATAAAATGAGAATATGCTGGCTCCTCAGCTATGTTATACTGCATACAGATTGGGAAGGCCATTGTATAAATCCATCAAATCAAATGTTCAATCTAAATAAATTGTGAATTACTATCTTCAAAAACGACCTTAGTTTAATTTTATTTTATGGGGCTACTAAACGTAATAGTTGTTTACCTTTATCAAAGAGATGTAATTGGATAAATATAGGTAACGTAAATAAATCATTGCGTGAGGTTGAAAGCTCTCAGTAAAATTATATGACTTAGATAAGTACCAACCAACCTATTGATCCAAAACAGATTTTTGATAGCAACCCCTTGTCCGCTCTTTATCCAATATTCTCCAATTGTAATCAACGTTCTAAGAATAGAATGTTAACACTGACATATTAATGTGGGTTTGTCTGTGGCTAACTAAATATATTTTTTGGTAGGGATTTGCGTCATTAATCGAGGGTTTGGATTGTGCCCTTCGGCTTCGGGCGTAATGCGGTCATGTCACGCACACATGGCCGCCGGGTATACTGCCAGGGTTCTATTTAACCAGGAGACTACAGTAATCAGTATCACAGTCGTTAGCGACTCCTGGATACGTGGATGCGAGCGTACGTCGCACGCAGTTATCACGTAGGGTTCGATACTGGTTTGGGAAAATCTTATGCAACTTTTTAGAACTTCATACTTTGCACCACAGCTACACAGCATTTGCTACCACAGTTTTACGAAAATGAGTACCTAAGTCTCAGATAACAGAACATACTTTAATCTGAGGTCTAAATATACAATTTTATATTATTTAGGTGTCGCCGTTGCTTCCAATTTATCAGTCTGACAGTAAGGTGATAAAGCCAAAGATAGCATCTTAAATTAAGTATTTGAAAACTAACAATGTGCCTATAAAAAGTTTAGAAAACCCATACGTACCGAGATAATAAGGTTCATTCATACTCAGCACGAAAGAGTGAAAGGGAAATGTTTCTGAAGAAATATTTCACAATTATTGTATACAATTTATTATGAATATCATGAAAACAGTTCTCTGAAAAGTACATAAACAATTCAACGAATAGGTTAAGGCATAAAAAGAGGGAAAATAATAAATCGTTCAAATTAATTAAGTACATGGTGTTAATTTAGTTCACAGCGAATTCCGTGGTCGCCTCTACCTACTTAATGGGCTTACGATACGAACTTAGTAACTTAATCGGCTTTTAATATTATCGAGTTTTATGAATTACTACGTGAATGCGTCATTGTGACGTCAAGTGCATCGATCCACACGGAACTGCGGCCCAAGCAAAGCACAACAAGCAGCCTTCTATTAAAATATTAAAAGCTTGCCAAACAATCGATATCAAATCTACCAACGACGACAGCGACGCGAGTCGTCAGAATGACTTCTATCTTGTCGGTGTGTTCTTTACCATAAACTTATTAAACATCAACAAGTTGTTTATAATGGAGTTCTTAAACATGTCGAATAAAAGTTATCGAATCAAAATTAAAGAACCTGTAACAGAAAACATACAAGTGTAGATCTGTCTCTTTCTTGAAATCATTAAAACTTTTCCGATTCCGACAAACGTCGCCGTATATGCACGAGAGATATACACCAAAAGGTTTTCTTACTTATTTAAAAATAGCTGCATTCCCCAGTTTCACACACGTTAAATTCCCGGGATAAAAAGTAGCCTATGTACCTGTAATCCATAACTTATCTACGTGCCCGATTTCATCGGTACTTGTTTAGAGATTTCGTGGTAGAGTCTTGAAAAGGCAAGAAATAAACAAACAGAGTTACTTTCGTTATTATTATTTAGTATTTTCTTTAACTTCCTATTTTTAGATATAGAAAAATAACATTTTACTATTTTTTGCTGAAGCTGCATAATTTAAATGACCCACGTACCCGAGGGATATACTACCTACCCTACACGACCGTTAAGTTTTCTTACATTTTCTAATTTTCTACGCAACTTTCTCAATTTTTATTTTCGTAAGAACCTTCTCCAGAGTATAAGAAAACTTTAAAATTAAAGATGGATGAAATAGGTAAAGTTTCTTTCTCTTGTTATGGCGTGACCAAGGGAATAGGCATTCATTTTTATATATAGAGCAAAGATTTTCATAGGGCATCGTGCCTCTACCCAGATGGATAATCCGCCTTACTAAAACATGACATTTAATTTCACTCCGCTTGAGGGGCTCCCTGAGCAAATCGCTCTCAGTTCGTACTGCGCACGGCTGTCAAATACTGTCAATTCTGGCTTGTTTATTTCATGTTCCCATAGAGGCGACTATCCTTCTGGACGTTTTAAATTCTTTGATACAGAGATTGACAGGTACTGAATGTGTATACTACCTACGGCCACTAAATATAATTACTTAAACAAAATTGGCTTATTCACAAAAACATTGTTGTTTACATTGCTAGTCTACGTGCATTTTAGATAATCAGCAAATACTTGTTGTGTAAGAGTTTTAGGTCAATCATTCAGGCCCCCCTTTAAGATATGCGTAGTTTGATGTAATAGCTTGTATCCGTTGGCTTCCTCTGTGGACCGTTGACACTTCATAATGCGACGTAGAAAAACATACGTGCATGTTCTATGTTCTAAATCGTTGTGTTTGTGTAGGTAATGAGTAGGTATGCTACGACACTGATGCCAACTAGACATTTGGCAACATCAACAAGAGGAAGTATTCATAAGAAATTGCATTGTTTTCATCATTTCTAGGAAGAAATTGATTTTACATCAGTAGATAGGTGTTCCATCTTACCAAGAAACATCGTTTATGAGAAATTTATTTTACACACTCTTGTGTAAATCATTTTGATTATTCAACAGTTGTTTTGTTTATTTTAAACTAAAAATGTAAGCGAGGTTTTCATGTTCTTTTACATTTAGCGTTAATATATCTGGGTTAGCTTGACTATATTATTGCGAACAAATAGACTCAAGAATAAAGTAGATCCTTGCAAAAACGATAACGTAATGGTCTACTACAAAAACGGCACTTACAAAAAAGTGTTACGAAAATAGTAGGTAATGTCTACAAATACCTTTTATATCAGTATAAACAAAAAAGGTGTGCCTATTATTAGAGAAAAGTTTTTATTGACATTGCTATTATCTAAACATACTGAATAATTTACTAGAAAACAACTCTAGAAATACGAGTATCTACAAAATATGAACAAAAATATTCGCAAAATTTGTAGTTTTTCCACAAAATCTGCGTCAAATAGAATACTTTGTCAATAGTAAGTAGTAAATAGAAGTTATCTTGTGACAATAAAGGCGGAGCCTGTATCGAGGAGCTTACATTAACACCCATAATCAGGTAAATTTCCATTCACCATTTGAGTTGGATAATCTCAAAGACTTAATTAGATTAATCTACGTTATACAGTTACCTTTTATGTGCATATAATTTACCTACAGCGTGTAGCAAAAGTTGACTAATATTTTTCTGAACTAGTGACCTCGACAAGAAGCTACGAAAATAACGTTTTATGAATCAAAACAAGTTTTGTCTAATAATAACGTAGTAGTCCCTAGTAACAAATGAAAGTTTCATGTAATTATGTTACAGGTGTTAAAGAGAAATCTTATACATAGTAAACGCAAATAGAAAGCTATTGTGTGTACGGTACCGAAGAATAGGACAACAACATGATTCCAGGATTTTCACATATATTATTGATAGATGTTCCAAATTTACTTATGTTTATATTATATTCTTACGTCAATTTGGTAATAAATAAATTGAAGTGGATAGGTAGTTAGAATAGAGTGGGGTATTATGCAAAAGCTTGGTTTTGGTCGGAAATTAAGTAGGTAAATGAGATTCAATAGTTTCTCAAAAGCAGTAATTGCCAGGCAAGAAACAACGAATATCTTAGTTAACATAAACGTAGTATTCGAAGGTGTATATTATAAAGGCTAATATTATACACTCATACTTCAATTCCATATTCCATATAAGCAAACCATGTAATATTAGATTTTATTATACTAGTAATAGAGTCACTTCTAATGTTAGCCCGAGCAGCGTCACGGTAAGCAGACGGAATAGACAGATAATAGACGTTCATTTGATTAACTAAATCCATTCCTACCCTTTATTAAATTATTCAAATGTCACTTAACGCGCTAGTGGTGGTCACATGACACACTTACCTACACGTCATAATTTTCTCAACACAATTACAAATAATTAATCAATAAATTGTAAGCATAAACTGAAACATGCCTAAATTTCTTGACTTCCACGTTGAGTCATTTATTTATTTATCGTTGCTAGGTTTCTGGATTATAATGACGTATGAAACTTGATCAAAGTTCAATAAACTGTTTCAAGTCATTATTGTGACATAAATCGTCATTATTGTTTATTCATTTAGAATTTCATGTTGTGACAGATTTGAGAGCAGTGGAGCGAATCCATACTGGTGCCGTCCTACCTACTCTAGGTAGAGTAGGTAAGTAGTGCTTACCTTGAGCGAAGCCATATCCGAGACGGAGCGATGAGTTTGTATGGTCTCGAGCTGGTCCAGGCACCAGTCGAGCTCCTCCACCGTCTCCAGAGCTAGCTTCATGTAGGCTTCGTCTGGAAAATACAAGTTCAATGTAATATTTATAGACTTCAAAGCTAATTAAGATGCCGTACTTTGATCCCTTATTACATGTTTGTGGAGATTAATTTGAGAATTCTGAAACAAGAAATCCGTAGGTTGAATAACCTACTGAAAGGTTGTAATTGAAAATTGTACCTACATAAAATTTACCTGTAAAGGTTAGATGTTTACTTGCATATTTACACGTAATTTTGTTTTTTACCACTAAGTAAGCAAGCATACGGCCTGCCTGATAGTAAGCGGTTACCGTAGCCATATGGACGCTTGCAACACAAGAAGCATCGCTCACGCGTTACCGACCTTTCCCCCCTCCCCAATGAGCGCATTTCATCATGCATTGGCAAGATTTATACAATTTTCTTCTTTTTAAGTATGTCTCGGATAATATTGTTCAAAATTCATGAATGAAAATTATATCATGTTGGTATCAAATCACGTGGTACAGCGACCTTATGTCCATTTTGCTGTTTATATTAAATGATTACTATTGTAAATCGTGATCTGCGCGTCACACGGTTGCTCTTATGCCTGATAACTCGATGACACGGTTTTGACTTTGACCCTAATATCCAGCAAACATAGATAGTAAATGAATCTTATAGCTGTCTATGGACAACAAAGAATTGATACACATTACGGTGCAACCGGAGGAATGAATGGAGGTTATACCTAAATATAAAATAACAAATAATTCTACTGAATCATTAAATTTAATTTTGTTTTGCTGCATTAAACAATATCTATAGTTAGTGTTTACCTGCATCAATAGTTGTAGGTATGAATGGTGCATTGGCGTTTATTATTTTGAATTTATTTCTCTACCTACGTATAAAGTCTTCAACGCTGTTTCTTCGACCGTCATTCATACAGGATGGATGAAATAGTAACGCGTCGTAAAATAAAGTTTCTACATTTCTATTCATTACATAAACGAAACTTTCGATCAAAATGTTTAAATCTTGAATTAATGAGAGGAAGATGATTATATGATGTCTGAAATAATATTCAATAAAAGTGAAATATGCAAACAAAGAATGTGAAAAAGCCGTGTAAAATTAATATAGATATTTTAAAGCGGTTCTCAAAATTATAACTCGAATGCTATCAAGAGTCGCGGAATGTAATAGGATATTTTGGGATACCACTGGGCATGAGGAATCATTTATTTTATAAAGCACTATTTGGACTACCCTGCTAATATCTTATCAGCCTGAAGACTGTCCTTGATCGGTGAATGACGTAATCATATTCCACGGCTTTTGGCGATAACGCCTTAATTACGGGGAATTAATGCAATACTTGAATATAGCACGACAAGTGATGCCCAAAAGAAATCCCCAAGAAGAAAACGAGCTTGTCTTGCATAAAAACTGTTGGTCTTTAAATCTCAGACTCGTAAATTTAGCTATTATTAAAAAGGAAAAATATAACCTCTCCCGAGTCGGTGAAATTGAAGTCGATGACGGGCCGGGAATCCCGAACATTTGTCGCAAAATATGGCGGATGTGTTAGAAATTTTACGAAGTCTGCAATGGATATCGCCAAATATCTCATGTAATATCGATGTCAAAAACGTGAGAATCAGAGGTATTTATTCGCCACTATTTGGATAATGCTCCACGATATGTAACCCTGCCTTTGCAAGAATTGCATGAGTCTTGTTCTTACTCAAATCTTGCTGACTTGGCCTTGGCCTTGCATTTTGATGCATCAATAAACACGATTCAGTGAAACTAATTTAAAAAAAAATGGCCCAACATTTATATGTACCATACATTAAAAATAAAATGAAGTATTTTTTTATTGATTCTCATTATATTCAAATAATACAGCAACCGTAAATATGAGGAGAAAGCAAGACCACACCTGTAAACCTATAATGTAACCTATACGTATCAGGACAGAATATTCAACAGTACAACCTGTATCAGCTGCAGAAGTTTACGTATATTTCCCTGACATCGCTAGAGAGAAAGTGAGTAATTTCAGGTTTGAATCATTGAGTAAATAAATATGAACCACGGTCACGACCTCGAATACCAGCAAATTAAGAAAAACTAAAGTATTAACGCTATTAAGATCTAACTATACGTCAAAATATCTATAATGGCAACATTTCTCAACAATTTCAATCTGTTGACGTTCGCTGCTTGTTATATCCTGGTATTGTCTTTAAAAAACCATAAAGATACACTGAAGTATCAATAAATACAGTATTGTATAGATTTATAATAATCGCATTTGAATTCTAGAATGAAAGCGCAGGCAAAGAACTTGTGATTTAATAGTTTGCCGAAATCTTTTGGATCCGACCGGTCTAACTATTGAATAATAAACCGGAAAACTTTTTAATGATACATTAGATTCTTAGAAAAACTGATGTATGTAATTTGTGTGGTCCAGTTGTTTCTCTGACTGTCGAGTGGCACTGACCTATTTTCATATTTTCCTGGAAATGTGCGGCGTGTGCCATGTGATAGCTGAATTCAATTCATGTGTGACACTGTGCCTGCCTCATTAGTACCTGTCACGCTCCACATACAAAGTAGACCACGTTGTTGTCATTTATATAAGCTTAGCCAAAGTGTATTTTTTCATTTCGAATAATACAAAATGTGCGTACAATATCCTATAAAACGAGTCCAACACTCAGAGGTATTTTATTTTATATTTTACGAAGGTTACATTTTTACCGTCGCCGCTTTGAATAATTAACTAATTTTGTTTTCGTAAAAATAATGATTAGTGTGTTTTGCCTGGATTTCAAATGAGCAATAAGGTATTTTTTGGGTTAGATAAATATGTATCAACCTACCTTATTGCAATGTCTATTATTCTTACAATAGCCACATTGTCCCTTGGAGGGTAATTATCGTGTGTGTCTCGCTCGTGGCGCTACTGACCTGAGTTTATCAGTAGCATTATAAGCGGATATGACATGTCGTTTAAAAATAAAAATATACTTACAATTTTAGTAAATCCAATCATAGGTATACAGATATTAAATAATTTCATTGATATTTTTTAACTTTAAGCACAATCACACGGATACACTACACACATTTTGATATTTCTTTGAGCTTATCTTTATAAGAAACAGTTCCTGTTTAAAATATACATCTAAATTACGTTAAAACTGATAACAAATTGAAAACCAGTCGGAACTACAATTTGTAAGATACTGTTAAAATTATTTGATCGAAAACAGAACACAGTAAAATGTGGACGTGACAATTGTTTTATCACGAGTTATGGTCATTTTCCGACATGAAATACTAAGGTTGTTCATATTAATATCTTGAGGACAGATCCTGATGATAATTTGCATCATATTCACTCTAATAATGCTAATTTTATTTTAGAATTTAAGAAAAATATTTTTCAGAGGTGGGGTAAAACGAGTCACCCCGTTTAAAATTGGGAGCAACCCAACCCGATCGCAGCCATATAACATTAGTTTAATGTGGTGTTGTGTTCCTGCGGTAAGGTCGCCAGTGGGTCGCTGAGTTATCAGTGTGCCGGGTCTAGCGGTGCAATACCAAATGTGGTTCCATCCATTGCCGTCATAGCTACTCCTCTCAACACCTCTTCATGAAGGGTGTATAGAGGGGCAGTGATACCACTGGTATCGCAATTAACTATAGGCTACGGTAACCGCTTGCCATCAGGCGGGCCGTATGCCTGCTACCTTGTAGAACAAAAAAACACGGTAAGCCTCCTCGCCTGAAGGTTATGAATTTCATATTATTGAATATACGGTTAATTACCTACCTACAATCGATATTATAATTTTAAGTAAACATAATTGCTTCTTAGGAATAAGCAATAAAACGATTTCGAATGAAACATGATACGACTGTTTAGCAAGGCTGTTATAAACAAATCGTCGTATGTAATGATCACTACACCTTCTTATAGTGTAACGATGGACGAATAACATTCGGGATAACTGGTTTTGCCATGGTTGTGTATTCCAGCAAAATTTAGGCCTCCTTCCTCCTAATTTACCATAACGCACCCGGAATGCGCGAAATTGTAAATCCCCGTTATAGGATAATTTTCCTCATATTGTTCGACTCGGCTAATGCACATTACTGAACGTAGTTCACAATAATTTAAAAATATTTCTACGAATCGATGTCAATTCCCACATGCTTGATTAGTATTATCAACAGACAATCCTTTATTATTTTTGTGATAGCAGATTTGTTTTGACGGCATTTTTGTCAACACATATATTTCCTGTTTAACCATGCGTGTATTGCAATCAATTTTCATACCTTATGTAAATATAAAAATGTAAGTGTAATAAAATAAAAAACAGGGGAATATTATTCCGAGAAAACTTTCCCAATATTTTTGTTGTGAACAAGGAATTATATTCTCTCGGGCTTCATGAACGACCTACTTTTTGGGTTGTTAAATATTCAAACAAGTGAACTGAATCCCCCTAAACCGTACAAAATTTATTCGATTTCAGTCAGATATAAATAAACAAGAGTAATAATGTGATAATGAATACAATAATAATAGAAAAATGGAATTTGTTGTTAATATTTTTAGTTAGTTAAACAATGTGACCTCCACGCAAACTTTAAAGGAAAACGGAAAAAGAAAAATATGAGTAGTAGGTTTTCGTAGAAAAAAAAAATAACCAAACGCGTAAAAGTAATTGATATGAATAGATATCTGATATCTACTTTTCGTCGGTTATATATCGCATGATGTTACTACCTAGTTGTGATTAGCTACTGTTTTACCCATTAGGGTCGATCACGAAATCAAGAATGAAGCACGATTACCAAGAAAAAAGATGATACTTTAAAAGTTCCCATTTTTATTGTATTCAGCAAGATGTACTAGTCCTGATTCAGTTTAATTAACATCACAAATAACACCGAATTTTTTATATTAAAAACATTTTATAATATAAATAAAAAACCGGCCAAGTGCGAGTCAGACTCGCGCACCGAGGGTTCCGTACA
Organism: Achlya flavicornis; assembly: GCA_947623365.1. Taxonomy (NCBI): domain Eukaryota; kingdom Metazoa; phylum Arthropoda; class Insecta; order Lepidoptera; family Drepanidae; genus Achlya; species Achlya flavicornis. Next base: position 7,181,779 of record OX392474.1, read on the forward strand.
AACCTGTAGGTATATAAGTAAATGGTAGTATAGACCTGAGTATTTGATATTAATTTCAATTTATGACCTATTAAAAAAAACTACTTACTAGATCTCGTTCAAACCAATTTTCAGTGGAAGTTTGCACCGTAATGTACATCATATATTTTTTATAGATTTATCATTCTCTTATTTTAGAAGTTATAGGGGGGGGACACACATTTTACCACTTTGGAAGTGTCTCTCGCGCAAACTATTCAGTTTAGAAAAAAATGATATCAGAAACCTCAATATCATTTTTGAAGACCTATCCATAGACACCCCACACTTATGGGTTTGATGAAAAAAAAAAAATTGAGTTTCAGTTCTAAGTATGGGGAACCCCCAAAATTTATTGTTTTTTTTCTATTTTTGTGTAAAAATCTTAATGCGGTTCACAGAATACATCTACTTACCAAGTTTCAACATTATAGTTCTTATAGTTTCGGAAATAAATGGCTGTGACATACACTGACAGACAGACAGACAGATATGACGAATCCATAAGGGTTCCGTTTTTTGCCATTTGGCTACGGAACCCTAAAAACCAGTCGAGTCTGAGTACAGGTCTGAGTCTGACTCGCTCACCGAGGGTTCCGAACTTCCTTAGACGTATTATTCTTGGTTTGGAACATTTTTGTTGCAAAAAGCTAGACCACGTAACTAAGTTTGAGAAGGAATTTTGAAGATTTCGATAAGCCTGTGCTAGTTAGAAACATCGTTCTATTTTTCCTTTAATATTTATTTAAAATTAATGTCTATTCAAACTTGTAGCCCTACTTTGTAATTTCAATCCTCCATTTGTTCCCTTTTTATTTTTTATCTTATTTTTTTAGTTTTTTATTCTTCGAAATGATAAAATAAAACGTTTAAAAACAAACAATCTTAATATATAAAATGATAAACTGATTGTTGATATATCAGCGCACAGCCCAAACCGCTGGACCTAGAGATTTGAAATTTTGCACACAGATACCTTATACAGTGGAGGCATCCACTAAGGAAGGATTTTTGGAAATTCCACCCTTAAGAGGGTAAAATAGGGGATGACAGTTTGTATGCAAGTCCGTCAGTTTTGAAGTTAGGATCTTCAAATTTTGTATTTAGGCTGACGATTGAAAATTAATGTATAGTTATCTCAGCATTTGTGATAATTCCACCCCCGAAGGGAGGAAAAGGGGGATGAAGTTGGGTATGCAAGGCCTTCAATTTCAAAGTAAACTTCATGAAATATATTATTATATGGTGTAGGCATCCACTATGGAAGGATTTTCGGAAATTCCACCCCTAAGGGGGTAAAATAAGGGATGAAAGTTTGTATGCAAGTCCGTCAGTTTTGAAGTTAGGATCTTAAAATTTTGTGTTTAGGCTGACGATAAAAAATTAATGTTTAGTTATCTCAGCGTTTGTGATAATTCCACCACCGAAGGGAGGAAAAGGGGGATGAAGTGGTTTATGCAAGTCCTTCAATTTCAAAGTAATCTTCACTAAATATATTATTAGGTAGTGTAGGCATCCACAAAAAAAGGATTTTTAAAAATTCCACCCCTAACAGGGTAAAATAAGGGATGAAAGTTTGTAAGCAATATATCAACGCATAGCCCAAATCGCTGGACCTAGAGATTTGAAATTTTGCACAAAGATACCTTATACAGTGTAGGCATCCACTAAGGAAGGATTTTCGGAAATTCTACCCCTAAGGGGGTAAAATAGGGGATGAAAGTTTGTATGCAAGTCCGTCAGTTTTGAAGTTAGGATCTTCAAATTTTGTGTTTAGGCTTACGATTGAAAATTAATGTATAGTTATCTCAGCGTTTGTGATAATTCCACCACCGAAGGGAGGAAAAGGGGGATGAAGTTGTTAATGCAAGTCCTTCAATTTGAAAGTAAACTTCACTAAATGTATTATTATACGGTGTAGGCATCCACTAAGGAAGGATTTTTGGAAATTCCGCCCCTAAGTGGGTAAAATAAGGGATGAAAGTTTGTATGCAAGTCCGTCAGTTTTGAAGTTAGGATCTTGAAATTTTGTATTTAGGCTGACGATTGAAAATCAATGTATAATTATCTCAGCGATTGTGATAATTCCACTACCGAAGGGAGGAAAAGGGGGATGAAGTTGTGTATGCAAGTCCTTCAATTTGAAAGTAAACTTCACTAAATGTATTATTATACGGTGTAGGTAGGCATCCACTAAGGAAGGTTTTTTTTGGAAATTCCACCCCTAAGGGGGTAAAATAAGGGATGAAAGTTTTTCAAAATTCAAAATTCAAAAATCATTTATTCAAATAGACCTTCGCAGGCACTTATGAAAAGTCTGACTCTAATACTCTAATACCGGTTCGGAAGGTTGCATTTGCTGAGAAGAGCCGGCAATAAACTCAGCAATTACTCTTTTCAAAACAGGCTTAGATTAATTACATAATATTTACATTCTAATCGCACTGAAAACAATTGCGTGCCCCGGCGCGGCGGCAAAATTACAAAGTAGACTGAAAAAATATTTAATAAGTAAATAAATAGCAAACTTAAGCAGTTTGTACGCAAGTCCGTCAGTTTTGAAGTTAGGAGCCTCAAATTTTGTATTTACGCTGACGATTGAAAATTAAAGTAAAGTTGTCACAGCGTTTGTGATAATTCCACCCCCGAAAAGGGAAAAGGGGGATTAAGTTGTATACGAAAATCTTTCATTTCCATAGTAAACATCACTAAATTTATAATTATAAAGTGTAGGTATCCACTAACGAAGGATTTTTCAATATTACACCCCTATGGGGGTAAAATAGGGAATGCGAGTTTGTATGAAAGTCCATCAGTTTGGAAGTTAGGACCTTCAAATTTTGTGTTTAGGTTGATGATTGAAAATTAATTTATATGTGCCTCAGCGTTTTCGATAATTCCGACCCCGAAGGGGTAAAAAAGGGATGAAGTTGTGTATGGAAGTATACTAAATTTATTATATAAGCTTGGAACATAATTAAAATTTGGAAACTAACGCAAAGAATATCGGTGTTGTTGGAATTTGATCCATTAATGAGTGAACAGGGGGATAACATTTTGTATTTAAGCTGTTCATTCACATAATTTTGTATTCAAGTAAAATAATGTACACGTGTATCATGTTATTAAGAAGCCTACTGCCGCCCATCTATATGTCTGTCTGCCACGAGAAAAATTCTCAGCTGTCTGGTTGAGGAACTTTTGGATAGATCTCCGCCCGTGTCGATCCGTCTGTCTGTCTGTCTTCTACGGGTAATTTTTAAATTATTAGTATTATTTAAATTTAATACTAAGGTGTCAAACAAGCATACGGCCGGCCTGATTGTAAGCGGTCACCGTATGTATCACTCGTGCGTTGCCGACCATACAGAAATATCTTCACACTCTGGCGCCATGGCGGGGAGCTCATTCCACAGCCTGAGTTTACGCGCTAGAAAACTACTTTGAAACCGCACAGTAGAAACCATTTCGGTTCCAATATATGAGTATGGACTCCCCGTCGATGGCGAGAGTTGCGATGGTAGAAGGTAGCCCGTGGGCATCAAGTCAAACAATTCTTCAGAGAACTGTCCGTTGTACAAGCGGTACACACATAAGGAGGCAAATTCTCTCCTCAGACTGACAGACAGACAGAAACATCTCAGCTGTCTGGAAATTACTGAGGAACTTGTGGATATAGGTGTATTCGTCTGTCTGTCCGTGTGCCATGAGCAAATATTTCAGCTGTCATGAAATGGTTGAGGAATTTGTGGATAGGCCTCATGGCGTAATTTTAGATAAATAATCCCGATCTCGACACCTCCCAAAAAAAACATATTTCTTCTTCAGCTAATCGGACAGTGTATGTATGCATATTTCTGCCGGTAGATTTTCAGATCTTCTTCTTCAAATCGGGCAGGACTGTTTCAGTTTTATGTGGCATGTTCGCATGTAAGCTCTCAATCTTCCTGAACTTTTGTCAAATATCACACGTAGTGGCGGGCTATAGCCATGAACAAAGCTCTATATTGTTAAAATGATTCATATCTAGAAAAAAGAAATAATCTACGCGGACGAAGTCGCGGGCTAAAGCTAGTTAATTATAACTTATTTAAAGTTTTGTGCCGGATATTCTCAGATGAATACTAAATATTATAAGCTATTTAATAGTAAATATGTTTTCCTTCCATATGACAAGTAGATTATGATCAATAATACGTCTCATGACTATGTTTGTTGGTAACGGTGAGACATAAACGATTCCAAGTAATCTCATTATCAACGTATCGAGAAAACGATCACGTTGTGATAATATTTGAAACAATGTGTTACATCATATTGTTTATATTATAAGAATCAGAATCAGGTGAGTCTTCGATAACAAGTTTGTACTTTAAAACAGCTCATTACAGGTAAAGGCGATATTTGCCCGTCTGACAGTGACGGAATCTTTTGTGTAACCTGACTCCACCGATACGTGATTATAGGGAGCTTATCGGGTGACGCGATACTCTCTCTAGGGAAGTGTATGGTACGTGCTAACGTTGAGGGCTAGCGGTACCCGGTAGGAGCAAGCGTGGCTTGAGGCAATACCGCTCTAATATATATAGGGAGACTGGTAATTAGTAAACGATACTTAGACACATGATTGTACTCATGATAACAAACAACTTTCCCAAAGAAATAAATAGGGATACATAACTAAATAAAATAAAAGCTGATGGCGTATTCTTATTCTTGTTAGGTACTAAATATTATGGGCTTGTGATAAGTAAATTTAAAAAAATGTTTCTTTGGAAATTTTGTTTATTATCATGAGTACGATTGTACTCATGATGTTACGCCTTCACGCCTAAACTACTCAACGGATCATTATGAAATTTGGCATACATATAGCCTATGGTATGGAGAAGGACATAGGCTACTTTTTATTCCGAGAACGCGGGTGAAACCGCGGGGGACAGCTAGTAATGATATAGCTGAAGAGTTTGTTTTTTTATTAGACCGCGGTAATCTCTAGAACTAACAGTAGGATTTGAAAAAATATTTCAGCATTTGATAGCCCATTTCTTGAGGAAGGTTTTAGACTACAGGTGACACAGCGGGTCATAGCTAGTATAATTTAAGAAAGTTATTAATCAAATATTAATAAGTTTCGCCCAGAGGTTCCACCGCGATCCCTAAGGTTCAATTCACACCGATACGCGACGCGACGCCGCAAGCTTAGATAGCAATATAATATAGAACTTTATTTACTATAAATAAAGGTGCACATTTGAGTGAGAGAACCCTTCCTATGTACTTCTTTATGTATCGTCGTACCTTCTATGTATCATCCATCCATCTATGTTTTAAATTTTGTAACTTTCTCTTGTATGCAGACGACCTCAAAATTTTTCATACAATAGTTAACACCGAGGATCACCATAAATTTCAACAAGATTTAGATCGGTTTTCAGATTACTGTAATGTAAATAAATTAAAACTCAGCTTAAATAAATGCAAATCAATAAGTTTTACTAAAAAAAGAGCTGTTAGTCGTCATCCCTATCTACTATGTGGTACACCTCTTGATGTTGTTGAATCTATTAGAGATCTAGGAGTCACACTTGATAGTAAATTGCATTTAGATTCACATATTGAAAGCATTATAAATAAGGCCTACAAAATGTATGGATTTGTCATGCGATCCAGCAATAAATTTACTAATCCTTCTACCTTTCTTTACCTCTCTAAATCCCTGATTCGCCCCCAATTAGAGTATGCAGTGTCTGTATGGAACCCAATTTACAACAAATATATAGATGCTATAGAATCCGTACAAAAAAAGTTCTTACGTAGTATGCACTTTAAATGTTACCATAACCGTATGTCATATGACTGTCTACTTAATAAATTTAACTTACTTAAACTTAAATCTAGACGCACACAGCTTGAATCAATGATGCTTTATGATTTGTGTCATAATACGTATGACTGTACTGCACTTAATAATAAAATATGCTACAAAGTTCCACGAAGATCACACTGTCGCCTTGCACATCAGCTATTTGCTACTACCTCAAGTCGTACCAATGCCGGTACACGTTCACCAATCAATCGATTGGTGGCTTCCTATAATGCTCACTTTAACTCAATCGATATTTTAAGTACACGAGTTGGTATGTTCAAGAAAGAAATATCACAAGCACTTACAGAAATGTAATGTTTTATGATATTGTTTAAATTGTTTATATCTTTATTTTTTTTTATTTATATTTGTTTTTTTTTTATATCTGTTGTTATGTTGTTTACTATTATTTGTTAAATCCTATAAACAGGCGGCTTTTCAAGATCTCTGATTCCTAGGTGGTGTTGTTGAACTTTTTTGCTATGCATGTTTTGTATTTATGAACACCGCCATACTGGAGGAGGGAAAAAGGCTTGCCTTTATTTCTTATTTTTATTGTTAGTATCAATTATTTGCGTTTGTGACTTTGTTTTAAAAACAAAGACAGTTAAATATTAGTTTTATTGTTTGTAAATTTTTTTTTTGATTTCATTTACTTTTATCAGTTTATACCACTACTACTCAATAGTCTTCCTTATGTAATCTGTGGTTAACGGTGCTGGTGGCATAATTATTTAATTCCTGTTTGTATATTACTTTGTACTTATATTTATTGTGCTCACTGTTTGTTAACCCAAATAAACTAAAAAAAAAAAAAAAAAAACATCTTTGCTGTCTGTAGCGCTGTTGTAAAGATTTTTCCTTGACATTATCATCGCGGTAATAGTAGGTATAGAATATTATATAAAACGTAATAGCCTCTAACTATTACTATTATTGCCTATTAGCACTAAATATCTATTATGCATCATCAAATTTCTAATAATATTTAAAACTTTGTAGGAATCAAACTTTTTTAAGTAGGTACCTAATTATAATAATAATATCCATAATACACATACTCACTGAAATTATTTGTCAACAGCCTGTTCTGCGTATACCTATTGATTTATTTTGAGTAATATAATAAGTTTAAATGATGATGATCTCTTACCTCCTTGGTTGAAATTCTTTGGTTGTGGTGTGACAGCACATGCTGCACCTGACGACCTTCGGGATCTGGAATAACACAAAAAATATCACATTTTATTATTTGCTATAAAATTATGTTTGTATTTTAATAACAATTTTAAAGAAGTTTAACCCAAATAATTTTTTCGTCAGGAATACGAGGAATCATAATTTTTGTTTACCATGTTTCACCATAATATGGTCAAAATTGAGTACATGGTAAGTGGTGATGTGCCCGAAGGTGTTAAGCACACAAACTACAGAATAAACTGTCTCTCAAGTATGTACATTAACACATAAAAGTTAATAAAATGTATGCTAGATAGTATAAATGAACACAGAATAAATATGTATAAATGTAATGAATATAAATGTATTACAATAATTTATTTATTGCGCGGACCAAGATGTCCAAATTGTGAAAACGTAAAAGAATAAAATTTGTAAAATATAATCTAAAAAGAGTACGGACCACGTAAGTAGTTTAAACCAATAAAAAAAGGTAGGTATGTACTGTGGTATGTACATTATTTTGTTGGATTATAAACCAGTAATCTTAGGCATTTCAATAATTTTACGGCCAAAGAAATTGTATGTTGAAAATGTATTGTAAAAGTAGTTAGAAATGTACCGTAAGATGATAATAAGAAATAACTATTATCTTATTAACAATCAGATTAAATTTCTTGTAAGTAGCTATATATACATTCGTAACTAAATTTATTATGCATAGTAGCTGCGTACCTATGGTTTTATAATTAATAGTGTTAGCTGATTATTGACTTAAGAAAGTTTTCAAATATAGTGGGACATATTCTAAAACATCAGCATTTGAAAAGTTACAAGGAAATAGAAAGATAAATGCATATTAACCAACTTTTTTTGAATGCAGACATCAAGAATCATTGCATAGGTTATTCACTTCCATATAAACTTTCAAAACATAATGGTGCGTCCATGCTACGCGAAGCGAGCACGAGCCGGGCCTCAAACGAACAGGATTCGTTTGTAGGACGAGATTTCAAGCGTGGACGAGCGCGATGCGAATCCCTGTGTTTGTGAAAAAAACTGACAATCGGGCGGAGCGCCGTCGAGCACGCTACGAATGCGCGTTCGAGGCTCGCAGGCCACGCTACGCGAATCGTGCTCGCAGTGTGCTCGTTCGTGGCTCGGCTCGTGCTCGGTTCGCCAAGCATGGACGCCCCATTACACTTATTATTTACAGCCAGCCAGTTATATGGGAAATAGCAAAATGATTTAAACTGCATTTCAAAAATCATAAGTTTAAATTATATTATTATATTAAATTTGTGCATCTTAAACTATCTTTAGAACCCGAATTACACAAGAAATAAGCCTCCTGACTAACAAAACATCAACATAAAATTTTATTGAACAAATAAGTTACAATACATTTTAACCAATACACAATTAAAAGCGACAATGTGAACATTCTTCGCCCAAAAATACAGACTCGATATTCTCTGATCTTTCACCAAAAATAATAGGTGTGATGACGAGCGTCAATCCAAGCATTGAGTAAAATACGTCCTAGTTTGCAATAAGTCCTATGCCAGCAACAGTTTGTGTTGCATACAGCACATTTTTAGCAAAGTTAAAAGACAACTGCTTACCATCAGGCGGGCCGTATACTTGTTTGCCACCTTAGTGGTATAAAAAAAACAAGAGAAAAAAAACTGGGACGAAGCTTGCTCGTACTATCATGTCATCTTGAAACCCTGACCAAATGTGCAATCATTTTAGATAGTAAAATAAAATGACGACAACAAGCAACGTTCTATATTTAGACAAAGACGATTAGCTTCGATTAACTATGTAGTAGACGTGTAGGTTACAATAATGGTTAGCTAAATATAGTGTTCAGACATATGGCAGTCAATTCTATGAGGTAAGGTCAAGATGTGGTCTAATTGACGACAGATGTCTTTTATGACGCAATAACTCTGTATCTGATTCAACGAACATCAATATGAGTTAAAGGGTCTAATAAAATATTGCATTGAGAGCTTATTCACATAGATCGACTGCAATAGCAATGATTTATTTAAAATTGATCAATCGCTACAATAATGTTGCCCGTTTTAAGCCCAGTTTTAGTTAAAGCGACCTAAAGATAAGAATATGATTATGAAAGTGAGTTAATTTTTATGTACAATTTTGCGTGTCACAAGTTGTATTGTAGCTACCGGAAAAAGTCAATAGTGGGATAATTATAAATGGAATGGAAACATGGTAAAAGTTTATCACCGGTTACTGAAGTCGATATAGGTATGATACCAACAAGAAGGTTTTAGTTCATCAAAACATGTTGAACGAATCAACACTGAAAAAAATTTTTATTTAACAGTAACACAAAATTTTACTACCAATAACCTAAACAGAGTGACTTGCGAACTAAAAATTACCAGTAACAAAACTAGTTTTGGTTCATTACCAAATTATTTGATTAAATCTAAGAGATATAAGATTAAATGTAACTAAAGTTAGTTTCCAGACAACAAAACTTCAAAATACATAACTAGTTTTGTAGAACCTTTTTTTCAGTGAAGTCGAAAACTGACGAACCTTTTCATTCCATCACTTACGCACGTTTTACGTACGTACTTGAACTATAGGTACAACAAGTATGTAATTAAATTAGGATTTAATTACATACTTGTTGTATGTATAAATAAAATTAAATGTGACTAGTTTGAAATCTAAGGCAGAAATGATTTACCTACCCGTTTTGATTTATCTACTAACGACATCAACTCCGACATAATTTTTAATTAGTTAAGCCGAAATCCTTTACGAGGGACATCACTTTAACTGTACTGTGTAAGAATGTTTCTGTGTAAATATTTACCAAATTTCCAAATACTTTGTAAATCCCAAACATGGTCGAAAGCATTTTTCATTAACACTCCAACGTTAAATAATGAAAAAAATTATTTGCTTTCGGTGTTTTTGAACCGGATAAATACATATAGCTTATACTATTGCTTTTCAGTCAATATCTATCAAGAACATGGATAGAATATTGTAAGGATTTTATTAATTAAAGCCGTGAAATCCGATGAATAAAAAAAAAACAAAATAATATTTTGTTACCTTTTGAGGGTTGTTATGAACATCTCTTTATGAGAAGGTACGTTTAGTGCGGCAACTAGTGTCAAAGACATGACATTGATCCGTTTCGGGTGTTAATTTAGTCCAAAAGTTTTCCCTTCAATGACTATCACAGCGTCGCCCGGCGAAAGATACTGTTTCATTTTATTATAACTGCATACTTTTATACCTATGCATTAAATATTTGTAAAGGTTAAAGGATTTGTACTACTAACTACGTCATGATTCATAACCTTTTGGTTGGAAATAATTCCACCCCATTATATGAAATCATAATTCGATTTCCGAGAGCTAGATCACCCTATTTTCATCATCCGTTTGATTCATGTATTAAAATATGACGTTATTTATAATCTTATTATTTAGTCACTGCATTCTTTATTTGCTAATGTAGGTAAATCCAAATGCGTAGTCTTGGATAAACTTACAGCAGGCTTTATGAATTTTGTTGAATTTCCATTAAAGTTGCAGCATTATCTCCTTATTAGGGAAACCATCCATTGTGGTCAGTATCCTAAGTAATATTTCTATTTATTGGTTTTTATTACAAGACTAATAATAAAGTGACTTTCTATTCTTTCTCTACCACTGGTATCATTTGCGCATTGCCAACCCTGCAAAAATCTCTTCAGACCTCTTCTGGGTGTGAAGAGATTTTTGCAGGGTTGAGATTTGAGATATAATAAGGTAGGTATATATAGTATAATCGCGTATCGGATATAGAGGGCGATAGGTGTTTAGTATGGATGAGGCGTAGAATGAAATGCGAGGCGTTGAACCCGCGCACCGCGCTGATATAGAGCGGTCGCGGCATAGTGGAGTAAGTACTCTGTGGTCGCGGTGAGTGAGTAGTGATCGCGTGCTCGCCCGTGAGAACTTTGTCACAGACCACGAGACGCGATACGCCTTTACTACGTCACTAGCCGTTCATAGAGCTAATGATAAATGGAAATACCACGCAACAGCTGAGCGAAATTTATGATAGGTACCTACCTACTAACAGCGAATTATGATTATTGTAAATTTAATTAAAGGAAAACATATTACCATAATAATATGTATTTCAAAATAAAATATCGCATTATAAAACGACTCAACTTGACAATAGCACTGCAGGTACTGACTACTGAGATTGAATATTACTTCGTTTAGTTCATCTGCGAGCTCATAATTATTGATACACGTCTTCTGACATCACTCAAGTAAAGAATTTTAACTATAATACTGGTTCAAGTAAATTAAATCATGTTTTCTGTAGCTTCAGTAATACTGTAGTAGATTTCCACTGTTTTTTTAAAATACTACTAATGTACTAAACAAGCATACCACCCTGATGGTAAGCGGTCACCGTAGCTTATTGACGCTTGCAGGGCCAGGGGAAAAATTCGCGCGTTGCCAAAAAATATTTATTATTGTGATTTATTCATCCGGTGCCGTGTCTACTTGTTTATCCAATTTCAAGAAATATGACCTCCTTGCACTGTATGTTTGCAGTTGCTTACGCAAACAATAATATCAAAATGATTCATTTACTTAATATACTTACTACGTATGCGACATACGGACATGTTTATATGATATTATATTTATTTTCCATATAACTTTTAACAACTTTATCTTTTTTTTTGAAAAAAAAAAAAAAATACTCTCGGCTCTGAGTTGTTGTCTGTTTGTTCAAGTATCACCTAACTACCTAACTACTTTCTGAATTGGTATTGATGCAGCTTTGTATATTATTATATTTCTGAAAAAACATAAATCCCAATAAAACGTGGAATATATCATCATCGTAGCATGAAAGAAAATATAAGATTACGCTGTTGAGATGTGATAATGTATGTTCTATGTAATATAGAGTAAACAATAGCAGGACATTATTCTCAATTTAACATTTGCTTTATGTAAGTTAGTACCTAACTTAGTACTAGTAACTACTAACTAAATTAGGTTGGGAAAACATTTGAACCTACTTTATTATTTAAGTTTATGCAGTTTTAGTTTTATTTTACCTATCAAACAAACAAAGTTAGGTAAACTTACATACGTTATGGGTTAAAAAGATAGAGGCTTGTTTTTAAACCCACACCAAAATATACAAACAAAAAAGAAGGAGGTCCTTAAATCGGTTGTGTAACAAATTTTAAAATAGGTTCGCACCATACACTAATCTGACTTGTGATATTATATTATTGGAGTAAACTAGAGGTGCTGCGGGCATTATGTAAGGTGAACCGACCGATTAATCAAGCGCCTACATTATTTTTTATAGCAAAAGTGTAAAGCGTCGAAATATTGCGTTCTACTTTCAACCGAACGTAAGTATGCGGTAAGTATCGTACAATAAAATTTCAATCATTATGTTGGTTTAACTTAGCGCACGGTTAGTATCATAGCGAAGACGAATATCTATGAAAAGTAGCCCCGGATCTAAGAGCTATTCAAACCGGGGCATAACTTGATGGTGCAATGGCGTCGGGCCCCCGTTCATCTCCAGCGTTTGAGATAATTGGTTTTTCAAAGAAAAAAACCGGTTTGTACCCCCCCCCCCCCCTAGATCCGAGACTGATGAAAAGTAAACAAGAATATTATATAGTTCTTACATAATAATATTGATCTGTGTTCGTTACTTTTCTACTTTATTTCTAGAATGGATACCAAAAATGGTCTAATGAAATGGAATGGTAGGTGAAATAAACTAAAAATAGCAAAGGAAATTCAGAAAATGTCGATGCTGCGTATTCAGAATTTTAGAATAATTAATTGAAAACGAAAAGTATCCAAAGGACAATAATGTCCACCTATCGATATATTAATTAGCTAAGGATTAATATTCAGTGTGTCAGAGAAATCGGAAGTTAATAACTCCACGAATAAATAATATAATACTTACTTGGATGCTGGCACATTTGTGAGGGATAAGAAGTTGTTGCGAACACTCCGCAGGCTCGCCAGGACCTGCGCGAAAGGTGTCACGATCAAGTCTTCCCCGTGGCTGTGGACAAAAAACAACTCTATGAATATTAACCTAAGGTATACAGTAACCATCCTATACATTACTTATGTACCTATACGTGGATAGATATAGAAAATGTTGGATCTGAGTACCATTTCCATTCGAGACAAAGGTTTTTTTGCGAGGAAGTAGCTATACTTAAATGGTTAAGGATGCTTTCAGGTACTATACAGAGCTTTCGCATTTAACGATTTTACAGGAATGATGGAAACTTATGAATATAAAATCCTACAAATTGTCTTCCAAGTTTGCATTTTACGATTTTAGTTTTAAAATCTGAGTTTACATGGTTGTATGAAAACGTTGAAGTGGAAAAGTTATATAATCTATACGACAGTGGCGTGCATTGGTTTTCGGACTAGGTAGGCAGAAGAAATCATGGCCATACACGCCTAAATATGCCTCTTAGATAGATTATGTTTTATGACCCGATTCGTAAAATTGTTTAGGTCAGCGTATCATTCCACACACATTTGGTATGATTCATTAGCAAACAAAATACATAATAACAGAATAATAGATTCGAATAACAGCACCCAGATAGTCAGGTGTTTAATAAACATAATACCTATTCTGTGTTAAAATGTCTAAGATTTTTACCTTTGTTTTAAATCCATGAATGTTTTGGAGTTGGTCTACAGCATGTTACCTACTATTTTCAACAAACGAAAACTGACTAAAGGAATAATTTATCGACACATTTTGCATCTTCACCACAACATTTCTTCATTTCACACACAATACACTTCATTGATACACTTCGCAAAATCACAATAAGTAAATAACAACAACATTGCATACAATGCCAGCCAAACCATAAACAAACCAACACAAATAAATTGCGAAGTTATATTTGAGTTGCTCTAATGTTGGTAAAGTAGTTGTAAGTGTAGTCTTTTTAATTTGGATGGGTTACTTTACTTACAACAGAGTAGGTAAGGTTACTTTTGGTCCATAAATCGCGAATGTCAAATGTCAGTATGCTACGCATAGCAAAAGCGTGATTTATGCTTTCGTCGTATTATCTTAAAGAAGTGTGTGTGCGTGTATGAATATGCCGAAATCGTTTTAGTGTGCGTGAATTGCCGTGAATTTGAGAGGCGAACTCGCGAGTGCCTGCGCGGCAAAATTTGAAATTTCGTGTTGAATGTTAGGTTAGAATTTTTATTTAAAGTGATTATGTAGTTTAATTGAATCAAAATATTATTGAATTGAATCTTATGAGGTAGGCATTGCTTATTTGCCTATATGGAATGCACGCCACTGCTATACGATGATATAACAAGATCTGAATATAATAATATTGTATTGATACGGTGAGGTTCATAGGTGACATATATCACCGCAGCGTGTGAATAAATATTGAAAGAATATGAGGATCTTGAGTAATAATAGACTAAAGCAAATCTATAATTAATTTAAAAAGAAAATAGGGAGAACAAAAATTTAAGGAATAATTTACTCTATATGCTCTATAAGTATCTACTTTATAATTGCAATGAAGTAAAAGCTTATTTTCAATGTAAAGGCGGTTCACAAAAGGTTAGTGAAAATTACATTGCTGATATTTATCATCTGCATTCAGAAAATCTATATATATAAAAATGAATTGCTGTTCGTTAGTCTCGCTAAAACTCGAGAATGGCTGGACCGATTTGGCTAATTTTGGGTTTGAACTATTCGTGGAAGTCCGGGGAAGGTTTAAATGAAGGGTAGGGTAGGGTATTACGCGAACGAAGTCGCGCCGGGCAGCTAGTATAGTATATATTATAAATGAAGTTGGCTATAGGTAATAAGGTAATGTCGAGTATCATTTTGATTGACATCGGTCGCCCAGCTTTGACCTTTATTATCCCTTACCGTAAAACCATTGTGAATATTTATCAAGGTATTGATATTTATTATTATGACATTTGACATTTTTTGGGTTGACATCATATATTATTGGGAAAGAATAATGGATGTATTTATTTAACTGATCAATGTTGAATTTTATTATTCAGTACGTTGGCGCTCGTGAGCACTTCGGGAGCGTCTGGCTGGCAGAGTGTGGGCTCAGCTGACACTCTCATTTCGGAGCTTCACAAGTTTTACAGGTGGCGTTTATGACATTTTTATGGTCTTACCGTTGTGGTAGATTGCACTCTACTATAAACAACGTTCATTGGCGTGTAAATTAACAGCACCCTTGAGCTTTCACGAGGCTGATATTTTATTACCTATGAAATTCCTATATAGGTACTTCACTACTTAGTTTGATTTATATGAAAAATGTCATCTTGATCATTTTCCTTGTATAGTGGATTCCCACCATTATGATGTGATGTGATTATGATTAATATGCTGTAAATTTGTTTGGGAAAATGTTTATGCGTCTGCAAAATCACGCACCATGGGAAATAGTGGGAGCAAAATTTTAAATATTTTCGTAGATATTTGCGCGTCATTCAAACTCCCAATCTTCAATTTTATTTCGTCTTAATTAAACTGTTTCCAAAAGCTTATAATTCGAGATCTATGCTTATAATGCAATAGTGTCAATTATGTGACTGAGGAATGGGGTTCTAACACGTACGCAGAAATATTCGATATTTATTCATGAGAGTAAAATATGTATGAAGAGATACTTTTCGGGAGTACCTATTATATAGGGGTATACGTCGGACCGGAGCGTTGTTTTCATTGGATGGTATAATGTTCAAGCAATATGGATCCGTATTATGAGCCAACAACTTCATCCTGAAAACTACAGAGCTATTTGTGCGGAGCTACCACCTCCATAATAAAACCTAGCCTTCAGAGGGGAACGTCTTTAATTTTCCCAACAAACAAAAGAACTGCTTCCGATTTTATGTTACAACGAGCTTAAAACAGTAACAAAACATTCTTAATAAAGTGCCTACATTGTCCCATTACTAAGGCCAATAATTTTAGTAGTCTACATTGTTGTGGCATTGGGGGAGCGACAGAATATACACATATAAGCAATAACTGCTGGCTGCTCAAACCAAACAGACTGTTTGGTTTGAGCATTGGTTGCAATATTTTAAATATATTACTTTTTTTAAATATACACCGTGACTTTTTATTCGTCTTAGAAATGCAGCCCACTTACTAGCCCAATGAATAGATAATAAACAAATTGGTATCAATATTATTTTTGGTCGAGCTCGTCGTCTTAGTAGTATGTACATACCCAATATTTTTATTTTAGTTTTGAAGCCTTCTCGTTGATTAAGCTACTAAAGATGTCACAATCATTGTCAAAGAATCTGAAAAATGCGCTGGTCAATTATAAATTAGTCACAATCATGTGAGTAAATAGTCATGTGAAGGGAAGGATAAATAATAATTTTGGCGAGTACATTTGGCCACTTGCCCACTATCTAGGATTTCACGTGGTTACAAAGTTTTCGTCGGAATTCAGAGGTGAACGGGAATACGTTCCAATGTGCAATAAACTCTTCAATACACAACAACTGTATAATCATGGTTGAGATTCTGATAAGTATTTCGAGTTCGAGTAACCAGCCAGACTCTTTTGATGTAGGTACTTCTATGAAATTATTAAAATGATATTAAATACGTGAAAACTATGAATAGTTAAAAGGATAGCTTGCGAAGAACATAAAATATAAATAAAACGCTGATCTATCATGGACTCACTGAGCCTTTATTATAAAATGGGAATTTATCATAGAGCTAGAATATTATAGAGTGATAGATAGCTTTAACAACGTTACCTTGCGCGAAGTGAGCAGTTTCCAAATAGATGATTTCACAGATATATCGTTCACTAGTGGATTAACAGTCATACAAAATGTCGATATGGATTCCTTGCCATTTGTTCTTGGTAGAAATATCGATAAAAAACGAGAAGTTGGCATTAATTATACGTATTTTAGTTGTTCAAACTATGTACGCGCACTTCGTTTCAAGGCATTTAGCCCGTACCCGTGATCACAGACCGTACTCCTCGCACAATCGCTCTATAATATTCTAACTCTATGGAATTTATCATAGAGTAAGAATACTAATACAGTGATAGCGCTAACAAAATTACCTTCTGCGAAGCGTGAGCAGTTTGCATATACATGCATTCATAGATATATCGGAAACTAGTGATTGGACTGCCAGAAAAAAAACCAATATGAGTTCCTTTTCCGTTCTCGTTAAAAGTATCGATAAAAAACGAAAAATTGACATTGTATGTATTTTATTTAGTCGTTCAAAATATGAAAGCGCTGTTCGTTTCAAAGCAGCGTTGAACATATCCGTGCTAACGGCATTGCACATACTCTAGTATAGTGGTAATATTAATATTCTCTTTCTATTAATCTCTATGGAATGTATAGTTTAGTGCCTGCCTACCATGTGTTACATACACCAGTTGTGTAATGAAAAGCACCAAACAAGTATAAAGTATCAACTAATTTTATAGCTACCGATTAGTTAAAAAGCCATTAAGTACCTAATGATAATGTTAACGATAGTGACGTCAACGTATAATATTATTTTCGATTAAAATATGATTTATAAGAGGAAATAATTAAGTTAACTATTTTATGATAGTCGAAAATAGAATGTACAGATGTAGGTACATTTGTTTGTACTAAATCTAGCATATAACATTTATTATCTCCAGTGCAGCCCAGTCCATTCAATTAACTTTAACGAACGTAGGCACGCTGCGAGGGACCACTTTTCTCGTTTACTGTCATCCTGTTGAAGTTAACTAATTGAATTACGAGCCCTGGTATAAAATAATAACAGACGAGTATTGAAGAAATGAATGAAAGAGCTGTATTGAACTAGAAGCACTTAAGTAATCATATGCGAAGAGAATTTACTTTAGCTCTATTATTTGCATATGAAGGTAGCGATACTGTGTGTGTAACGTCTGGGAGGATTGAATAATCTGTAAGATTAGGTATCTATAGGTAGGGTACATGACCTTTGCTAGAGTTGGTTTGTTCTAGAATATGTACAATCAAATTATCTTTGTATTTTATAGAGACTTGTCCGTCACTAGATAAAAATCAATGGTCATTATTTTTTTCGAGGGGAAAATAATAACGCACTGTGTTTACGTATGATAATAGTAGGAATATTACGGAATGGATTTATATTCTTTGAAAATAACGTAGAAGAATAAACAAAAATCACTGATAAGGACGTTTTTAGTCAGGTTTCTTCAAAAAGTACTTAAGGTCTCATATCTTCATAAATAGCCTACCAATAGAAGGTTACCTACCTACCATGTTTTAGATTGTCCCTTCATCATACTAAAAGGAAAGAAACTAATTCAGATAGTCCAATCTCGTGAGTACCATGTATCCGACAGAACCACATTGAATTTCAGAACCAGTTCAGAATAATAAGTAGGTAATAATCCTTTATTCACTTAGCCAGAGTAAAAGATGCGAAAAATTATATTTTCATGTTATGTGATTATTATGCCTAAATAGCTCTTGACTCATAAGTACTGAAATACGTGTCTAGTCGGAAAGTTTAGGTTACTTTGAGGATAATTATAGTATTCTATTTCTATTTTACTGAGTTTCAGTTTTTAAATTAGGATATGAGTCAGCCATGGTTGGAAAATATCTGAAAGACATTTTGAGATATGTATGTATGGTATAGGTATGTATGAGTATCATGGCTGTGTTCTATTAAAAACAACCATTGATTTAAGGCATATATAGTGTCATGTTTTATTCTAATTTTTGTAATGTACGTTGAGTACTCGGAAATTATAAAGCCAAAGTCTTTGCTGATGCGGCTCACTATGACTTGAAGTGGACTAGATGGGTACGTAAGGTAGTTGATATATTTTGGAGGATATAAAAGTCCAATCAATTGTTTTTTAAATAGATAATGAGAATAAAATTCTTTTATAAAACGTTATTAATGAATGCAATAATGCTAAGAGTTGGCAAGGCGAAGAAATACATTTAACTATGTTACTTTGTTGAAGAATATCATGTTGCTGGCGACAGATAAAGTGTTAACATCATACCAGCTACCAAAATAACTATTGGGTCAGTTTTTCTCTCGAGTGAACGTTCAAAAGTTATTTTAAAGTTGTCAATTGTCACTTCCTAAAATAGTCCCCACAAAAACTACAACGGCATCCGAGATAATTAGTTCAATTTGGTGACCAGTCAAATGGTCGGACATTCGATACATAATAATTTAATTCTATTTGTTAGGTTTTTATAAATGGATGTGGTAAGATATAACTACGCTATTTTATTATATTTCAGAATATTATTAATACATATATTTAAGTATTTGGTATATAATAAAAAGGAGGATCTCAGGAGTCACTTGTAGAAATACTTTATGGGTATAAAACATAAAAATCCTAAGTAAATTTAAAACAAACAACGTGCAACAAATTGTAGTATAAGATAACATAACGAAGAAACGTAACCTTGTTAATAATAACTAGCCGTAGGTATTTACATTTATAAAGTTAACAAGCTTCTTAAACACACCGTATGGTAACGAAAGCTGGAAGTTTTCACTGCAATTCTCAAAGAAAACGCTTGTACAGTATCCTACAAAGGCATTTAATTATATTAAGTCTGAAGCCCAATATTCCCAACAAGCGAATGTGATGTTCCTCGGGTATCTCTGGGAACTGCATGGCCTCGACCTTTTGTGTGCACTAACAGAGGCTACCTTCACCGAAAGAAGCAAAACTCACCTAGTCACATATATGTTGTAAGCAAAAAGCGACATTAAGAATATTGCAGGAGTTATAGAGTAAATTCCAAAAGAGCTAAAAGTTACCTACCGCTTGCGGTATTTAGTTTCTTGCTTTGATCGAAAACTGCGAAACTTGCCCTTTTAGTTAAAGAACTTTATACAGATATTCTATGGAGATAGTATCTTTACGTAAGAAATACATTGGTAAAGGGGATAAGCATTTAGAAATGTATGTGTCTTTGAAAACTAAGGATATACAAGAACTTTGTTGGATCCGAACTATGTATATAGTATCAGTCTCGACACTAGCCGGGTTGCTGGCATAGTATCTTTAGAATTGAAACGTAGAACTTGTTTGTCGTTTTGATAGAAATTCTAATTTAGGTCTATTTTCTGGACGAGAGGCCGCGCCAAATCACGTACGGACGGTAAATTGAATAAAACCTCATTTCGAGATTACGATGGCGCTTATTGAGTTACGTACAATTCGACATGTAAACAGTTTTATTATTGCACGCACGCTCCACGCTTTCAGCATTGAAGGCCGACGGCTACCCTTTACAATTATTTTGTTTTAACGTGTTTATTTGGTATTATAAAATATCTGTGATTATACGTTTTGGTTGCTTCAATACTCAGGAAAGAGTATATACCGAAACAAGCAGTAGAACAAGAAATCTTTTATCAATCTGTTGACATAAATAAGATTTGAAAAATACAAATTAGGTAGGTTACATAGACTGCATAGACGTATAAAAAAATCATTTTTATACGTCCATGGTGGGGGTGGGTTATTATTGGTTTGTAACTATTACCTCATTTTATGCGAAGAAGTGTCGAACTTATCTCTTGATACATGAATCGTTCAATTTAATTCAATTCAGTTCTTGTTAAATGGCTTTAATATACAATGAATATAAATTATTGTACGAATCAACAAATTGTTAAATGACATATTTGAATGACTTTAAATGTTTGTAATTTTTTTCTTATTTATCAATCAAGGGTTCTATATTTTTTAAGATGAAGGATTATTTTTATTGAAGGTTTCATTCATAATCGATTTAAAGAGATTTAAAAATCAAAATGTTTGATTACTCAAACAAAATAGATAGGAACTGATCAAAATTCTTGATTATTACACAGAAAGGGAAATTAAAACTGTCAGAAGCAGGCGCACCCCCACAGTGTCTTTAAACATAATTATGTTTAATATTAAAATTGTAGTCTTGGGTAGCACACCTGTTAAAAAAGAGAACTGTGCGAGGCTGTGGCAACTGGCAACACAGTGTGATACCACGATTGAGGCGAGGCCCGAGCGAGGCTGCCGCTCGAACTGTGTCACCTGTGGTGACCTGTGCTGTGTGCTATGTGTGCGAGAATACAAGATGCACATACAGTAACACGCACTCATTACGAGTTGCATTCACAGCACAAGCCACAATAGACGATATCGATATACTCACCACCACGATGTGTTTGTCACATGTGGAGGTGTGCGTTGTGTTGCCATCAGGGTACGCACTAATACGCATTGCGTACTATTTCGCTAGGCAGCTTTCTCAGGTACTCTCGCAAATTTGCGTACTTTTTTTTTTTTTTTTTTCATTTTTTCACGACCTTATACGTTAGACGTATAAGGTCGGACGTAGCTTGCAGTTGCAGAAATTGATAAAGTTTATGTAGCGCAAAACAGTACTACACTCGATCTAGGCTGTCAGCCTCTTTCAACTGTCACTTCAGTAAAAGTAATTACTGGCCCTGAGGTGATCAAGGAAGGTGAAGATAGGTAGAAAAGCAGGTTAGGAGATCGAGTTATTGTTAAAATTTCATTTGTCGGCTGAGGCGCTCGGGATTTGGTCGGAAGGGGGAGAAAATTGGTTTTATGATTCAAGCCGTAGCGGCCGGATGCGGAAATAGTGTAGACATCCTACCTATGACGTAGACAGCTCGCTAAAGCAGAGATGTTGTGTTTTCAGGGATCGAAAAGTTCTAATAATTATGTTTCTTATTTTATAGTTTGTTAAGTTAGTCAGTGGTAATGACGCCGCGGCGATGATCATGGTATTGAATAGGATTCAATTCACTGAAGTTTTCTTGCATAAGAATTAATAAAAATAGATACATCAACAAGTATTTAAAAACCTTAATTATGCGCAGATCAACTGTATCAATGAATGTAATGATTACTATAGTTTGTGAATCATAATTAAAATACAAGTCATGTCTGTGGAATGATCGAAATCAGCCCGTATTTCTGCGTAGGCGCATGCGTGCTGAATAATGATTAATTGAGAAAATCTTATGTACTATTTGTTTCAAATCACTAAAGTTTATCCTACGACTTATAACACTTTTATGCGTATTTACCATTTCACAATTGATTGTAATCTTTCAGGACACCAATAGGGGGGAATATTTAGTGTACATTTAAGACAATTTTTTTAGATAATTAATAGAGAAACCCTTTGGAAACTTTTTTACCGTCTACAATAACGAAAACGTATGGCATAGAATTCACGTGTAGATGGCTGATGGATTTGAATCGCATCTCCATGTTAATTAACTAGTTAGCTATCAATAAAATATAACTATAATAATACCCACCGTGTTATACACGTATAACACGTCTTGGTACAATGCTGGATAACTTGAACAGTATGACGCGGTTTTGTCGACAGGGAAAAGGTTCGAAAAGATAGTGATTGTGACAAATAAAAGTTGATTTCTTTGTTCTTAGGAAAAGGGAAACTGCCATATAAAATAAATAACTACTTTTTTTTTTAAAACTGTCACAAACTATGGTACAGTTAAATTTTTACTATGACAAACAATGTATCTTTATTACCTACCAAATATAGAATGTTTGTTAAAATTGGCTTTGGATTGAACTGACTATAAATAAAAAAACAATTTTGTCTTTTTCAGGGATAAAATCTATTGATAGAATGTATTTAAAGCTGCAGTTCAAATACTGCTAAACAACGTGAACCAAAATCAAAAGCTCCCAAATGAATGAAAAAATTGCGAACATTGATTGGACTTTATTTAATAGCTTTATCCGTCCGACACGGAACAACATTGAAGTGCAAATATTGTTGGAGAACTCATGGGAAATCGCGGGGCAATTTTGCATCGCCTAGTTTCTACCTGTTCATCAGTTAATGCGGGTACGTAAAGTTCGAAGGCTGCTTATTTCCCTCGACATGTGCGTGCCCTTGAAGTGGCTCATACTCATACCTGTATAACCAATAACCTACGTAGTTATGTATTTTTTTTGTAATATTTGTTAAATTTAATGTTTGTCTAAAAATGAAGCTAAGCAATATTGCTAACGCAATTAACTTTTTCGAATTTAAAGCTAGGGCTCTACCGCGTAACTTTGGTGGTAATCGTAACGAACACCATTAATTATTTCATCCAATGATGCGCACGCGGTATGTCGCGACGATGACCATTCGTGGGCCCTGATTGGATGAAATTAGGGTTTCGTTTTTCCCGACCTTTTTCCATTCCCGGGACCCGGGAATGAAAAAAATGATTTCCCGGGAATTCCCGATTCCCGGGAAATTTTGAAAAGTTGTTAGTTTTGTTATTTTAACGTATCAAAAGTCAAGTAAACACGTAATTTAATTAAATTAGCAATTTATTTGTCTCAGAAGTAGATAATAGTTACATTATGAGACATGTGTGCAAAGTTGGTAATCACACACGAGACGGTACCTATTAAGCAAAGGAACCCGAGAGTGTAATGATCAATGCACACGCGTGTCATACGAAGTTTTTCAACACACTTGTGAGGAAAAAAACAAACTTGTATTTTTTTAAGTAGATTTTTTGATAATAGTCAATGAGAACGTCAAAAAAGGCGCGCCAGTTCTTTTTTTGACAGCAACACTGTTTTAACGTTTAAATTAAGAATGCTTCGTCTACGCACATATCAATAGCATTGAGTTACAAACTTAGCATAATCGGGATTATACCTATCATAAAACTGTGCGGTAATGTAAGTATAAGTATCTCTTGGAGATAGTAAGCTGATGTAATAGCAATGGGCAGGCCACATAGCTTGTCATAGACGACGCGAGTGGCGAACACGTACAGGAAAGCGCCGTTAGGGACGACCAGACGGATCGACGACCTGGTCAGAGTCGCTGGGCGCCGCTGGATGCAAGTGGCTCAAAGTCGTTCGAAGTGGAAAATAATGGGGTAGGCCTTTGTTCAGCAGTGGACATCCTTTGGCTGATATGTTGATGATGATGTGTTTTACTTGACTTTTGATCGGTAAAATAAATCAAACATTTTAATTTTTCAATACAATAAATTTACTTTTTAACAAAAAAATAAACCGCCTTCAAAGTACATTAAAAAGTAAGAAATAACTCTTATCTGACACTGTTTTGAAGTGAGCGAAATCGCATGACGTGTTCTGTAGAAAATATTTACTTTGAAGGCGGTTTATTTTTTTGTTAAAAAGTTAATTTATTTTTGAATTATTAGTTTCATATATACATATACTAAATCCTTTCGGGTGTAAAGGTCTGCGTAAACAGTGCATAACTATGCGATAGCAGCAATCGCGGTTGATTTGCTGTAATTTTTTTAAGAGTTCCGTTGTCTGTCTCCAAAACTCATAATCAGATCTATATGAAATTTATATGGGACCATTTCGGAATAAACCCCTTTTGAACAAAAAAATAATTTTGAAAATCCGTCTACATATGACGGAGTTATGCCCGAACATAAAAAAAATATATATATATAAACATTCGAATTTTTTTCCTCCTCCTTTTTTTGAAGTCGGTTAAAAACGCTGATAAGCTTTATCTCCAAAAATATACATTTAAAAAAAATATTAATGTAACTTTCATTTTATTCAAAATTACGCGCATTCAGAGATTTTCTCTAAAATCGGTTTAGAAACTACCCATAGTAACTATGTATGACCTGTAGTTTGATGTGATTATTTTTAATCTTGACTTTTGATAGATAACAATCAAAAAAAATTTTGTTTATTTTCGGAGATCTTGAAATTTTTCTAAGAAAATAACGTTATCTCCACAAATACACACTTTCTTTCAGCGATTTCTCATAAGCTTGTAGTTCAGTTCGTTCGATTTCGGTGGATGTCGACATTTGTTTTATGAATGTATGCAAAATCTTGGTGTTCCAAAGGTTTTTCGTTATTTTGACCAATATTTGCCGGTGTTTTAGAGCATTCAATCTCATAAATAATTTCCCGGGAATTCCCGGGAAATCGCAAAAAAAAACCCGACTTCGGGAACGACGTATTTCCCGGGAATTCCCGATTCCCGGGACCCGGGAACGAAACCCTAGATGAAATTCATTAATGGTGTTCGTTACGATTAACACCAAAGTTATGCGGTAGAGCCCCCGGTCCCATAGTAAAAGTTGATCGTATACATGAGTACTTTACGTGGTTTCATTTAATGTCGTATTGTCGTAATAGCTTATGTTATTTGTTTGTCCCCGACTGCAAAACCTTATAAAATTCAAGTTATATTCAAAATTATTTTTTGCTTTTCAGTTTTTTCGGTGGTTTATTTTATTGTTAAAAAGTTTTTATTTTATATTTTTTTGTGGCTATACTCTACTAATTACTACATGCTTAATTTTTGATGTAATACACAACTCAGAATTAAAATCTGTGAGTGAACAATAAATCATCCCTATTTTCCCACCCTTAGGGTAGGTATTTTTTCTCTATCTATATTTATATGGGACCACCTTCGAGGTATACCCTATCTAATAAAAAAAGAATAATCAAAATCGGACTATTCTGTCAAAAGTTATGCGTGATCATACATAAAAAAAAAAAATATACGCGTCGACTTGTAAACCTCCTCCGTTTTTTCGTCGGTTAAAAATACCGCCCACGAGCGTTTGTAGGACTATACTAACCATGTTATAATTATAATGCCTGAATTGTGGTTAATCCAAATAGGCACATATAGTTCTTACAGATCTGGAGTACGAAATGTACTGCCAAATATCAGAAAGCTTACAACTGTTCACGAACATCAAGGCAGATAGAGCGTTAGTAGAACGGGCGAGCCAATGAGTTATGTTATAATTATAATGCCTGAATTGTGGTTAATCCAAATAGGCACTTATAGTTCTTACAGATCTGGAGTACGAAATGTACTGCCAAATATCAGAAAGCTTACAACTGTTCACGAACATCAAGGCAGATAGAGCGTTAGTAGAACGGGCGAGCCAATGAGTTATGTTATAATTATAATGCCTGAATTGTGGTTAATCCAAATAGGCACTTATAGTTCTTACAGATCTGGAGTACGAAATGTACTGCCAAATATCAGAAAGCTTACAACTGTTCACGAACATCAAGGCAGATAGAGCGTTAGTAGAACGGGCGAGCCAATGAGTTATGTTATAATTATAATGCCTGAATTGTGGTTAATCCAAATAGGCACTTATAGTTCTTACAGATCTGGAGTACGAAATGTACTGCCAAATATCAGAAAGCTTACAACTGTTCACGAACATTAAGGCAGATAGAGCGTTAGTAGAACGGGCGAGCCAATGAGTTAATACAATCATATTTAGGGCTGTGATAAAATAATCATAAAAGTATACATTTAATCGTTCGAAGTATGTCAGTGGTTAAAAGGGAAGTTTGTGGTTTCCGGTGGGAAGGCCGAAAACCGAATTCTATAGCTACGTCAACAGTCGACAAAATGATGATGTATGTGTATGATGATAAGGTTGTCAATAATTGTGTGTTGTGTTTTTAGAAAAATATATAAACGCTTGAACGTGTGTTCTTTGTTAATTTATAGAATGGTAGACTAGAGGCTGCTCGGTGCACCTGCCACGTGTTTTCAATTTACTCCCACGCCGTTATCTAAGTAGCGCCAGCTTTGTTTTTATATTTACAAAAGACCTAACATATAATATTTTACTAAAGAGGATTATTTTGTTTGTGATGTTACGTTCCAAGAAAGTGTTACCCGAGAAATGGGATCAAAATAGAATAATCTCCGAGCTAATTCTAAATCTAACATATTTTCTTTGAATTTATTATTGGTTTATAATGGATACACTTTGTGAAATTCAAACGTAGTTACTCGCACTGTATAGATTCAAATGTTGAAATATTACACAAATCATAAGAGTATGTACTTATATTGTTAAAACATTCTGTATGCATCAGATCACGTAATTTCAACAAATAGATAGTTTCAGAGAAAATCTTTATTGAATTGCAATAAGTGTATACATATTTATGTCCTCGACTGTGCCTACTATCTACGTGCGCATATCTCAAATGCAAAGTAAAAACTTTAAACCACTGCCTGTGTGACTTTGATGTGACAATAAACTCAATTTAATAAATGAACCCACATATATAGTTATTCAATTACAAAGAGGAAATATTATTATTTCTAATATTTCTTCCCGTACAAGAACGACGACGACTTTATTTCTTTCAATTAAATCTTCTTTATAAGCTCTCTTATCGATTTATTTCTGAAATATTTGATGTAGGGACGGTTTTTGAAATATTTATTTTATGTTAGCCTCTGAACCTTATTCGAGTTCTATTAAAGAAAGAGTCCATTTATAAATACGGTTCATACGTTCGGTTTTCATAAATAATTATTATTAGGACAATAAGAAAATCCTTTTCTTGGCCTTTTCTTCTATAAGTCGAAATTATTTCTTATCGATGTCTCGAGATAGGTTGAAAGTAACGTCTGTGGCATTAACTATTACAGCTCAAAGGGCAGCTTTCAGCTTCGTTAAGTCAATTTGGGATTCAATGTAAATCTTCTAGTACAAGTATAATTTTATTATAATCCGCCACTCGTGCATGGCTCCTATATTGAATTGTGTAGGCTCTAATTTGTTTCCACGAGGCACGAGTTTACGTGAAGAGGAATGGCAACTACATATTACGCTAAAATGGCGCATCGAAGGTAAATGCAAATTGCGTATAACCTCTCAATACCTACGATTAATGCACGCTGAACGCTGATGTACTTATCACCAACAAGCACGAAAGCCTCGCTCCAACTATTATATTAATTAACACTTTGCTTTACTCAGCCTGTACTATATCGTTCGTGGGATAATTTACATGTGACTATTCTATTGTCCTTTATTGAATGTTCGATAACGACGCGTCGGTACATACATATATGTATAGTGTATGTATTAGATGAAGCTGTGTATGTATGTTATAGAGACAAGGGATTTTATTATCATACTACGAGCATATTGCAAATATGATTTGTTTGCTTTGGTACATAGAGAACTACTTATTTATATACTGTTTTTATTACCAAAACATATAAGTGTTAGTGATAAATTAGAGCATGGGTTTGTAACGACGTGAATCTTAACCATTAAAGAGATGATTAGTTTATTACGATCGTTAATCTTGATGAAAAACGTTCAGTCGGCTGCGAGCCCCGATTTATCTATTTATAATAGCAGCAGGCTCGGTTCAAAGTAAACATATCAATTTACTTTCTTTTTATGAAAGAAACCTTTTACCTGCAATTGTTGTCCTATAAATATTTAGGGCTCTTCTCTTTTATGGATAGTAAAGCGCGTTTAGCATGAAGTTTATTCATAGAATAATTTATGTTTTACACAAGAGCTATTCGCTAGTTGTAAAGTTCTTATTATAAAGCTTTGCATAGTGTAAGTGATCCGATCTTAATTGAAAATATTCAATTAGGAGATGCCGGTACTAATAATTTCATTAGTCGGATTGTGTTACATAATATTGATTTATCAGTAATTAGCGTGGTCCTGGCTTATTCGTGAACTTCTAACGAAACGTGATCAATTGATTTTGTTAACAAGATCTACTTATAATACAATTATAATAGTGGTGAGGTGCTCATCCTGGGAAGTAATTTACCAGATGGATGCTTCAAGTTCAGGCTTTGGTTTTATACTGATTGGCTGGTTGTATTGATAATGCGGTCACAAGTAGAAACCAAATTAGTATCAAAGGATTGGAATTTTATATATCCACCATATTAGGTACAAGTTTAACATTGTGTCGCGTTGTAATTTTTCTATATTACTGATTTGGAAATTCCAAATATTGTGATATGAAAAGAATATTTTAAAATCCATTATCATATAATATTACCATTTATGGGTTCAACTATTGATATAAAACTTAAATAATATTGTTTGTAATTTCGTATGTAACTGATGTACGCCACCGAAGCGATGTGAAAATAAGTAGAAATAAAAATGATAAATAGGTAACTTGTATAATATGTATTATAATCATTGACAATAAACGTATTAAAATTAAAATTAGGGTTTTAAAATTAAAGCTAGCTCATATAAATAGACTACATCAACTTTGTATATTTATAATAATCGCTAGGTATTAATGTCCAGACCACTTTATTTATATGTAATTAAAAATGATTAATATTTACCAGAGGCAGTCTTTTGTTCTTTTTTAAGACTCATTATGTACTAAATTCGCGACCCCGCCGCGACTCGTCCTCCTCGACCCGAAAGGCCCTGGAAAACTCCCAGAGCCCTGGTAGGCTGCATGACCTAACCTAACTTCACAAATACACCAATCATGCCTACTACTGAAAACAATCTTAGTCTTTATTTTGCCATGTGCGGTATTGAATCGGTAATAGAGAAAGATAATGGTTTTTTTTCTCAAGCTGGCAGTCAGGGTTTGAGAACTCAAAGGGCTGATATCAATACAGTTAAATCATATGGTTCTCCTGTGCAAATGAGTGCGCCGCAGGGCTCTATTTTAGTTCCGTTTCTATGTTTAATTTGTATAAATGATTATTGTTTATAAATCTTCTATGGCAAATATATACCTGTGGAATTGTTCTGTTTGCTGTCGATTTTTAGTTACACATTGGTTTATTGTTAATATACTCTGTATTAATATAGCTCAGGTATTAAATTGGTAAAAATCTCATTTTGAAAGCAAAGAAAACTAATTATGTATATAAAGTTTGCACTGCTTATTGTCAAAAATAGGCCTAGGAGTTTGCTCTTAGGGTTTATATTGGACTCAAAACTTCAAAAAAACTCAACCCCAAACATCATGTCTTGTGGAGAAGCTTAATACAGCGGCATATGCAGTTTCACAAATAAGACAAATAACGGATGTATGAGATGCAGCTCACTTCGTTTTTATTAGCTATTTTCATAGTGTTATGTCCTATTGCGTTTTGCATTTGAGGAAAAGCTGCTGATATAAAAACTATTTTCATATTGCACAGAAGAGCGAGCTTTTCATAATTTGAGTTTTCCAGCTTACCTTTGAGATAAATTTAAACAAATTAGTATCCTCGCAGTACCTTCGTAGTCATCATCAGCCTATAGCAGTCCACTGCTGGACATAGGCCTCACCCAATGCGCGCCATCTCGCCCTATCTTCGGCTCGACGCATCCATTTCCTACCAGCAGCCTTTTGCAGATCGTCACTCCATCTCGCTGGAGGGCGCCCTACACTACGTTTGCCGAGACGCGGTCTCCACTCAATAACACGTTTTCCCCACCGGTTATCGGTTCTTCGGCATATGTGACCAGCCCACTGCCACTTCAGCTTGCTAATTCTATGAGCTATGTCGATGACCTTGGTTCTCTGACGGATGACCTCGTTACGGATCTTATCCTTCAGAGAAACTCCGAGCATAGCTCGTTCCATAGCTCGCTGAGCGACTTTAAACTGGTGGACTAGTCGTACCGTGAGTGTCCACGTTTCGGCTCCGTATGTCATAACGGGTAGGACACACTGGTTGAAAACCTTTGTTTTCAAACTCTGCGGTATGTGTGACGAGAAGACCCTACGAAGTTTCCCAAATGCTGCCCAGCCCAGCTGGATCCTTCTCTTGGCTTCCCTCTCAAAGTTGTTTCTACCTAATTGCAGAATCTGCCCGAGGTAGGTATATTCCTGAACAACTTCGAGATGGTGGCCATTTACGACGATTGGTCCCGGATCAATGTGATCATTGATCATGACTTTGGTTTTAACCAAGTTCATGCCGAGACCAATACGTCGCGAGGCTGATGCTAGACCGTCCAGCATCTGTTGTAGCTCCTCCAGCGACTCCGCCATCAAGACTATGTCATCTGCAAATCGTAAGTGTGAGATGTATTCGCCGTCTATGTTTATGCCCATCCTTTTCCAGTCCAGCGTCTTAAACATATCCTCCAATACGTTTGTGAACAATTTCGGGGATATGACATCCCCCTGTCTCACTCCTCTGCGTAATTGGATGGGTTTAGACTGCTGGTCCTGTACTTGGACACTCATGGTTGCGGCATCATAAAGACATCTCAGCACTTCGATATAACGATAGTCTACTTGGCATCGCTGCAAGGATTCCAAAACAGCCCAGGTTTCGACGGAGTCGAAGGCCTTCTCATAGTCCACAAAGGCTAGACACAGAGGCCGATTATACTCCTCTGACTTCTGTATAATCTGCCTCACTGTGTGGATGTGGTCTATGGTACCAAATCCTCCTCGAAACCCGGCCTGCTCCGGTGGCTGAAACTCGTCGAGTCTTCTGGCAAGACGGTTCGTGATGACTCTAGAAAACAGCTTATAGACGTGGCTCAGGAGTGAGATGGGCCTATAGTTTTTAAGAAGGGTTTTATCTCCCTTCTTAAAAAACAGAACGACAATACTCCCGTTCCAAGCCTTTGGAGTTCTCCCGCAGTTAATGACGGAGTTAAAGAGGCTCTGTAGTTCCTTCAGTACAGGAATTCCTCCTGCCTTCAGAAGTTCTGAAGTAATTCCGTCTTCACCCGGGGCTTTTCCATTTTTAAGCTGTTTTAGAGCCAACACAATCTCATCCTGGCTGATGTCCGGTAGTTCGTCGGTATAGTGTCGAGTCAGGGCGGCTCTAGAATCGTGAATGTCACGCTGCGTCTGAGGGGCATGTGGAGCGTACAACCGGCCATAGAAGTCTTCAATCTCAGCGAAAATCTCCGGCTTCGACAATGCGGTATTGCCATGATGCGTTGTCAGCTTCGTCAGGTGGCTCCTTTCAAGCTGCTGTGTGAATACTTTGGACCCTCGGTTTCGCTCTATTGCCTGTTCAATTAGGCGCGTATTGGAGCTCCGAAGGTCACGACGTACCATCTTCGCAATCTGCTTGTTCAGGCCTGACCGCTCTGACGGAGTGGCTTGCGTGTCTTCCCGCCGTATTGTCATGAGCCGTTGAGTTTCGACCGAGAGATTGGACTTCGTACCTGTACTCTGGGTTCTACAGAACTTGATGCCCTCTTTACTCAGCGTCCCAACCACGTTCTGTAAGGCCTCGTCTACGTCCTCGGTGGGTTCCAAGGCATCGAATTTCTCCTCGAGAAGTTTCTGGAACTTCTCAGAGCCTGCTATGATTTGGAGTAGATTAGGTCGGAGCGTGGACTTCATCAAGCGACTTCTTTCCAGCTTGAGATCGATATTCAGAGAGCCTCGTACGAGCCGGTGATCAGATCCGGTATTGAACCTGTTGATCACGGATACATCTCTGAATATGCGCCTTTTGTCTGCCATGATGAAGTCGATCTCATTTTTGGTCACAGCGTCAGGGCTTCGCCACGTCCACTTTCTTTGGGGCTTCTTCTTAAAGAATGAATTCATCAAGAAAAACCCCTCTTTCTCCAGAAAGTTGACGAGCATTTGCCCCCTGTGATTCCTACTACCAAAACCATGTGGGCCCACTTGAGATTCGTTGAGATTATGGATTCCCACTTTGGCGTTAAAGTCCCCCATAATAACGTTGAAGTGTGCCTTAGTGGTGTTATTCAAGGCTTTTGATATGTCTTCGTACATTTCTTCAACTTCCTCATCCAGGTGTGTCGAGGTCGGTGCGTAAACCTGTATAATCTTCAGGCTATACCTCTTAGATAGCCGAAGTATGAGGTACGCTACCCTGGTTGACACACTGGAGATTTCTTCAACATTATTAGAGAGAGCCTTGTTTACGAGAAATCCTACGCCACCCTGGGATGGTTGATCACCCTCACGGAAGTATAGCAGGTGACCTCCGTTTAAGGTTACGGTGTCCTCCCCCTCTCGTCGGACTTCAGATAACCCCAAAACATGCCACCTTATTTTCTCCAGCTCCACTTCCAACTGTGCTAGGTGCTCGTCAAGCCTCAGAGTACGTCCGTTATACGTTGCCAGGGTCAGTTGTTTGAGGTAGCCTGAGGTAGCCCGGGGATTCCTAGCACCCCCTGCCCTGCCGTAACCGTGACCGCTACCTTGACCAGGAATAGCAGGGCGACCGGGAACTGGGGGCCATTTCTTTTGTGCGTCTATCATTTGGGGGGTTGATGCCCATAATCTCCACGCTGGGCAGGCGGGTTGGAGATCGCAGGGCCCAGTTACTTCGCGCCACCGTCGCTGCTTCCCGACGGAGGCCAGTGGATTTAACTGTGCCAGGATAGGGGGGGCTATACCGCCATCGGCCGGTCGCCAAAAACCTCGTTCGTTAGTCAGCAGGATGACCGCGTGCAGGTGAGGTTGGCAGTTGAAGCATTCGCTGGTATTGCTTCCGTACATCCCTACGTACCTTCGTAGTATATTTATGCAAATATATTATTTGTACATAAAAATATGAATCTTTAAAAAAAAAGAGTCCTGCACTTTATTATTACAGGAAACAAGCATTAAATTACGACCTGTGCTTTTATTCTCCAAAAAGTGCGTTCTTTTGATCCCTTCTACCCTTAATGTGCCTTCACAAATATTTCGAGAACGTAGACTACGAACAAATACCGTTTTAGTAGAGAAGGCTTACATTCATATGCCAGCAATGCTTGGGTATAGCGCTCGCTTTTGATTCTTCTCCATTACGTAACGACATGATGATTGCCTTCTCTCACCCAGTGATCCTCTAGCGTAGAGGTCATCTGTGACGAATAGGATACACCAATCGTATAAAAAAAGATCTGCTAGAAACCAGTAAATAAATGATAAATTCATTACACAATTTCAAATTGTTCTGTAGGTTATATAAAAATTATATGCATCATTCTCTATAATCTGTTGTCTGAATACAAAATACAAATAGACTATCATCAACAAAAACAATGCTAAATATTTCCAAAGTGCGATATCAATTCAAGCAATTAACTTCATTTATTATTTTAAATAAGTACGTCTATATTACTGACAATATTCGATCTGCGTGGGCGAAGTCGTTGATTAGTCAGACTACCTAAGTGATTCTGTTTTTAGAACAAAACTATCCAAGTTAGTAATTGATCTCGTACTTAGGTAAATGTCATCAGGTTATTAAATCTGATTAGATGAAGAGAACGCTATAAAATATTCAGAGGCGTAAAATATTCAGATTTTGAGACTGAGACGTTTGCCACCAAGAAATGAATGGTCTTGTAAAAGTCGAAAATCAAAATGATTTTGTAAAATTATTCAGTAGGATTTCCTAGTCTGAAATTATTAAAAGAAGCAAGAAATGTAGATTTAGTAAATTAATGCCATCTCTTTGTCAATTAAGTTTAATTTCTTCGCTAGACGGACGGAAAATAAATTAAGGTTATTTTTGTAAGATGACATGGTTGGTATTGTTTGCCTAAAAGATGTATAGGGAAGTGGGTAAGATATAATGTTATCTGCAGACAGCGTATGATAGGGTGCTCCCGCGGGTATTGTTGGAAACAAGACACAATGTGAGATTGCTCCAAACAGAACAAGAGTAGGTAGGTACCTTTGTAGGTATTTCTTACTGAGTGATGAGCGGCTTCAGTATTTATCTTTTTCTCATTTGGACTTTCAGTTTAAGCTCCTTGAGATCTATATATCTTGAAATTAGTTTTTCTTTTGTTTGGCCATGTTATTTATTTCAAGATGATTATAATGATGATTATGTAGGTACATCACATCTCTTATTACTGTAAATAAATATATAGTGAGATAAAACATCTGACTATTATTATAATTAACGACATGCATGCTATTTACGTCAATCTATGCGATTGCTAATGCTAAATAAATCGATATAAACTTTACAGGGTGTCAGAAAACTAGCATAAAACCCGGAAGGGGTTATTCAGTATCATGTATTTATTGCTAACAAAACGTTTGTACATTCTGTATGTGAATAAGAACATGCATAATCACTAGTTATAGGTACTATTATATTGTCATTAAAAATCATGACGGCAGATAAACGATATGCCTGAGATTAAATAATATATTATAAAATACCTACTTATAGGTAGTTAAGTACCATTCGAGATCTGTGTAAAGTACCTATGCACCTTGACACTAACGATAATGTTGGTAGTTAGGTTCTCTAGGTACATACACTCTATCTATGTTCTTTCCACGACAAATCGTGATTTAACAATTGATAACAAAATGCAAGACAGAAATCAATAAGTTGTTTTGTTTACTTATTGCAAATTACATTAATTGCGATGCAAACTGCGGTATTTCAGGCGGGAAGGAAGGTAACAATAAGGAGTACTCACGCATCGCGCCTGGTACGTTCGTCCCAAAATTTCTCCCAGAACGTAGATCTGTTTTTGATTCGCAGAACACTAGTGCTGAGCGTGCGGGGCAGGGTGCCCCCGCCGCCGCTGCTGCTCGCCGCCACTCCGGTGGACATGCTGTGCTCCGACGCTGAGCTCTTAGCGATAAAACTGGCTCCGGCGCTCCCGCCGCCAGCGCCCAGCCTCTCTGATTGAGACCCCGAACGTTGCATCGCTCTTTGTCTCCGATGACACACAAGTCACTACATAACACGTCACATTCGATCTCGACTGACTGACTTATCGCAGAGACATCGTCATCACTACGACATTGCGCGTCGTCCGCGTGTCTTCTACGCCATCTGATAGGTAAGAATTCTTCCTACGTTCACCTGCTCGACGATTCCAATGATACTTTCGCTTTGTGATTACGTAAGCGATCGTCTCTAACTATAATGTCAATATAAACATAAAAAATAGTACAACAGTTTTTTTTTCATGTGTTTCTATCACTTCGACATACCTACCTACATATGTTTAGATAACTTTTATCTCACTCGGACATTCTTATCGATACTACGTCGGGAGTGAAACTCGTGTATTTATTAATTGAATGCGACAGGAACAGATAGCACAACAAACTTGCAATCACTAGAGAGCTAATTAATTAAATAACAGTGTAGTTTAGGCCTCATCCTTGGCACCAATACATTGAATGTAGCGGCTCCAGCTAGAGCATTGCGTAGGTACGGAGTACGGTAGTGCGGCCAACCGACCGGCTGGCGACCAGGGCCAACCTGTCAGATCAGTGAACGACCTCGACACTGTACAGTCGTCGAACCGCGAGCTTTGAACACTCTCAGCAAATAGCAGCACGTTTAAATTTCTTACGAAAAACAACGCGATCAAGGCTAAAGTCACTTCTCGTTTCGTCTGCGAGTACGTTGGAGAATGTTATTAATTCACATTTTAGCCGGGATTTGGTTCGCAGCGGAGTTACAGCGTTAGAACAAGAATTGATGCATCGCGTGTGGCATAGAACGTAGCGTGTCACCGGCAGCCCGCACGGACTATCAATGGAGGCGAGGCGCAGCAGCGGGCGGCGGCGGCGGCGGCGGCGGCGGTGGCGGTGGCGGCGGCGGCGGCACGGGCGTCCCACTCGCTCGCCCGGCGCTCGCCGAGAGCGCGCGACGCCGCCCGAGGATAAATTTGGCGCTAATGGAAACTGGGGACGGTGGGCGCCGGTAATCAATGTTGGACGTGGAAATCGAGGGGTACCTTAGATTATTATCAAAGTCAATACTAAAGGGACATAAACATATCTATGATTAGGAATGCAAATTGTAAGACACTGATAAAGATGCTTGTTCGCGGTACACCATGCTGCCACCATTTATATCGATTGGCATTTGTAGCTGAGGGTGAAATCTCCGCAAAGTTAAGAGCTCAGCGTCTGTCGGGTTATTATTCTAGGTGAATAATCCCACTAAGCATTTTATTTTATACTTTTTCATATTCTTTTGATACGTACCAATACGTCTACAATCTAACTACTTACATACAAACATTTTTGCATCAATTTTAACACGAGAGAGTTTTAGATGGGATAAAGCGACTATAGTTTTATTTGAAGATAATTATTTAACAAAAAGTTAGAGTAAGGTCCGATGAGAGCAACTATTTGTTTTTTGATCAAACAACTTATTCCGTAAAGCTTATGACTCCGCGTTAATAACCTGGGACGTTGCAAGTGCTCTCTGTAAAAGAGTCTGAAGAAAACATCTTTGGTGAGAATGAACAACAACTTCCTTTGCCGTATCAAGGGTCTAGCCGTTTGATATAAATTTTGTTCAAAAGATTTCAAAGATTTTGGATGAAGTCGGTATCTCAAATGCTTATCGCTTTATTTCTGTTTCATGAAACCGTCCTTATCCTTACTTCCTTACTAATAATATTATAAATCTGTATGTGAGTTTGTTTCGCCTTAACTACACAACCGATCATCAGATAGCATATAGGTATTATTATTATAGGTAGTATGGAAAAGGACACTTAGTTTACTTTTTATACCGGGAACGCAGATAGTGTTTAAATAAAAGAGAACGTATTTACGAAATTGAAAACAGGAATCTTGTTTTTTCTAGTAAATTAGAAACGGGAGCACCCCCATGCGTACCCACCCATATAATTTTCTGTAAAGAAAGAATAACGCGAAGATATGCTTATTAATATTGCATATATAAAGCTTCCGTTGTGCTGCCTTCTGAGTACATAACTTAAATGCGTCTTTTTTAAATATTTCCTGACATTTCAATGCAGCTTTGTTGTAAACTTTTCCTTTTAAATTCATCATTATTTTGTGTAAAGTTTTAATATTTTGTCAACGAATCTTTATATCAAGAAGTGTGAACGACCACCTTCTAAGGCGTATTCAACGATAACCCACACGATGTGCGCGAACAAAATGAGATTCACCCCTACTTTGCATGAAGGGGAGGTACGGGTAGTACGGGTACCCCCACAAAAATATTGTTCTACAATTTTATTTGATAACTTTGAAGGCATCATAAGTATATGTATTACTATACAAATTTTCATTAAAAAAATCAGCTTTATATGACTAAAGTCACGGGGCTTTACGTATATACTTTTTGAATACGGATTCATGGTAAACGTTTGTTTAAAAATAAAATTGAATGAACGTGTTGCTGAGATGCTGGCAAAACCGCGTATTGCATAGTTGATCACTGCATGTTGACAAGCTCTCGCTCGACGAGCGTAAATTATCAGTTCAGCAATAACTGTTGACGTGTGTGGACGTGTTTGCAACCATTTTATAAACATGGCAGTAGTGTGGAGCAATGATAAAATAATGCAGTTAATGGAACTATTTCAGTCACATGAAATATTATAATATTGCATCGACTTTATCGAAAAGTTACTAAATAATCCATCTGATATTCTGAGATCAAATTCTGTACGTAAGATATAGAGAAAACAACAACACTACTTCTTCGGGCAATATTTTGATGCAGACTCCCCAGTCTGAACAAGAAATATTGATGTAAACACCGTTTCCAACAACTTTGTCGCGGTTCATCAACAATGTTGATCAATGTTGCCCAAAAAATGTTTACCATGAATACGGGACTTTATAGTCTTTCGAGTAAATTAGCTATGATACACAGCCGGATGGAAAGACAGACAAGACGAAACTATACGGTTTCCATGTTTGACTAAAGAACCCTTAGGATACCGAAACATTTTTGTGTTTGGGGCCTTATGAAATGTTCTCTACGACTATACTCACGGATAAACATAATTCGTACATTTTTGTCACAATTACAAAATTAATCAGGAGTTTCTATACAGAAGTTTATGCAAAGGAATGTCAAGGACTATAATACTATGCTAATTGGTTTTAAGTACAATTTATTTATATGACGCATTGTAACATTAAAGAGAATACATTAAAAATATAAAAGGGTATAGCATAATTGTAGCACTTCAAATAAACGAACAATTGCAATTAAAACAATAACCATAATGCTTCTTTTATACCTGATCGTAAAATGAATAATAATCATGACCATGTCGTTATTATATGACAACGGAACGAACTCTTATGACGTGTTTATCATTACTTACTTACTACATACGCAGGTAGCACAAGGTATCGATAAAATCATACACACGAGAGGCAGGGTATCGCAGGATCCCTATTTAATTCGATATCTCGTTTAGTTGATTTACGTAAAATCATTTGAGCGAAACAGAATACGGGTGACTGAAATCGAA
Source organism: Achlya flavicornis (assembly GCA_947623365.1). Lineage (NCBI taxonomy): Eukaryota > Metazoa > Arthropoda > Insecta > Lepidoptera > Drepanidae > Achlya > Achlya flavicornis. The sequence continues at coordinate 7,220,991 of OX392474.1, forward strand.
TCCAATACAATACGTAATGCGTGAACCATGGCTCAATTTGACACTTCGGTTTGTAGAGTGCCAATAAAATCGAACGGAGATGTTTGTTTCGGTTGATGCTAATTTACTTACCTGCCAGTTCTAGCAGCAAATGTTAAATAGAGCATGCTGGTCAAATAAGTTCACCAAAAACTTTAAGGTGGATAAAATTAAAATGACTACTTATTTCAAAATTTTATAATTAATACAATACATAATTCGAAAAATCTAAGACAAAATTGGGAGCATTTTTGGATTGTGAAAACGATAATGGAAAGCAAGTCAAGAATATGGAGGCAGTCAGACAAAGCGGTGTGGTGCTATATAAATGTGCGATGGTATTTATACGTACGCTCTATCCAGCTGTGCCGCCTCGACCTCCTTGAATCTGTAAGCAATTAAAAAATAAGGAAAAGAAAGACAGAACGCACTCTTAAGAGGTAGTACACGTAATATTATGCCACCTAAGCAGTCAGGTCGCGTATACAAGTATGCGGGGTTTTAGCTTCACACCAAGAGATATTGTGCTGAGTAGTGTAGTGACAGGCTCTGTAGAAGTGGTGGCAGTAGCATGTGTTTTAATTTGTTTTAGTTTTCAGGTACAGTTTGGCGAGTGCATGAGCGATAGGTGACACATTTTTAGTTTACAGAGAATTAAACGCGGTTGCATGCTATCATCACCTTTAGGCTTTTCTTTTAGTGAGTAAGCTGGCTACTTGTTAGTCGTACACAACATATAGGTACACGGTTTTGGATAGTAAATAATCATGTAGCTTACTTTGATACTGCACACGAAGGATGTATTTACAACTTTGTTGTGTTAACGTTTTTGATTGTAGAGTAAGCTTTGTCTTGGACCTAATAAATTAAACACTTATTCATCACATTTTAAAGGAACTTTTCATGTTCGACCCGTTTGTAAAACAAAAAAGTTATAAATACCTCAGTATTTCGGTATTTATTTCTTAATAAGACGAATAAAAGACGTAAGAACCTTTAATATCAACGTAAATTTTACAATACCAATAAAATACCATAACCAGAAACGGGTATGATAAAAATGTTGAGAATATTTTGTGAGCAATATCTTGAATATAATTTAATATGTAGCCTTTTGTAAGATGTAAGCTTGTGCTACCATTATTTAATACTAATTTTGAAATTTAATATAAACAGAGTCCGTAGCTTTGAGACTTCACGTGATAGTTTGTTAAGAGTTGTGGGCGGTATAGAAGTTAATTAAAACGCTTGTACTCGTACATCGTTTTAAGTTAAGTACAATAATTAACGAGATCTACGAGATTCTACCGTAAATATAACTGAGCTTATTTTAAGTAAGTATATTGTAACAGTTTCAAAATATTTTAAGTATCGCCGTATAGGAATGGACTTACAAAAGGTCCTACATGATTAGCGTGTAACTTTATATTTAAAGACTTACCCCCTTATTCATAATCGCTTTTTAACTAAATCAGTGTAATAGATAGTGTCCTCCGTCTCACTCTTTCGATCACCAAATATAACGCGTCAGATAAAGACTTCAGAATTTGAGATAATCAACGTTTGATAACTTTAGTATGAATAAGGGGGTAACACTAAATATCCATGATATTTGCACTGTAATAAATATCAAAACAAAATCACATATAGTTTATTTTCATTAACGTTTCGTTTTTCAATACATGTACACACAGGCATGTACACTCGAAAGGGTTACGCAGATGTATTCAGTATATAATGAAACTAAAAATTCAAAAATAAATTAACTTTTCAACAAAGAAAAAACCGCCTTCAAAGTACAATAAAAGTATGAAATAACTTTTATCTGACACTGTTTTGAAGTGAGTGAAAACGCATGATGTGTTCTATAGAAAATATTTCGCTTACTTCAAAATAGTGTACTTTGAAGGCGTTTTTTTTTTGTAAAAAGTTAATTTATGTTTGAATTTTTAGTTTCATTATATACTGAATACATCTGCGTAACCCTTTCGAGTGTACATGCCTGATGTAAAATTGTGTGATTGAGTAAACAGTGCATATTTATGCGTAGCAGCGATCACGGTTGATTTGCTGTAATTTTTTTAAGAGTTCCGTTGTTTGTCTCCGAAACTCATCATCAGATCTATATGAAATTTTAATGAGACCATTTCGGCATAAACTCCTTTTGATCATAAAAATAATTTTGCAAATCCGTCTATATATGACGGAGTTATGCCCGAACATACATAAAAATAAACATTGAATTGATAACCTCCTCCTTTTTGAAGTCGGTTAAAAAGATCAATGAACTTCATATCAAGATATCTTGTTATATATAAAATTAAAGCTGTTTACTCTGTCAATTGTTGCCTATCGACCTATCTTGATTGTTATTTATAGGATTTTGTGTAAAAAAACATGTTTATATCTATTTGGTCATAGAATATAATAAAAAAAATATGTAAATAAACCATATACATAGTCATGAAACCAGAATTATATTCACATCTGAGGTATTTTTTTGTGCTCTATGTATTGTATATAGTAGTACAGTAGTTCGTTTGTTAGTTGTAAATTGTAAAAAAAATAACTACCTCATTGGCATCATAAGCACATCATAGTAAAATGTTTGCCTATAATACACTGAAGGACCAAAGATGTCTATAAAAATTGTCAAGATTAGCACGAATTAGCTCTATTTGGTTAGCAATATTTTGACAACAAAACATATTACTATGAAAATGTTAACTGAAACCATGATACATTTCCAAACTATCTTAGAACGACTCGTACTTTATCACACATGTCAATAATGCTTTGAAGTTTTACAAATAATTAATTCCATTACAAATGATGTCAAGTATCGGTAGCATTGTAATTGCTACGACGTCGTAGCATTATCGTAGACACTGAAATGGGTCTATCTTAATGACTTCCCAGAAGAAAAAAAAAATAGAGCAGACTCGTAGCGGCATCATGCAGGAAACAATCATCATCCAAACCCATGTAGGTTGGTATTGTATTTCATATGCAGGTCAATGACCAAACTGAATGATTCAGATGATGGTTTCAGACACACTTAGGATATCGATATCGACCTTCCTTCAGGTGATCAAGGGTCTGTCTACCACGTAAGCTCATTGTTGATCAGATTTATGAATCGTGGACTCCTTATAGACGAGTAACTGTTTATGCAGCATGTATTATGTACAATGTGTCAATTTCCATTTAGTTGTTCTTACCTTTCACTGGCGATGGAGCTGTTTCTTGACATAGACTTGGGTGACATTTCGAAGTCAGAGTCTGAGCGGTAAAGGAAGGACTCGCGACGCTGTGGCATGGCCTGGAGGACGAGCGCGGTGGAGGGCGAGCCGCCCTCGAGCGGTGAGCGCGCCCCGCCCGCACCGGCCGCACCACCCCCATTCTCCACATCGAAGCTGCAACAAAGAAACCATGTTATTCATAAACACGCAATAGAAGTTAGTTCAACCTTTTGCGACAAATGAGAGTTTATAGTCAGTGCCTTAATCCATTTCTAGGTGTTGTATTTTTGTGTTTGAAATGTAAGTAGAGCCGATAATTTCCCACACCTTTATCTTGACGTTCGTACCTCTAGGTAACTTATCTACTAGACTTGAGGTCCACTTATTGTATCAATCTATGGGTATACCTATATTTAGGTGTATACACGGCATTTAAATATGATAATACATTTTAATTGAAAAAATAAAAAATAATTTTTTATTAAAATAAATAATCTGTATTCGTGGGCAAGATAAGCTCATGATAACAATGGAATAAGTTAATACAAAAAAATATCAGCTTGATACGGCTTATGTATTGAGCTATTTCTGACTCAGACAAAACATTAATATTATTATTACCTTAACGCCACAGGCATATTAAGAAATTATTTTGCACTTCAAAATGCAGAAAAAAAGGTAAGGTATCCAAAGATTACATTTTTGCGACTGTATTTACTTATATCTAATATAAACACATAAACAACCGTACCGACGCACAATTCTGATAATAATGAACTGACAAAGAATCTTAAGATATTATGATAATGTTAAATTACTCGCTACGTACATAACAATTAAGTACTTTTGGATAATCTGATAAAGATAACGTAGATTAATATTAGATATGGCGTCAGAAAATTGCAGGACTCATGTTTTGTTGTTAAGGGATTACTTATCTTGGTGTAATTGGTCTGTTGTAGCAACACGTCACTAGACCGGAAAATAGTCTTAATTTTATTACTAGTTTTTCATCAATATGATTGCGCCTGAGTGAAAAACTGGTATCTTTTGTTAAATATGGATCACATTTTCTCATATTGGGAAACTTGGGATATTTGAAATACATATAAATACAAAAGTCTAATATACCTATGTCATCTGTTGGTAAAACGTTGTCGCCCACTGACACGGTTGAATAGTATGAAATCTGTTGAGCAAGGCGTCATTTCTCTAGTACGAGTTTCTTATTTCACTACTCTGTCGGAAATCTGGATAAAATTGACAGGGAAATATTATTATGTAGTTATATTTATTTTCATAAGTTAAGTTACAAGAAAAGCAATAATGTAACCACGGCTCCCGTTCGTCCCAATCAGTTCGGACCAAATCAAGATGTGGAAAAGATCTCTTCACACAGTTAATATTATGTGCTATTTATAGTTTATAAGCATGAGGTTACCGCTTGAAGAGCCACGTCGATCGGATTAAAAAAATCTAGAACATCTTGGTTATTAGTAGAGACATTTTGATAATCCAAAAATCTGTGATCTGCAAGTAAATCAAAGGAAAGTCTATTACCGCAGACGATTCGTGTAAATTATGTGCCTTTATTTTAATTCCATGAATTGAGGTATAGCAATACCTCAGAGTATATAAATACTACTGTACGTATTCAAATTCAAATTCAAAATATATTTGTGCAATTTAGGCCCTGATAAGGCACTTATGAACGTTAACAAATGACTCTACACCGGTTCCAAATACAACTTGAACTGAGAAGCCTCCGGCAAGAAACTCAGCAAGTCTTTTTTTTTTTAAATGTGTACTTATAAGTATTACAATTTACAAAATATATATAACAATAGCCTGCGAAGCGAACAATTAATTCAAATGCATTCTTGTCATCTACAAAATCAGAAACTTTATAGTACCATTTCTTGCATAACTTCTGTTTTACTATCTTTTTGAATCTATGTATAGGTAGCTCTTGGATTTCTTTGGGTACTTTATTATAGAAACGTATAAATTGCCCCTTGAAAGAGTTAAGGACTTTGCTGAGCCGAGTTAAAGGTACAGCAAGTTTGTAGTATTTATATACTAATAGCAATACCAATAATAAAAAAATATGTGTAAGTAAAAAAAAAACATGAGGGTATACATTCTTTGACCTGAAGTGGTCGGTCACTATAGAAAAAATGCATTTATAATTAGCTTATCTAATCAATTGTTATCGTTATCTGTTATCTGGCATCAGATCAATGTGTTTGATATTTAAATGATAAGATTCGTCCGTAGATATAAAGTGGTAGGATTAATGCATCAGCTGTACCCGACCGATACTTAATCGCCATAACGGCTTCGCGATACGAGACGATTGGATTAAATATCTACACGTGTTCGATTACACTAATAAATACTTCTATTGGTTTATAGTCTCCACTACTTATTACATAGGTAAAATTAGAGATCTTATCCATCAAAAACCACAAAAAGGATTATTAGTGGACTTTTTATTGCTGAAATTCTTAGTTCAGCAAGATTGTAAGCAATGTCCCGGGAACGTTTATGAACCGCTTGGGGAAAGGTAGTTAGCTACCTATAAATAGAAAATATTGATGAAACATGCGTCCTGAAGTCTCTCTGAAATTCCTACTAGCGACATCTATAGGAAAATGAGTACATCATTTTGGAAAGTCAGACTACAAATAATAACCTGTGTTGGTAGTTCTTAAAGGCACCGCAAGAGGTCTCTTATTTGCGGAAAATATATAAACGATGATTGTTGAAGATGGAGGTGTTTATAGCAAAAAAAAAAATGTGGATAGAGGAATAAAGTTATCGTCAACTTATGAGTTGATAATGATAAATAACGTAGAGATTCATGAAAACAAGAATTGCATTATTTTATTGTAATAATTTAGACATATTTTATCATATTGCAATGTATGATTACTGAATTTTTCCGAAACGCCACAAACAGACAAAAATGGAGGAACATTGCAAATGCAGCGGTCTGGCGCGAAAGGGACAATCCATGACCATGACCACTCTACCAAGAGTGCACGACTAAGAAGAAGAAGAATCATATTGAATCTTCAACAAATACTCATCCTAAAGCTAAAAGTAACAATAAAAGCAAAAAAAAAACAGATCAACAATAGATATTATTTCCAGACGTTCAAAATAGAAATTAAAGTAGCAGGTTTCTATATACATATATCTAGGTATCATAAGACAGGTTTTAAATAAAAATATTTATTTTTGCAATAATATTTTATGATAATGAGAGCGATAAATGAGACGTTATAAAAAAGCGTCATTAACATTTCAATGGCAAATAAAAAAAAAACGAATTAAAATAGAAGTAGATAAAGATATAAGCGCTCATCTTAAAAATAAAAATTCATGCCTGACGGAATTTGTTTGATCTGCCTTACTTTAAAGTTTTCTCTGAAAAGTAGGACTAAATTCGCACGGCTGATTTTTTACGGGTATCAAGTTTGTTTCGCTGAACCGTTTCAAAGGAGAAGCAGATTCTTATCGTATTCTGAAGTGTTTGCTCAAGCATCAATCATGAGCAAATGTTTTGTGAAGGTATCGCATGGTGCATGTCAACGTATCTTGTATGGCGTCTACAATCTAGAATATTTTGGTGCATGTGTGGTGTAGTAGGTAACAATACAATATTTAGATTAGGCAATGTTGCACACTGAAAAATATCTGTGCTTATGATACACGGTAACAGATGAATAAATTAACATTATCTGGTCCCCATAGTACAAGCCGTGTGTGAAACATATCCTATCTTCACAAACTCTACACCTTAGTGAAAATATATGGCTTGGCCATGTCGCTACTACAAGAACTACTAGATAACCGAAAAGTAATGAACAGTGAATAAATTTTGTGACGGTAGCGAAACGGCCAAGCCACATATTTTCACTAAGGTGTGTAAGTACCACTTTTGAAACGCCGGACATCCAGTTTGAAAGATGGTCAAGAATGTCAATGAATGTTTGATCCATGTGGCTAGATGTGATCGAAATCGCATCTGGCCAGAGTCATAAGGCTCGGTGAAGCTTACTAATAAAGACATAAAGAAAATTGCTGAGTACGTGTATGGGAGGGAACCAATCAGTTATTAAAATTGACTGTTGGTTTCAAATTCATCCAAGCAATGAAAAAATTAAGCACACCGCGAGGAGACAGAAGAAAATGGTTACACATATAGATATTACTTTTGCGACAGGAACAATTTTGTTTTGTTTATTGTATTGTATTTTACTTTGAAAAAACAATATTTTTGAATTTGTATAGGTAACTTGATTCATGATATTTATTGCTATGTTTAATGAATAATTTTTAATCATATTAGGTAGTTCCACAAAAATGGGTTTCTTTGAGAGTCGAGTATGACGTAACGCAATGAAAATACCTAACACAAAAAGTTTTAACCGAATAGAATATTAAAAAGTGCTTTGATTCGATATTAGAATGTTAGCCGGACACTTATTCAATTTAATGTGTATATTCTGCATAATCTAAAGAAAACTCGTTAATAAATGTCCATTTCATAGAGTCGACACATTTATGATTTACCATTTTCAACCCTATTCCAGTGAAGAACGAGTGCTGTCAAAATCGTAGTCAGAATTGGTATTGGAAATCATTGGTAAAACCTAGCTTATACCAAATTCTAATGGTAAAAGCCCAAAATATCATATAAAGCCCTACATTACCAGCTCATGTTGGTAAATCCTAATAGGTACACGTAAAATGTAGTATTTATCGGTATTCGATCTTTTACAGTAACATAAACGTCAATTATATATTTTATATGAACACAAACCCACATCAAAAAAACTGCATTCATCCATTAGCTATCTTCCAAAAGGTTTTTATAAGTGTATTATACTGCATAGACAACGTTAAACGTTTGCGTTATAGCTGCAGGTTATAGATAAGTATGAATTTATTTCTTTCAGTGTTATTTCATGGTGATAAGTCTTTCTATGTTATTTATATAACCGATAGTAATAATACTTCAAAGTTAAAGATATTGGCAATAACAATATGGTATAAGTAATCTACTGTACCATCATATAAACGTAATAGATATTAGTTTCGGTAGCTTTTATTCGAGCCAGTTATCATTGTCGTATCATATATTGTGTTCAAACAAAAAATGTGACTTTCCAAGTTTCGGAATGTGACCCGAAACGGTGGGCTGATCCCCATCTCGTAACGCAGGAACGGTCGGGAGACCTTTTGATGACATGTACGCACCATGTACGTGACAAACGGAACTCTCTATTCGTCGGACATACCAACATTGTTGGTGCCTTTGAAATACAATTTTCGGCGACAAGAATAAAAAATCGAATAGAACTGTGGAAAACGCATAAAAATTTAAAACCAGTGAAATTGAAAACAGAAAAATGCAGGTAAGGTAAGTTTTGTATTTTCCAATAATTAATTATTTTTGTTTGCCAAATGTCCTAATTTATATGTATAAAACTAATTTAAGACAGATTTGTAAATTGTTTTTTATTGTGAATGCCTGATCCAATATAAAATATATATGCTGCCTATGAATAGAGTCTACCATAGTCTCCGTCTCCGTCCTAGGTCGGGATCCTCGGCGCACGAGTCAGACTCGCACTTGGCTGGCTTTGTTTTGTGTATTGTTAATGAAATTATTCGTTTAAAAGTAATTAAAACAGTTGGAGCATAAAATTAACTAATAATTTTTTTAAAACTAATCAATTATAAATAAATTGCGTATTCATTAGTGAATTTAACTTTGACACTTTTTCATTTTATGATAAAGCTCCTAATCTGTGCATTTCACATAACATTATAAGAATTATATAGTATGTCACTTGTATAGTATTTATTAGGATTATTATTGTACGTAATGTCCTCATTACCTTTTATAGAGTGTATTGGAAATGAATCCAGTTAACATACTTAAAGCATGATTGCTCTGTATAATGTACTATACAATGTAAAACTTAATGTTACTTTTAATACTTAATGTTACTTTTATACGTAATAAATCTAGAAAAACCTGTAATTGGCTTATGTTAAGTTTATGTTATACCTGTTACCTTCTATGTGAGATATGCTGTTGGTTTTTTAAATAAATAAAAAAAAAAGTATGCTATATTATCCTGTATACATTGATAGTGAAGCATAGCTTTAATAGCTGATTACTTTGTACTATAGCCACATTACAACTGATATAAGGTACGACAGTAAGTACATTTAGCAATAGGTATGCACATAAAGTAAGTACTTTTATACAGGTGTCCCAAGAAGTAGTGTTAATCGGAAGTCCAGATGTAGAGCACTCTAAGAACTACCTGAATTACCTCCATGTATGTTTAGCGACTCTTTGTAGTTTTCGAGTTGACTATTTTTCATGTTTTCTTTATTAAAATCTAGCATCGATATTTTAATCATAGTGACATTAATAGTTGAGTTGAGATACATGCGATTTTTTCTCATTTACATAAAAAGTGATCCTAGCGAATGCATAAACCTTTGTTGCCATAGATCTAACCATGACGTTAAAAAGTATTGACAAATAGAAGTCAGAAAAGTGAGATTAATTTAAAAAAAAACTCATTCAATGTTTACTTACTCCTTAATAGGAAACATTTACGAGTACAAAGTAACAATTCAATTTGTTTTTGTAAATGCAAAGGTTATATCTTTTTACTATATAGCTGATTAAATTTATTTACTTATTTCAAAAGGAACAAATCAGATTTCAAATAATATTAGAAAAACATTTTGTATTGTTAATTTGCCAATTACGGAGTGCCATAATTTTCCTTAAAATTTAGTGTTACGGTTCATAACTTCATAGCCATATAAAATATCATTAAAATACAGTGTTAAAAGATTAATTAAAAAAAACACACACGTGTATCTCAACTATTGAAGTCCATGTAATTAAAAATGTTATAGTTAGATTTTCAAAACTCGAAAACGACAAGTAATTGCGGAATATAATGGGGGTGAATTTCCGATTGACACTACTTCTTGGGACAGCCTGTATACGTATACATTAACATGAAAAACAGAACAAGCAGAAATATTATCCTTTCTGGAAATCAAACTCATGACCTGTGGCGTAGAAGTCAGCGTATCTAAGCCCTACAACAACCAGAAATAATTAATACTAAGTGCTACGAAAACCGTAGACCCTGCTATATCCTTAAATCATAACTGAATGGTAAAGTAGTGTTGAGAGTTGTTATTTATTAGATTTGTTTATAATTAACCACGATAATGTGGTAGCCTAGACCAAAAAATAAAAATCATAAATGTTGAGCCAAGTAAGGGTATAAAGAAGTAGGTAAGTAATAATAATTCATGGACGAAATCGAAAGATAGTAAATTATAAATAAGTTTTTTTATTGTCATACAACTATAAGTGTCATAGTTGATCAACACTGGCATATTGTACCTGCCAGTAGTTCGTCTCCGCGCGGACACGGGAGGTCTTCGCAGAGGTCGTCGCGCCGCTCCGCGCGCGCTCCACCGCCGCGGCGCTTCGCTCCACCTGAGCACATTGCCCTTTAGAACGACCACAACCAACATTGACCAATATTTACTCTCACGCATGTAGTAACGTTCAACCATCCATCCTACGTAAGATTTTCACGTCACTATTACGTATTTTTCTACGTTTCAATTATTTGAAACCAAAATGAATATTTGGTGTATTGCCAAAGTGGTAACGTTCGAAAATCAATTTTGTAACTGTAGATCATAAATATCGTGTAGGCATGCGAGACTCTGTTTAATTCTGTTCTCATAATTTATGATCTATGCAAAATTTTGCGTCAAACTGTTTTCAGCTCACTGAATTACCTAACATTATTTGCATAAATCTAATAACGCTCGCTTTTAAGTTAAATAGTATTATGCCAAACTATTTTGTAAGTGAGTTTGAACACACATTATATGGTTAATGCGTAGAAGATACTATGATACATTGGCAAATTTAATTCATACAGTTCAGTTCAATGATGGATTAGTCCATACTTACTTAAGTACGTTGCATTAAAATGAAATTGAACATCAAACAAATACCTATCGTCAAAGTGTCTGGTCCAAACAAAATCTATTTATTACCTTTTTATTGAGCAGCAAACGTTACTAGATGTGTTTGATAATATAGACACACATCGATCGTCATAAAATATCGAGCCAAATAATTCAATTATTTGCCATTTGCTTTTAGAATAACTCTTTTCAAATTTTTTTTTCAAATTCAAAATTTTTATAAAGTCTATAAATGTACGAGTCTTGTCTATAAATGTAGTCTTTCGTGCTTAGGCATCTAGGTTTCTAGGTAGGCCTTAGGTTGGTTCTACTCTAGAAACTTGCCTGAAAAGAAGCCAACAGTCACTTTCTGCTTCACTTCTCTTCAATAAGTAATTAAATCTCTCTGTAAATATATTCTCCGTTTCTAATTATCTTTTTTAGCATCTGTTCTTTCCTATTTTATTTTAGTGGATATTGAAAGCATATTGTATTCTATATTATACTGTATTATTATGTAATATTGTATTGTATTATGAAATGGCTAATGTTATAAGAATATCCCCGACACAATATATCTCTCCCCTTGATGTTATTAAAAAAATGAATATCCTCGTTGATATTATTTTTTTCTATTAAAACTGTGGTATACAATGCATGTAGGTAGGTATTTATAAACCTTTTGAACTGATTTGATATGAACTTTACAAGATGTAGGCACTTCACACAGATAAATACAGAATTAGCTTTATATATTTTATTAATAAAGGCTTATTGATTGGTCCCCCCAAACTATATCATTTCATTACATTTTATTTATTAATTGCAAAGAAAACCACGTTCAAAACTTTGTTCCATATAAAGATAACAAAATCAACTAAGATTGCATCGTATTGCAGTCCTGCATTCTTTTGTATACATTTATTGATAATAGCCGAGATATTATTATAGTATCTATACTCGTGCCATATTTTCTAAATGGCCATTTTAGATTAAAATTGGGATTACGACAAACATTAACTTGATTCATAAACAATTGCAAGTAATAGTTTTATTTCTCCAAGTGTCTAAATAAATAATGTAATGTAAATTATTAATTTGAAAATAAATTCTATTAATGTATATCATATAATTTAGGTAAAATGAAAAGGATCGTTGTGTGTCTTTATGAGTGGATTCCAATAAACGTGGTGGACCTCTTTGGATGTTCCCCACTACTGGTTTGGCTGGAGCTAGTGGTGGTCGTACTAAGAGTGGAAAGGTCGCTGGAAGCGCGCGCTGAACGCAGCCTAGGCAGTACTGGCACCTCCTCGAGGTCGGGCGAGGTGGCCGCCGCCTCGCACGCCCAGCCCAGCGCACGCGCTGCCGACCATACTGCGAACACGAGCGTGAGCATGGTGCGGCTATCGCGCCACGCGCCGCCAGCCGCTCCGGCCCCACAAACACTCTCGTGACGGATGCATTGGAGCTGGACCTCTGCTACACTGTCACAACCTTGCAATGTCACGTGTTCGCTCAATTCACTGATGTTCATTCAACGACGGCGAGAACATCTCAGCACATGAAATTCACGTGAGGCGCGAGTGCCGGTGCGCGGTTCACGCGCTGGCGCGACCGCAACTGTACTGGACTCAGCGAGACGCCGCCATGCGCTCTATGTTATGCACTCGTGTTATCGTCATAATATTGTCAGTTGTTAACTAAGCTAATTTTCATATTCTATTCACCAATTCCGCAGACAGTCTTATTTTACATTACAGAGGTAGAATGGATAGTTAATTTGCGTATCGACTGTCGACATTTTAGATGGTTAGCTCACGTAAAGGAGATACAAGTTTAGTGTCGAGGTACACGTTACAAAAAATCCACAAATTGTTTGGGCTACGCGTGCATGTTGATATTATTCACGCGAGGTAGGTGAGGGAGGAACTGTGTGCGTGACGCGGCCGGCAATGTTGACGTTGCGCGGCGCGGCGCGGGGAACGTGAGCGCGGCCGACGTCACTCACTGCTTGGCTCACCCGCGCCGCCGTCCACCGAAAGGGCACGTTCTATATTTATAAACGAACCACAGTCACATCACTGTTAAAAAATAATGCCAGTGCGTCATTTATCTGTCCGAGTTTCGAAACGATATCACTTGTTGCACGCGCGAATCGTATCGTCTGTGGTGCAGTTCCTCACTGCGAGCAATAAATCGATCACACCGGCGGTTTCCGTGCGGATTTGCGTGTCAAGGTGTGTTGCGCGCCGGGAAATCGTGTCAACGTCGTTTCGGACAGAAGTAGCGTCACAGCACAGAGCATCCTGCGGCTGCCCGGCGGCCATGTTGGAACCGCCATTTTGCCGGGGGTCGAATGGGGCGATCCGCATGCGTACGCTGCCACGCAACCCTTGTGTAGAAAATGACGCAAGTAACTTTGCCGACGAGCCGAAGTGGTGCTTATAGCCAAGACCCAAGGATCACGTTAATGTTCTATATCGAGTGCGTTCGTTTATAGGTCAGGCGAAAACCTTACATCTTCACTGAAGCTTGCTACGAATCACGACGGCTGATTTCAATGTAACACTAAGCTTAGTAGTAATCTACTAGAAAGCGATATTATAATATGTTATAGAAAATCTGTTCTTTGTTGTAGCCGGTATAGTTCTGACAAAAGGTTGTATGATTTATCTGTGACAATAACACGAAGACTGTGGGGTATCTTCACGTCTGATACATATACGTACACATTGGTTTATTATATTAATGCCATCTACTTTGAAAGGACGCGTCTACTTTTATTATTTTGAAGATACCTATAATATTTTATTTTACATAATAATATTTAGTACACCGTACAAAAATACTAAAACAAACTGTACCTAATACTGAAAATAACACTAAGCTGCACCCTAAAATCAATGGCACTTTTCATACTAATATACTGTCATCATCCGCATTTATAATCAAGTACTTATAATGTGTGCCAACAACATAAAGATATATCGAATTAGTGTGGCGCTTAGTGTCAGGACACGTGGCGCGTGAACTTGACCGCGGATGTGACTACTAAACTAAGTTACATGTAGGTACCAACTCAATAAAATAAATAATTCAACTCAACGGTGCCAATTATTCGTGCGGGCTTGGGGTCATTAGCATCTGCAGAAAATACCAATAATAAGGTACATATAAAATTAATAGACGGAAAATTCACACCTCGCACTTCAGCAGGTTTTGTACACGAATTATCAAATGAGTACCCACGGCCTGTTACGGTACGGAAAGTTGACGTCGCGCGTCGTTGGCCCAGGTGAGGATAATCTTTTCATTCTTGAATATCCTTGTGTTGTGTTTTCCTTTACAGAAAATAGACACAAAAATGCAGGAACTGTTAATTCATAAAAGCAAATAAAGTTTATCTATATCCTTAATTGTGCGATTGTGGATAGATATTTGTCATTAATTTCTCATAATTTGTCTAAACCGTTAGTGATTAATTTTCATAATTAAATAAATAGGTAAATATAAGTTTAAGTATATAAAGCAAACCATATTATAAAAAAAAAACCGGCCAAGAGTTTGTTTCTATGCGAATTTTGATGATTTCGAAAAAACTGTGCTAGTTACGTACGTACTCTACACACCGTAGTCAAAATATGTGGTTTGGCCGTTTCACTACTACAAGAACTATTAAATAACAAAAAGTAATGAACTGTGAATACATTTTTCACCTTACTCCCATGTGACGGTAGCGAAACGGCTAAGCCACATATTTTAACTAAGATGTAGAGTTTGTGAAGTTAGGGTTTGTAGAGTAAGGGCATGTAGAGTTATAAGCTTGGTTCTATATGAGATCTGATAACTTTTTGACAGTGCGAGCCACATGTCTTGGCAACATTTAGAACAATGTTGATACCTATTTGACACATACATACATATACACGGCATAATTGAAGATGGCATTAAGTAATTTTCAAAAAGAACAAAACTAAACGCCATCTAGCGTATGAAACCGGTATCAAATACTGTTAGTAGCAGAGTATTTTATTGAAATGCTCAAACAAAGTAGGTACAAGTGTCGCCACATTTTCGCATATGATGAATATAATGCACACTGCACGTAGCATAATGCCAGTCACCTTGGCGTGTAATGGTTCTGTCTCTGCCCACCATATTATTACGCTTGTGGCCAAAGATAATTATTGTGGGATTGCACGTAGATGCAATTACTGTGTACGTACACGGCACCTAATAGATGTACCATTATACATATTGTCTCCCAAGTCAGTACGTAGGTCAAGATGTTTAGTTTAATGGCATAATTAGATATATCTTGGCAATGCGGTCCAAGGTTGTGATATTCTAAAATTAAATAACGAACGACTGTTATGTAATGCCATGTTGACAAGTATCTCGTTATACTCTGATAGCTATATTTGTAGTTAGTTATAAGTAAAAAGAAAACTCACAGCTAGCGTCTCTACCTTTACCCTAGCATTATCCAAGGAATTAGGTACATGTTTACAACATGTTTTGAAGCGCTCGTGGTGTAGCATGATTAGCCGTTCTTAATCGATCGGCAAAGTTAATCTATCTCTGTCGTGGTCGGTACCTGGATGGGTAACCGTCTAGTTGTATTTCAAATCGAGCGTTTTCGTGCTTCGGAAGGCACGTAAAGCCGTTGGTCCCGGTTATCACTTAATTGTGATAGTCGTCAAGCTAGTTGGATGCCTCCTAGGCGGCTTGAAATTCCAACAGTAGGTTGACCACTAGCCTACCTCCACCAATCCGCAGTGGGCACGCGTAGTGGAGTATCGCCCAGTCCCTTTCACCCTCATTTGTGAAAGGAGGCCTGTGCTCAGCAGTGGGACATTATAGGCTGATGATGATTACAACATAGAAATCATTTCCATGGAATAACATAAATGAAAAGAGTATTTTGAAGGTGACCACTCTAATGCTGTTTCTTTTTCTTCTTTCTCTGCTCTTTCACCACTCAAAAGTCTCTTGAAGATAACTCCTTCGACCATAGTGAACATCATCCTAACTTAATATTATAAATGCGAAAGTGAGTGGGTTTGTTTGTTACTCCTTCAAGACTCAACTACTCATCGGATCATAATGAAATTTGGCATGGAGAAGGACATACTACACATACATACAGGCTACTTTTTATCCCCGAAATGCGGATGACACCGCGCGGGACAGCTAGTTAAAAATAAAATAATAAGCAACACTAAACAGAAAATTGCGACAAACAAACATTACCTTAAAAATGACAGTGTTATCGTATAATCAGATTCAACCGGTAATTTAACCTAATTATGGTTCTAGGAGCCCATCAAGTCACTTGATGTGGGCATTGTATCGTGGAGAGGTTAAAGGCTAATCATATTGCGCTGAAGACCATTAGGATGTCATTATAAACTCGCCACCGACTCAATGTTCACACAATCCACTTGGGACAGCTTACCATCAACAGAGGATAATAAGTCAACTACGTCCGGTGTCCCTTGTGACTATTAATGAGACTGTCGCCTTTTCTCTTTCGATTATCTGCTTTATGTTGTGTTTGGAGTGTTTTTATTGTTCTATGATAAGATTGTTACAAATTCACACTTGTAGGTCGTATTCTACTCTGTCTAGAGCACATGTTTCGTATTTTATAATTATTATTTGAGCAATTAAATTTTGTAAGATTCATAATGTTAGTATATCATAGTGTAATTTTGTATTGATTTGAATGCTGAGACAGACAGTACTGATATGTTTATGAATAATATTGAATAAAAAAAATATAAATTTAATA
Organism: Achlya flavicornis; assembly: GCA_947623365.1. Lineage (NCBI taxonomy): Eukaryota > Metazoa > Arthropoda > Insecta > Lepidoptera > Drepanidae > Achlya > Achlya flavicornis. The sequence continues at coordinate 7,238,085 of OX392474.1, forward strand.
TTTCCCGTTGACTTTGAATAATAATAATGCTCCAACCAAATAAAAATTGGAAACGAAAATGGCTTATAAATGATATCATTCCTCAATTCGATAAATTTACTCATGTACTATGTTACCTTATATCTAAAATACGTTTCGAATATATCGAAGTCCTCTTACGAAATGATCACGACGTATTTATAAACAAGATTTAAATCACTTCGGTGTGTCAGAGTAAAATATAAACTTTCAAATTGTAGAGCAAATCAAAAATAAATATCGAAACTAGAGCAGTGGAATTATTTACAGATAATATATGATGATAGAATCCAAAGTACCAAGGTGCGTACACATTTATTATGAATCTACACTTAAGTTCATCGATTAGGAACTTATATAGAGTGAGATAGATAGCAATTTTAACGATAGGATGTTGATGCCGAAAATTACATAATTTTTAAAGTTTATAACGTTTTACTCTAGTTTTACTACAGTTCATAATATACTCTTTCATTACCATCCATGCTATACAAAAGTTTTAATACAAATAGTCTTTTCTAGTAATAGTTTAATAGTAATAACTGTTTTGTCCAAATCCGAAAAAAAACCGGCCAAGTGCGAGTCAGACTCGCGTACCGAGGGTTCGGTATAAACCTGTAGGTATATTAGTAAATGGTAGTATAGACCTGAGTATTTGATATGAATTTCAATTTATGACGTATTAGAAAAAAACAACTTTGATTTGAACGAGATCTAGATCTCGTTCAAATCAATTTTCGGTGGAAATTTGCATCGTAATGTACATCATATATTTTTTATAGATTTATCATTCTCTTATTTTAGAAGTTACAGGGGGAAACACACATTTTACCACTTTAGAAGTGTCACTCGCGCAAACTATTCAGTTTAGAAAAAACTGTTATTAGACCCCTCAATATCATTCTTGAAGACCTATCCATAGAAACCCCACACTTATGGGGATATTTGAGTTTCAGTTCTAAGTATGGGGAACCCCCAAAATTTATTGTTTTTTTTCTATTTTTGTGTGAAAATCTTAATGCGGTGCACAGAATACATCTACTTACCAAGTTTCAACATTATAGTTCTTATAGTTTCGGAAAAAAATTGCTGTGACATACGGACGGACAGACAAACAGACAGACAGACATGACGAATCTATAAGGGTTCCGTTTTTTGCACGCAATTGTTTTCAGTGCGATTAGAATGTAAATATTATGTAATGAATCTAAGCCTGTTTTGAAAAGAGTAATTGCTGAGTTTATTGCCGGCTCTTCTCAGCAAATGCAACCTTCCGAACCGGTATTAGAGTATTAGAGTCAGACTTTTCATAAGTGCCTGCGAAGGTCTATTTGAATAAATGATTTTGAATTTTGAATTTTTGCCCTTTGGCTACGGAACCCTAAAAACTATCAATTCCACCTGGACCGTGGATGAATCTAGGTAATAAGCGTGACCTCTATTATTTCAAATCTATTATAAACAAATCTACTAAAATACATAATGCTGATCTCTATCTATGAGAACTTATGAATATTCAAATCGGTTTGTTTCTTAGTAGAGAATAAGGTATGGTGTTATTGTTGAGTTATGAATAGCTGAGAGAGGACTTTATATGGACAACTTAGTATAGCATGACGTATGATGGTACAGTGTCATGAGAATATTACAAACTATAGCTATGTCTTCATTGTCCTATCTAATCAGCTTTATTCTGCCCACTAGAACATGTCAATATAATCCGTAAGGCGTAACTTCTATTAAAAAGTTGTGGACTGGTCTAGTTAGGCTAAGTGCTAAGTATATGTTACCGGTTGTGATGCGGTTGGGTGTCATCTTGACTGCTGCTGCGCTTCCTCTTGCGTCGGAAGCACCAGTCCTGCCCCATCGCATCACAGCGCGCGCGCCGCGAGCCGCCCCCGCCCAGGGCTCGCTTCACAGTTCCACCATTGCCTTCATTATATATTTAAACACTTTTATGCTCTGTTATACTGCTGACAGTTTTTTTTACGCTAACATCGCATTCATCATGAAGTCTATTAATACTAATTCTAGGAAAAATTGCCTTGTCTTAGTAAGAGATTTATTTGTTAGTATTAGTCACTTGAATCTATAATAATGTTTACAGTTCACGTCAAACAAGTAGTCATGTGTATACCAATAGGTGCTAGTTGAATGATTGAAATGTTTGTTTTAAGAATTGATTTGAGTAAAACATGCGTTCTCAGTACTTTTTAACGAAACACTGGTTTTAAAACTGATGCTGATCTCGTTTTAAGTGAATAAAAGTCAGCGCAAGCTCATGCACATGGATCAACTAGAGTGCTTGGTTCTACCTCAGTAGATTATCAAGTGACTTTAATTCTTAAGTGGATGTACGGTTACACGGCCCCCAGCCGCGCCATTTCTGATATTACATTGCCTTACTACAGATTTCCATTAACTAACACACTGCCAAGCAATTTTTCCAGAAATAATGTAATACTTTACCCAGTTAATGGATAAAAGATTTTCATACTTGACCAATGATAAAGTAAAAAGAGAGTGCTCCTGTTTTAATCGAGGGTAATTCAATGTTTATATTTGTTCAATAATTTATTTATGATAATTTATACATTTCTTGGTCTTAAAAAGTGATAGTAAATATCAAAAAGTAATTTCATAGTCATAATGATTCACTGAACACCGTGGAAAACCCTGCAAAATCTTAAAATCAAGTGTATAGTTTTTTTTTTATTATTTCGTAACTATGGCAAAAATTTATTTGATTTAAACAAAGTAGGTTCGCGGGAGACTCAACAATAGTTATTTATTTAACTGTTGTATAATAAGGGGTATTAAAAGACGAATGTGGGCTTAGCATGATAAGCCGTTCTCAATCGATCGGCAAGTTAAGCTACCACCGTCGTGGTCGGTACCTGGATGGGTGACCGCCTAGTGGTATTTCTGGGTATTTCAAATCGAGCGTTTCCGTGCTTCGGAAGGCACGTAATGTAAAAGGGTAAAGCCGTTGGTCCCGTTTATCACATAATTGTGATGATCGTTAAGCTAGTTGGAGGCCTTCTATTCTTCCTATAATGTCTCACTGCTGAGCACAGGCCTCCTTTCACAAATCAGGGTGAAAGGGAATGGGCATATACTCCACCACGCGTGCCCACTGCGGATCGGTGGAGGTAGGCTAGTGGTCAACCTACTGTTGGGAGTTTTCAAGCCACCTAGAAGGCCTCCAACTAGCTTAAGGACTATAACAATTAAGTGATAACCGGGACCAACGGCTTTACGTGCTTTCCGAAGCACGGAAACGCTCGATTTGAAATACCACTAGGCGGTCACCCATCCAAAAACCGACCACGACGGTGGCAGCTAACTTGCCGATCGATTAAGAAAGGCTTATCATGCTACACCACGAGCGCTTCAACTCATTAGGTACTCATTCACTCTAACAAAAAAAATCCCTTTCTACTTACTACCCGTTATAATTAGAATTACATAAAATGTCCGTCAAAAATAACCAGTTCTTTAATATCACAGACAATTTTATTGTAAACGCCCCCTATTTTTACCCCTTATAGGGATGGAATCTCCAAAATTCCTTTCATAGTCTACAAAAGAAACCGATGTATATCAACTTTCGAGTTAATCGAGACACGCATTAAAATCCTCCCCTTAAAACATAATTACACCGTTTTGCCCCGTTAGGGTTCGATTTTCGAGAAAAACACGTGTTTTATGTCCAAAGTATTAATACCGAGTTTCAAGTTAATCGGACTGCGCGTTAGGTTTCTAATTCGCTTTTGATGATAAATTTATAATTCAGGATTTACTTTTAAAGTGGTCGAATAAGTACTTAAATAATTACAATTATGCAGTTATAGTCCGAAAAACTTATTTGGCTCGGTGGTGAAAAGACCAACTAACGACGCAATTTTGAAATGTCTATCGCCAATTGGTCAAATAACATCCCAGTGAGAGAGTTGAAGATAAACTCTACGTTTATCTACGACTCTCACCGGGACAGATAAGTTGGGTGTAGACCGGTAGGTATATATACCGGTCTTTTTTTATTGTATACGTTTTCAGGTAATTATAAAAAGAGTTTTTAATTCACGCTAGGGATGGTCGAGGACATTCCATATGACCGCTACTCTGTGAAAAATTTGCAAGGCCGAGGATGGTTTTAGCGCTTGTTAGCCGAAGGCGGCCTGTACATTCCGCTTACGCACGTACAAATACATATACAACAATACATCCCCTTCTTGAGCCTGTAATAAGCCCAAGGGCAAAGTGAAAAGAACGGAATTGGATAGAATGATGAAATGAAAGTCGTGGCTAGGCGTATACACCAAGAAAAATATTAATATTTTATAGAAGCTATAAATGAAACTTTGTAGAGTTTGAATAAACTTGAGAATTCGAGTTTCGAAGATGAAGTACAAGTGCTATTGTAAACTTCTACGACTTGTGTATTTAAAAGTAGAATTGGCTTTTTGAAGAACAGTTTAGACTACTTTTACAACTCGTTATCGTCTCTTGTAATCTGATGTTGTATTTACCAAAATATTAATTCAAGCTATTCAAAGTTATCAAATACTAAAGTTACAATTTATTAGAACTCGACTACAGCGGAGAGGTTTCCATTTAGGATGGTACAAGATTCTGTAATCAGCGGTCGGGTGAAATAATATGAATATTAAATCTACGCTAAAGCCTTAAGAGCTTAATTTAAATAAGACACAGAGTGAACATGAATAATACAGCAGTTTTAGAATACACCGGTGGAAATCGATCTGCGGTTACTTCTTCATGCTGCCTGGTTTTACAACAAGCGAGGTTCCGAAACTTACAAACAGTTCTAAGTGACAGCGGCCAGTTTTGCGTGGAATAGGTAAGCAGGTGGCTTTAACTGGATTTAACCGGACATTGATAGCTATTATAATTTCAAGGAGTTTTGTTTTCATTTCCATTTCAACTCCAATGGTAGACCGGAAGTTTGAACGGAAATCGTGTTATGAAATCCTGGCTTGCTTGACAATCAAACCTTTTATAACTTATATAAAATAAATCCAATTATTAATAGTTATCATTTGAGTTATTTAAAATTACTGAATTTACATTATATAGGATGAATTTTACCCGTGATCCCCTGATAAATAAATCCCTATAGGGATTGAATTTTGGAAAACCCTTCCTTAGGCGTCCAGCCTAAGGCAACATTTTAAGTTTCTAGTCCCTCGGGATTGAACTTACATCTTTTAATCAGACAGTATCTCCTTTTATATATACTTATTTATTTAAAAAATCTGCTCTAAATTGAATATGCTAATTACAAGAATGCTCAAGTCAATAATATGTCGCCTGTTTTGCTATTTCAAAAAATACTATTAAGGACGAAGCATGTGAAAACTTATAATTATTATATAATGTTGTAACAAAGTCCACTAACAAACAAACTGATGTTTTGTAATCAAAGAAACATTAGTCAGATCTTGATCCCTCCCGAAATCATACTTAGAATTGTGCTTAGAATGGGTTTAGATTTGTTTATTATGATAATTCAGTCTTATAGCTATCGGCTTAAGGTCGGTTTTTCTACAAGAGAGATTTGTATTATTTATATTTTCTCTCCCTACACCTGCCGATTAACCTTAATATTTTATATAATAAAGACCATCCAGCCACATTTCTAAATATATTTCACGGAGATAAAGTCAAAAGGAAATATCAAATAATATTAATGGACTTCTGTTAATATCAAATAATATTAATGAAGGACTGTGCCATTGAAAATATTTTATAAGCTATCTACGATTATTTATAATTCTGATCTGTCAAGATAAATACAAAAACGAAGCAGCACATTATGACATATTGTTGCCAAGTTTCAAGTATTCTTCAACCCTCTCGTAATCTAATTTAATGGGTATGCAACTAAACAGAAGCAGTGGGTATGCAGTATGGTAATGTCTATGTTTGCTACTTCTAACTACAACTATTATCTACAGCAAAAACTCATATAAATATGGTAAGTAAGATGAGCGTGCCTCCGCACAATGTATATGTAACTGTCACATCCACGTCACATCAGACACGTGGCGCTGTGCATGCCGGTCGCATTTGCATGTCACCCAAGGGTATATTAACGACAATAACTACTTGTTTGTGATATATATTTAAGATCGGAAGCTCGTGATCGTAATTAGACGATTTAGGGCGGGAGTCGCGCGTGACTGATCGCGCGGTCGCGAGAGGCACTGGCGCGACGCCCCGGGCGCGACGCGTGACGTCAGCGCGCGCCTCCGCCCCGCGCATGCGCCCCCACCGACCTCCAGCATACTCCAAAAGTCTCCATGAGGGCCCTCCACCTCGAGACCTCAACTGTGCTTTGGGACTTAATCGATTTTTGAGCTGCATTTTCAAGGAATCAAGTATCCAGGTATGCGAGATGTCAACGAGGCCGACTCACTTGTTACTTACTACTCGTAAATAATATGAACACATCAATGTAAGTATATGATACAAGTTGTTGTAAACTTGTAAATCTCAATACACTTCTATCGTAATCGACTCTATAACTCTTACCACAAAATATGAACTATTAATTCTGAAACAGTTTTTGAGTAACGGTAATCAAAATGCGGAAGAACTGTAATTTAATTATAGTAATATGTACCTATGTACAGTCCCTTAATAAATAATTATTGCAGTAAATATTACACGTTTGTGGATATGTAATATTATATGACAATTATTATTTTTGTATTAAGATTTTCTCAAATTTTAAGAATTTAGTTATGAAAATATATGTCAATAATTATGAAGGCAATAAATTGTATATAGGTATATGTATGTAATTTCACGAGTTACGGTGAATAATTTTTAAGGTTCCGTGCCTAAAGGGTAACCAACGGGACCTTATTGCCTCTTATTGCTAAGCCTGTCTCGTCTGTCACATAGCGGCTCAATCTTAAAAACGGTAATACACAGAATACTTCATCTGAACCAGTGCATAATCTCAACATAACTATTAATAAATAAAAACGCATAATTCTTTGTCAGGCGCTACCATATTTTAGAGACAGAAAACTGATTTGGTTCAAAATTCAAAAATTCAAAATGATTTATTCAAATAGACCTTCGCAGGCACTAATGAAAAGTCTGACTCTAATACTCTAATCGGTTCGGAAGGTTGCATTTGCTGAGAAGAGCCGGCAATAAACTCAGCAATTACTCTTTTCAAAAGAATTTAATTTCTAATCGCACTGAAAACTGATTTTATTATTAATGTCCGGAACCCTACGTGCACGAGTCCGATTCGCACTTTGCTAGTTTTTATGTTTATTAATAAGAAGATTCTTTTCATTATAGTATTCATATAAGACACGTTTTGGATTTTTTTCTTCAAAACCTAACAATATACATATTACATATATTATAGAAATATACAAATAATCATAATTTTATGTTCATTATTTCATATCATATACACAAATCATAACTTAGAGGGAACTGTTTTCAAAATGAAGTTATGATTTCGTAGCCACACTAAACAGCCTATCTACATTCACACGTAGCGTATGCTACGAACTTTGTCTACGGCCTACGCGGAGCTACGCGCCTATAAAACGATGTAAATAGGCCGCATTCCAACGGGTAGACAAATGAACGCACGCCAAGTTTGCTTCCCATGTCCCCTTTTACTTCTACATAATAACTGCTACTATCGACGCGGAACAGATTAATGGCACCTCGATATTCGTAGATAAAGCTACGAATAATTCGTTTTCTCAAAACCTTTTTTTTACAGCTGTTTATTTGACGCATCGATTGGGTGGTGTCCTAGAGCGCAGACTAGGCCTTCGCAATACTAAACTATATTATTGGCTTGGCAATGAGCTTACACATCAATAAAGTACAGCATATGTGCACTTTATCAAAACTACTGTCATGCCAGAGTTTACCAGGGATTATCCACAAGCTAGGGCGATCAGTTTTCTTGCTGATGGAAAACAAAAATTGATGTTTCTTCATTTCATTGATTGATACTTGAGCGTATAAATGCTGGTGTACTGCAATGCCTGTTACAGCCTACACAGTTTTATATACATATATCAGTGACTGCTTTCCGGATAATAGCAATTTCGTTTCAGTTCATGGTGGGGGAATGTCGAAAATGACTTGCTTTTGAACTTAGTCCCGGATATGTGAAGCGCAAAGAGAAGCTGGCCTCAAATAGCTGGTTATGCTAACTTATTTTTGCATATAAAGAAACTATAAGCCTAAAGGGTTCCTTATTTGAATACGGAACCCTTAAAAGATGACTGCTTGCCATTGAGTTCGCCTCACAGAGTTATAATTTTTGAAGTTATGATTCACAAATAGTGGATGTACCTAATCTGTGCCTTGTATTGCTGTTTTTTTTATTCCACTAAGGAAGCATACGTGCCCCCTTGGTAAGTGGATGGTAAGCGATTACCGTAGCCTATGGACGCTTGCAACGCCAGCGGTACATTGCAACATAAGGAGGCAAAGTATCTCCTCAGACTAAGGGGCTCTAAATCGCTTGACACATTCATTTTATTTACGTACTACATGTTTTGTGTGTCGATTGAATAATTTCGTGGTCTAAACGGAACCAAGAAATAAATCCAAATATTAGTAAAAACAAGGTGGATATAGTGAAAATGCGAAAATCAATTGGGATAGTTTCTTATTTCAAAATAATACATAAAAAAATATGAACATGAAATTTACTTTTTTTTTACTGTGTATAGGCCTGTGTTTGACCACAATCTCACCATGGTAAGTCATTACTTATCACACATCACACCACGTCATCATGTGGCCGAATGTGGTAAGCACACATAGTCTAGAAGGAACTGGCTCTCAAATGTAGCTGTCTGAACATACAGATAGGTGCTTGGCGACAGATTTTCAACTTAAGGTTGAACATTAAATTAAATAAGTAGGTTATTTGCATCTTTTTGTTCAATAGTTTTTTTCCTCTAAGAAACGATATTACATTATTATATCAATGACGTAGAAAATACTGACGTAATTCAAGTTTATGATTGCAAGAGATGCTTGATATCTCATTACGCAACTTATGCAACAATTGTGTATAATGTATATTTATCTGTGAAGATATCTCAGATACTATTAATTATATTTATTCTTCAATACGATTAAATAAAATGGAAGTGTCTTTCTATAATGTTATGTCGTCATAATAGCTTCTTACTAAATGCATATAAAAGTTATACATATTATACGGTGTTTATACAAAAAAACATGTTTAAATGTTTGTTTGTCTGTCTGTTTATTTATTTCGGCTAATCTCCGAAATGGCTCGACCAATTTTGACAGGACTTTCACCGACAAACAGCTGATATTATAAAGAGTAACTGAGGCTACTTTTATTTTAGGATAAGAATTAGGGATCCGCGCGAAAAAAATAGAACCGTACGCAGGTCAAACCGTGAGGGTCAGCTAGTATTAACATAAAAATAAAATGGAGTCACTTTCATTAATGATGAGGACCACCAAAAAAGATCGCGCATATTATGGTAAATAACTATGTTTAATGTATTAATTAAGTACTTATTTTTATTTTTACCTCCTTATCACAGTATTAAATTATAATAATTATCTGGGGAATTATTCACACGCACGCCATCTGATCCCAAACTAAGCAGAGCTTGTACATACTATGTGAGAGTAGGTGATATATTGCATAATAAAATACTACTTTTTAAATATATACCTATATATGTAGAGAACTACACCCAGACTCTGGATAAACAGACATGATAAAAAAAATAACTTATCAATACAATTTTTCAGATAGTTCTTCAGCCCGTGGATATGAGAAATAAACGTAATGCAATTAAAAATATAACCGTAAGTAGTAAAAAATAATAAATATAAAAATATTTATTTATCTCCACAAATTACAAGTTCTTGTACATACAAATGGTTATGCAATTAGAAATTATTAGGTATCTTAGTGTTATTTGTGGGAGATCTGGAGCCTAAACTAAGCCGCAGCCTGTATCTTAGAACACCAGGTCCTCCCTTAACTTAAATTGAATAATTAAAAAGTAAATATTTTAATATCTAATTACTTGCTACTACCTCAGAGTATATAAATACTACGTTATTTGTTATATTATAGTAGTGAATCAAGAATAATAGGTTTTAGTTTTGAGAGAGGTATAGAGCGTAGAAAAGCAGCTCGACTGGAGAAGTACCTCTATACTTTTATTGCATTCTTGCGCGTGAGTTAGGCGGCCAGAGTTCATTGGGGAGGGGGGAAGTGTCAGTAACCCGTGTGTAGCAAGCGTCCATATGGCTACAGTGACCGCTTACCATCTGGCGGGCCGTACGCTTGTTTACCGATTTTTTGAGATCTTTTTACAAACTCAATTGTATTAAAAAAAAAGATTTGATAATGCATTTACATAATTTAATACATTGCAAATATTTAAATGAATTACAGTCAGTTGGTGCGATTCCACCTATCGCGCCGCAGGTCGTGGGTTAAATTCCCACACAGCACAGGACATGCATTTGTGTGCATTAACATGTCTGTATGTCCTGAGTTTGGGTGTAATGATGTATATCAAGTACAAGCTTTGCTTAGTTTGGGATCAGTTAGCCGTGTGTGAGGAATGTCCCAGGATATTTATTTATAGTAATATAAGAGTTATGTAACCTAATCTTAATTACATTGTCAATTAGGTTTCAAATTGATTTTGTAATTTTGTTATAAAATTGATACCCGTGAAATAAATTCACTGAAGTCAGAGGGTGGCAGGAAGAAGTGGGAGGCGGAAGCAGGTGGGCTTCTGACGTCACACGTGTGACGTCAGTTTCAGGGGCGGGGCGCAGCGGACGACGACCTAAAACTTCAGCAAATGCCGGGAAATGCATTTTCTTCAAAAATAAACTCTACTTCATTAATATAAGGTATGAAATAAGTCAGCACATTAATATGTGGAGTATTGAATTTCTATTTGAAATGCAAGCTTGAATTAGTTTATTTAGGTATGGTTAAAAGCTTTTTTTTCATAGAATTATTAAAATAAACTATTAATCGTAGTACCTAGCATAGAAATAAATATACCGTACCTAGTATATTTTATATAACAATTAGCACCTTATTACAAAACATGGTTTGAAGGAAAACCAGGTTTTAAAATAGCCTCGTCCCTTTTTATTATATGACGTTAGAAAGTGACCAAATGACAGTAAAACCTTGCTTTACTTTAAACCATTTGTAATAAGGGGGTTAGTTTATTTTCGATAGCTACGAGTTACAATTTTTAATTGATCCCCCCTCAATACATTACAAAATACATGTATTAGAAGACTCACTCTTCAGTTCAATAGCCATAATGTACGTAGTATTTTTATACTCTTTGACCATAATATCAGGTGAAAATGTGGTAAGTAATTTATATTAGCAAGATCATTTTAAAACTGAAATTGCTGACACATACTTATATTTTAATCATTTGCAACATTAATGTACTAGCTAGAAGCTTCAAAAATACATGTATTAGAAGACTCACTCTTCAATCATTAGCCATAATATCAGGTGAAAATATGGTAAGTAATTTATATTAGCAAGATCATTTTAAAAAAGAAATTGCGTTGTACCTACCACACATACTTATATCTGTGCTTATATCTTAATCATTTGCAACATTATTGTACTAGCTAGAAAGTTCAAAAAATATAAAATATGCACAAGTACAATTTCACCTAAAAATCGGAATCATGGATATTATCTCAAAGTATATAAATACTACGTAATTATGATATTATTATATCAGCTCAGAATATCCACTAAAGATGCTGTAGCGCCATCTATTAAAACCTGATGCTACTGATTATGTGTGCCAGTATCAGTGACCAGGGACAATTAAATTTGTCACTGTGACTTTGTCACTTTCATGGTTTTGTTTATGGAAGCCATGATTGGGATTGATCAGATTGATAGCTAATAGGACATACAATTTAACCGTGTTATCATATAATATACTTAACAATAATGCTGCTGGTCTGATTTCACAGATTTACATTCGGCGTGACGCGCCCCGCATGTGAGCGGGAACACATTGAAACTTCAGAACGATAGCGTAGCATTGGCTACTGAAAGCATACATTTTCACCAACGCGCAACGACGGAGTGAAGACAAAATAGTGCTTTCTTTGGTTCATAGATGGCGCTCGCGTAGAGTCAGAACTCTACGAACCCGGGCCCGGTAGAAAAGGTCAAGTGAAAACTTCTTTGCGATTATTGTGTATGCAATTCTACTGTTCTTCCGGAAAACAACAATGTGTATTTTTTATGTATAAAACCATACACGCGACGTTTTTTTGTCATGACGCAACATTATTTATCATTCATCCGAGATAGCTTGGCCCATGGCAAATACATCTAATAAGGAATAATATTAGTATTATTATATTATTAGCTATATACATACATGTATTTACAACAATAAATACATGTTACTACTGATAATAAATCATTAAATAAATCTGTTTAATAAATCCCGGGTCTAACACATAAACCTGATTTTATAAAGTTTACCACAGTTTAACGCGTCGTTTTTTCCACTAAACTATAAGAATTTATGAATCGTTTTATAAAATTTCTTGGATAAATAAAAATCGTTACAATTTATACTTGTGTTTAAAAAACGTTCAGCTGGTTCCTTGAAATCTTTCTTTGAAAACGAGTATATTTACCGACAGAACGGAATATTAAATTAATTAATTTCTTAATGAAGAAGCCTTTTTGATATTACCATTAAAGCAGGGATCATACCGGGTTTAACATCTCTAATATTTTAACCGAAAATGTATTTTGACTTCTCAGTCAACCAGAGAGGTAAACTAAATAACATAAGTTTGAATAAAATAAGATTGGTTCTTGGGACATCGAAAACAAAATTGCCTTTCATTTGTGTTTCAATTTCCTTGGTAAATTCAAAGGTATTTTTGTTTTATTGATTGATTGAGTTGCTTTTGAGTTTTTCCTCACATTAACGAATGCTGCTTAATATGCTTAATTAGGAAATGAAAAAAGTCGGTATGGTCTTGTTTTATTATTTGATAGGTAACTTGTTTAGTAAAATTACATAGCTGTTACGAGACAATCATTGAATAGTGTCTGTCGATTGCAAGTATTAGTTTAAAACATTTTAAAGATTTTAAAACCCAGGGTTTAAGATAGCCTTTAAGATAGCTTTTTTTATATGACACTAGCTGTTCCCCGCGGTTGACACATCATGACGACCACGACCACTCTGTCAAGAGTGCAACGCATAAGTAGAAGAAGTTCCCCAGGGTTTAACCCGCGTTCCCGAGATAAAAAGTAGCCCATCTCCTTCTCTATACCATAGGCTATCTGCATCCAATTCCATCGCGATAGGTTCAGCGGTTTACACGTGAAAGCAAAAAAATAAACCTATAATACACATATCGAAATTACAGACATAGCGTTTTGCATCCTCATTTATAATGCTGACAGCAAGGCTTCCGGTGTCTCTGTTTCTTGGCTCTTACAATCTAGAAACTTTCATGGCCAGAGTGAATAGGTTTCTTCTGGGTAAGCGTGTTCCACCTTAGGCTTAGTCATCGTCCTTTATGGGCGGGTCAATGACCAAACGAAAGCCAACAAAAAAAATACTACGAGCTTTGCTACGAGCGAGAAAAACAAGAAAGCAAGCTTGTTATCATCAGCCCATAATGTCCCAATGCTTATCACGGGCCTCCTTTTCATAAATGGGGCTGCAATGGAATGCACTTTACTCCACCACGCATACCCACTGCGGATTACGGGAGGTGGTCAACTTCAAGCCGCCTAGGAGGCCTCCATCTATCTTAACGACGGCTTTGCGTGCCTTCCGGAACACGGAAAACGCTCGAGTTAAAATACTAGTAGGCGGTCACCCATCCTTATACTCTCCACACCGGTGATTGCTTAACTTTACCGATTGATTAAGAACGGCTAATCAAGCTAACCATGATCGCTTCAATGCATGTCATAGCATGCGTGAAATGTGATGTTAAAAGAAATAGCTTAAAAAAATAGACACAAAGGTTGTGTACTCGCGTTTGATACGAACGCCGGCAGAGCCGATGGGTCTACGATAGGGGCTTCTCACGAACAAGCCATTATCTACATCAACGACCGAGAAGCCTTCAATGCTTTTAAAAAGCTTTGTTCAAACAAATGCGACCTTTTTAAAGAATTGATACGTCCGATCATTCGAGTAAATTGTTTAAAAAATTGGATACCCATAGAGTACGGGCGTATGGGTGGTTAAGCTGAGTGGGGTCACGTTGTAAAGGTCGATCAATCAGTGTTGATTTTATCTAAATCACTACGGTATATTTAAAACAGTAGGTGGAATACAATTTAGTTTAGTGCTGCTAAGTAAGTATATGCTTTATTTTGTGATGTTATTACATTTGTTTTTTGACGAAGGTCGTGGGTTCGCATCGTACAATGAGCTTGAATTTTCATTGGGGAACCCATAGCGTGGCGCCTGGCTGGCTACCTACCAGTGAGTGCCGGTAGTTGCACTTGAGAGCCTAGTTTTGAAAAGATCGGCAATACGTTGGGTAGGGAAGCCCCATTAGCCACCAGTAACAATAACGGGCAGCGCTGACGACGCACTTTTTCTGGCTGAAGGAGTCTGCGGCACTCAAAAAGTCTGTGTGAAACATAGGGTAGTGCGCCGTACTTTTTTCGTTTCGTGTGCGTTACTGCTTAGAATTGTATAGGTTCTATTTTCACACACTAAAAAGTGCGCGGAAGAAAACTTCTTTTAGCCCGCACACTTCAAAACAATTCTGGTTTCAATGTGTGAGGATGGACTCCCCGTCGATGGTTATAATGGCTGATGTTATAAGGAGAATCTTATTTATGAAAAATAATTAGTGTTCAGCGCAAAAAAATCAAACCTTACGCGTGTGAAACCGCGGGGGTCTGCTAGTAAAATATATACAAACATTTGTATTTATTAGTGGGATAACTGCACTCATTTACTGAATTGTAGCGTCCGAGTTGATCGTTCAGTTCATAAGCTAAGTATGCATTCATGATGAAAACACTAGGTACTCAATTAAATATCAATCCAATAATATGCGAAGAATATACTTATATTGGTGTTGAATGCTGATACCATTACACATTTTACTAAACTATTTTAATCACATCACATCGTATCATTATCTCATTCTTTCAAACATTTCAAAAATATTTAAAGCTGTCAAACATGTTTATGCCATTGTAATTTACGGGAATTTAGTTATCATTTTTGATGTTAGCGACTAAATTTATGTTAAAAACTTGTTCTGTGGTTAAAAATAAGAAATTAATTAATGCCACACCAAAATGTCTAATATCCATTATGTCAGAAAGAGACATAGCGTTTCATTCAATGTATTTAAATAATACAATTGTATATTTGGACATTAATTTTCACAGAATCCATTGTTATTTCCATTAGCTGACTTTTCGCCTTTCCTGGTTATTGTGAAGACAACAATATAATGAATAAGGGTAGGCCTCATAATTTAAACTGGTATGTCTTACCGCTTGTCTGGAGAACAAGACAAGCAATAGATAGACCCTTGTCGGTTGGCAGAGCACCTGCGCTTCGTGTACTTTGAAACATGGCAATTTGTCATTGTCAAGCTTAGTTTGTCAACAGTTATATTAAATTATCTGAAGTTATCTTTTTCGTTTTTTAAATTTACCAGCGTATTGACCACACATTATGCTGGCAGAATTGTCTCAGGGCAGTTGCCATACCTACTACGTTAGCAAAAAAATACCATTGTTGAAAGGCGGAGTATACCTACCTAGTTGCGCCGTTCACGCAAGTTCTCAATAAGTTAGTTAGTTAATAGTGCAAATTCCTGGCAGTTTTAATTTATTTATTTTTAATTGGAACGAATTTTCAAACTTTTTTCTTTATGATGATTTTCTTTTGTTTTTTCTCTCTCTTTCGCTTCGCTCTTGAGCCTGTCCCGCTATATAATGATCCCGCGCTTTATAATATAAATGCAAAGATTTTCATAGGGCATCGTGCCTCTACCCAGATGGATAATCCGCCTTACTAAAGCATGACATTTAATTTCACTCCGCTTGAGGGGCTCCCTGAGCAAATCGCTCTCAGTTCGTACTGCGCACGGCTGTCAAATACTGTCAATTCTGGCTTGTTGATTTCATGTTGCCATAGAGGCGACTATCCTTCTGGACGTTTTAAATTCTTTGTATAAATGTATTTAAATTCATGAGATATTTATCGCCAAACACCACCTACACACAGATATACAGTAACACAATTTTAACAACATTACACTACATTTTAACTACGGTGTAAGTGCAGTGCAAACGTCTCCGCAATTTGGGTAAGTGGTAGCTATAAGTCATAAGTCCTCAATTACATCGATTCCCGCGAGATCAGCGCATATCAACGGCCACAGGGTGAATCCTGTGCCCGGCGTGATTACCTACCATTTTTTTTTCAATACAATTTCAATAACATTGCTTGAAAGTTAATTAAAATGTTATATTACCTCTAATCGTTTTTTAAATAGAGTCCAATTTAAAAGTTTACTAGAAAGAGAAGTTTTATAGAATGATATTAAACAATATAATTATGTCGACTACCTACAAAATCGAATTTAATTTATTTGAATAATATTTTAGTTTTCTATTTTATTAACCTATTTCCTCGTATGCGTAATACGGGTGTTACGGTTAATACCAAGGGCGTAACGACGGTCAACTCGATTGTAAGTAAAACCCAATTATTGTATCACATTGAAACCAGATTTGTTTCGAACCGTACGGGCTAAAATGCGGAGTTCTTCCGCGGACGCTCGGACTGTGGAATGAGCTCCCCGTCGTGGTTTTCCAATGGAGTACAGCATGGGTTTCTTCAAAAAGGGTGTGAATAGATTTCTTCAAGGTCGGCAACGCGCGAGTGTTACCCCTGGTGTTGCAAGCGTCCATAGGCTACGGTAACTGCTTACCATCAGGCGGGCCGTATGCTTGTTTGCCACCTTAGAGGTATAAAAAAAAACTGACATCTCAATTACTATTTAAATCAGTGTTTTTCCAATTTTCGAACTAAAATCATTTCATGTTCATAATCGAGAAACCAGTTTTTACTACAGCCTCGATTTTTCATTTCCAAATAGCACTGCCTGGCTACCGTTTGACGTCATATTCGAATGTCCTTGGGATTTCCAGATTTAATCTTCTTATAGGCACCTAAAGTACCCCTACATAAAACGATTTGGGGTTTAGTTACGTGTAAAATAAGCGGAGGAAGTTATGTATATACTTAAGTTTTTTGTTCGCCTTAGCAAAGGCTGCGAAATGTTTATGATTTTATTTTTAGCTTAGGTATATAACTTATTTTTGGTGCTAAAATCGTTTTTATGAAATCCTGTGATTTTTGTTAAAATTACTTCGATATAGGGATTATAAATCGTGTGACAAACGACCTCGAGCTCACCTCATACAAATGACTTTGGCCGCATATACGTATTCTCACTTCATGAGTTCTTTGCTCCATACTAAATATAAACACTTATTTTCCTATTCTAGTTGTCCGACTTGATTATATTTTAAATGTACCTACAGTTGTTTTTACCATATTTTCTTCTTTTACCTTGATATAAATACCTCGCTGTAGTCAGAATATGTTGTTTATCTTCTCTACACGTTGTTGACTTACCTGCAAAGAATAAACAATATTAAATGTCATATACAAACATGAAAAATACTAAAATTGCACATGTAAATCTTAAATCATATATAGGGTAGAAAATAATGGTAAAGATGGTTGCATCTTCACTATTATTCTTGACCTCTATTAGGCGGCGAATAGGTTTTTAAGTGTACATAAGTATAGCTCATGGTCTATAGCTAGGTTTATTAATAGTATGTATATAAATAGCGTAGATCAAATCACAGCTCTACAAATTGTTTATACATATAGGAGGATTACAAAGTTCAAAAATATGATGGCACTTATAAAATAAAAATGGCGTCCAATTGAATGAGTAGAAACCACTTTGAGCTTCTGAGGACAGATGCCGTACCAACTTTTTCCAATAAATTGAATTTGCTTTGCGGGAATTTCAACACCCTGTAGGCTACTCGTGACAGATATTTTACATAAAACATCGCTTGTATAAACGTTATTAGTTTGATACGTCAAACTTTGTTCTAAAAGTATATTAATCATGATAAATAATTCATGTAATATTTTATCAATGAGAGTTCTGAAGTTTGATTTATAACTGGTCAGCAAATAGAGATCAAAAAGTATGATGATTACCTTAGCACTCTAAAAATAAGTTTTTCGTAAATGGAAAAGCATTAATTTTAGAGCACATTTTATTTCATTGCTTATCATACAAAATATCCGTTTTGATTTTTTTTATATTTGCTAATAACATAAACTCTATTTATAACCGTAATTGTTATTTAATATAATATCAAGAGACCAAGTCATCAAGCTTAAATTAATAAGCGTGTACCTATTATTAGTAAAAAAAAAAGTAAATAAATTACTCATATTCCATGAATAATATTTTTTTAAGAAATGCATTTATCATCAAAATCATAATATTATATAAAATGTATGATCTGATTATCTCTCCGTGCCTTAACTCAGATATGGACAAAGGAATAATGCCACATTAATCAATTTGTAATATCTTGAATGTATTATAGTGTATATAGAAATCAATTATTCTGTGAATCACAACACCACGTATATCTTTCATGAACGTATTGTGCCATTTCACAGGAGTTATGTACATGAAAATCTCATTAAAAGTTTGTTTGTAGTATTAACGACATTCGCTTTCCAACTGTGCCAAAAGTCAAAAAACAATTTAGGAGATAAAATGTTAAGAATTTAATTTCTGAGATATAAAATAATTCTTGACGCGTTTATGAAAAATTATGGTCCATACTAAATATAATTATTCTCAGCAAATTCTTTGTTGTTTCAAATTTAGAACGCAGCTTTCTTTTCTGTGACATTTTTGAATTGCCCATGGGTGTTACGTTTTATCAGAAGATTTATAGATTGTTTCCAGCGTTGTTTCCGGGAAAGTTCTTTGTATTACCTATATATTTCAATGCGAAGGGACCTCTACAAATCTGTCTCCAACATATGTTTCACTTTATTCGTTGTTTGCGGTTTTCAAATATTTGCGAGCAAAGTAACATAAATATAGTACCTACAGTCTCAGAGTATATAAATACTACGTACACTATAGTTAAGGTCGTAAAGTTATTTTGCTAGTTTTCTGTAGCGGAAATACGAAACTTTCTGATTAATCTATTCATAGACGCTATAAGCAGGAAAATGTCGATAGGGCTTTTCTAGAAAGAACGTCGCCATACTTACTACACTAGTATACAAAACAGGCCAACTTTTATAGGCTGGTGAGCGTAACAGCTTCGTTTTACGCTCCCTCTGCGTCATTCTGCTTGTCATAATGATGTTCATAATGATAGTAGTTGTTAAAATATTCCAATTAAAATCGGGAGAAATTTAAATATTGATCTTTATTTTGCAATTTTATTTATTTTTATTTGATTTAGCCCCTAACAGTTAGAGCGTATTTTTATCGACGCGTGCACAGCTGCGACACTCTATCTGGATTTATCCATAATCAAAGGGCTTTTCATTATAGACCGATGTTATTTACTAGTAAATTAATAGAATTAATGATAAGTTGTTCACGCGACAGCAGCTAGCCTGAAAAAACCACCATAGCTACTGTAACGTTGGAAAATTTTACCTCTATTTTTATGTTGGTAGAAAATAATATTTAGAAAATCTATGAATCCGTATAGATTTTATCACTAAAATGTAAAGTATTAACAATCCAAGATAATTAGTACGGTTTTACCAGCAACTGTGAAACGAATTTTCAGGAAAAACGTACCCTAAGCCGTGAAGTTCACCACGCAATAAAAAAAGTGTCTCTCTTTTAAAAGATCTTGAAAAAGGTCATAGTCAGACCATTTTATAGTCCCTGCGGTACTAAGATGAAGAGTACAATACAAGTATCTACTTGTATTTCTTACAATTCTCACACTCGTGAGCTCTTCAGAGCCAGGGCTTACTAAGAACACAATAGTACATAGTGATTTTGAGATACATGTGTGCATAGTTGAAGAGTGTAATGCACATCAATGCACATGTGCATACGACGTTTTTCAACACACTTGCGATGAAAAAACAGACATATTTTTTTAAGTAAATTTTTTGATATCCTTCAGCCACACAATGAGAACGTCAACAACAATGGCGCGCAGGTATTTTTTTTGACAGCGATGTGAACTGTTTTACCCGTTTAAATTAAGAATGCTTCGTCTACACACATATCACTTGCAGTGAGGTACAAACTTATCGTAATCGGGATTATACCTATCATACAACTGGGCGATAATGTAAAGTAAAAAGCACTAGTGCGTAATAAGCTGGATTATAAGACTAAAATCGGTGCAATAAAAGTTACTCTACGAGCATGTGTGTTGAAAAACTATTTTTATCCTGAATCATATTATTATCAGCTCGTCCGAAGCATGTATCTGTTCCGATAACATATTATTGGTCGATGATTAAATACGATAAGGAATTTATAGTTACTTTTTGATATTTTAATTGGATTATCACATTAATGTGAGATTATCTGATAGACTCGTATGTAGTCTTATCAAATGACACATGTTTATTTTTGCAATTGATAATAATAGACTTTCCCGAAAAAATACCTATATAACTTACGTTAAGAGACGGTTGAAGGAAACATACCCTTATATCGCGAGGAAACGTGGTAAAAACCCTGTGATAGGGTGTATTCTATGTAGTAACGTCTTGCTTGGTTACTGACAATTGAAAAGCTAACAGTTTTTTTTAAAGCTGCTTGTTTATAAGTTTTTGCCCTTTAAGGGTATCTCAGCCTCATCGTACCCAATAAAATAACCGATGATGGTGCATGTTGGTGGTAACACTTAGTGGTCTGATTACCTGCGAAACTTGGCAGATTGATTGCGGCTTTCTGCAAGAGGAGGATCGATAGATGTGGTAACTATTAGTATGTTCAGTTGTGGCAACTGATGTGTGCAGTGGCTGACGATGATGATGACGTGACGGTGTGTTCCAGCAGCTCCATTATAGGCTTAGTTTCCTTGCTATCTTATCTCATTTATAATATTAACCTTTTTTTATGCCAAAATTTAAGTAAATTACAACAGACGGTAATTACAAAAATTATAAATTTAAAAACACTATCAATTGTCGTTTCCCACTGAAATTCTTGACGCACACCCGCGAGGTGACCAGTAGTGACGACAGAATATCAGCGTGGAGGTTTTCTTCCGATACGCCTACAGATTAGATATTTATTTATACTTTACATTGCTGCTCTATGTTATATTTAGTTTTAATTTGTATGATTTTGGAAAAATAAACTCATTTTCTTTCTATCTTTAGTTTAAAAAAAACAATCTATACTCGTATTTAAATAAGTAAAGAGGGTGCACGGAGGAGTTGAGATTTGGAATAGTTAAAGTGTATTATTGAGATTTTATTAGAAGCGCTCGTGGTGTAGCATGATTAGCCGTTCTTAATCGATCGGCAAAGTTAAGCTACGTCTGTCGTGGTCGGTACCTGGATGGGTGACCGCCTATTGGTATTTCAAATCGAGCGTTTCCGTGCTTCGGAAGGCACGTAAAGTCGTTGGTCCCGGTTATCACTTAATTGTGATAGTCGTTAAGCTAATTGGATGCCTCCTAGGCGGCTTGAAAAAATCCAACAGTAGGTTGACCACTAGCCTACCTCCACCAATCCGCAGTGGGCACGCGTGGTGGAGTATCGCCCAGTCCCTTTCACCCTCATTTGTGAAAGGAGGCCTGTTCTCAGCAGTGGGACATTATAGGCTGATGATGCTGATGATGATTGAGATTTAATATTTTTTTCTAACTTCAAATATTTATGAATGTCGGTCAACTTTTTGGGCCACTAGTAATAAAATGTTACAAATTTGGTCCTAAATAATGTATCAGTATAAACTTTGGAACTGCATCCAAAGAAGTATTATGTTTGTGTAAAAAAAAACAAAGATAAATGTGATCCTTTGACACAGTGTCATAAACACCGCTTTCCTATAAAAGGGACATATAATTTTCTTACCCTAATCAAGATGCATCCGTCTTATAAACGACATCCTGAAGGGCACTGTCAAATCGTAAAAATGGATGGCTAGGTTATTTTAGGAAAAGAGAAACATTTGGTTCAGTTCTGCAATGTATATTTAAACATGGGTACATATTTCGTAAATATTGATTTTGTAAAGAGTCGACAAATAGAAAACTGCTATTCTGAATAAAAGCAACAGATATTTATTACGCAATTACAAAATTTGTTGATATAGGTGAGAATTTCCATGCCACTTTGTGCTCGCAAAACCCTTCCGGTACAATATAAAAATTTATGAGATTCTTTATTTATAAGGTGAATTTAAAACGATTGCAATGAAAATTTGCCTCCAGTTTCAACAATTCCAGTAATATTTTTAGTTTTTAAAAAAAAAACGTCACTTTAATTAACCTTGTTACAAACAAAGCTGAATAGAATTAAGTTTTTACATTCAATTTTATTTATGTATTATTAAAAGAATACAAAAAACTTAATGGTAAGGTGTGACATAAACCACATGACATTCTATTCTATACATTTTAATTTTTACACATTATTCATGAAACAATATAAGCAAATATTAATGCAGGTTACTGTACCTTATAAAATTCAAGTTATATTCGAAATTCTATTGATTAAAGAGCTTGTTTTTCTTCTCAGTAATTTTTTGTTTTACGCAGTCGGGTTCTTTTAATAATTTAATTTTGTCTATCACTATTCTGTCTTTTAATTCGAAGGGCTAAAAAGCTTACATTACTATGGTATTAATTCTAATGCAAGTGAAAACCCATTTTTCGTAAACAAATATTATATAATTAATAGGATTAAAAGAGAAACACGGTTATACCTATTAAAACGTAACACAGGAGCCCGTTGCCTCTTTATTCCATTTGGTTGGACAGAAATTCTGAATAAAAGCGATTTCAAGGATATTTGCGAGAAAACTCAGCGTTCAACATTATTTTGTTTATTATAGCAATGGTTGACAAATTAGGTTATATTCTCAGTATAGATCCACCCGGTACCTGTCGTCTGCTTCATAAAATATTACGAGAAAAACCTAAAGAAAAGTAAGGTAGATAGGTAGAAAGTGGGGTAGGGTAGGGTAGCACCACAGGGTAAGGTAGCACCACGCGAACGAAGCACGCGCCGGGCAGCTAGTGTTAAATAAATAAATAAATGATTCTGAATTTAACTAAGTGTTTATGTACATATTTATATCTTCCACTGTACAATATTCTAGGTACAAGAAAATCTCGCCTACCTATGATTATTATCAAAAAATCTAGTTCCAAAAATACAAGTCTGTTTTTCCCACGCAAGTGTGTTGAATAACTTCGTATGACACGCGTGTGCATTGATCATTACACTCTCGGCTCCCTTACAGCTTAATATTGCGTCGTCTGTAATGACCAACTTTTGCACACAGGTAATAGTCATACTGTAATAGTTATTATTATTCAACATGCATTTACGTGTAGCTAATTAGAATAAGGGTCTATGTAGATAGTAACCATGGACGAATAGATATAGTAACCAATGTTGTTGTTAACTGAACAAGTATTTTCCTTGAGATATTATGTTTTACGGATATGTACGATAAGTTTATCTTTGAATGACAAAATAGCATGGTTTGAAATAGACTTATTCGCACTTGGACAATATACATATATCGCATATTGATAATGTTTTGTTGTAATTTGATGGCAAGATTAGCAATATAATTCGATTTGTCTTTATTAATACTAATTGTGTATCTCGAATCGGTATTAGGGTTCCGAAGTCTAAGAACAAACCCTAATAGGCTTGCCATACCCTCCCATCCATCCATACATAAGAAAACCCCAAGAAAACCTCAATCCCAGAACACTTCCTTGAACATCAGTCAAAGCATCGGGATCCTTGGCGTCGACATTTCTAGCGACGTTTTTTTCCGAAGTCACTTGGACGACAAGGTCATACTGGCATCCAAAAAGCTTGGAGTTCTCAAAAGAGCGAGTCAGTACTTCACATCGGGGCAAAGGCTGCAATTTAATATGCGGACATAGAACGGCAGCGGAGGGCCTTGTAGCACGGTGCTCCAAGGATACTAAGGAGAGACCGTAACAACTACCGACTCATTTCACTGCTACCTACATCGTCAAAAATCTTTGAAAAAGCAATGTGCAATCGTGTAAATTCTTTCTGCGAAAAGTTCAATGTTTTTGATGAATGCCAAAATGGTTTTCGGAAAAATCGTTCCACAATCTTGGCGACATACAATTTTAAACAAGAAACACTCAATATTATGAATAATAACAAATATGCTTTAGGAATCCTTCTAGATATGACTAAAGCCTATGATAAAGTGAAATATAACATATCATTGAACAAATTATATGGTGTAGGAATAAGAGGATTAACTCATAAATGGTTCACGTCATACTTATAGACTAGGGAACAATTCGTGGAAATTCAAAACTACAACCATGAAACTGTTAATTAGCTCGGTGAGATCAAAAGGGCATTCGATTAAAAACTCAATACCAAAAGGAAGCGTCCTCGGGTGTTTACTATTTCTTATATACATAAACGATTTTCCTAAAACTATGAACGAGACGTGCGTACTGTTCGCAGATGACATCTTCATTCTAACACCGTGCACTACAAGCAAAAATCTAAACGCGACATTGAATAATATTCTTGATAGTATTACAAATTGGATGAACAACAACATCTTAGAAATTAACTTAAAAAAAAATTAATTAATATTACCATCGTCAAAATTAGAATTACACAGTACAAGTCATAATGTAATGTCAACTAAAATGTATAATAGAATACCGGACGATATAAAAAATGAGGAACGGGTAAATGCCTTAAATTACTACTAATAAATAAATGCTATTATACACGTACCCCCTTACTCGTAAACGTTATTAAACTAATATACTGTTTAAAGGGTCACGTAAATAACGTCACTCAATTGTCATTGTCAAATAATGTGACATTATTTACGTGACCATTTAATCAGTATATTAGTTAAATAGCGCTTTATGAGTAAGGAGGTAAAAGATTTACTCGATGATAATGATATTTAATGTAATAACTAATAAATTGTAATGATTGTTGTTCCTATGATGATGTGGATTTTTAATTTTTGTTTTAATATTTAAAATGATTCTAGGCTAGTTATTAACTATTAATTATTAGGTAGTATATTACTAATGTGTCTACCCTACAGGGTCCAAGTGAACTATTAAATATATTTTTACACCTTTTATACACATGTGATGCAATAAAGTAAATAAATAAATAAGGTCAGGCACGCTCTTCAGAGCATATTGTAGGTACGTCATTTTATACGTGCGGTCTGTGGGCAAACTATACTACACCCTCCGCGTCCAGTACAATAATGCGTGTAGGGCGTTGTTGGGGCTGCCCCGGTACTGCAGCGTCTCGGATATATTTGCAGAAGCGCGAACTGACCATGGTGGTGAAACTCCCCTTTATTGGCTAGTTTGAAAATTAATGTATGGAAAATGCTGCCATCTCCGCCGCTGGGTACTTAAACTTAAGTACGTAACCGTACTAAAACGCAGTGAGCTGTCAATGACTAAAACGTTATACAATTTTACCAAAATGCGTATAGATGACGCTACAGTGTAAAACCTTTTAACATTATTAATTATTATGTTTTCAGAATGATCAAATTAAAAAGACAATTTTGACTAGATATTACGTAATTGACATAAATTAATTTCTGTTCTTATCACAATATAATTTTATTGTTTTTATTTTTAACCAAGTAAATGTACAACTGTTTATAAAGAAACGTATTTTTTCCGACTTATATTGATAGCAGCCTCTTCATAATTTTCTCAGTCTTCAAATATGTTCATAAACTAAAGTAATATCTTATAAACTTTCTCTACAAATAACTATTCGTGATAACATAAACAATTAACTAAGTATAAATTATATACGCTATGTGAAACGAAACGCATTGATATTTATACAGTTGCTACACCTTAGGAATTTTTCCCTAAATTTAAGTAATTTTTAGGGTAGATTGTTTCAGATTCGTAAAGCAGGAATATATCTATAATAAATGTAGGATATGACCTGGGGCTCTACCGCATATCTTTGGTGGTAATTGTAATGAACACCATTAATGAATTTCATCTAATCAGAGCCTACGAATGGTCATCGTCGTCGTACCGCGTTATTGGATGATATCATTAATGGTGTCCGTTACGATTACCACCTAAGATACGCTATAGGCCGGCTTTAGGGTCACAGCCAAGAGCTGACATTGGGGCCCATTAGCAGCGTCTAACTGTCTTGGATCCTACAGGGATACTCTGCGGCCCGCGATATGCGGCGGCAAGTAACTAGGTGTTTGAACAGTGGGGTCAATGGGAAGAAAGTGTTTTTTTTTCGCCATTTCATTACGGGCCAAGTATTCTGGCCAAAGCCATTGTTTTGAATTATATTATGGGCAGACACACGCAGGTAACGATTATTCCTGCAGTTGTAAAAATAATGTATGCAAAAAATCACCAGCACAAATCTATCAGCGACAGCCAAGCGATACAAAGACCACAATTAGGGTTCAGTGGTAACAGGATTCAGTGGGCGCAGTGCAGGCAATAAAACAACGTTATACCATCGCTTCGTAAAAATCCCGTATGAGGAGAAGAAGCGACGCAACAAACTCCTCACGGGCTCTTAAATAAGTATAGACTTAAGAACCGGGTGTAACAACGATTGCACTGATTGAGCTTGTGATAAAACTAACTGTCCCAAGTCAATACGCATCCCCTTATTAACTTTGTTATTCACGTTATAGTCAAATCAGTATTCTTACTTTTTACAAATACCCTCATTAAGTCTGTTATTTACGTTAAAGTCAAATCAGTGTTGCTACTATTTCACCCAACCCTTGTACCACGATAATATGATAATCCAACCGAGTCCGACCAACGATCTAACTCTCCGACATATATATATACAGTGTGTTTTCTCCCGGAATAGCGATATTTTAATGGCGTGTAATTCAACAAAATTTATCGACAAAACCATCTTCAAATAATGGAATCCTATTGGATTGTGTACGCTCTGTCTAAAAAAAGTCTATGTCAAGTGAAGAGACTACTCTTTTTTTCGTTTTAGAACCTAAATTCTAAAACGAAAAAAAGTTCTTCATTTTAGTGGGGGCGAGTGCGTGTAAGAATTTTCAACAATCCCCTACTATTACATTAATCACAATATCTCAGGAACTTTTGACGGGCCAGTTGGCGCAGTTGGTTCTACCTATCGCGCTGCAAGTCGTGGGTTCGATTCCCACATAGGATATTGATTTGTGTGCATGGAAATATCAGTATGTCCTGAGTCTGGGTGTAATTATGTATATATTAAGAATGTATTTACATACAAAAAGTAGTGCATATGTATATTAAATTAGTTATCTGGTTTCCATAGATAGATAACTCTTTATTGTACACCAAAAAACAAAACAAAAAGAGAAAAAAGTACTTAAAATTAATTTATGTACAATGGGGGCGGTCTTATCGCTAGAAGCGATCTCTTCCAGACAACCTTTAACCATAATACTTACAAGCTCTGCTTAATTTGGAATCAGAATTCAGATGACCTTGTGTGAGGAATGTCCCAGAATATTTATATTTATAACTATAAAGCTTACATACTTAAAAGGAGTTTGAAGATTTTGGCGTTCTTTTCGGCCACCATTTTGTTTTGTTATTTTTGAAAATGTAGGCGCACGATTAAGTTTATATACATCGATCGGGGACACTCATACAAAAAAAAAATACCGGGGTCCGCACTATGTCCTAAAACGTCACGTTTCTGAGTTATTTCACAAAAAAAGATCAAAGATTAACAAATTGTTGGTCGGCAACGCGCGAGTGATACCCCTAGTGTGGCAAGCGTCCAGCGTTGCCATTAGGGTACGCACTAGTACGCATTGCGTACTATTTTGTTAGGTAGCGTTCTCACGTACTCTTCCGTGGCGAACCATGGCGAACTCCATACATTGATTTGTACAAAGAATAAAACATTTTAGAGAGTTTTGTATCACTTCCAATGTTGAGATTACATTACCAGCAACATATTGATATACAGTACCCGTCGATAAATATTGCATATCGACCTTTGAAAAGAGACAATTGGCTAATTTCGGCTAAAGCGTTATCTCTGTCGCACGAAATACAAACAGTCCGGTATCTATTAGGAGCTGTTAAAACAATTATGATTTGCTTCTTTTGATAATTCTTTGTATAAAATACACCAATTTTACTATTAGTGTACATGTTCACATAATGTTTACGTAAAGGTGACCCTCTTTTTCCTAAAGATGCCATAGTGCAACTTAAAATTATTTGAATTTGGGGGTATTAACAACTCTAAATATATATTTTGAACTGGACGCGACCTCACTCTATCGCACTTGAACAACGAGTACAACGACTGACAAAACGTCACATAGGTAGTGTGCGACAGATAATCCTCTACGAAGTCGAAATTAGCCGATTGTCTCTTTCCGAAGGTCGATGTGCAATATTTATCGCCGGGTACTGTACTTGATTGGTTGCGATTCGCCGGCATGCATGGCATAAACTGTCACATTTTTATTCCGGGAATCTAAAACTACTTTAAATGCCTCAAGTTATTCCTTAGGCCCCAAGGATCAATAATAACGTCATTTCAACGTCTCTAAAAATATTTGTTTTATTGTACAAATCTCGCCATGATTCTTTTCAAAATCAAAATAAAAAAGACAAATAATTTTAATTTCTGTCAAGCTAGTTTCAGCAAAAAATGAGTACTAGCGACCCGTGTGTTTCTTTTTTATTCCATGTCCCAATTCCAAGTTTCGTACTATCATTCAGCATTCTGTGTTACTGTTTGTGGTTTCGCTGGTTTGATTTTGTTCTTTCGTGGTACCTTCGGTTTCGGTGCGCAAATGGCACTTACAAAATCCAATGACTCTGAGAAATTACTTGAATAATTTTTTATTCACTGCGTACTCAAAAGTTAAGTTTAAAAAAAAAAAAAAAACGACCATGAAAAATTAATACCTACCTAAATTAATTTATTATGTATTATATATCCTACAAGTATTAGTTAAAATAGCACTTTTGGACTTTTCTTAAAGATATTCAATGACTGGATTCAATAATAACGGAATATCAACGGAATAATATTATCTCCTGTAATTTTTTTGTGCTGATATGTCAGTAAAGTCAATACTTGTAGTATATTAAATGGTATATAATAAATTAATCTAGCTATTCTAACATAACAAAATGCGACACTTTTGGCAGATAAGTTCTTAATAGAACATCTTATGTATGCAATAAGAAAGGATTATCCGACATTGTACCCCTAAGATACCTTTTTATTTATTTGGGATTTAATTATTTTGGCTATTTCTTAAACATTATCACAACAATTAAGCATTTTTTTATGTTCAGGCAGTTCAGGCTTCATTAAATATCGGGAAAATAAAATTATGTAGTAGCAACACTGAATTCATGGTTGACAGTTGGATATTTCGTTATCTTTCGAAAATTTTCCACATGTTTGTTGGTGTTTTTACTTTGAGATTTTTTGAAACGACTAAGAACTGCCTTTTTACCTGATATCTGCTTAAAACGTTTGACCCTGCTTTGCCCTTGGACCTTGTGATTCCCTAAACGATTGACCCCACGCTATTCGCACTGGACTACGATTTTGTATACCTACGATTTGGTTTTGTCGAAATTGGAAAAATGCCAAGAAAATCAGCTTTTAAGTGCTACTTTGGCTGTATGCCGTTTAAAGGTATGTTCCTAATATTGCCATCATACTGAAAGTTGTCTTATTTGTGATTGCAGAATATACATTTTGATGACATTTTGTTACATACATTTTAGTGTACTACCCACGATAAATTCCTGTTAATTGACTTATTTCAGGATCTGTCCATCACTTTCCACCACCAGAATACCCTCATTTGGAAAAATATAATAAGTGGAAGTCGGTTTTAAGTGAAATAGACAAACAAAAAGGTGATACTTACATATTTAATAATATCAGAATATGTGATCACCATTTTGAACAGTATTACTGTACAGCAAACGGACGTCTCACCAAAAACGCAATTCCAACTCTAAACATAGGTAAGCAGCCCATTATTCATTTTCTCAGATTTCTTTTATTCTTAACAATTTTTATTTTATATTGCGGAAATTTGTTGAATGTTTTAATTATGCATAAGAATTGAAACGAGCCATTTATTAGAAAAAGAATTTCCAAAATTGTGTAAGTAAAATAATAAATAAATATCCTAGGACATTTCTAACGCACAGTCATCTGATCCCAAACTAAGCAGAGGTTGTAATATGGAAACCAGATAACTAATAAGTTTGTAAATATTTACTTAATATACATAAGTATATAATATAAATAATAATAATAAGTATATAAATATATATCATATTTCAGCTTCTTCATCCCGGCCTTTTTCATCTTCTGAAAAAGATTTGACTTCATCATCTGAACAAAAGAAGATATCTCCTATCAATCAAGGTAAACATGATTTAAGTTACTTATTGTGCTACCAAATATTCATATGGAACCCTTATAAGAGTTGAGATTGAGTTTTTAAACTACAATTTTAGATTATTTTCTATTTAGGGTTCCATAAATTAAAAGGAACATACAGAACCCTTATAAGATCACTCCCATGTTCGTCCATCAGTCTGTCACAGACCCGGAGCATATAGTGTAGCTTAAATTTGTTCTTTAATGAAACTCATTATGTCAGGCTCACTCTGGGCCTGTTTTGTTCTTCATTATATACTAGAAATACATGTTTGGTGCCAAATAGATGTCTAATAATAATACATTTTAATTGATTTCAGCTTCTTCACCCAGGCGTTTTTTACAGTCTGAAACACATTTGACTTCATCTTCTGAACCAAGAAAGATACCTCCTATCTACCAAGGTAAACATTATTTAGTTACTTATTGGACTACCTCATATTCTACTAATATTTTAATGCAAGAGTTTGTAAGTTTTTGTTTGGGTATGACCGCAATGTTGCCATGGCTTACCATGGCACTTATGATGAGGCTAAAAGATTATGTCACTTAAGTGCAGCTACCAAACATACTACAAATGCACACTGGTAGATGTTTGGTAGAAGATGATCAAGTTGAGGATAGTGGTATAGGTATGCTGGTTTTCTATGGGGTTTTTTGTGTTATCTACTTATTTTGTATTTAGTGTTCTGTATGTTAAAAGGAAAATACGGATCCCTTATAAGATCTCTCCCACCCATGTCTGTTTATCAGTTTGTCACAGCTCCGGAGCATATTAAATTTATCCTGTAATGGAACTCTAATTTTGCGAGCCTCATTCTGGACCAATTTTTTTTCTACTCTATAATTAAATTTTTGGTACCAAATAGATGTCATACTTGTGTGCCTATTGACTAACCACATTGGTTTTTCTTTTTAGCCTCAACATCTTATAAAGAATTACAACCAGTAGATGTACATAAGTCTCAGCTCAATGAAACATTCAATAAAGACGAGCAACTAGTAGAGGTACTTGGGCCTAAGCTATGTGAAACATCCCATAAAGATGTACAACTAGTAGAGGAGCCTATGCCTAAGGTCAGCAAACGTGGAAAGATTTCCCGCAAGCATACTCAGCAAGGTACTTATTTTTTGACATTATACATATTAAATCTTACTACAGTTTATGGAATTGATGAAAGACATGTTTTCAACCAGTGTGTGGTGCGATGTTATGAAATATGGAACAGAGATGTATTATTTTTCGGCTGGCTGCATTAGTAAGTTCATTGTCTCTCGGTGATACCACTCAAAGTTGGAAGCCTCTTTTCAAGTGGTGGCTAACAGTGTTTCTTTCTGTAGTTGCAATTAGGAGCGAGTTGCGTTATAGGCTTTTTAAAGTTTGGAAATATTGGCAATACCCCTATTATTACTTATTTATTTATTTATTTATGGACTATCCTTGGAATTTCTATGGGTCACTTAGTGTTGTTGGGAGCTACTAGATGCCAGTGACCCAGATTGAACTATTCAATTTGAGTATCAATGGAGGAGGAGCCCTATATTCAACAGGGGACATCCTTGGGCTGAAAGTGTAATAAAATCTATATAACCTGTAACTAGCTCTCATTCTTTTTCGTAGCATCCCTAGAAAGTATTTTACGTTAACCAGCAAAAATTTATAGATTATTTTTTAATTTCAGCTTCCAAAACTGTTTCTAAAAATAACCAAATTAAAGAATATACTCAAATGAAAATTAAACTATTGAAACTGAGGGGAAAATGCAAAGACTTAAAGCAAAAAATAAGAAAAGCAGCAAAGTTATCACAGAATAAGGTATTTTTGAAAGCTATTGAAAATCTTCCTGAACCTGCTGCAATATTTGTTGGAATGCAATTAAACAAGGCATCTATTAAACCAAGAGGAAGAAGATACACTATTGATGAGAAAATCTTGAGTCTTACAATTTATAAGCAAAGCCAAAAAGCATACAATTTAATGCGTAGACTCTTTGCTTTACCTTCTAAAAGAAGTATTCAAAAAATATTACAAAACATAATTATAAAGCCTGGGATAAATCAATCGATAATAGATCATTTGAAAAAAACTGTAAAGAAATTGCCCCAGGAAAAGAAATTATGCACTCTTATATTCGATGAAGTGGCATTGAGTCCCGGCTTATATTACAATAGATCATTGGATGAAATAATTGGTTTCGAAGACTTTGGTGAACACAAAACCCAAAAAATAGCTGACCATGCACTTGTATTTATGGTTAAGGGGCTAAAAGGAAAATATAAACAACCAGTATGCTTTACATTTTGCCAAAGTGCAACTAAAACTATGGAATTAAAGAAATTAATTAAAAATGTGATAAATATGGTCCATAGCACAGGCTTAAAAGTAATCGCAACAGTTTGCGACCAGTCGTCGACGAACGTAAGTGTTATTAATAGTTTACATAATGAAACCAAACAAAAATATCTTTCAGAAGGCATAGAATATAAAAGTACTGCATTTGAAATAGATGGGACAAAAATATTCCCAGTTTTCGACCCTCCACATCTTCTTAAAGGATTAAGGAATAATTTTTTGACAAAGAATTTACGATTTATTCAAGATGGGGAAGTAAAAGTAGCAAAATGGAATCATTTAAAAATGTTGTTTGATGCTGATGTAGGTGAAGATGACATAAGATTGATTAATAAATTGACTGAATGTCATGTAATTAAGGAAAGAATACCAAAAATGAAAGTGAAATATGCAGCTCAGATATTTAGCCAAAGAGTATCTGCAACAATGAGATTTTTAGCAAGTAAGTATTTTTAGCATTTTTATTGTAGATTGTAGGTTTGTGACTCAACAAAACTGTGGTCATTAATTATGTTTTTGCTTTTTAAAAATTAAATTAAATTAAAAAATCTAATTCAGATGGTTTGTATTGTTATCTGTGTTTGTCTGTATTTGACCACAATCTCACCGTGGTTAGTGATGATGTGACCAATGGTAGTAAGCACACAATGCCTGGAAGAAACTGGCTCCTGGTACTACATATTTTGTTTTAACTTTATCTAAATTTCATAACACGTCTGTTCACAGGAAGAGCGTGTCTTCCACGACACAGGGTGACCTAATGTGGGGGGGAGCATAGGCAAAAACAATTTGTAATATATTTTATCGGAACAAATATTAATATTTTCATATACTACTTGTATTATATAATTTTTTAATACATTCATTTATAATACAATATTCTGCACACATACGTTCTACCTGAGCCTCCTCGCGTGACAGTAACCTACACGCCAACTTGCCCATCAACTGAGTTGTAATATTTCATTATTTTATTTCAGATCACGACATTCTTCCAAAAGAGTGCCTCGCCACAGCTGACCTTCTACTTCTTGTTGATAAATTATTCGATTCATTTAATGCTCATAGCTATCAATGTTCATCCAAAATTTATAAATGTGCACTTAAGAAATATTCGCCACACTTCACCTTATGGAACGAACTATTGCCCGTATTAAGATCCATGCGATTTAAAGTCGAGAAGAAAGAAAAAAATGGCACCCTTTCAGAAAAATTTATTCAGGTACCATCTCTCAAACATTGGATTAGCAATATTGACGTATTTAAGGAAATGTTTGTATATTTAAATAAAAATCACGGTATAAGCAGTCTGTTAACACGTAATATTAATCAAGATCCAATTGAAAACTTTTTCTGCAACATTAGGAGCAATGGCATACGAAATACGTCTCCCACTTGCTCGCAGTTCATTGGAGCATTTAAAACTTTACTAGTAAATAATTTAACTTCTCCCCATTCGGTTGGCGCAAACTGCGAGCAAGACGATAACAAAGCTCTTAAACCTTTAAAAAAATTATTAGGGCAAAAAGTGAAAGCTAGAGAACAACAGAACGATGGTATTGATGTGAATTATCTAATTGAATGTCTCATGCAAACTTCAGTAAATGAATTAAATTCAATCAGCAAAGAAGCAAAGCGATATGTAGCAGGATATGTAGTTAAAAATACCATGCATAAAATATGCAAAACTTGCCATAGCTGTCGAATGCAATTAATTAGCACAACGCCTCCAAAAAATAAAGACTATTTATTAGAAAGAGATTATACAAAAAAATCACTCAATTATCCATCAGAGGCATTGTGTGCATTTCTAGATGAAGTTTGCATGACGATTCAAACACTTTTAAATGAGGAACCACAAAAAAAAGGATTAAACGTCACAATTACACAAATGATTGTAATTTGTTGTAATTTGTCACTATTCTCTTGCGAAATACATAAAGAAAAAGTACAAGATTTTGTAATTAATAGTATTATAAATATTGTTATTTATAGCTGGTGCACAAATGTTAACAGACTGCTTAAGGGCAAACATACTATATGTGATAGCAATAAAGTTAAAATACAAGCATTAAATTATTATAAAACTCATAGAAAAAGATAAATATATTTGTATCTTGAAATCTTGTTTTATTATATTATAATTTTGTACATCAATGACGATCTTTATTAACCGTTTCTAGAATACGTCCAGTCTTTATAGTCCGTCAAATCTTAGAAATACATTGCTAGAAAGAATTTAATATCACTCATCCCCTAAAATTACCTGGAGAATCCTTATTAGCCTAGAAAATGGATTTCTTAGATTAGATAGACTGTACCTACTTTTTTATTTCTAGTTTTATCTTATCATATTATTTTTAGGATTTATATTATTTCTTTTGTGTAATGATCATTACACAAAAGAAATAATATAAATCCTAAAAACCTAAATATGAAATGATATTTTTATAAGCGCCATCCAGCGGTGAGTAGCTAAACCAAAATACAGTGCCATCTTCTGACGTGGGTACTTAGTTTTTAAAGACGAAAACGTAAGTGACGTATCTATCTCCAGTTATAGTGTATTATCTATGGAACTGACTGCTTCTATGCGACTATGCGCAAGCGGTGCACGTCTCTAGTCCGCAGGGTGCGGGCATATTAGGGCTAGGGTATATTTTAATACCCTAGAGTTTGGGATATCAAAAGGAACACGTTGTATGTAGATATAATGCTAGTCAAAAATATAGTTATATATTATATTTGAAAAGCTAATTATTTAACAATTTTATGGTATATCATTTAGAGTCGGTGTAATATAGGTATATAATATAAACCGTGCCCTCCCAACTCACTGGCACTAATGGTTATTTAAAACTTCATTATAAATAATTCATTCCTAATCCTGTAAATTCTTGTTATCTCAGAATTCTCATCTCGTTTGGGGTAAGAGTTTGTGTTAAAATTACTAGCACTTACTACCCCACTAGCTTGAGGGCTTTGAAGTATGTGAACTTGATTGACTTACAACCTCAACATAAATCTTTTCAGATTTTTATAAATCTCTTACATGTCTCGTACCTTTTAGCTTCGTTGACATGCGTGCTATAATTTACTGAATTTAAGGCCGTTAAGATGAATAAGTTAAGCGTGAAAAAACAAAAACACTACTAATAAACCAGAGAAGATTTCGTCATACAAATATATAGTAGCACTAGCTGTTCCCGTACTAAAAAATAGCCTATAATCACCTATAATACTCGGGGATAATGTAGCTTCCTATTAGTGAAAGTTTTTTTTATCCGATTGGTAGTTCCAGTGATTAGCCCGATTAAAAAAAAAAAAACCTCTTCACTTTATTATATTATTATAAAATTATATATTATATTATTATTTCATTTATTTGTTTTATAACTTATTTTATACATTTTTAAATATAGATGTATAAAAATACATTTAAAAATATTAATGTTTTACAAAAAACTTAAACCGACTTCAAAGTACACTAAGAAGTAATCAAATCCTGATCTGATGACAATGGGACCAAACGGGAAGTGTTTCATTTTTTGTCTGGAAGGGTTTCCAGAAAAAAAAAGAATTTTCCAAATCGGTTCATAAATGACGGAGTTATGAGGTAACAAACATAAAAAAAAAAACATACAACCGAATTGAGAATCTCCTTATTTTTTTGAAGTCGGTTAAAAACAGCCCCACCGGCATCGGGAACAGGGTCCTAGGTACTGGCGGCTAAGACTCCAGAGAGAGGAACTTCCTCGCTATGCGTGCCGTTTCTAGGAGCACTGGCTTGTGAATCTGGCCCTTGATCCAACCACCTAACGCGAGCCTCTTATGGTGTTTGTCTAGGCTCTTGGCCATTAAACGGGCCAGTTGGGGCAGTTGGTTAAGACTCTGGTAAAGATTCCACCTATTGCGCCGCAGGTCGTGGGTTCGATTCCCGCACAGGAAATGCATTTTTGTGCATGAACATGTCTGTATGTCCTGAGTCTGGGTGTAATTATGTATATTAAGTATGTATTTACGAACAAAAAGTAGTATATGTATTATATCAGTTATCTGGTTTCCGTAGTACAAGCTCTGCTTAGTTTGGGATCAGATGACCGTGTGTGAGGAATGTCCCAGAATATTTATTTATTTATTTAAAATATTAATAAAGTATAGACTCAGAGTATATAAATACTACCTACGTACAGTATATTAACAGATGATAACAATACCCATTTTTAATCAAGTCTCCTTTTGTAGCGTTTTGCCGCAAGCCTAGTCAAAGTTAGCCTATTGGTTAAGCTGAGGGAGCTGAGGGCAGAGTATTATGGAGTGGCGTGTAGGTACTTACCTTTCTACCTCGGCCGCCCTCGCGCCGGTAGAACGAGCGCGGTGAAATATTTACGAGGCATGTCCGCTAGACGAATGCCTCCACTTTACAGCTGCATCATGGTGTAGCTAAGTAATAGCAAATTTCACTTTTATTGTAGTCTATTCTTGTGTATTTAACTGTACCAACTTTTAACTTACAGGACTTGAATATATTCTTCAGTTAATGCAAGATTAATCTCTAACTAAACATAATAGTATTTTTGTAATGATTACGTTAAGCATTACCTACGTTAATGTCAGGCTGTGATATTTAAAAATCTATATCCTAATCCTAACTTAGTTTGTTTGTTTGTTACGCCTTCACGCCTCAACTACTCAACGGATCATCATGAAATTCGGCATGTAGACAGCCTATGGTATGGAGACATAGGCTACTTTTTATCCCGGCAACGCAGGTGAAACCGCGGGGGTCAGCTAGTCATAAATAAGAATTAATGTTTGTCTGTTTATAACTTATACATTATCATACATGCTGTGACCATACCATTGATCCGATATAAAATATTAGTTGTTATCTCAGGGTGAAATTTACTGTCATAAAAAATGGCGTTGCTTAGCACGCTGGGCTTTAGCTAGTGTCCAATAAAACTATTTTCTTAAAAAACCCAAAACTTGGTTCTCAGTTTTAGCACTTAAGTATTGGCTTTTTATCAGAACTCAGAATGCCGAGGGGC
Organism: Achlya flavicornis; assembly: GCA_947623365.1. Lineage (NCBI taxonomy): Eukaryota > Metazoa > Arthropoda > Insecta > Lepidoptera > Drepanidae > Achlya > Achlya flavicornis. The sequence continues at coordinate 7,276,337 of OX392474.1, forward strand.
CAAGTAACCCTTACTTGGAGAGAAATATACTAAATTATATGTATGTACGTTAGCTAAAGTAAGAAACGAAAAGTAAGATTAAACCTATCTTTACAGTAAAAAAAAGACTTGTCTATAATCTCACCACGGTATGTGGTGAAGTGGGCATATATAAGTGGTTTATGTATATACTTTTCTAATTATTTTTTAATAATATAATTACAAAATTATATACATAAAGCATAGAAAGAAATGGCTCCCAAGTGCAAGTTATTAATGACTTCATTCAGTTGCGTGACCGTGATTTATATTTACACTTTATAAAAATGAGATATTAATCATAGCTCAATACCAGTGTTTTTTTATAGCAAAGAAAAAGAAAGAATCGGCATCGTATTCAAAGTTTCACAAACTGACTGTAATTATTTTAGTTTGGCTTCACACGAGCATAGCTGTTTTATCTATAGCAAGCGTTGATAGTAGGTAAACGTGTAGTTAATTAATTCAAGGTGCATTTGCAAGGCACAAAGGGTAGTTCCACGCCTGCCACTGTAGCTGATGGAGAGATTATCGGAGGCAAGCACCGTGCACTAACCCGCTTACTATACGGACTATTGGCGTTCCCTGAATTCATATTTGCATCAATGGGTATTTTATATTACTACTAGCTGTATCGCGTGTTTTCACCCGCGTTGCCGTGATAAAAAGTAGCCTATAATACTCGGGGATAATGTAGCTTCCTATTAGTGAAAGAATTTTTCGAATCCGACTGGTAGTTCCAGTGATTATCCCGTTTAAACAAACAAACAAAAAAACTCTTCCGCTTTATTATATTAGTATAGATTATCTACATGAAAGATAAGCGTAGTATAAATTTTAAGACAGACTAAAAAAAACAATTTTAGAACTTTTTAATGGATAAAGCCTTAGTAAATTGATTAATTCAGCTTATTTTTTTTTTTTTTTTTTTTTTATACCACTTAGGTGGCAAACAAGCATACGGCCCGCCTGATGGTAAGCGGTTACCGTAGCCTATGGACGCTTGCAACACCAGGGGTATCACGCGCGCGTTGCCGACCCTGCAGAAATCTCTTCACACCCCTTTTGAAGAACCCCATGCTGTACTCCATTGGGAAAACCACGGCGGGGAGCTCATTCCACAGTCTGAGCGTCCGCGGAAGGAAGCTCCTTTGAGCCCGCACAGTACGAAACAATTCAGGTTTCAATATGTGAGGATGGACTCCCCGTCGATGGCGAGAGTTGCGATGGTAGAAAGTAGCCGTGGGCATCATCTTAAACAATTCTTCAGAACACCGTCCGTTGTACAAGCGGTAGAACACACATAAGGAGGCAAAGTCTCTCCTCAGACTGAGGGGCTCTAAACCGCTTGTGAGCTCGGGATCGTCGACAATTCTGATGGCACGTCGTTGAACCGAGTCTAAAGGATCAAGCTGGTATCCAGGTGCCCCCGCCCATAGATGACAGCAGTACTCCATATGAGGCCGGACTTGCGACTTGTAAAGTTGCAGCCTTTGCCCCGATGTGAAGTACTGCCTCGCTCTGTTGAGCACTCCGAGCTTTTTGGATGCCAGCTTAACCTTGTCTTCTAAGTGACTTCGGAACAAAACGTCGCTAGAAATGTCGACGCCAAGGATCCCGATGCTTTTGCTGATGTTCAGGGACGTGTTCTGGAACTGTGGAGCCACAGCAAATGGGCTTATACAAAGCTAACGGAAAGAGGTGAAGATTTCATCAGGCATAGTCTCTATAAATACTATTTTTTTTATTCATTAAGTTTATTGAATTAAAATCATAACCAACGTGTCACCGGACTACGAGAACTATCTTTTCACGTCACTTGCTAATATAATTACAAAATCTCTTGCGCGATCTGTGCGCCTAGTAGGTGCGAAGTTTTTGGAGACAATAAGAAGATTTTGTTCAGAAATTGACAACCAACCTAACATAATTGATCACTGCTCAAAGCGGAATAGTTTTGATGCTCTAAAAATGGGTGCTCTAACGATAATACTTTTTATAATAAAACTGTCGATACGTTTTATTAAACACCACAACACTAGAAGCTACAAAACCATCGGTGCTCAAAAGGGAATGATTTCGAATTTAATTTTTTGTTCCCATCTCAAAAAATCGGTGCGCAAATGGGAATACTTCCGAACCGGGTGCGCCGACCGTATGAATATACCCTTTCCGTTAGTACACGTTGTATTATCATATAGTGTTGTTTTGACTGTTATCCCTCTGTTAGGTTTGTTTTAAACATTGAGCTAATATTAGGTTTTACATGCCACATTTAGTATTATAACATATATGTGTCAAGACAAGACAAGACAGCTTTTTCAATAGGTTTATAAAACCTGGAATATTCAGGATACTTCGTTTATTCACCGGAATAAAAAATACTCGTACCTACTAACCTATATTTATTTTATTTATATCGTTTTGTGTATACAAACACATATAACGGGCAACAGAAAAGTGAAACAATAACTTCAGAGCATAATTACGTGGTTTCGGAGAAAAACAGCATCATAGTTTTAATTACAAGCTTGCATGAACATTTTCTGCATATCGCAGAAAAAGTTGTGTTAACTATAAAGACCTCGTGCGTGGGTTGTATGTAATACCTATAATAATGATAAAGGTCACTGTCTAAAGTTGTATACAAAGTCAGACTGTTCAAGATCCTGATGTTATTTTCAATTAAGTTATATGTACCTACTTAGAAATAAAATTGTTGTTAGAAGATATATAGGTAGGAATATTATAATGAATGTGCAGTAACAATACCTCATATTTCTGGCATTACGAAATCATCATTATTTCAGCAGTTGTATATAGCTGTGAAGTCGATCTGTGTTTACAAGCGACACACCTGTGCACATAGAATAGTGCCCGCATACTTACCTACTGGCCGGCGGCCTATGAATGAAGCAATTTAGATACAGCCTATATTACTACCAGGTGTAAGTAACTGCCAAACATTATGAGAAGAATAACAGTAATTTTAATAGTCCTTTATAAGCACAACTTGACGACCACAAGAGCTATCTAAACTGAAGAAAGAAATGATTACGATAAAAATAAAATTTACGCACTGTCTGCCTATACCATTGGATTTATTATTGTCAAAAAAGTTACGTGGTGAAAAGACGAAAACACATTTTTTCAGGAGTCGTATGACGTCTTTCGTAACAAATGATAGCAGATATTTCAGATTGTTATTTGAATAACCTGTCAGAGTAAAATGAAACGTTAGAGAGATATCATTTTGTGGAATGTCTCAAAAAAAATCAAAAATCATCAACACATATGTTAATTGAAAACAGATAATAATAATAATATAATTCAGAATCTTAAAGTAAATAATGGAAAAGTCAAAAAAAAAAAGAGAAGCGGGCACATTTATCGACATCACAATAATAAAAATATAATATGCCATGTGCAATTTTCGGATAATTTTTTTTATAAAAGCCAATGTTGACGATCCGTCCGTCCATCATTGTGAATAGATAAAAGGATAACTTATTTCAATTTTGGCTCATCATAATCTGGTAGTTACGATAAATCGCAATCATAAAATTGATAACATGCCAGAGTACAATAATGATATCGTAATCATATCAATTACAGTTGCGATAGCGTGCACATTATCTCCGTCGTTATAGATAATCCCATCGGTGTTGTAAATCAAGATTCTGTGTTATATCGACATATGGGTTGTATGTCCTTTCATTCAATATTTTCATCAGCTCATAATCCACAATCGAATATTAGACGCAGCTGTTTTAATAATAAACAGTAGCTTGATGACATATTTATTTATATTTGAGCTATATATTTATTTGGGACGTTAGTCTTTTCTGGTTACTTTCCGATCGGACCGCGGACTGAATCCCCCGTTGCTTTTTTGTATTCAAAGTCAAAGCCATTTATTCAATTTAGGCCCCAGAAGAGCACTTATGAAGGTCATATTTACTGAAGTTACCACCGGTTCGAGAAGAATCTGGCAAGAAACTCAGCAAGGTTACATTTTTAAATGTTTTTTGGACAATCTGATTTGTTTTTTTTTTTTTAATTTTTAGTCATTCAATGTCAAAACGACTAAAACACGATAAGTACTTACTATTTTATATATTTATTTAAACGGACGTACGAAAGACAAAAAAATCTCTACTTTTACCTTTTTTGTGACTTTTACCAACTCCTTGTAACTTTTCATGCGCGTGTTTTTATAAGGTTCTAAAATTTTCAAGCTTTCCTGATACTAAGAATATTTGCATTAGTTTCTTGAATTTTTTTGCGAGCAATTTCTTTAATTAAATTCCAGTAATTAAGTATATATGTGTATAAAATATCACGTATATTATTATACGTTACTAGCTTCTGCCCGCGGCTTCGCCCGCGTGGCCTACAGAAAACAAATGACATATTTTTCTTCAAAAACAAACGTAACAAGTGCTCTCACTTCCTCTAAATTGTATTTTTTTCTTGTTTAAGCCCTATTGACTCTGTTAGGCATCTCCCATTTCGAAAAAACTAAGATACACGTGACCTTTCTTAGTGGATACTTACACTTCACAAAGAAGACACCCTCAAAATTTCATGTCTCTAGGACCAGCGGTTTAGACTGTGCGTTGATATATCAGTCAGTCAGTCAGGACTTTGAATTTTATATTCTAATGACTATATTGGCAATTTTTTTCCAATTTTTTTTATTTGCAAAATCAAGTATTAATAATAATATACAATCATAAAAACGCATGAAAAAGCCAAGAACTTAAATTATGTGTGTAATAATATGTTTTACAGAAAATTCAACCCCCGTTTCACCCACTTAACCCCTAAGCGGGTGAAACGGGGGTTGGAATTTCGAAAAACCCTTTCATATTTGATACGTACACTTCACAAAGAACACACCCTCCAAATTTCATGTCTCTAAGACCAGCGGTTTAAGCTGTGCAATACTGTGCATTGATATATCAGTGACTTCCCATACAAAACTTCATCCTGCTTTTCATCCCTTCGAGGGTGGATTATCAAAAAGACAAAAAGATCAAGACACGTATGAATTAATTTTCAGTCTTCAGCCTAAACACAAAATTTGAAGATCCTAACTTCAAAACTGACGGACTATCATACAAACTTTCAACCCCTATTTTACGCCCTTTGGGGTGGAATTTCGAAAAAGCCTTTCTTTGTGGATACCGACTCTTCACAAAGAATACACTCTCCAAATTTCATGTATCTAGGACCAGCGGTTTAGGCTGTGCGTTGATATATCAATCAGTGATTTCCCATACACAACTTCATCCTGCTTTTCATCCCTTCGAGGGTGGATTATCAAAAAAAGCTAAGACACTTATGAATTAATTTTCAGTCATCAGCTTAAACACAAAATTTGAAGATCCTAACTTCAAAACCGACGGACTTTCATAAAAACTTTCATCCCCTATTTTACCCCCTCAGGGGTGGAATTTCGAAAATCCCTTTCTTAGTGCTTGCCTACACTTCGCAAAGCACACAACCTCCAAATTTCATGTCTGTAGGACCAGCGGTTTAGCCTGTGCGTTGATATATTAGTTAGTGAGATCCAATACACAACTTCATCCCGCTTTTCATCCCTTCGAGGGTGGAATTATCAAAAACGCTGAGACAGGTATAAATAAATTTTCAATCGTCAGCCTTAACACTAATTTTGAACATCCTAACTTCGAAACTGACGGAGTTTCATACAAACTTTCATCCCCTTTTTTACTCCCTTAGGAGTCTAATATCAAAAAATCCGTCGTTAGTGGATGCCTACACTGTATAATAATATATTTAGTGGTGTTTAATGTGGAAATGAAGGACTTGCATGAGTAACTTCATCCCTCTTTTCCCCCCTACGGCGGTGTAATTATGACAAACGCTCAGACACCTATACATTAATTTTCAATCTTCAGCCTAAACACAAAATTTGAAGATCCTAACTTCGAAACTGACTGACTTTCATACAAACTTTCAACCCCTATTTTACCCCCTCAGGGGTGGAATTTCGAAAAACCCTTTCTTAGTGGATACCTACACTTCACAAAGAATACACCCTCCAAATTTCATGTCTCTAGGACCAGCGGTTTAGGCTGTGCGTTGATATATCAGTCAGTCAGTCAGTCAGTCAGGACTTTGAATTTTATATATACAGATTTAGCTTGTATTTTGTACATGATCGCATAATAAGATTACCACCTTCAAATTACTAATTTGAACAGGAAGGTCTTACTCAATTTTATTCTCATTTGGTTTGGCAGAGGAAAATTTTACAAAATTAATCCCTGAAGATGCTTCACCGTAGTGTCGTATTTAATTTTGTTTCAGTTGAAACGAAACACGAGTCGACCCTTTATGTTCAGTATTTAGTTTTATTTTTACTCTGCGTTTCTTTTGTCTTGCTAATAAATAGTTGTAATGATACCAATTACCAGTCTCAAATTTTGTTGTAAATTTGGATGTTATCCAATTTTATACACACACACGTACATGAAGTGTTGTTTGCAATAAACTGGATTATTTTTAGTCCAAAGTACTTATTCATTGGATATAAATTAAAATCGTGAGTTATAAAGAATTCGGGATTCAAGAATCAGATATTCATCGTTTGATTCCTGCCGAGAAGGTTTTAATTAGTTAGTTTTGGTTGCCAAATACTGGATGGTTTAGTTTGGAAACTAATGACTGAGGTATCGTAAAATGTATTTTGATCTGGCCAATAAACTGTTATTTTATAACTAATTGGTAATTGCATTTTATGTCAACGTTTATACCTTGCAATAGATGATGGCAGTCATTAGGTCGGATACTTATCTCTTGATAACACTGAAATGAGCTTAGAGTAGGCAATTAGGGCGTAATCGGTCATCCCCTCCCTGAGCGTCACAACCGAGGAAGAGCTTTATCTTATGAAGACTGAAAAAATATATACTGAAATAATGTATGAGTAATCAGTATATTAGCGGTATTTTACTTATATTGATTATTAGAATAAGTTAATAAATTACGCAATGTCTGAAAGGATTGAACGAAATTCACGGAAAAGATTTATTCTTTAGATTCAGTCATAAAAAAGTTAGTAGTTACATATGTTACCAATAAAACCATTACATTTTTCAACGTCAAATATATTAGATTTCGTTACGAAATAGAACAATGCTGACTGTGAATGTATGTTAAAATACGTCGAACGCGTTGGGACTATTTAGAAATCGCAAAATTTTGATGAGATATGAAAAGTTTGAATCATTTGTTAGAAAAGATTTCAAATTTTACGTGATTTGATTGGTCTCTTAGTGAAGTTAGTTCAGGATTATAATCCCAATTAGGCTTCGAAGGCATCACATCTTTAAGTAAGCAACTGTATTTTAGGTAGGTTTGTGTATAATACTAATAACTACGGATCGTGTTCCCTTGTTAACAGATTGTTGAAATACTAGTCTAGTCCAGTAGGTACTATATTTGATATTGTAGACCGCAAGCATACAATTTGATACGATAGAGAAATATGGCTAAGCCTAAATAGAAAGTTTAAGTTTGTAATTTTGTTTCGTTTCTTAAGTACTTTGTTCTTTTACAATTTTCCGAATAAGGTTGTGAGTTATACATATCCTTTAATTGAATATTGTTTCATTTTTCAACTTTAGTAGTTTCAAGACAAATAAATCTTTTGCTCTGACAGGAGCAGTTATAAGAGTTTACTTCTACTTCGTTGATGACGCACATCGTCATGTATTTCTTGGCAAGTAAACAGTACACACAACAATGTTGAATCAAATTTTTGGGAATTATTCATCTTTATATATAAGGATATAAATGTTTTGAGCATGATATTTGTTTAGCAGATATGAAAGAGATTTTATTCAGCATTTTGAGGACATTCCATACAAAATAATAAATCAATTACCGTAAATAATAATAAATATATTGTTATAAATAAGTAAATTTATTAACCTTTCAATAAAAACTTCCGAAGCGTCAGAATCGCTACGTGGAAGTATTAGTTTCGGCAGCACCATGCCTTTCTTCCGCCTTCCTCGGATTCCAGAAGGAGAAGGCCATTGTAGTTCTGTGATCGCCATAGGGCTGTGGGGGCTGAGTATTGTCAATCTCCGTTCGGGTGGTGGTAGGCTAAGTTGTTGTAAAGCTCGTCTATCAGTGCTAGCAAATAACCCTCGCCTTTTTTCTGCATTTCCCATATCCTCACCGGACAAAGCTCGTCTGGCCGGTGCACCTCGCGTCTCCCGCACATCTCGTTCGCTTGCCGTTAAAAATGAGCTCCGATGGGTGCGAACTGATGTGCACGAGCTTGAGGGCCGCGCCGGTGAAGATTCCTTACATGGACGGAGACTCTCCATAGAACGGGCCGTTTCCACCCGCGTTGCACATAAAAACTGGCCGCTCGTGACGGTAGTCTGTGCAACCTCACATTCCTCTTGACTCGAGCTCGAAGTACCGCTTCGGGAAAAAGTACTCGTTTTCGACACAAAGCTCGTGTCGCTAAACTGAGTTGCAGAAATACTCGAATTATTCGCATCTCCAGATTCCGATGACGCCTGTTGACGTACGTAGCCTTCCTCTAATGAGGAATGAACGACACGTGCATTCAACGAGCCAAAAGCCGCCAGTTTCGGCCTCCGACTCTTTCTCTCGTCGTCTTCTTCCTCCATTTTAAACTTTTTTCCTAAAATCACCTATTTCCGACACATTTAAACTAGCACAACACTATTCAAGACACCCTTTTTGCATTTCAATTGATTTATTGCATATTCATAGAATTTAGCTTATATCATGTAAATATATAACATAATAATATTAAGGAACACTGGACACAGTCTTTATCACTCTTTATGACCACCACACGCTTTTTTTTGGACACCTGAAACAAAATATCTTCATTAGTTTACACTGCATTACTAAATTGACTTGGATACCAATATTAATGTAAGTCATGGGATCAAGGAATAAAGGATAAAGAGGAGAACTGCAAGGAATTTCGTGTAGCTCGAAAAATGAACTAGGTAGTGGTTATAATTAGACTGGAGATATTTTACGATCGAACTAAACTTGTGCGCCACGTGTCGATGAATGTTAGAATAGTGTAACAGTATCGTAAAATAGAATTAAATATATATTAATATTTAGGTAGGATTACATGTTTAGAGGATAATATTGTGATAGTTTTAATTACATGGCTTAATGTGCAGGTTTAGAGTCGAGCGCCAGTTGTCCCGCTTCGTTGGCGCAGTCGGTGAGGGCTTTGACTTGTTCTGCATTAAGACCTGTAGCTTTTACTTTGACATCAGCACTTCGAGAATGTTCCTTGCTCTCGCTGCTGGATTCCACTCTCTTTGTCGTTTCATTTCCAAACTGGTCAGTGAAGGTTTCCTCTTCAAACTCCTCTTCGTAACTCTCTTGATACTGTTCACGGAACTCTTGTCGGGCCTGAATGGTCACTTTTTCTGTGGTCTGCGTTTTCTGTTGGATCAATTCATCCATGGTCTTCTTGACTAATTGCTGACCGGCTTCGAGTTGTTGGGACATTTTGGTAGATGTAATCTATAAATAAGTATTTTTATAAATATTCGAGCAATTTTAATTAATAGGTTAAAATTTTCGTTATGCCTATAATATAGCCATATTTCGAAAAGATTTATTGAGAATACATTTTAAAATTTCTCTCATATTCATTGTATTGGTATCCTTGCTTTGTTTACGATAAAATGGAAATCAGAAACAAATTATTCTCTTCTCAAAAAAAATTAAGCATAGGTTCATTAGTCAACATGGTGCATAAAAGCAGAATTCCCAGTTTGATGGAAATGGTACGTAAGCTGGCAACACGCCAAGAACGAATGTTTGGACCACATTTATATTTGCTCTGTTAAAGAATTTCAGGGAAGGTTCAACAAATCGAATTATATTTTATTTTTTTCACCAACTTTGATAAGTTCCTAAAAAGTTTGGAATTGGCGTAAGGAAATATTACGATTTCGCAGAAAATTAATTGATTAAATAGAATTCAATATTTGAGCCTTCGTAATTAATGTTTCTTAATTGTTTGGTTTATTGATACAATGCTCCTATTATGGATACTATGGCAACAAACGTAAAATATAATAAATGTTTCCTAGATTTTAAATACTGTTTAAAGTTCCTAAGCTCAGCTTGTAAAATCATTCAGTATTTTTAACCTAGCTCGCGATTTCGTTTTGAAATGACAGGCCTAGGTCAAACATGACAATAGAACTGAGTCTATTAAAAACATGCGAATACCTGGCCGGGTTTACGTGACCTATTTCAGTTTTAAGAATTCGTTCAAAAGGTGTGGTTTCAAGTTTCTTTTGAACTTTTTTCTTTGATAATAGGAAAAACCTCTTCGGATGATTCTCCTTTTTTATTCATATACGAATTATGTTAAAAATGGTTTGTCCTACAAATCTCCATAAAAACCTAAATGTTATATCTACTTACAACACTATTTATCGATTGACTAATTAAACAACGTTGAGTTTATTGTTTATTAATTACCAGGTAACATTACAAAGGAAATTTAGTTGATGTACCCCATGCGTCAGGATTCTTAAATTTCTTTGGATACAGCTATATGGAAACCATTAACTTCTGTTATTTTAGACTTCTAAAATAGCAGAAGTTAATGGTTTCCATATAGCTACGTATTCGTACAGGAGAAAATTTTATAATTACACGGGCATAACAACGGTCATAAATAGAATCAAAGTACGCAAGAAGCGAAATTTTATACAGATGATATTAAACCTAAAAGAAGAAATACGCGTCACGAATAATAACAAATAAATACCTTAAAGTGTTCGACAAAATAAATCCTGTTGCGTTTAAACGATACTAGCACTTTTCAGAAAGAAATGATTCTATTATAAATAGTGTGGATTGGAGTTGTTTCCTTAGGCAAGCTCGCGTCTGAACTGACTGGGGCGGGGATGCCGCGTCGCGCTTTGTTTCGTCGCATGCGGAGCTTTGCGTGGGCGGTGCGCGGCGGCAACTCTACAACGTGGCGCTGCGTCTGCGCATCGAGCGCGGTGACGTGGCTGAAATAACGACTGACTACATCTGTCTTGGCATTTTAACCAATCTCGGTAATTAATTTTAAATTCGAGTCGAGATTGGAATTTGATGTCATAATTCTTCAGGATGACCCTGTACCATCTTCCTCGATCATAATTTCAGAATTATAATGGCGTCTGCATTAGTAACATATTGCTGTACTTGTCGAAATAAAACCTATTAAGTGATGAATTGTTCCAATTCACGACAGTTGAACTGTTGGTGCCTGCCCAAAATAGCCATTATGCGTCACGAGACGGACAGAATCATAAGGCGATGACTCCTCGTGAAATGAAGGGGGCGATACACAGAACACGGCGCTATGAATAATGATTGGCAAAGCTCCCTGTGAGAAACTTTATCACTGCTGCATTAAATTTAATGCCCACGTCGTTTCTGAAAACTACTGATACACGCAAACAACGGAATTTCATGAATCATTGTTTATGAAGGAAAATCGAGAAAAACGTCAACTTACTGCGTGAATAAGTATTGAGAAGTAGTAAACACAGAATTAATTTTAATTGACCGAGCGATCCGCTTCAACTTGGATAAAAGTCTGTCCGGTATCCGGTGGATGTCCAGCTGTGCTCCTCTACAAGTCTGTTTTTTCAACTGATACTCATGCAATTTTGTGAGCAGTTTTGGAATTCCAAAAACGATCAAAAAGCGATCGCGAGTTCTACAGCTCACAGATTTACCAGTTTATTATTGGAAAGGGAATACAGACAAAATAAGAAAATTTATATCACAATACACTTTGTTTTTCATGTTCGAAGAGGAAAAATGCTTGTTATACTCACTGTGAAATATTTAATGGACAGGTGATGGAAGCGTAAGTACATAACTTGGACGGAATAAAAACGAAGATATTATTTCAGTACAAATATATGTATGTACAAAATAAATACGTAGGTAAAACTTTGTATGCTGTAATGAATTTGAAACTCTAAGTAAGTACCTAAGTATGTTTATTATCACAATTCTGACAAGAGCTACCTTGGAAATTATTAACTTTAATATTTTGTGAAATCGGGTATAAGATTGTGTAATTTGATTAAATAATGTTACAATGTTGAACTTATTTCAGCTTTACTATTAAGCTGCATTAGTATTTTTCTCGATCTAAGATAAATATGTATACCTATGTTTGTGAATACGTAGAGATGATAATTTGAACTAAATTAAATTATGCCTTAATTGAAAATATTTTACATTGAATCATGGCTCTAAAGTACGTATTATTAGTTTGCTCCTGCTGTATCGCTTATTAAAACTTAACTTGGTTAAACACTTACCCCCTTACTCATAAAACGTTATTTAACTAATATACCTACTGTGTAAACGGTCACGAAAAATATAGTCAGTCTATTGTCATTTTCAAATAATGTGACATTATTTACGGGACCATTTAAACAGTATATTAGTTAAATAGCGCTATATGAGTAAGGGGGTTAGTAATGTTACAGGTTAGGTTTTTGTGGGTAAAAAATAATAATTAACGTTTATATCGGTTTTGAGAGATGAATAATACGTGAATTATAAATAATAAACAGAAAAACTTGCATATACCTACTGTAATGCAATTTGGCAAAAAAACTCAAATATCTAATGTGTGTAAAACACTCGCAACGATTTACCATACCTGGCTTATCAAATTCAAATTCAAAATCATTTATTCAAATAGCACTTATGAAAAGTCTTACTCTTATACTCTAATACCGGTTCGGAAGATTGCATATTTGCTGAGAAGAGCCGGCAATAAACTAATCAATTACTCTTTTCGAAATAAGCTTAGGTTCATTCATTACATAATATTTACATTCTAATCGCACTGACAACAATTGCGTGCCCCGGCGCGGCGGCAAAACTATAAAGTAGACTGACTCGATATTTAATAAGTAAATAAATAGAAACTTAAGCAGACCAGCCCCCACAAGCAGCACCTATTCACAAGTATGACGCGTGTGGCAGCTGCCATCGCCCTCCTCGCCATATTAGTATATTATATACATGGAGTGAATAATGAGTAATTAAAATTGCAAAATGTATGGTGAATTAGATATTAGGATAAGCATAGAATAACGAGTAGCTCTTAGGTATGTAAACTAATTCTTATAAAAGTGGTAATAATTTATCTCCTTATAAAAAAAAATATATATAACTGGACAATAATATCTACGTCGTATTCATCATAAAATATATCATGTAGCCTTGTTAGTAAGTTACATTGTATTTTCGCAAAAATGCTTTTTAGTTTTTGGATTGTGTACAGCTTTCGTAGTTTATTTAAGAATTTCAGCAATAGTGATTTTAAGTTGTATCTACTAATACATTGATAAATAAAAAGTTTACCGACTGAAAGAAGATCACCCATTTCATAAAGTTTTTTTGCGTTGGATGACAATATTACCATACAGAAATAACTTAAGCACTCGTTGAAAACTGAGATCTCACCACCTCAAGTAAGCAAAGCCTGACTCTCCTTGACTATTTATTTAACGTAATAAAAATACACAATTACTTTCACACTTAATAGTTGTTTATACGTTACGGCCCTTACGGGTGCCCCTGTAACTTGTCTCGAAGGCGTTGCGTATATAAGAAATCTACATCAAAACAGTTTGCTTCAGATGTTAGTAGAAATGTTATCCAACAATTCTACGCTAGCAGAACTAATAATAATATCCTGAGATATTCTAAACGGCCACCTGATCCCAAACTAAGCAGAGCTTGTACTATGGAAACCAGATATCTGTTATACTACAAACATTCAATCTTATGTAGAAAATCTTGTATAACTTTAAGTGATGGCATCGTTTAATAATGCTGGGTTATTTATAGAGCGTGACCTTTCGTACCGACATGACCTTTAGTAAACTGGAAAGCATAAAGACCATAGTGCACCATGGCACATAATGCAGGCACGCGAAGGTAGCGCCTTCCGTCCCGGCGATGCCTATCTACCACCTAATTTAACCTCCCCTCAGCTAAATTTATTTGCTTACAAGACGGGGTCGAGACGAGCCCAAATTAAACTCTGACATTAACTTATTTATATTATTTCATATTTTTTACAGATTTGATGATATTTAGGTAACTTTGAGAGATAATTTTCTTTAAGAATTGATATTTGTAAAAAACAGATATAGAGTTCTGATGGAAGCGTTTTCTAAATTTGTTGGTTTCATAAAACCATCTTTCCCAATTTAAAGTAAACCATGAAGCGAAAAAGAAGAAACACAACAAGTAATTCACAAAATAGTATGCTCGCGTCGTTGCTTCCAATCTCGTTTTCAGCCGCAAGCGAAATGGGTGGTACAATAAAGTCCGGAACTTAATGCTGTTACGTATTTTCCTGCATATAAGTATATAGAATTAAATGTATTATTAGAAATTGAACTGACACATTTACCTAGTTTTGCTTATTTTGAGAATATGTTTTCATTCTATACCACAAGTTCCACTTTGGAATTTAAATCAAATTCTCGTGACTAATCCGGACGAAACTCATTGCATTCAAAACGGAATCAGCCTGCCCTATCACCCCCTAGTCACTAACCCGTAACGGAAGACCCAACGAGCGTGCGTGTCTATTCATTCCCTATCTGACCACGCAAGAACGAACACCGTCTGGGTTGCCAGATTACATAAAGCTTTTAATCAGTCCACTATACGATAGAAATACCAATTATTAACACGTTCTTGGACCAAACTCTATAATGATAGCTATAAAGTTATCAAAATGAATATCTGATTTATTAATTTGTTTAAATAAATAAAAAATAAATAAATAAAAATCCTGGGACATTCCTCACACACGGTCATCTGATCCCAAACTAAGCAGAGCTTGTGCTATGGAAACCAGATAACTGATATAATACATACACTACTTTTTTTTTGTAAATACATACTTAATATACATAATTACACCCAGACTCAGGACATGCAAACATGTTCATGCACACAAATGCATGTCCTGTGTGGGAATCGAACCCACGACCTGCAGCGCAATAGCTAGAATCTTTACCAGACTCTTAACCTGTTGGAGGCTATATAGCTTTGATACTGGCATAGTGTTAATCTGTTCCATATTCGAGCAAGGTTGTTTGGAAATGTCTTTATAGAAATGTACTGTCAAACTGCAAAAAGCGTTGTATAATACATGTTGATAATCTGCGGGAAATTGTCTTTTATTGAATTTCCATCATAACCAACTGCGCCAACTGGCCCGTCAATTCAAGTCGTTTAATCACTTTATAGTGTTATGGCCTTACACATAAAATGCTATTTAACTAAAACGTTGTCACTTATTTATTGATCATCATGCTGTCATTGTCAAATAATGGGAGCGGATTACGTGACCATTAAAATTTAATCTGTATATTAGTTAAATAGAATTCTGGGTTATTAGTCCGTTACTATTTACCATTAAAAAAATTAAGGGTAAGTACGTTAACTCGTTTCTCTTTAAAAGAGAATAAGAGACAGCTTATTAAGGATAGTTAATTAAGCGAACTTTGGTACTTAATTTGATAAAAACAAGTGGTTATTAAAATCTGGATCGGATAGCCTGTCGTGTCCCAATTCCGGGATTACAAAGCTAGTTAAATTTGGTTTGTTTGGATTACGCTAAAGAAAGCCATTCTATAATTTTTCACTTAGCTTGTCAACCAAAATTTATATTAAAAAAGTTTAAATGATTATTTTTATGACCTTTTTTTGATTAAAGTTGGGTATGTATTTATATCAATAACGGTCATTGTTTCGATAATATCAGTTTACAAGGTGAAATGTAGCGTGTAAGAAGTAATTTTACGGCTAATCATCATGATGAAACTTTAGGCATTAATCATTGAATTTTGGGTGTAAATTATTATAGCTCAGGGAGTCATGGAAAGTGCTAGAATATGGAATCTAAGGTCAAAGGTGAAAGAATACAAGGTATGAAGCCTAATGGTGGATCAAAATAGAGTTCAAATTATGGTCGTTTATAACGGTGGTAATTTTTCAGCAGATAAACTGTCCCGGTCTGCGGTTGGGTATTAACATTGAGGTTGAGGTTTATTTTAAGATATTTTGGCATGTTATGTTTTGATACGGGGTGGATACGACAATAAATAAAACCACGTAAAGTACTCATGAATACGATCAACTTTTATACTATGGGACTAACTTCAAAATCGTATTTTTTTACAGTTTTTATACATTTAAGCCGAGGAGTCATACCTTTTGTATGAAAAGCTGTTTTTTTATACTATCTCGAAGCTCCCATAGTAAAAGTTGTGAAAAAAAAAATGAATACATTAAGTGGTTTAATTTATTGTCGTATCCACCCTGTATAACAGAACATGATAGTTTTAAGTTTGGAATAAATAAATAAATAAAAAAATATAAGTAAGAATGTTTCGTTAATTTTTGTTAAACGTAGCGGCAGGCTTACAACACAATTCTTGTAAAAACAATGAATATATTACTGCCATAATGTATTTACTTTCATTGCATAATCAAAACTTCAAAACAACAACAATATCACATGAATATTTAGGACTATTTTAAGGTCAACTCGGCGAATTTCGTGCCCGTTCACTCTATAAAGATTATATTATCGATATCGCGAAAGGATTGGAATGTGGAAAATAGTTCTATGGGATGATTAAATAGTAATTTAAATAATTAATATACAGGTGAAACTGATCAACGTATCAACGCACAGCTTTACTGCAAAGTGTAAAAACTTGAAATACACAATATAGATGGTTTACTAAATTCAACTCCTTTAGAAAGTGTAACCACGATGCGGAAAGCTAGTTGTCTATGATCCTATGAATATGATTTCTAAATTTTCTCATACATATTTTTATTTGTATTCTGTTCTCTATATATAGAATAACTAGAATAAATAAATAGTTAATCTGCTGAACATAGTACACCATTAAAATATATTGCATACCCCATAATGGCGAACAGGATTATTTTCACTTTTAATAAAAATATATGCTAAATAATAATTTACATAAAAGGACTGAGGGAGGCTGTGAGTGATTCAGCTTGGCAGCAAAGATAACGCGTATTTTTATTGAGTACCTACCAGCTTGGATGAATGAACCTTCCTTTTTAACGTTGTATCTAAATATTTTGGATGAATTCAACAAGCTGAGTTGAAATAAGATGTAATTTGAGTTGTTGTAATTATTATTTTTCTTTCATTTGTGAATAATATAGTTAGTCATTATTTTATAATATAAATAGGCATATGAAAGTGAGTTTGCCTGTCCGCTTCGATTTTATATATCTACCTACATAACCTACTCTGATGAAATTAGCAAAATGTACTTGGAACCTGGGTAATTATATCAGGTAAAATCAATATATAAAAAATAATATAGGTAAAGTCGATATCAAAGATATCTTTCTGTCAGGTCAACTTCATAAAAAAACATTGAACGAATTTCCAATATTTTTATCTCCTAACTATTGGCACATTATATATATTTTACAGGACGTATTTACATCCATGAAATAACCCGAAAAAGGCTTCACTTAATCTCAAGAGGTATCCAAGTGTCAGTTTCACACGCAGACGTGTATTTATGACAACAGCGCAACCACCCGCAAAACATTCTCAAGATATTCATTACGCCAGAGAAATCTTTAATCTTAAAATACGTTGTATGTACACCGTTTATTATAATAAATTAAACATATTTTTTATTTAAGCATAAAGTTCTTCATATCTAAAATTTTATATGATACAAGTTCGCGTAGTAACTGAGTGATGGTACGTACCTACCTAGTTAACGGTCTGCAGCGGCCAGTACTTGAGTTTTAATAATCAACCCATATTTATCAGAGCATTATAAGTCAGCAGATCATATTTTAGTGCTGTTTAAGTGTATTGGAGGCTTATCTTTATTAAGTGGGGACTTACAGGGATGACGGAAGGAGTCACTTGACTTTGCCAATATCGAGCGCGTGTCCAAAAATGATAGAGCAGCAATAGCAATGATATTCAAACTGTCTTAGATGGTTCAAGTCAAGCCTAGAAAAACAGGTTTTAAAATTATATCTGTCACTGTACTTTAAAACCTGGGTTTTAATAGACTTGGCTTGAACCATCTCATGTAATAAGACAGAAAAAGTTTACTTTTAGTTTTATTTGCATTTCACAAGAACTGTGAAATACTAGATGTACCATCTCCACTCGCGTTTTCAAAAAATAATTCTATCTCTGAGGTACAAACTAAATATCTTAATTTATTATCAAAATCGGTTCGGTAGTTTAGCTCGGAAAACGTAACAAACATACTTACAGAGATACTCACTTCCATAGGCCATCTGCGTGCAATAAACAGATATCAGAGCTACTTTGAAGTACTATGTCTTAGGAAAGGATGGATTACAGGAGCCCGTACAATATAATTTCCTATGATGGAATAACTAATAATTAAGATCGAATAAAATCTGATAAAGTTCAGGTATTCGTCCTATATTTTATACAATAATAGAAATAATAATAATAACGGCCTCTTGTAAGATACCTATCGATGTAAATACAGAATTATCGATTTATGGAGGTTTTGATTCGTGATTTATTCATAATCTCTGATGTAACCTAAACTAGGTCAGCAACACAAACTTCGATATTATAGTGATTTATGGGACGTCAGTTTGCATGCGTTTAGGTCATATCCGTTAGAACTGTCACTACGCCTGCTATGATGTTTGTAATCATTAACTGTATGTACATACACACAATAGAACACTTATAAGTAGGCTGTTCTAATATTTGAATTACTTGACTTATTAAGTGCTTTTTAGTAGCATAACATGTGAAGAAAAAACTTTCGATCCTTTTATCCTGCGCGCAGGGAGGAGTATGAGTTTTGGCACACCTAGGTTTATATGGAGGAGAAGTGCAAAAACCTAATATTTTTAATGCATTATATATACATTAGTTTTACTTATAGAAAAAGTAAAAAATATATGTTATATTATATTTGAGAGAGGTAGAGCATAGCGTTTATTCGCTCAAAGAGCAGCTAGACTGGGGAAGTACCTCCACCTTACACAATACCGCAGTCAAATAACTTTATGTTGTGTAAAGTTCAGAGCTCATAGGGCCCTCCCCTATGAGCTCTGGCAAAGGGGATCTGGCTCTGGGAAAGGTCGGTAGCGCGTGAGCGATGCTTCTTGTGTTGCAAGCGTCCATATGGCTACGGTAACCGCTTACCATCAGGCGGGCCGTATGCTTGTTTACCGAACATGTTGTATGAAAAAAAACAGAGAGAAATTAAAAAAAAAAACGGTCGAATTTCCACTACGGGGCCACTCACTAGTAATATTATAATATATAAGTTATTTGACAAAAGCGAGAACTTTCACGCCATCGTATTGAGAGTTTCATTTTAAAAGGCTTAGATGTAAGCCTCGAAATGGAAGATGAAAAGCCTTCGCATCGTAAAACTGAAAAGATGGCAAGTAATAGCATGGGTATGAAGCCGAAAGGAAACTAGTTAGTCTCATAAAATTAATTGCACTGAATGCTATGGGAAGAATGGACCGATGATATTTCTGGCGAAGATGAAGACTAGAAATAAATCAAGAGGCCGTGTCTGATAATGTGGGTCATGTAAAGTAATAAAATATCTTGTAAAAGTATATCGATATATTCCTTAATTGGTGCCTACAGCATGAACCATAATCTTCATAATGTTAAAGACAATAATTTTTTTAAGCTTTTGCCTAACTCTATTGTACAAAATTCGTTAATTGGTACAAAAACTACTTGGGTTAGTTTTATTTAAAATGTAGGTAAATGTTAATCCATCTGATAAAATTGTATCCCATTGTATTACGATAGTTGATGGATCCGCACGAGCCTTTAAACCTGTCAATATTTCAAAGGCCAATTGTGACAGCTATGCTGTATCGTCGAACTAGTCAAATATAATATTGGAGCTAAACAGCCGTAATATCGTTATCAAAATAAAAAAATATTTATGAAACGAGGATAGGGTTTGTGAAACTTATCGGTTATCTCATGTTATTCACCATTTATACAGCATTAAATAAGCTGAGGTCGTGTGAGTGAGAGTGAGATTTATCGCAAACGAAGTTAGAAGAAGATATCGTGAGGAATAGATCCTATCGTCCATTTTAAGAGAGGTTATAGCGTACAATCGAAGAGCCGATTGACTGGGGAAGTACCTCTACGTTACAGAATATGCTAAATAACGTTTCAACACACTTGCTCCTAAAGTGGCTCTTATTGCACCTATTTTTTAGTATCATAAGACAGCTAATTACGAACTGGTGCTTTTTACTTTACATTACCGCACTAGTGTTTTATTATATTATCCCGATTATGTTAAGTTTGAATCTCACTGTAAGTGTTATGTGTGTAGACGAAGCATTCATAATTTAAACGGGTAAAACAGTTTAACAGAGCATGGCTGTAAAAAAAAACCTGCGCGCAATATTTGTCAACGTTCTCATAGTGTGGTTGATTATTATCAAAAAATCTACTTAATAAAATTGAAGTCTTTTTTTTTCCTCACAAGTGTGTTGAAAAACGTTTTCTGACACGCGAGTGCATTGATCATTACACTCTCGGCTTCCTTATCGCTTAATATCGCCTCGTCTGATGTAACTACGTTCACCTGCGGTTCACGCGCTTAATATAGCCTCGTCTGTAAATACTTACCAACTTTGCACACATGTATTATAATGTACTATTATCTATCTATCTACCTATACATATATAATTAATTGTCGTGACTGACTGACTGATTCATCAACGCCGAGCCCTAACCGCTTTGGTTAGAAACAAAATAAAATGTATACACAGGTTCCTCTGTAGGCATCCACTACGGAAA
Source organism: Achlya flavicornis (assembly GCA_947623365.1). Lineage (NCBI taxonomy): Eukaryota > Metazoa > Arthropoda > Insecta > Lepidoptera > Drepanidae > Achlya > Achlya flavicornis. The sequence goes on from OX392474.1 coordinate 7,297,330, forward strand.
TATTTTTGTAAATTCCATTCCTAAGAGGGTAAATAGGGGGCGCGGGTTAATGCTAGTTAGTTATATTTTGTTTAGATGTTGCAACGTGTCATTGTTGTCTTTATACATAATGTTTTTTTTCAATATTCTACATTGGTACACACGGCTACAGATCAAGCTATAAATTTCCAGTATAAGCTGATCTCGCATTGTATAGAATTCCCGAAAAATGGGAGGTCAGCTTATACTAGAAAAGTATAGCTTGATCTGTAGCCGTGTGTACATTCCAAGCATCTAATAATTAACCTAAAGAGCCGTAATGACGTTTATTTTGCTTGACATCTATTTCGCCAATTTCCCACCGCCCGCTTACAATGCACTCTGATTGGACTCACGATGCAGTGATTGATCTTTGCTATTTAAAATCAGTGCAAAAGCACTAGTTGCGGAATTGGATTACTCGGTATTACATCGCGAGTATACGAGATTTTTGACCCAACCACACCAATAACTCTTTTCTATAAAATATCGAAGCAGATCGAATACCTAGACCTTTATTTGCAGGGATTTGTACATTACTGGTGAAATATAGAGCTACAAATCAGAAGGTCGAGGGTTCACGAGCGATAATGCCGACTGACGTTTTGATCGATGTGCTAGCGATGTCAATGCCAAGTTTTTTAACATATTACATAAGTACGTCGAGTAAACTTACAAGCGGACCTATATTTTTTATATACAAATTACTATTTAATTAGAGCTTGCCTTTATCGTACAGAAGCACTCTAAGCAATTCGATGAATGTGTTGACCTCGGAAAATTTTATATTTGAGCGAGTTGAATAGCTTTGGTTCTTATACTTAACATGAACTTAGATATAGTTAATATATTATAGGATAAATAATTCAAATAACTTAATCGATGCATGAATGAATTGACGTATTAGATATAAAGAGAGTAGGTTTGCTGTGTAATGTGTATGCCAAATAGGTTCGCAATATAAATTATAATTTGACTTTGTCTTTCATTGTACAGCTGTATTGTATTGTTTTGAATATTCTATTCACAAAATTGGGCGATGGGAATCCCCAAGGTTAATAATATTATAACATAAATGGGTTAATAGAGACGATAAACAGGTACATTAATTCATTATGAATAATAAGACATAGATAAAACGTTTTATAGATGCAGGACATATATTTGTTTTAAAGCAAGCATACTAGATTCAGAGTATGTTAATATTGGAACTATAATATTCGATTTTGATAGAATAAAGTTTCAGCATGATCCTATTATACTTCAAACTTGAAGGGTCCAAATCGTTCGCTCCATCAGCAAATCGGTTAATGTACTTATGATTGATTTAGAGCTAAGTAAGGACGGTTACGTCGCGTTCCAGATTACACTCAATTATATCATAATTACACTGCCCTTTGGAAAACCAGGTATTTACATTGCAACCGCTCAGTTAGATTCAAATATCCTTGATTCGATCAATGTGCATGACTTACGTTCAGTTGCATACGTGATTTTCTGGGAAATAATTTATAATTGGGTGGGGAAACTCACATTTGAAGTGTACTTCAATACTCTTTTTTATAAAACGTCAATGAAGAATATACCGAGTAGGTTTTTCATGAATACTACTGGAATATAAAATTGTGCTGTAATCATACTCGTGTTTGTTTGATCACAAATTGTGAAAACTATTTTGTGGAAATCTTATTGTTAAGTATAATACCTTAGGAGTTCTCTAGGAGTTAGCTAAGGTTTTTATAATCTAAAGCGTTAGCTCAGAATAACGGGTGACCCATCTTATGAATAGAGATTCCACTGAACATATTTTTTTTTAAGGTTGCAAAGAGGAAATACTGCCAACCTGCTGGGAAACTTGACGTTTATCGGAAGCAGCGGCAGACTTGAGGAAATTTTCTATATCTAGACTGTAATTTTAAGATTCTATATTATTCATATCAAAAGATATGTATAATTCTAACTACTTCTCAAACTAATCAAGGCATTATTTGATTGAATCATGATAGTTAAATAAAAAACAAACAACGGAACGTCTTATGCCGATAAATGGCAACAAATTACTTTGACAAATGTGAGGGCATGCGAAAGTCCCATGAGAACTTTTCCTAGCAATGTAGCAAACGATTCTATTTTATGTCTTTCAAACGAATATATGGTAGAGTAGGCACTCAGGAGTCTTGGGAACACTTGATTACACTTTGTTGCTATAAGCATCGGCTATTTTAGAACAGTACCCCTGAGACACACCTCTATTAAGCTGGCTTTTCGCAATGGGATATAATATAATATAAATTAAATCTTGAGATATTATATTTTTTTTCGCTCGTCACTCATTTTTTTATATTACATCCCAAACTATAACTATTTTTTCGACAAAATGTATGACGAGCGATAAAATATTATATCTCAAGATGTAATATATATTATAATAATAATGATATCCCATAGTGTAAAGCCGGCTTTACACTTCAGATTAACTGGATCTTCAGAATATTCTCAGTCAGAAAACCTTCTATGCTTAGTCAGATAAACTTTTATACATATAATGCAGTCAATATGTGAATGAACACGAATACATAATCAAAACCATTTCGTTGCACCAGCAACGAATTTGTTTGAACCTGAAAAGCGATATCCTACTGGTAAAAATGGTTGTGTAAGAACTTTTAAATGACAGTTCCATTTTGACATTAACAATACAAAAGGAAAACAGTATGGCGAGCCAGTTTGAATGATTAACAAAGCCAACAGGTGTCCGTCTATCTTTCAACTGGGAAGGATGTTTGTATATCCACCTGTCAGGTATCAGTTTATCTCATTGCTGTTTTACAAGCATCCCAAATCAAATAACGTATCATGTTTTAAACACCTACCACTGCTGACGCAGATCTTCAGTCCACTGCAAAGATAAATGTTAACCAGCAAATAAGTTGTTAATAAATTGATTTATATTTAACTATCATTTCCTCATTTCGAATGGCGATTGTCATGACATTGATTTAGACCTACCGACATAATTTGTAATTGTCACGTTTTTACTTTTACGCAATTTTAAATACAGAATGGAAGGGATTTACCAGATTGCCTCATTCATGTTTTTTTGTGGGAATCAAATATCTTTTGCGAGCTTTTGTTATGGATAAAAAATCAACAAAAATCGGAATATGACCACAACCGAAGATATCTTAGGTCTTAAGATAATATGATAAATAATTAAAAATATTAATGAAACTCATAAATAATAACACAAATTGCTTTCACCTTCTAACGAAGTAAATATATCTAATTATAAAGGTCGCATCCATTAGGATACCTACGAATTGAGATTAAATTTAATCCCACTCGGATTCAGTTACTAAAATAATTACGTCTTTTTTTTTACATCAGAAGAGTGGAAATTAGGCATTCGGAAGGTGCCTAATTTCAGATTAGGCAACCAAAGTGTTGTTTTTCAATGCTTGAAAGGTAACATTCTGCTAAGAACCACTCTTGGACCACATCAGAAGGTGCTTGACGATAGATTATAAACTTGTGGGTGGTAACCAACCAGTGTACTATATAGTACCTACCATCGTGGTATGATTTCCTCACGATGGTATAGTGGCGTAGCTAGGGATTTTGCCTAGGGGTGCCGCCATCCACCTAAATTTACCGTAGTCATTTAATGAGAGATCATAAATTACTGAGGTTGGTAAATCCAAAGTGTCGTTTTTGCCAACGATTGTTTCTGAATAAAAAGTGATTAAACAGTAAGTAATTCTTCAATGCAAAGAAGTGTCTATGGTGGGCATTGCCCGCCCTTACCACCCTATGGTACGCCTATGGATTTTTTCCGTCAACAAAAGCTCAACGTCTTTGCAGGAACTACATAGGCCCGCAAAATGTCATAATTTGGGCCTAGATAAAAAAAAAATTGGCTTATACTTACAAATAATATTACTTATAAATAATGACGAAGCCAAAGCTTACGGTAGCAAAGAAAATGCTTTCACTTAAACTACGAAGGTCAAGGTTGTAAGTGGGGAAACATGTGCGAGAAAAATACATGTGCTCGTAATGAATGGGTCTTGGATATGCCGCAAAATCTTTAGAATGCCTTATATTTTATTTTATGTAGAATCTTTACATGAATATGTATAAAAATATAAAATCATGCAGACATATAAAACACTCGCAGAAATCATTTCTGCGAGTCAGAATCATGTCAAAATCAAAGAATCAGGTCTAATAAAACTGTACCATCTAAAAAACTAGATTTATTTCAAAAAATAGTTTATTCACGTCTATTTCACGTCAATCACACAAAGTTACAGACGCATTAGTTAAAAATAATTATTTGGAATTAGCTAAGAACTATAAATAAAGAAGAGAAAATATATTTCTGTTTTCAGTGAAAATGTGAATATTATGTCCTAACAAAAACGTTTTCATGTAAAATGTTATCAGATCTCATGTAGATCCATGCTTATAATAACTCTACACGCCCTAACTTCACAAACCCTACACCTTAGACAAAATATGTGGCTTGGCCGTTTTATTACCGCCACATGGGCGTAAGGTGAAAAATGTATTCACTGTCCTAATAAACCAAACCCAAGTTATAAGGGTTAAAAAAACGAAGCGCTTCGATAAAAGGTAGTTAGTGCCCTTGCTTCGCTTGGCTCGTCTTGGCGGGGGCTGATAACTGACACATATACTCCTATAATTTGATAGATGATATTATTTTGAGTGGGAAAAAACACTGCTAGAAATTATAATTTATCTTCGATATTGAGTAATTGACTCATCACTCAGAAGTTCGATCAATTCGAGTCATGATTTCAAATCATTAAATATCTGCAATGTATGTAGCTTCTCATATGTATATTTGATACAATAATGATCGTTTGCCAACAACATCTGTTGTAGTCGTGAGGCCTTGTCATGAGTTATAGTTATTTCTATACTTTCATGTATTGTGGTGGAATTGTAAACACCATGGTCACGAATAGTGATGAGTTATTAACACTTAAATACCGATAAAGATATGGATCTGTAACAGTATTCTAAATACCCATCTCTATTGCTTTTGTGTGTGATTGTCCGTTCGGTTCATCAGTCTATTATAACCGATTTCTATCGGAACTATATTTAATAATCACTTCTATGTACTACGCAGAGCAGCATTGGCATAATTTTCCCCAAGAAACCTTATTATGATAGATTCTTTAGCGACATTAATGGCTTTTTTTATTTCTTAGTTAATTTTGCGTAAGGTGTTTGTATCCGATATTTAATTTCAATGTCATCTCAATATTGAATTGGTACAATTTGCCGGCTATTTTGTGTTCTCCTACAATACAACACCAATTTCATGAGTCAATTCCAGCCTGAATGGCTTTATTTAGAATATTGTGATTGTCGGCTTCTGTTTGCTTTCGGTACAGACTTTTTTCTCCGTTTTTACATAGAATTTATTATTATAGACTTTTTAGAATACTTTCTCATAATGTTCATTAAACTAAGCATATACTATATAAATCTGAACACCGTACGTATGAGTTTTGATATATCGAGCACAAGTGCCTGCCAGAGAAAGTAATTTGGAATGTAAACTCTGTCAAACCGCACTGGGCCGACTGCTCGTGTTGGACTAGGTTTGTCCGTAATCCCCCCTTTTGTAAAGGGAGGCTTACATCCGGGAGTGTGGGCTTCATTTAAGCTTTAATGACTACACTTAGATAAATTCAAGCTTTATTTGAAATTTCAGTTAATAATGATTCAGCATTCTTAATAATAAGTTTGATGAGTGATAATCTTCAAATTGAAATTGATAACTGAAAATTATGGATAACTAAAATCATAATAATATGATACATGAGTGAATCTTAATTTGTTTTGAAATTGATATTTAACACCGCCATTTTCTTATTTTATTGTAATGCACATAAGTAGGTGTAGTAATAGTACATTATGATAGATGTGTGCAAATTTGATTATTAACACTTGAGGCGGTATTAAGCGATAAGGGAGCCGAGAGTGTAATAAATCAATGCACACGAGTGTCATTTTCAACACACTTGCGAGGAAAAAAACTGACTTCAATTTTGCAATAATCGTCACTTTACGAGCGAGTGTGTTGAAAAATAATATTAAGATGATATTTTCTGCTTTATGCTGACACTTTCTGTTCATGCTCATACATACAAAGTAAATAAACAGTACAATAATACATGCTCAGTCTTCAGTTTGTCTGGGGCTTAACTTTTTCAATCCGTTATATTTCCATTTAGGCTTTTATTTCTTTGGACTTGAAATCCAATTCCGTGAAAATAAGTTTGATGCTCGCTCCGAGGTATTTTCATGTTATCATCTGTGTAAATATAATTTGAAGGACGCACAAATAAGCGTATAACATACCTACAAAAACATAGGTTTATCTGATTCGTTTATACATTTTTCATGAGTTACCGAAGCTGGATGTTTGTTTATGGTAATCTTTAATCTAACCACGAGTATAATGCCCTCGAATATTCGAAATTCGTCCACTTATGGAGAATGTGAAGATACCAATGGTTCGAATGAACTGTTGCCAAACAATGTCTTTATAAACAACTGGGGTCACATTTATATTCTTAAAGTACCTAGTTAGCCACTAAACATCCTAATTATTCAGCGATGTGACAGAACACGATAACTTTTGCAGCAGCATGTGCAAGGAATGGTACCTAAAGGTCTTATAAAATCTTACTTAAGCTGATATATAGAATTAAGATAATACAAAAATGAACATAAATACCGATTCGTAAATATATGTAGGTACTTAAAACGATTCTTTTCGATTTCGACATCGTTTTTTTTTTATTTCATTAGTTTGTTTTTCTTTTTTGGTTGTCTTAACCTGAACACCAACAATATGCGTATTTTTAATTTGTGCATGCTGTGTAAACGTGTTTAGGGTTATAGTCTGGTTTAAAATCGATATGTCATATTATTAATCTTAATCCTTGTTAATCGACTGTAACCTGTTTCGTTTACCTAATAAATAAATTTAAAATAATGATTCAATTCTATTTTCTTATAGAAATATTTGCCTGAAAGTAAAAAAAGAATCGTAGTAGTCGAAATAATATAAGCATAGAAGAAGTATTATTCAGGATAATCCTTCCAAGTTTGATGTCTGCTATCTACATGTTCTAACTCTACACAACTAAAACTTTATGGGCAAGGAATAGCTTTAGCCGTATTTTTTCTTTGATACCTTTAAAACTTGGTACCTACTCCTAGCCGTACTTCAACCAGATATCAGATACAAATAATTTTCAATAAAATACGGGTCTTGAATTTGAAATGCGTTCTTTAACATTAACTAGTATATAATAACAATAAGAAAATATAACGAAATGTTTTATTTATAATTGACAACATTATATGACAGTTATATAGATACAATAAGACAAAATGTAGCTTCAAGTCAACCTGAAAAACATATTTTGTTATTGTTTAAAATAAAACAGGTGTTCATGGATGGAAACATTTGTTCGTACAGAACTGAAAATAAACATTGGATGACTCAACATCTGGGACGATTAAAGAGAGTGTGACAAAATCGTGGAACTAGTTGTTATTTATTCTTCGTGGCACGAGCCTGCTATTATTGTTTCTCCAATAAGCCATACTGAGAAAGGACAGTAATTATCTATTAAGATTCAGTTTAAATGGTAAATGTTGTAGGAAAATATTTCAGGTTTATACGATTTGCTACATACATACATACAATAGGTGTTAGTCATGCAAGGGTAATTTGAATTGAATACTTTATGTATGAGGTCAAAACTGCAGGGTTAAGAAAGACATAGTTATGCGCATAACTTATTGAGAAACAACAACATACCTCATGTCAAACGCTCTTGGTTATATCTTTTAAACGAGTATTTTATCAGGACTTATTGCATAAACATTATTCCTGGCCCAATATAAAACTGGGTTCATTCATATCCTGGGACATATTTCCACTAAAATACCAAGAGGCTCCCCTAAAATGAAGATCAAAAACCAAATGAAACCATTTAGTTTTTTCATATTCCATAAAACTATACTGAGTGGAGATTTCGAGATGGCATATTTTAGCTCGTTTTCAAATAGTTGATCGTGAGAATTTTCCGAATTGATAGAATAAAAAATATCTAAATAATACCTACTAGGTGCGTCGAAATCCTAAGCAGGGAGGATCCTAAACGTTACTGAGAAGTGATATCGACAATTGTAAATATTAAATTATTGCAGTTTGATTGCTAATTCATTAAATAAAAATGGTTTTCTTTCGTTTGCATTCGTTAATCTGCTGCCTTAATGTGGCTGCCTAAATATTTTGTGGTAGATAACCGACCTTAAGTCTGAGCCAGCACCCCTGATATAAATAATCGTAAAAAAACATATTTTAGAGAAATCGAGTGTATAAACAGAAAAAACTTAAGATTCAATTTCATTAGTGACTTCTCTTATATTTCGGTTTTTTTTATGGCTGGATATAAATTTTTCATATTCATGAACTCCATTGAGAGTGGTTTTGTTAGAGATTGTAACAATATTTGATAACAGATAATATATAACACAAAGTTTCAAATGGCAAAATGAACGTTCCACATAACACCGTCTGTAAGCTGGCTTTTTTAGCTTTGCATTGATATCAAATGCGGTGCAAAAAGCTAATATTAAAGTAAAGAACATCTTTGCTGAAAACACCTCTAATAAAACGAATAGTAAATAAAATGCTCTCACAATTTTTTTGTATTTTACTTATAATTTTTTGAAGATTTAAACAATCAAAAATATTTACTATCAAATTGTTTTACATTACAGTACTTCAAACTTACGTAATAAAGTGTTTAATTATAATAGGTATATTATAATAATCATAATACTGTTATCCTATATTACTTAACAAACTATAAAGTGATGAAGCACCAAGTTTCAATGTAGGTAGGTACACGGTAATCTCCAAAACTATCTAACTCTTTGATGAAAATTGCGTCGACAAGTTTCTGGATATAACCGCCATGGAGAGATGAAACTTTCAGTGGCCTATAGATTTATTATAATGACAACTGTTATTACATATAACGTTTTGAAAACAGTTTTTTTATTTAATCAGACATGAATAGGTACACAGATAGGAATTTGGATATTGAGCAACAAAATGCGTGTTTCATATCCCTTATTTCACCCCCTTAGAGGTTGAATTTTCAAAAATCCTTCACTATTATTTATTATTATTATTGATTTATTTTGCATTAATTACAGTGTAATCATTATGTATTTTAAAATTGTCAGTAATAGCTCAATAACTTCGAAATGAGGACGCTTTCATTATAACTGCAGTAATTTTTTATTCAAGTAAAAAGCAGATGAGAGGATTTGAGTTGGAATAACGACTCAGTGCCGAGGCTTTTTAGCAATTGCACCACTTACGCGGATACGGTTATTCGCTTCCGTTAAGCACTTACAATTTATAAAAGGACTCCAATGCCGAAGACTACTCCGATTGCCATCGGTATAACAAACGGAGGTTCTCTATGTTTTATTGCACTTATTTGTATATCAAGTCAGTATTTCATATTTTAATAGGGATAACAAGCTTAACTATGCTTCCAAACGTAAGGATCATCTCAAGTCTATAACAGGTAAAGGCATCATAATATGATGCCTTTAACTGTTATTATTATTAACCATCCCTTATTTACTGAAAAGAAGTTGGCTTAAACAAGCTAAATCTGTATTTACACCGTTGGTAAACTTGGTAATTACCACAAAATGAATTAAATCACTTTCTCCAATGGCCGCCATTATTACCATTATACTTTTATGGTGTTGCCATTCCTCGATATTCAAATACACAATATCAAAATAAACCGCTTTACACTTTCATAATAAATAATGCTGACAATTAATTATAATTAATCAATATTCAATGGTATGAAATTAAATAATATTCAAATAATATAATGTTAATGCTAACATTATATTTGTTCAATTTTATCTTTGTCTGCGAATATAAGTCAAACATTTGCTGATGTAGGAAGATGCTATGTCAGTAGCAAATAACAGCGATTCATATTTCCCTTATATCAATGAGATGTTCGATAATCTGTCTTTGCCAGAACGATTTGGCTTATATCTTATCAAATATGACATGGATATAATGGATATAAATAGTTCAAGCCATAAATTCCAAATCCTTGTGAATTATACGGTAATTGAGTAAAGTTTAACTCACTTTATATAAATACGACCTCAAAAAAGTGGCTGGACTTGGCTAGATGCGGGTGGCAAGAAACCGGAAGGACCGGCGCGCCCTGGGAGAGGCCTATGTCCAGCAGTGGACTTAAGAAAGGCTGATGATGATGATGATATAAATAACCGCAGTATTCCCGCATTCCTGATATAAAAAGAAGTATAATATATATAAATATAAGATAATATTGAAAGAATTATCAGAATTGGAACAAATTAGTTAAATAAAACTTTTTAATAACAAGCCTTTTAGGTGAACATGCAATTGTTATCCAAACTAAAAGTGTATGAAAATTTCAGCTAAATCAGTTGGGGATAACTGTTTGAAAATTCAGTTGCAAGATTCGTTACCCATACTAACACGTTAATTAAAAACTTGTAATAAAAGCATATAAAAAGCTTGTAATAACAATAAAAATAAATTATGGCTTGTGTAAGTTTAACGGCGAATTAGTAGATCGGTTCTATGAAACATATTTCTTAATTACTACTAGGTATGTATTTTTTTAGTTCACCTAGTAGTTGTAGTTTTTTAGTTTATAGTATAAACATTGAACATAATTAAGATTATATATTTGAAATTAATACATTTTTATGCAATAAATGACGTTAAATAAAAAAAAAAATTTGGTCATATCAAAACTAAAAGTTACCAGAAACGTGTCCAAATTAAGGTTGTAATATTTGAGTCGTGTCCGTACCGCAGCAAGGAGAGAAGTCTGGCTCTAATGAGAAGCGGTGAAGATATTCTAATTTGAGCATAGCTTAAGTGGAATACTCCAATTTGTACAAGTGCAACAGACATTTCAATAAAATAAACGATAAAAATGTTGGCCATGGATTTAAATTCACATTTGTTGGTTAAAAAACTGGTAACGGCAGTTATTAAAATCTCTTAAATCAATTATCTTAAAAAGAAACTAGCTTCAGCCCCGGGTTTTCACACTTGTTTCTGGGGGATCTCATTTTTCCCGGGAAAAAAATTACTCCATATGTTAGTCCAGGTTATGATGTATCTATCTACTGTGTACGTACCAAGTCTACAACGGAACTGAGTGCAGCGAAACTAGCAGTTGCCCGCAGTTTCACCCGCGTTAAAAAGTAGTCTATGTCCTTCTCCATAACATAAGCGGTCTGTGTACCAAATTTCATCATAGTAGTTAAGGCGTGAAGCGTAACCAGCAAACTCACATTCGCATTGATAAATATTAGTAAGGATTAGCAGGATAAGATATCTGCAACGTGACCAAAAACTTAAAGTAATAATTATCTTTTCTGTTATATGGTTGAGGCTTATATGGTATGGCTTGCATTCAGACACAAAGTGAAATACATAACTTCGATACATAACTCTGTTTACACAAAACGTTTTCGTATTGTATCTATATTTTAAGTCGAGACGTTTTATTAATAGTAGTTTTTTTTGTCATAAATCTCGCTTAGCTTTAATATGCTTAATTTCCTTAAGCGTGAACGACTGTTTTAAAATGAAGGCACTTTTTCTCGCAAAATTGGTACGGAAATTTAACCTTTCATCATTTTTGTTACCCCTTTATAATATTACCTTTATATAAAGGTTTTAATTACGAAATGGCCAAGCTTTATACTGGGTGGAGATTTCGAGATGGCATATTTTCGAAACCTATGTTGGGTTAGTCATGCTGAACAAGTTTTACTATGGGACCAACAGGGAATTCTCAAAATAAAATATTTACTTTTCATACATTATGATCGAGCAAGGTTGACATTTACATGGAAAGTTATAAAAAAATTGAGAATTAATTATCGGTTCCATAGTAAAAGTTGTTCAGCATGACTAACCTAACATAGGTTTCGAAAATATGCCATCTCGAAATCTCCACCTGTTATACCTGCAAATGATCGCTACAATTTACGTAAGTAATATAATATAGATAAACAGCTATTCACCTGCCTTGACTCTTTGTTTAGCTTTGTAAACAAAGGTCGTGTAATTAACGAATAATCATAGAATTCTACACTCAAAATATTAATGAGCGAAACACAATTGTTTAGGTTTCTCGTACATTTCAACTTTTGTAAATAATTAATTATTTTTAATATTTTAAGGCATTAGAGGTAATGACGTCAAATGTGTAAATTATTAAAAGGGCTAGGTTAGGCTTTCTTTGAAGTAAAAAATTGTGAGGAACCCATAGCGCGGTATTAGTGTCCGTGCTGTTATAGTGAGCGGTGACCCTTAGAGTCCTTTAGAGTACCCGCCTGGCTGGCTGATATCGTAATTGAAAATCAGTCGCCCAACCCTTGCCGGTGCTTCTCGTGACATTGTTTTCAAACACAAGTTAATATTAAAAATTTAATTTTACTACAGTAAAAATATCATAATAGCTAGTTAGTTTTTTTATTAATGTCGAAATTTTCTATGTGTAGACAGTTGCTTAGTTGTGCGAGTCAAGTATGTAGTTATTCGTTGTATTTCGATAGCTTTCTGGATAGATAAATCATTCATAATGCGTCTCAAGACGACTACGATGTCCAAATTTAGTTGTTCAAGTGGTAGCATTACTTTCATATAGATATCAGTTTTATGCTTTATTCATGATGCGTCAAAAGCCCCCTTCACCCCCAACTATCAATAATACATTTTTACGATGCTAACAATATGAATTTATGGTCAATAAATAAACCACGTCACGACCTCTGTTTGTTAGGAACTACTTTATACTAAATTAATGGCTGCGGTAAGTGTTTATCTAGAATTTAATATCTAATTCAGTTTTAATGAGAAAAATAAATTAATTCAGAATCTCGGTAAGAATAAACTTCTAAACATTGTGAAAGATAAAACAACCACTTTATATAAAATGCTGAAGAATTAAGATCCATTCTCGAGAATTCTAAAGGTGCTGTGCTTATGTGGTAAAAACTTAAACCAGCCATATAAGAGAAGTAATCTTTGACCCAGTTTTTGATAAAGTGATGGTAATTCGGATGAGTATTTAGTGGACACCATAAATTAAGTTACTAATAATGAATACAAATAGGTAGAGTAAGGACGGTTAGCAGTAATGTAAATGTAGTATGTATTCAGTAAATAATAAACGAAGTGGATTTCAAGACGAGATTTGCATTTGAGATACCATTAAGTTTGGATCTGAGCAAATATTAATGCAAGATGTAATAATTACATTATATTTGCTTTGATATAGAACATTCTGTGGCTATTGAAGAATGTGTTCAGTTATCGATAACTGCACTCGAGTTGCTGTATATGTCAACCGATAAATATAAGTCTGCACGTCTAGATGTCTGCGATCAACTGAAGCGTGTAACAGATGTTAGTGATAAAATACAGATCTGCCATTGAAAATTGGATAGGTATTCAAATTACCTAGTTAGAAAAGCGATCCACAATCGTGACACTCGATAGAAATACGATTATCCATTGAGTCTACGAAATAAAATATTTAAATCACAAAGAGTAACATAAAATAAAATATTTTTAATTTATAAATAATACTATTATTTTCACAAAACGTGATTCGAATCCTGTTTGATAATAAGGACACATTTTATCGCATCATTATGTCGTTCGTCTTCGTATTTACGAATTCTTTTCAGCATTTATTGTTTGTATTATGTGCAGTGATGTAAAATAATCACATTTGAGATGTATTTCAGATACATATCCATGAAATTGTGTCGGTTTGAGACATTACTCGTATGTATCAAGTATTATCGACACACCTAGATATGTGCGTCTTGTGCGTAGTATCCTATTAATCTTGATAAGCAGATAGGATTCTAGCTCATCTCAAGGTCTCCTTAACGATAAGGAGAGTAGTGTGCGATATTGCTAATAAGCACTTAAACCATTGGGTACATCGTAGTTGATAGTTATAGTTTTACTCTCGCATCCATTTAGAGCCAATTTGCTCGTAGTAGTTAGTCACTTTGGCATATTCACAATCACATTTTACAGATTCGATTAATTTAATTTCTGCACTGTGATTGTCAACGGATGAAATTAGATGTTTTCTGGCACTCATTCAGTTCTTTATCCACATATTATGTGAGTGATAACTAAGGGAGAATTATCGAGATAAAATCCATAAAACAGTGTTTGTTGTATTAGTATGTGTTTTTGACATAAGTGACACACATCTGTTGGCACTACAAAAATAAATCATTAAGAAACGTAGCACTAAAATTTTTGTAAACACTCCAAATCGACAACTGGCACTCAAGTTCAGATAAAAATAAGGTGGTCTCTTAACAGCAAAGCCTCAATATCTTTTGCTTGGCGTTGTTCGAGGTACACACAGGTTGGGTTCGGTTCAGGAAGGGCTGGTGGGTTATAATAATGATAGGGGAACATGGCGGGTATTCGCGCTTGTTTACCTGAGGTTGTGTCACGGAGTGAGACGGACGCGGACGCGGACGCGGAAGCGGCGGCGAGCGGCGTTCGGCCGCGGTAGGCGCGTGTGGCCGCGCTTGCCAACCGACTGTAACTGCCGCCGCCACCGCCGCCGCACTTGCGGTGCGATACAGCGCTTTGCCCGGTCTGCGCTTATCGGCCGCGCCACCACTTTGCACTCTACCGTGCGATAATGATTAAAAACCCAAATTTCCCTTTAAAAATAAAAGCTGTTTTAAACAAACTTAAGTAGCAATTAAATTAATCGATTAATTAAATTGGAGCTAGGTACAAATCAAACATAAATGTCTTCAGCACATACTAGGGGTAGGTATTCAGCCCATTTGTTACTCTAAGCCTGAAAAGCAGTAACGTAACGAGATGAAAAAGATTGTTTTTTTTTGTTATGAATATAAATATAGCCGAGGGTCAGTTGTTTTTGTATTCCAACCCTTTCAGCAGTAGATGGTAGAGCAAAAGGCTCAAAGAAAATTGCAAATTACGCTGTACGTAATAACCACGCAAAATGTGGCTTGGCCGTTTCGCTACTACAAAAACTATTGTACTACAGAAAAGTAATTAACAGTGAAAAAACTTTTCACCTTACGCCCATGTGACGGTAGCGAAACGGCCAAGCCACTTATTTTGACTAAGGTGTAGAGTTTGTGAAGTTAGGGCTTATAGAGTTAGGGCGTTAAGAGTTATTATCTTGGCTCTACGTGAGATCTGATAACTTTTTGACAGTGCGAGCCATATGGTCTCGTCTTGGAAACATTTTACATGAAAATGTTTTGGTTGGATTTATATGGCAAAAGAAGCCTTATAGGTTTTTTATGATCAGTCGGTGAGATTGTTGCCGAGTAAATTTTGAAAAGCCGGCTATTTTTATTGCGTTTCACCAGTTTTTTTTTTTGTATAAGGCTATAGATCTCATCATCAATATTAATTACAACTTGATAGGAACTTTCAGCAGCTTTGAAGAGAGGTAGAGCATAGCGTTTATTCGCTCAAAGAGCAGCTCGACTGGGGAAGTACCTCCACCTTACAGAATACCGCAGCCAAATAACTTTATGTTGTGTAAAGTTGTGTTCCTGCGCGTGAGTAAGGTTGCCAGAGCTCATAGGGGAGGGGGGATGGGTCGATAACGCGTGAGCGATGCTTCGTGTGTTGCAAGCGTCTATATGGCTACGGTAACCGCTTACCATCAGGCGGGCCGTATGCTTGTTTATCGAATAAGTTGTATAAAAAAAAAAAGCTGTTAAAAAAGGGCTTTGAGATACTATAGACACTATGAGACAAACGGACAACAACTTGACACTATCAGGGTTCCGTTTTTTCATAATGCAGTAAGTACGCTTAAAACTTATAAGTATTAAATAGATCCTTTGTATATAATAACATATTCTAGATCAAGCTAAGAGAAATTGAATAAAGGATATTGTGAAGGCTCAGTGAACAGGGCAAGCGCGATGTGCGCACGTTTGAACGCACAGCCGTGGCGCGTAGGCACAGATACCCCGCTCTACATAAAATAAATAAATCACTACACCTAGTGAATTCATACATTTTAAAATTTATATTCATCGACCACTACAAGTTGAATTATTTAAATCAATACCAAGAGTTACGCTACTGTGCTTCTGCAAAATTATCCATTATTTTGCACCGAGGAACTGAAAATGGTTCATATTAACAATTACTAAAGACCGGATTATATGCTACATAAAAAGCTTGTTATATGCATCCGAATATGCATGAAATTTGGCAGAATATGCGAAATTAAATGATAAGTTTTAGGAACCCAAAAAAAGAAGTACCTAAGTGATTATTTTTTTTAATTCAAAATCACTATAAGATTAGTAAATAATCCATTGATAGACAATAATATATGTAATAGGTACAGTAAAATTACACTAAGTATATTAAAAAGTATTTTTTTGTAAATGTAGGTGGGTACCTAAACAATCAAGTATTGTTACAAACGTTCAGTGGCAAAGTGGAATACACATAGCTCGCTCGCTTGAAAAATATTATAAATATATCGATAATATGCATCATAACTGGATCTTATGTAAAATATGATATTACTGTAATGAAACAAGGCTTGCTAGTTGAACACTGATTTATTAATAATGAATATGTGGGTAATGAGAGATCAACATATCGAAGTACCCCCAGATCTTAGTTACTATTATAACATCTTTCCCCTTTAATTAACAAAAATAGTTTATATAATTATCCTAAACACCACCACCCTTATAAATAAAACATTTGTGATTCTAATGATACATTAGTAGTAATTACTAGTAATGAACATACAAAAAAAAAACTATTACATTAAACAGCTATGGCTAACCAATTTAAATAAAGTAGTTACATATTACTTATTCTCATTAGTAGATATTTGTACATATTTATGTATTTGTCGAGATATATATACCTATATATATATTATTTTTTAATTTATTTATTCGTGCATTTCCGCAAGGAGCCGAGCCTTCCGTCTAGTAATACGGCCTGAATTTTGATCATGTTTATACATTGGTGAACCAAGAGTATGCTTAGATTCGCGACTTTAATATCGTATCCTTGAATACGTAACATCATCCGTTGAAGACGCGCTGGTATGGACGACAAGGGCTTTTTAAAAATTGATTCAAGCGGTTTATGGTCCGTTTGTATTGTTACGTCATTCCTACCGTAGATGTACTGATGAAATCTTTCACACGCAAAAACAATGGCCAGCATTTCTTTTTCTATCTGTGCATAGCGACACTGGGTATCCGTGAGTGTAAGTGAAGCAAACTCTACTGGGCGTCCTGCCTGCAACAGTACAGCACCAAGTGCTTCCGCGCTCGCGTCCACCGACAACAGAATTGGTACATTATGCGCGTATATAGCTAACACCGGTGCACTTGAGATTTTTGTTTAAGACATTTAATCGCGTCTGAGTGTTGGCTATCCCATATCCATTCTGTGCCTTTTTTCAATAAACCCCTAATAACTGCAACCGATTCAGAATAATTGGGAATGAATTTTGAGAGATAATTTACCATGCCTAAAAATCTTTCTAAAGATTTCCTATCAGAAAGTTCGGGCATATCGATAATAGCCTTAATTTTCTCACTATCAGGTCTCATTCCACGCTCATCAAAAACATGACCCAAATAAACTATCTCCTTAACCCCAAACTTACACTTTTGATCATTGAATTTAATACCTATTTCTCTTGCTCTCTGTAAAAGCCGCTCTAACCTCATATCATGCTCTATTTTTGTAGAGCCCCAGACAATAATGTCATCAGCGAAAGAATCAGTACCATCAAGATCTTCTAGATATTGCCTTATTTTTGCATGAAACATTTCCGGCGCACAGTTAATACCATAGGGTAATCGAAGAAACTGATATCTACCGAATGGTGTACTGAAAGTGCAAAGATCCGCACTCGCATCATCTAATTTGAGCATCCAAAATCCACACCTCGCATCTAGCACACTAAAATAACACGCCCCTTGAAGTCGCGCTGCTAACTCGGTGACGGTAGGTAACGAAAAATGAGCTCGACGTACTGCACGGTTCAAAATTCGTGGATCTAAGCATACCCGTATGTCTCCATTTTTCTTTGCCGCTACTACTATAGGATTAACCCACTCCGTTGGATGATTTACCTTTCTCACCACCCCTAACTTTTCCATTCTTTTAATTTCATCAAACAACTTATCCCGTAATCCTAACGGAACCCTTCGCGCAGGACATATAACTGGGTGTATAGACTCATCTACAATTATTTTATGAATGCCTGGCATCTCACCTAAACCAGAAAATAAATCTGAATAACTACCAATATTTAACGAATATAGGGTATATTCGTTAGTTTGATGAGTCCCAGATCGGTACAACCCTTTAATCCCAAAATATTCTGACAATCCATGTTAACGATAACAAATAAACAATATTTTTTATTTTTAAAATTTATTGTGAGGTAACATTTTCCGATAATTGGTAACGTATTACCTGTATATGAATGTGCTTTCTTATTAAAAGGTGTAAGATATTTTAAACTTATACCTAAACTATCAAAAACCCGTTTCGATAAAACATTTAACATGGATCCTGAATCTAGTTTCAAACAAACATTTTTACCATTAATATTGATGAACTCGAACCATTCTTTTGACATGTTATAACTATGCACATTATCCTGTATCATATTCACGAATAACATATCATTATCCGAATCTGAATCTGAATGATGAGATGAATCTGAAATACTCACATTATGCACTCGCTTACCCGGCACCTTCTTAGAACAAACCCGTGCATAATGACCGTGGCCTTTACAAACATAACACTGTGCCTTAACAGCTGGGCACCGGTGCCCATTATCACAATAAACACTACCACAGCTCTCGCACGGTTCACTCGCTGCCCGCCTACGATGGGGCGCCGCGGGCGCTGGCACTCGCCTGCCGCTCCGTTGACGTCCTCCCTGACGTCCTATATATGTTTCAGCACGTCCAGTTCCTCGTCCAGTCACTCCATCCACCTGCACATTGTGTGCTCCCTCCTCAAGTTGTCGACCTTCTTCTTTTGACATCTCTGCTGCTTCACATATCTGAACCGCCTTGTCCAATGTCAAACTTTCCGTTCGTAGCATGCGATCTCGCACTACGTTATCAGAGATTCCACAGACAACTCGATCTCGTATCAACCCGTCCGTGAGATTTTCAAATTCACAATATTGACTCATTAATCTTAGTGCTGTAACATACTGACTAATAGTTTCTCCCGAGTGTTGATTCCTCGTAAAAAACTTGAAGCGTGACATAGTGACATTCGGTTTTGTTCCAAAATGAATGTCAAATTTCTTTTTTAAACACTCGAGATTATCAGCACTTTCTTCTTTGGTGAATGTAAAAGTTGAAAAAATCTCATAACCCTCTGTTCCAATGAGGTTCACTAGCAAGCTCGCTTGAACATCCGCCGGTTCTTTAATGACCCCCGACGCCTTTATAAACACCATAAACTGTTTCCACCACTTTTGCCACGCATGCGCTCGCGCGGTCGGACTTCCTTCAATTTGCAATTCTGGTGGCGGACGAGCGTGTTCCATACTTCCACACTAGCGTACTATTGTTTTACAGTAATAAAACCCGAATTACTACTGTTGCGTTACCGTTTTAATAATTTATTTTACGTAACACCGCTGTCACCATGTAATGAAACAAGGCTTGCTAGTTGAACACTGATTTATTAATAATGAATATGTGGGTAATGAGAGATCAACATATCGAAGTACCCCCAGATCTTAGTTACTATTATAACAATTACCACTGAAGATGGCTTGACTATGCAAATGCATATAATCCGGTCTTTAACAATTACTAACTAATTTTATTTTAGTATTTTTCACAAGCTAATATGATAATATTTTTAAAACGTATTTTGAGATACTTAAAACAATGCCTTGTGAGTTTTTTGGGAGTCTATTCAGTTTAAGTATTCGGACCGATTCGGAGTGTTTTTAAGTGTACCTAATCAGGGCATACCTAAGAAGCGCTCGTGGTGTAGCATGATTAGCCGTTCTTAATCGATCGGCGAAGTTAAGCTACGTCTGTCGTGGTCGGTACCTGGATGGGTGACCGCCTAGTGGTATTTCAAATCGAGCGTTTCCGTGCTTCGGAAGGCACGTAAAACCGTTGGTCCCGGTTATCACTTAATTGTGATAGTCGTTAAGCTAGTTGGATGCCTCCTAGGCGGCTTGAAAAATTCCAACAGTAGGTTGACCACTAGCCTACCTCCACCAATCCGCAGTGGGCATGCGTGGTGGAGTATCTGCCCATTCCCTTTCACCCTCATTTGTGAAAGGAGGCCTGTGCTCAGCAGTGGGACATTATAGGCTGATGATGATGAATCAGGGCATTATCGAATCAATGAGTTTTGTGTTTGGTATGATGTTATTGTCGGCTTAGCTTAGCAAAACAAATAAAAACAGCCCGGCTTCTGATAGAAAATTTTGCCAATAGCGCAATTTTGTAGAAGCCATCACGCAGAGGACATTTCGTAAAAAAAACATTTTGCGGAGACGATAGACGGGGATCCTTTCAACGAAGGTTAATTTATGAACTGGCTGATAGATTGTACCCATTAAGTTCCATATAGATATTTAAATAAGATATATTTTAGCATGTATTTCAAAAAAAAAAAAAAACATTCGGTGTAATTCGGTCAAAACATAAAATAACGAGGTACCGTACCTTTCAATAGGTTTCACCCCGCAGATGCATGCATTTAAGAGGGATATAATTGCTTTTCTAAAACAAACGAATATAATGTATTTTAATTCCAAGTAAATGTACGCCGCCGTTACGAAACGTAAGAAATATCCACGTAAATATACCCAAAATATATACAAAACTAATCTATATACTATATGTTATACACATATATATATACTACTATATACATAATAATATACTATATAATATTAGGAGGGTTTACTTTGCTATTATGAACCGACGAACGTATTTCAGCGGAAAATCTTACAGAACTTCTTGGCAATAATAATATTATATAGTTTCAGGGAAATGCTACTTATGTATTTTCAAATAATTTAATCAACAACAAAGATTTCCAAAAGAATTCTAACATGTCAATTTTTGCGTGTAACGTCAACATAGGTTTAGGAACACATACTACATAGATTTCACATCCTTCTAAATTCTTCAGGATTTATTTTCCGCATATCATCACTTATTGCTATGTAACCTTTTCGAATCTACCTTTTGCGTTTTAATAGCTTTTCTTAATACAGATTTGAACACTGCCTTTTTCTGCCCTTTCTCACAATCTTAACAAAATTTAATCAATTCGACTTGCGATAATATTTTCCTCAAGTTAAGCAATTTGTCTATTTATCTTTTTGTCGTTCTAAGGATAAACAATACATTATATATTTATGTATAAAGCTTAACCTTTATTTGTTGAGCGACGCAGATAAATGAAAAACTAAGCACTGAGCTTAATGTTGTATTTACCGAGGTATAATAACGCTTTACTTACGAAAAGAAAATCATTAAATAATTAATTAATTGTTTCGTACTGTGCGGGCTCAAAGGAGCTTCCTTCCGCGGACGCTCAGACTGTGGAATGAGCTCCCCGCCGTGGTTTTCCCGATGGAGTACAGCATGGGGTTCTTCAAAAGGGGTGTGAAGAGATTTCTGCAGGATCGGCAACGCGCGCGTGATACCCCTGGTGTTGCAAGCGTCCATAGGCTACGGTAACCGCTTACCATCAGGCGGGCCGTATGCTTGTTTGCCACCTAAGTGGTATAAAAAAAAAAAAAAAACGTGAAACATTTTATGTCATATCACAATGCTATGTTGATTATGAATGATGTATGATGGATGACCTATATTTTATTGGACAGGCGTAATACAACCGATGCGAAGTATCGAATCACCCTTCAAGGCAATTTGATTTCATCCGATATAAGTAACATATTTCTCATTTAGGGATCTAAGATTGCATTCCATCAGAATCGATCAATTAGTTTGAAGTCACATTTCTGAGGGGCAACTTTTAAATTAATCATGAGTGATGCGAATAAGTGTTTTTTTGTTCATGTAATATTTTTTTATTGGCCAGCCAGCTAGCGTGGTGGGTTCGATTCCCACCCAGGATGCATTTGTGTGTATGAACATTGACTGTAATTATGTCGTGAGACTGGGTGCCATTATGTACCTATATTAGGTATGTACATATTTAAAACAGAAAGTAGTATATCAGTCAACTAAGCAGAGCTTGTATTGGTTTCCACAGTACAAGCTCTGCTCAATTTGGGATCAGATAGCTATGTGTGAAGAATGTCCCAGTATTATATATGGAGATGTTTACCCGCCGGTGTATCCGGCAGTTGCATTTGAGATCCAGTTACCTTGTAGGATTTACTAAGGTCGGCAACACATTGGCAATCCCAGGAGAATAATCAATGGATAATAACATTATTTGACAGGCCAGTTGGCGCAGTTGGTTAAGACTCTGGTAAAGATTCCACCTATTGCGCCGCAGATCGTGGGTTCGATTCCCGCACAGGACATGCATTTGTGTGCATGAACATGTCTGTATGTCCTGAGTCTGGGTGTAATTATGTATATAAAGTATGTATTTACAAACAAAAAGTAGTATATGTATTATATCAGTTATAGTATAGTACAGTTATATAGTACAAGCTCTGCTTAGTTTGGGATCAGATGACCGTGTGTGAGGAATGTCCCAGGATATTTATTCCCCTGGGCCATATATTTGGGATCCGATAGCCGTGTGTGAAGAATGTCCCAGGATATTTACCTATTATTATTGTGACTCTAAATCTTTCAATCCAGGAATTTGGCAGGTAGGTTTGATAGGGTGAAAGAATACCATATGAAAGGATTTTCTAAAATTCAACACATAAAATATAATAAAATATTTTAAGTACTAATCCAACCTAATAAAGGTAGGTAAACTAAGGTATATAAAGTATTCGCCTTTAGTTCACCTGAACTTCTCCAATGCTCACTACATTGGAGAAGTTTACGTTCAAAAGATAGTTTGGCGCTCGCTAGCCGGGATTACGCTCCGAAGAGAAATTGTACGTTTACTACAATGAATTAAGTAGTTTTTCTAATGTGAACATTTTATATCTCGTTAAGAAAACTACAATTTAAAGTTAAAACTATTCTACATTTTAGAGTTACGTACCCAAAGTCAATCTGCCGACTTTATGTCTGTCAGTACGTATGTTAGGGATCTCTAGATCATAGACGGAATAATGAACCCACCAAAATCATTTTCATGCAAAATGTTGCCGAAACGAGAAAATATGGCTCGCACTGTAAAAAAGTTATCAGATCTCATGAATAGCCAAGCTTATAACTCGACAGGCCCTATCTCTACAAGCCACTACTACACAAACTGCGCATTAGTCGAAATATGTGGCTTGGCCGTTTCGCTACTACAAAAAGTATCGTTTAACAGGAAAGTAAAATAAACAGTGAATACATTTTTCACTTTACGCCCATGAGACTGTAGCGAAACGGCCAAGCCACATATTTTGACTATGGTGTAGAGTTTGTGAAGTTAGGGCTTGTAGAGTCAGGGTGTGTAGAGTTAGTCTGGACTCGTCCAGAGACAGCGAATGCCACACGCAAGGTATGCCACGCTATGTTCAGACGACTGCCCCGAACGTTCGTCGCGAACATTTCAAACATACCTGGGTTGGGTATGCCCAAACTAGTCGCGCGTTTTTCGCTGTGTCTGGACACACCTTTATAAGCTTGGCTCTACATGAGATCTGATAACTTTATGATAGTGCGAGTCATATATGGTCTCGTCTTGGCGTTTCTATGGGAAAACCCATACAAACGTCCATCCCCTAATTTAAAGGGTGGTTTACTAAAAATCCTGAAATATCACAGTGAAATATATATTTTATTATTAATACCTTTATCAATTTTCACACCTCTTGCATCAAAATTTGCAGAAGTCTCGTACAAACTTCGCTTTACTAGGACTTCAGGATTACGAATTTTGATGCTCATGAGTGAGTCAGTGACGAAATTTGGGTTTTTGAAACTATACGTACTATTGACATCATATCCCGAGTTTTTTTTAAATCTGGTATAATCCAAACCCATGTTTGAGGGTTAAAAAAAACGACCGATGCACAATATTGTTTGTAATATGTCTGTTTCGCACTGAGCTGATTTTAAATGATTACTTCTATTCAGTATAATTTAAACAGATTTTTTTAATTAGGTACTTTTAGTACTACTACGAGCTACTACTTTACCATAACGAATTCTAAGTAATGTTTTTCTTACTTCCAGAAGTTTTTTGTTTCCGATTACGAACGGATTATTTTGCATAATATGAATATGTAATACTTAATGTTACTTTGTTAATGTATTTCAACAAATTCATTTACATAATTGGAAAAACCATTTTACACATTCGTATGGTCGTAATATTAGTCTTCTTCGGGCATGCTCGTATGAGTGCCAAAGTTAACCGATCGTCTCATATTTACGACCAATTAGCGTTAAATACAGCCGCGCTTATTAAACGCAATCAGCCCATGGCAATAAAATAGAGGTATACAAAAGAAAAAGTACCTTTATTCCTGCTGGAATAAAACGCGATTTTGTTCAAATGTATTCCAGTAATAAAATATTTTAATTTGCCTGAACACACAAGCTGAAAGCCATTGTTGTTATCCGTCCGGTTATTTAGATACCTGCCTAAAATGTATTCACATAAATGAAGGCAATTATTCAAATATTGAATAAGAAACATAAAGTTCTAATAATGTAAAATTTTCGAAAACTAAATGCCTAAAAAAAGGTAATTGAGATGAGAGAGGTAGAGCATAGCGTTTATTCGCTCAAAGAGCAGCTCGACTGGGGCTACCTCCACCTTACAGAATACCGCAGCCAAATAACTTTATATTGTGTAAAGTTGTGTTCCTGCGCGTGAGTAAGGTCGCCAGAGCTCAAAGGGAAGGGGTAAAGGTCGGTAACGCGTGAGCAATGCTTCTTGTGTTGCAAGCGTCCATATTGCGACGGTAACCGCTTACCATCAGGTGGGCCGTATGCTTGTTTACCGACTAAGTTGAATAAAAAAAAAAAAATTACAAAGAGTAAGAAACCTACTAAATCTTTAAATATTTTCGGGTGTATCGTGATATTTAAGGCTGGGAAAATGATCTGCTTACCTGGCTCAGACGAGCACCTCGTTGCTCCGTCACCGGACGTAATTAATGCTAGGTGATTAAATACCGTCTGCCTGCAGCTACTTACCTGAAATAAAGAAATTAAGATATATTAAAAATCTTATGAAAATAACTTTCAGTAAATATTTTCTTATGCCTGTAGTCTTATTTTCAACACAATATATAATATAATGATAAAAGATACCTGAATTACCGGAGCCTCTAAATTAGAGATGATGATTTGAGACGACAAAATATGATATCTTAGTTATGCTATTGTCTTATCTGTTCCCTAAGGCACATCCTGGAATGAATTACGTATTTTTTGCATTTAATTACTTATATTTAACCTTCTAGGCTAAATATAAGACTATATTTAGCCTAGAAGCCTATAAACTAACCCACATTGTACATTTTCATACGAATATATCAAATATCGATTTCAAACAGACATAGTTCCATAATTCTAACAATGTTGAAGCTAACGTCATGATTTATAATACACTGTTTCCGCAGTAAAGTGACATAGGTCGGACTGACATAGGTCACTTATAGCTGTGGTTATAGGTAGGTCAGTTACTATGAAGTCAGTTTGGATTTGCATATTTCGCTATCTCCGATACTAAAGGCATGCATTGGAATATAAATCTCGGCATGTATTAGTATTTATTTATGTAGTTTTCGAAGTGATTTTTTCGTGAACACTATTATTTTTCGCATTCACTGATAGAATAGACTAAATATAGGCCCAGAGTGAATAATATACTACGTACCAAAATTAATCTTTCTTCCAAACTCAGTAAAACTTAAATTATCAATCGGTCAGTTGGTAAAATTAGCCAGGCACAGGGACCAAATTCTCGCAGGTTTTGAAATAACTTTCTAATCGAACTTACGATTCGAGTCCTATTCTACTTCGATGGGCGGAGTCAATTCGAACGATCCCGACCAATCAAAGCTCGAGTTGACTGGTTTTCTTTCTAAATATGCCGGGCCTCGAAATTGGCAGAATAACATAACGTGATTGACACTCGATAAAAGTTCGGATTCATACTTTTTTCCATCAAGTGATCAATTTCGGTAGGGTGAGAATTGGCTCCCAGAAAAATTTGAAACAAATATTATAATCATAGTTGTATTATTGTAGCTAGGATACAAATTAACATAATAATATCCTGGGACATTCCTCACAGACGGTCATCTGATCCCAAACTAAGCAGAGCTTGTACAATGGAAACCAAATAACTGATATAATAAATATATTATACTTTTTGTTTGTAAATACATACTTAATATACATAATTACACCCAGATTCAGGACATACAGACATGTTCATGGCCCGTCAAATAATAAGTAATAAAGAGTTATTTATCGACAAGAGAAATACGGATCTAAGAAAAACAAATTACTAAATTAAAATAATATAGTAATATACCATATAAATAATTTATAAATTAATTACCTAATAATCTTTGCAATCGTAATTATGTAACCATAGAATCCTTATATGTAACACTTTCATAAAATAATAAACGTAAAAGGGGTAAAGATTAATATATTATTAAAAAAAACCGGCCAAGTGCGAGTCAGACTCGCGCACCGAGGGTTCCGTACAAACCGTGTTTAAATTAATGTGATGCAATACATTTTTGAATTTGAATTTGAACCTATATAAGTAAATGGTAGTATAGACCTGAGTATTTGATATTAATTTCAATTTATGACGTATTAAAAAAAAACGACTTACTAGATCTCGTTCAAACCAATTTTCGGTGGAAGTTTCCACCGTAATGTACATCATATATGTTTTATAGATTTATCATTCTCTTATTTTAGAAGTTACAGGGGGGGGACACACATTTTACCACTTTGGAAGTGTCTCTCGCGCAAACTATTCAGTTTAGAAAAAAATGATATTAGAAACCTCAATATCATTTTTAAAGACCTATCCATAGACACTCCACACTTATGGGTTTGATGAAAAAAAAAAATTGAGTTTCAGTTCTAAGTATGGGGAACCCCCAAAATTTATTGTTTTTTTTCTATTTTTGTGTGAAAATCTTAATGCGGTTCACAGAATACATCTACTTACCAAGTTTCAACATTATAGTTCTTATAGTTTCGGAAATAAATGGCTGTGACATACACGGACAGACAGACAGACAGACAGACAGACATGACGAATCTATAAGGGTTCCGTTTTTTGCCATTTGGCTACGGAACCCTAAAAACATTAGAGAAGTGAACATTGTTGAGACTGGAGGTGCGCTCGCGGTAATCCGGCGGAGATAAACTAAGATTTACAACTTTGTGTGGAACGTATTAAGTATATTCTTATATAGCTGTAGCTAGATAGGACAGATATGTAAAACACTTCTTTCTTTAATTTGAAAACAATTAATTAATTGAAGAATTCCTGCAGCAGAGCCCTTTCTCTTAGGTTTTGTGTGATTACCACACCATAATTTTCCGACGTAAAATTATGGTCAAACAGAAGCAAATTCATATAAAATAATATAACAATCCTTTCATGACTTTATTCTGGTTTGAATCCCTATTAATAGGAATAAAAATCCTACCCGTTTCATTCCGTGTCAGAATTTTTTCGAACCGCAAAATATATTGTAGTTCCCCAAATGTTAAAAATAATGTCATGCAGGACCACGTCCGACCAATATTTAACCAATAAAATGTGACAAGCCATAACAAATATAAACTGCATGATTGTTACTATTTCCACTTAGGGTCGCCAAGCCATCGAAGTAAGCAGGCTGTCTCCGTAAAAAAAGTTTCTCAAGAGATAACAAGGCTTTCGGTTCGTACTCAAGAAAGAAGGAATCATATATAAAGTGGCTGTAAAATACAAAGCAAAGATTTGTTGGTATGGCAACATTCACGGGATTCATTTGTGTTACGAAATATACGTATGAACAATATAAGATAATTTATATTCTATTATATTCATTGTGCTCATGAATTGCGCTTGTTTTAGACAGTTTATGTGGTCATTTGTGATAATTGGAATGGTAACAAGGTACTTTAACAGTCTCAGAATTTGTATTTTAATAGTTTGTAGAGGTAAGTTAATTATTTTAATTGACATTGTAATTTCCGCAGAAAATTAAAAAATAATGGTTATATGGTTTAAAATGAAACCGCCCGCAACAAACGTGGGAGAAGTTAATTTAAAATATACAAGTAATTAAAATTTTACCATCAGCGAATGAAGCTTGCTGTCGAAAACAATACCTCCACGAATATTGCCTTTCATGAGTCGCTCTACCAGAATATAATGATTTGGTTGATAAAGAATATGTAGGTACCTATGGATATTTTTACTCGAGTTCTTTATAAACATTTGCGCTCTAGTTATTTCATAGTAACTTTTAATAATGCTTAAGTTAGTCAAGTTTCCTTTTTTTTATTCCGTGTTTCCAATACACATAGATGCTAAATCTATATCTATATATAATACTAGCTGCCCGGCGCGACTTCGCTCGCCTACGCCTTTTGCTACCCTACACCTTCGGATTTGTTTTCACCCCGAATAGCAGAATAACGAAAAACGGGCACTCTGCATGTAGTTTTAGAATCGATACTGACACGATTTCAGAAATTTATGTTTTCTTTTTCTAATTTCTTTTATTATAATTGGACTGTTTTACAAAAAACTTAAACCAACTTCAAAGTACACTTAGAAGTAATCAAATCCTGATCTGATGACAACGGGACCACAAGGGAAGTGTACCCTTCCAACCAAAAAAAAATAAATACAACCGAATTGCGAATTGTTAAAAAAAAGGGTAGGACACCATGCGAACGAAGTCGCGCCGGGCAGCTAGTAAATAAGAAATATAAATAACTTCCCTGAAAAAGCACTATGAAATTTGATTTATTTGGAAAATTTACAGTTATAAAAAAGGCCTTTGATAACATTTACTGTATTGCTGAAAACATAGGTTCACAAAATATGTATAGCACGTAACAAAATAAACATTTCCTTGCGTATGTTCCTTTTGCGCCATATTGAGCTGAGAAAATATTTTCGTAATTAGTGCCGCACGTACTAGTGGACCAAATAATAGATTTGTCCCAAACGTCAAAGCAACCCTTGCTCAACAAATCTCGCTGCTTTCTCTTTATTCGAAGACTTGCATAACCTAGTCACGATCCACAATTCCACATTACCTACTAGATTTGTACAAATAAAACCCATAGTCATTATAAAATCCAGGAGAGTTATCGTGATAAAATGACAAAATGTGTCTTTGTGGCCCTCATATCGCTTATTTCCTTGAAAAACAAAAATGCCTATAGGGACTACCAAAACAATTGTCATCAGTCCATCTAATTTACATTTTCAAACGATCCATAATATTCTATGTTAGCAAAAATACATTGTTCTAGCGTGTCTTAATTCTTGTTGTCTACTGGGTAGGTATGCCAGCCAAGGTCTTTAACATAACCTTCCATAAATTGCTGCTATGACCTCAATTCATCGGAAAATAACACAACACATTAAGCCATTTCTGAAAATATTTGGTACAAACTAACTTGGACTTTGACAAATAATTTCGGTTTAATATTTATTGCATTGCCTTTTCTGAGTATGATTTGGCCCGTATTATATACTTTAGCGAAATCATGGTTAATATTGTCGACAATTTTGTTAATCAATTTGCAAAATGATAGGGTTAAATCACACAGTAGGTATCAGTAACAGTGGAACATCCATTGTCAAGGAATACGTTACTACATATTATGCAACGGTTAATGTGATAATGTACTGATAAAACAGATTTACATTGGGTCATTAGTGACTTACTGTGGCATCACATTCTCCATTATATACTGTAAATAATAATCTAAATAACCTCCACTAGTAGAAGATAAACAAGAATAGATAACTAAAAAAAAATTGTGTACTATTTGAAATCTGTGTACTTTTGCATCACCCAAAATACTAGAAAAGCGGTACAATGAAATCATTCACACGAAGGCTTCATTTTATCTTTATTTCTTCTTTAGGTAGGTATTTTCGGAGTTTATCATACCACTACCATGGGTGGAATGCAAATACTACTAGACATTACATTAGATACATGGTGAGGTTTTAGCCTACTCCCTCTACCCAAAATCACGCGCGTTTTTGGTACAAAGTGTTTTGAAAATGTTCAGAATAATTATCTTTAAAACTACAGGTATAATTTAATTCTGGAAAATTAAGTACAGTGTTAAAAATGTCCAGATAGACATTAAGAGTGCTGGTTATTTCTGACTGGCGTAAAAATAATAAAATAAAAACCGGCCAAGTGCGAGTCAGACTCGCGCACCGAGGGTTCCGTACAAACCTGTAGGTATATAAGTAAATGGTAGTATAGACCTGAGTATTTGATATTAATTTCAATTTATGACGTATTAAAAAATAACTACTTACTAGATCTCGTTCAAACCAATTTTCGGTGGAAGTTTGCACTGTAATGTACATCATATATTTTTTATAGATTTATCATTCTCTTATTTTAGAAGTTACAGGGGGGGACACACATTTTACCACTTTGGAAGTGTCTCTCGCGCAAACTATTCAGTTTAGATTTTTTTTTTATTAAAAACCTCAATATCATTTTTGAAGACCTATCCATAGACAACCCACACTTATGAGTTTGATGAAAAAAAATAATTGAGTTTCAGTTCTAAGTATGGGGAACCCCCAAAATTTATTGTTTTTTTTTCTATTTTTATGCGAAAATTTTAATGCGGTTCACAGAATACATCTACTTACCAAGTTTCAACATTATAGTTCTTATAGTTTCGGAAATAAATGGCTGTGACATACGGACGGACAGACAGACAGACAGACAGACAGACAGCCATGACGAATCTATAAGGGTTCCGTTTTTTGCCATTTGGCTACGGAACCCTAAAAAGGTGTAAGGTGTAATTTGAAAAACATAATATTAGCTCTGTAACATAATATTAGCTAGGTACGTGAATATATGTCCTCGGAATACGGATAATATCGCACGCAGCTTTTTGGATTAAAAAACGCGTATTAGCGCGTTCAACGAATTAATAAATACACGTGATATCTCACTACCCCCTCCCCCCACCCTTGTGATATTACGTGATTTTTTCCGAACCCCATCCCAGTCCCTTTCTCGAGTCTCACGTGATTATTGCACGACCCCTCACAAAAAGTATCATTTAGTTACAATATTTTTATTTAACTTTAAAAGAAAACAACCTATTGGTTGCAATAATTATAATCTTTTTTAACATTGGTAAGAATTCTTCATTTCATTCGGTGGCATTTTCGGTGAATGAGAATCCTTTTTTTAGTAGTTGTCTGTAGTCCAGTGTTATAAATGATTCTACTTTCTTTATGAAATTCCATGTCAGTTTCTCCAGTGTGTATCTCTATATATATGAGGATTTTATATACAGATAAGAAAATAGTGTAAGCAAAGTCAATCAGGGAGGTATTTTTATTGATGTTGGCAGCGAATGGCAGCTAAAGAGTATATAGCTAGCTGAAGGTAAGTAAGTCATATAACAACGAGTAGAAGGGCAATTCCTTCTATATCAGCCTATTTGGCCTATTTATCAGATTGAAGAATTAGATACCAGGCTTGTCTTTTTTCTAGATATGGATATTCTTCATAAGTTAAATCGCGAAGTTGCAAACTCGTTGTCATCTCGGACGTGCCTATCGCATCTGACTGACAAAACTAAAAAATAAAAATTACTAACTATTTGTTGTTTGATTCTCAATGCTCAATATTTTTATTTTATTAGCTTAAAGAATTTACTGAAAGCATTACCTACTAGCTGTTAAGTCTAACCATTATTGATTGGGATATACTAAACACCGTAAACGCTCGTTGGAAGGCACCATGCATTTCTGGCTCTCCTACACTGTGACCTATTTTCTGATGTTCGTTTGCATAATTTATGCTTACACATTGTGTCCAAGCAGAATCTGTGCCGAACAAAATGGTGAAGTCGGTTAAGTAAATAAGTTTTTATGTGAAACTCTATCTAGGTACATAAACAAGGAAAGAAGCAGGAAGTGCTTCACGGCGTCACATCGAGTATAAAAGATTCAATGAGAGTAGGGTCTGAAACATCTACAGGAAATATCAAATGAAGTGCTACGAAAAGAGACACTTTGGACACGGTCAAAAACTGGCTCATTCGCAACAATATTCTTTATTGCATATATTGTAATTTCCTTAATGTGTAATACCTCAGAGTATATAAATACTACGTACAAGTAATACTATGGTTATTTGTTCTATGTCAGTGTATACAATAAAGAATATTTCATTCATTCATTCATTCATTATTATAATTTATTGTAAAAAATAAAAAAAATAATCTATTCCTGTATTAATAAGTATGAACTCGATGTAAATCTAACAAAATTAAAGAATGGCTGAACCAGATCAGCTAAACCATTATCTATTAACAACACTATTTCATACTATGTCTCAGAATCAGGTAACCATTCTTTAATAGAACTAAAAAAATATGTTAAGTGTACATACAAAACGTACTGTGTTGCAGAACAAACTTTTCCTTGCATCCTATTACCTGTACTACTGTTTACTGTAAGTGCTACGAGTGATGTTAGTATTGTTACTAAGTTATTTACTGTTTCAGAGCAATTACGACGTTTAATTAGCTACGTTAAACTGTTATAGCTGAGCAGAGTTGCTGATTATATTGTTGAGCTTTTAAACCACAGTTTTTTTTTTGTTGTTGTTCAAAGATAGGTTTGTGATTGATCATAATCCCATCATGTAATGTTATAAGCACCCAAAATTTTGCGCGGCTGAAACACAACAGTAGGTTCTTAGCCATGAAATTCTGACTTGAGGGTGGCACCAGTCCAGGCTGGTAGGAAAAGGTACTCTACCACAGAGCAAGGAGTCCGCGCGCCTATATGTATAGATGATTAGAGACGAAAACAATGACAATACCTACTCATGCCTCGTGAATTGTGAAAAACGCATGACAGATAGCGAGCAGCCTTCAGTCTAATATCGACTCTATACCATAGCTCTGTGTGTCAACAGTGCCTACTAAATGATAAGATAATGCAATTTCTTCTGTCGATCAAACGGTGCCGCTTATTGACACGCTTGAATATTATGTATTCTGTCGCGAGGATAAGGGGGCGAGGTTTTGTTTTTGAAAGCTCTGTGTACTCTATTGACGTGCTCTAGTAGTATTAGCGTATTAGTAATACCACAGTCTATTAAACCATACAGTCGGTCCACGAAGCCGTCTAGACAGGGAAATCGTGCGGGGTGTGAGGGGCGAGACGCGGGAAAGCCGTTACCGACCTGCGAACAAAACGATGTTAGTAGCTCGGTAAACAGAATTCAGGGCTAACGCGTGTTTGTGTCTGTAATTATTTTATATTAATTTGTTTATTTAAAATGGTGCAAACGACGTGTGCTGTGAGAGACTGCAAGTCTTCATCCTATTTAAATAAAAGTCTGCGTTTTCATCAGCTTCCACACACAGAAGAAAGGTAAATAATGGTTTGTTATGAGTGCATACAATAATAATTTTATATTTGTCATGTCGTGTCACGTTAATAACGCCAACAAAATGTCCGAATGGCGGACGGTAAAAAATATCTAATAGGTACACAGGTATAGGTAACAGGCACAGGGCATGAGTGTTTGGAAATCTTTTTTTTTTTTCAATAGTTCTGATGATGGAGTAGGAGGGTAAGCACTGGAACTCCATAGCGGAACTTCGTATCCTAGCCGTGTTTGGGGTTGTTGGAATGGTCGTGAGATGAACTTTGACCATGTATGATTTCAGGGTCTGATGATGGAGTAGGAGGGTAAGCACTGGAACTCCATAGTGGAACATCGTATCCTAGCCGTGTTTGGGGTTGTTGGAATTGTTGTGAGATGAACTTTGACCATGTATGGTTTCAGGGTCTGATGATAGAGTAGAAGGGTAAGCACTAGAACTCCATAGTCGAACATCGTATTCCAGCCATGTTTGGGGTTGTTGGAATTGTCGTGAGATGAACTTTGACCATGTCTGGTTTTCAGGGTCTGATGATGGAGTAGGAGGGTAAGCACTAGAACTCCATAGTCGAACATCGTATTCTAGCCATGTTTTGGGGTTGTTGGAATTGTCGTGAGATGAACTTTGACCATGTATGGTTTTCAGGGTCTGATGATGGAGTAGGAGGGTAAGCACTAGAACTCCATAGTCGAACATCGTATTCTAGCCATGTTTGGGGTTGTTGGAATTGTCGTGAGATGAACTTTGACCATGTATGGTTTTCAGGGTCTGATGATGGAGTAGTTATTATAATATTGTTTA
The DNA here is from genome assembly GCA_947623365.1 of Achlya flavicornis. Lineage (NCBI taxonomy): Eukaryota > Metazoa > Arthropoda > Insecta > Lepidoptera > Drepanidae > Achlya > Achlya flavicornis. The sequence continues at coordinate 7,332,121 of OX392474.1, forward strand.
AAATATAATAATGCTTACAATGTTTTATTGTTATCTGCAATAAATAAATAATTTTGTAAATTTGGTTAACTTGTGACAACCCTGGCCGTCGCGATACTGTCTAGACGTTGTCGGCATTTTTCACAAGATCAAAGGCGTCGGACGACTGTATGGTTATTAGACTGTGGTAATACTAAGTGTGCTTACTATTTTAAATATAGATACACATAGATGCGTTTGTTTTGTTTTACTCACGGCAGTACGACACGGATACAATCTTATGAAGCTCTGCATGTATTTTTAGATTAGGTTCTTATCTTACATAATTAAATAAAACCGTATTGTTATTACAAGGTTAAGTACAAAAAGCAACTCTATCTTTTACGTTTTTTGAATACAGTATACAGAATCTAATATGGATAAAAATATTATTATGTATATATGGTAATATTTTTGATTATTACTCGCTTTTATTTACTCGCGATTAGTTACTCGCTACATACCGAAAATAATTTGATAATGTTAACATTGTGTGTACATGGTAACGTAAACATAGAACGCAAGCTAACATTATTAATTAATTACGTGTATAACATTCATACATTCGTTATACAGAGTAAGCTATTTAGTCCGTTGACTCTTCACTGTAAAGATTTAAATATATTCTTTAGTATACCTATCTACATATATGTTAATGAAATAATTATAACAACGTATATTTATATATACGTATATTATAACTGTAAATCCCAGACATTTATAGAATATTGACTGAGGCAGGTAACTATATTAAATAATAAATAAATAATAAATAAATATCCTGGGACATTTCTCACACACGGTCATCTGATCCCAAACTAAGCAGAGCTTGTACTATGGAAACCAGATAACTGATATAATACATATACATACTTTTTGTTTGTAAATACATACTTAATATACATAATTACACCCAGACTCAGGACATACAGACATGTTCATGCACACAAATGCATGTCCTGTGTGGGAATCGAACCCACGACCTGCGGCGCGTAAGGTGAACCTTAACCAACTGCGCCAACTGGCCCGTCGTTTGATATTATTCAATATCAAAAATTATCTTTTAATGTACCTACTATGTATCTACTCGTACAATGCTGCTCCAGTTTCACGTTACTTTTAAATAATTTCCATTAATGCTCGATCCCATGAGCACAGCTATGCGATACATTTCCGGTCAGATCCCAATAGATTGAACTAACTACGGATAACCCTTCGCGTAGGCCTCTTCATCATTCAACAGGATCATATATTTTATAATAATAATAATTTTGTTTACGTAATTTTGCTAACAAATCCGATAAATAATGCTGTTGGAAGGTTGAACTTTTACAATATACCGTAATATTCCTCTCATATTTTACTTCTAATGAAAATAAAATAATTCATGAAAAGTGTAAACAACTGTTGTTTAAATATTTTAGCGTTTGGCAAGCGAAAGGTAGCGTTTGATTAAGTTATTGTATACTAAGAAAAGTTTTAATGGTATCCTAATTGTTTTTAGCTTTATCGTATCGTATATATCGTACTATATAGAAATTTGTTTAATAAACACTGATCTGAAAAACACTTCACCTTCAAAGATACCTGAAGCCCTTATAACTATATATTTAGCGACATACTACTCTGGCAGAACTGTGTTGGCTGCGTTGATGGCAACAAAATTCATATTTATTATATATTCATCGTTGAAGAGTAGGCCATATTTGTGTTTACACCACAAAATGGCGCACATTCGGGTTGTAGTCGTCGATTAGTCAGATAGAAATCAATGTTGCTTGTGGTTAACTCCCAGACGCTCGCTTCCAGTTCATTAAACTTTATTGCTAATGCAAACATTTAGCAACTTGTGCGTGTCAACTTACATAAGTGTGGTACAAATATTGCGAAGAGAGAACAATGAGAGAAATGTTTGTGCGGGAAACAATGCCACAGAAATTGTTACATCAAGACAATCTTTCCTTTCTTTAAATTCTTTATTCTATTAACCTACGAAATTTTATAGTAAATGTAGGATAGGTTATACGGTATACGTAAAACATACCTAAAACAATGAAAAATTATATATTTTTTTTCTACCACTAAGGGGGCGTCCATAAATTACGTGAGCTGTTTTTTTAAATTTTCAGTCCCTCCCTCCCCCCTGGTGGTGAGATTTTATTCAACCCCCTCCCCCAACCCCCAATCTCACGTAAAATTTTGCAAAATGTGGGTTTCTTACGTAAACGCGTTGGATTGTTATTGTAAAAAGAAAAAAAAAAATGATCGTGCTTTTATTTACGACTAGTTAAGACTAGTAATCAAAAATTTTACAATAGAATACTAGTAGATGTATAACGTCGAAGTATGAATGAAATTATTTTCTTTCGAACGAATTAGTGAATGATCTTAATTGTATTACGATTACGCTTAAGATTAAATCTTAAACATCTCCCCCCCTTAAACATCTCACGTAATTTATGAACGCCCCCTAATGTGGCAAACAAATGTACGGCCCGCCTAATGGTAAGCAGTTACCGTAGCCTATGGACGCTTGCAACACCAGGGTTATCACTCGCGCGTTGCCGACCCTGAAGAAATCTCTTCACACCCTTTTTGAAGAATCCCATGCTGTACTCCATTGGGAAAACCATGGCGGGGAGCTCATTCCACAGTCCAAGCGTCCGCGGAAGAAAACTCCTTTTAGCCCGTACAGTTCGAAACAAATCTGGTTTCAATGTGTGAGAATGGACTCCCCGTCGATGGCGAGAGTTGCGATGGTAGAAGGTAGCCGTGGGCATCAAGTCGCACAATTCCTTAGAACACTCTCCGTTGTACAAGCGGTTCTGCCGAATTTAAATCATTTAACACGATTTCTGAATACGTGAGTGTTTAAAGTAAGGTTTCTGAATACGTGAGTGTTTAAAGTAAGGTATTATACCTATAAAGTTTATTGAAATCATAATTAGACAAAACATTCAGAGAAGTGTTTTCTAAAGCTTAGTCACAGTGTATGAGAAACTTCGCAAAATATTTATAGATTGAACTAATAGAATAAAAACTCTGCAGTAATAATGATGTTATCCACAAAAAATATGCGGCCTAAGTAATAAAACTGTATTTTAGCAATTAAGTAATTAGTTAAAACGCTCACCATTGGTGCCGATTCTGATGTGCATCAAACTAAACTAAACTAAATTAAAATTTTACTTATTTTAATTAAGGATTTTCTAAACGCTATTCTGTTGTCACATCGAACTAAATTTAAATTTAGAAATGACAGGATTAATTTTGATTTTGACAGCTTCTAAATTGAATTGATGGGTGTTACCATCAAATAAAAATAATGAACGAATGATATACATTTTAATAGAAAAATAATTAAAAATAAATATTTAGTTCATAAATATCATGAAATAATATATAATTATGGCCAGAAATGAGTATATATTTGTGTTCTTTTCCAATAACGCGTAATAAAGTCAGTTGAATATCTTGATTACCTGTGGTATACAGGCATAATAAATATATTTTTATCCTGGCGAGTTTAGTACCTAGTATAGTAGTTTTTAAATCCTTAAAATGATAGGCAAGGGTTATTCAACCATACAGCCTTTTCATATGATGATATTTCTTTGAATATTCGGTCTTGTCGATTTCGACCGTATGGTGGTCGAGTTTCAGTTGTTTCTTCTTCTTAGTTTTAAGTTTAGCAACCAAATCCAAATTAGGACTTATTTCTGCCAGTGTCGAGTTATATTATAAAGTAAGTTTTAAGTCGCATTTTTTTTTGCCCATGCTTTGTGAATTTGTGATGTCATTGAAACCCATTTTACAATCTACTTATAGTCCTACAAACTTATCTGACCCGGTGGTCAAAAGAGGAATTTATCAGTCATTTCGACATGTCAATCGCCATTGATCAAAGAGAATATGAACTCTACGTTCATTAGTTGTTTGCTACACCAAATTCGATAACAGCGACTCTCTCACCGGGCCAAATAAGCTTGTGGCACTATATTGGTTGAAGCGCTCGTGGTGTAGCATGATTAGCCGTTCTTAATCGATCGGCAAAGTTAATCTACGTCTGTCTTGGTCGGTACCTGGATGGGTGACCGCCTAGTGGTATTTCAAATCGAGCGTTTCCGTGCTTCGGAAGGCACGTAAAGCCGTTGGTCCCGGTTATCACTTAATTGTGATAGTCGTTAAGCTAGTTGGATGCCTCCTAGGCGGCTTGAAAAACTCCCCTGATTTGTGAAAGGAGGCCTGTGCTCAGCAGTGGGACATTATAGGCTGATGATGATGATGACTATATTGGTATATCATTGGAAGTGAAAACAAATAAAATAAAACTACGGTTTTCACATAATTTTGTAGTTCAGTGTACGTATGTAACATATCCCTATCTTGCTTTGTCCTTATTCTATGCAAATATTTAGAATTATGAATAATCCAGATCAAAATATCCACTTTCCAACACTATTTCTATAGGACTAAATTTAATCCACATCTAATTAGGTGACGACTAATTTTAGTTTGACATTTCTAATTTTAGACATAATTTGACGTTAAAGGTGACCAACAGAATAGAAAAATTGCACACTTAACTAAATTGAGTAACTAAAACGATATTCCTCCCTCCTTGCATCGTATACCTCATTGCTGAGGGACGTGACCTTTTTGGGTTATCTTTTCACGGACTATTGCACGCCATCTGGATCGATCTTCTGCTGTGTGGATAGCAGCACACACACTGGTATCCAATGCTGCGCGTATTTGATCAGACCAACGCATCGGGCTTCGACCCCTCGGCCTCTTTCCTTCCACCTTGCCAGTAATTAAAACGATATTAGTGCTGTCAAACTAAAATTTAGTTTAATCGTAACTGAATAGGAAACGTCGATTTGACAGGACTTAACTAAATTTTAGTTAAGAATAGTTTAGTTTGTGCCAACAGAATCGGCACCAATATCTGTAAAAAATCTCAAGATAAGCTACTTTTTTTCGTTTATACACTCATATTTAATGGTTTGTAATTTGTAATTACTATATCAACATTATAATTTATTGAACCATATTAGTTGTACGTAGCATTGATAAACTCTGAGATATTAGTAAACAATATTATACTCGAAACTTATCAAAAGCTTTGATAAGTAAACGTCCACCAGAATCATTGGCATTAAAAAACCACCAGTATATATGACTTTTCAACATTTTGATCCTCACAAAACTACAATAGCTCATATTTCCTTTCAGTAGCATGCGGGTTTCTCCAGAGCGCAGATGTTATGTTTGAGTTCATGCCTAATAAAATATGTATTCAACGCTATAAGGCTTCCATTGCGGTAAATCTACCTAATATTTATTTCTTCATCATCTTTACAGCTGTAATGAATGTCTGATGGATTGCGAGATACCGCATCTGTTTCTTTAGAAAAATACGAACTTTGTTTTATGAATGAGCGCGAGTGATTCCACTAGTGTTGCATGTGTATATAAGCTACGGTTACTTTTTACCATTCGGTGAGCCGCATGCTTGTGTGCCAGTCGTATAAAAAAGTTATTTTTCTCAAAGGTTATAAAGGTTGACCAAATGGCTATTTAGATTAAAAGTCTTCCTCAAAAATATTTTATTAACACACTAGTTGCGCCCCACGGTTTCATTTTGTAATTTTCTACGCATCTTTCTTATTATTATTTTCCGTAAGAAACTTCTCCATAGTATTAATACTTGACAAAACAAGATGGATGAAATCGGTAGTCTTTCTCAACTTATGGCGTGACCATGGGAAATAGGGATTCATTTTAATATAAAGAGATTTCATAGAGTTTTTCTACTGTAAAAGGTTTTTATTGATCCAGAAAATCCTAAAGGTAGGTTAAGCTGCCATTACAACACTGAATTGATCCGGCTTTCCGATGTTTTCCCCGAGGGCGGAAATAGGGCGGAGTTAGAACTGGCTTGTTACAGACAGGCTCATTTATAATGAATCAGCGTATTTTACTAATACTACAATTAGCTTTTGTTCACAAATGCGCGAATACAACGTGATGTGGCAACCTTGCAGCTTATTCGACTATATCCAACTTAGCAGCTAGATTGAGTTCTTTACTTCGACTCGGATACATTCGGACTATACGATTTGTGTCGCTTAGGGTTTAAACTTTATAAAACCTTTAGTTTTGAACGGAATTTCTATCCCTATTTAAAAATTCACCAATTTGGTTGATGACTCAACGAGGGTTTTCTTATACATACATAGAACAATAAGTTAATAAATATGTATACAAGTATATACCTAAATCATAATAAAAGCGATGTTTATTTGCAGTGACATTATTGCACATGAATGTTGTTTATTCGCATTATTCATAGCAACAGGAATGCGGAACGTTCCCCGTGATCTTATTCCGTTATATATTTCGTACCTGCAAGCGACGAGCTCGTCCACGTTGCTGAGATGGCTGCCAAAACATTACTATGTTTGGTCTCCTAATGTGAATATTTTCAATAGCAGATGTATGAAAATGTGTCACTTTTTAATGTTACCTTTTCTTTAAATTTGTAGTCTTTCTTACTTATCCTATATAGCTTTATGCCCTGGATATCGGGTACGTGTTGTTGAAATATTAGTTGAAGTCTGATTGATCAATATTGTAGTGGGGTGCTTTTCGCAGTACTAAATCGAATTAAATAAATTATTGTATTTTGGAACCCGCTTCATAGAGGTTTCAACTTCAAACATATTGAGAAATAAAAAAAGTCACATTTAATGCTTTTTTAAATACAAACCTGAAAGGATACTATTGAAAAATGACGCACTATCACGTTATCAGTGCGTGTATGTGGTTTGAATAACCCTTAGATAATTAGCAAATCAAGTGTCTCAACCGACGTCTCTGCCCGTTGGCCACCGCTATGAAATGCAATGACAGAGCTCATTAACCGTAATGAAAACATTACTAAATCGGATTTGTTGCGAGCAAAGCAACGAATACGGTGAGACTGTAGCGTGCCGCTTGAGACCGACACTCGTAGACTGTGGCTTTGTTGATAAGATACGGCGAATACTACGAATGTGATTAATAATGCAAATGCTTGTGAATTTATGTCTTCTCTTATTTGCGTTTTTTTCACAGGTTATTTTACATCTAATAACTTCTTACATAGCAATTTTGGTGTTTATTTGTTTTCCTTACATCCTGTTTTTTTGAGAATATAATTTGGTTAACAAAATGACAAATACGTTTGCCTAATCTTGACTCAAGTATCTTTCAAAAATGTTATGTTCATCATAAGCTCCAAAGTTCAAGGAAAAAAAATATGTCCCAAGCATAAAATAAATCTCCGTTATCGCGTCGCTCATGACAATAGCGTCAACCTCACATGGGTATGCGATACGACGCAATGTCCCCGGCTATATCCGTAAGGGCAGATTGCCAACAAGCCCGGGACGGTAGCTTATCAGCTGTCACCTGAAAAACTTTCGCATACCATCGTGACGCATCCTGAAAACACTTCAGGTACACTCACATGCGAAGCTTTTAAATATAAATATGTTTTACTAAGGAAATATGTTAGTGGGAAGAGCAACTTGCGAAACTTCTTAGAAATGTTAACGTAATTCAGTTTTATCGTCCATTTGATAAAGTTCAAACAGCTGAATGATGAATCTGAGTGTATAATTTAATTCTCGGTTTTAGTACCTCATTTGTTAGTGAGAAATATGCTTTAGTAAGACCTTTTTTGATAACTTAATTTGTGCTTTCGGAGTTATTCAGAATTACTTCTAAACTTATTTATTATGTTTTTCAAAATGTGTGACGTAATCTACCGAAAGATCGTCAGCCGGCTTGAAGCCTATCTTTCCATCAATGCGGTCCAACCCAACTCATGATTAATTTACTAGACAGTCCTAGTTTGTTAACTCTTTGTTTGTGAGCTTACCGTAAAGCGACGTTCCGTAATTTAGCATCACGTTACATTAACGGGGTCTTAAAATTCTTTTGGATGCTATATCCCAAAAATAAACATAACTTCAAACAGATTTTGAAAGTGAATCTTTTTCATAAATGATAATGAAGATTAGGAGTCTTGTCCCACTTTGCAGTGTCATTTTACCCAAAGGGTTATTTCGTAATCAAAATATACCTCTGTCGGGTAAAAGTAGAAAATACACTTTGTAGGTATGATAATATGACAAACTTTTGACGGCCAGTTGGCGCAGGAGGTTAAGACGTGGAGTCTTAACCTATAGCGCCGCAGGTCGTGGGTTCGATTCCCACACAGGACATGCATTTGTGTGCATGAACATGACTGTATGTCCTGAGTCTGGGTGTAATTAATGTAGATGATGTAAAAAAAATGTAGTATTATATCAGTTATCTGGTTTCCATAATACAATTAAGCTTTGCTTAGTTTGGGGTCAGATGACCGTGTGTGAGGAATGTCCCAGGATATTTATTTATTTTATTTTTTGATTAGCCATAGCAAAATGAAGAAGAAGTGCTGTCTGCATAAATAAACCGTTAAAGATAAAATCGTTTTGCATCATGCGGCTATTTTTTTCAAATTTAATTTAGTTTTTTGTTTTTTGATAGGATTACTTTATGTTATTTTAATTTTCTATTGTTTATACGAGTATATAGCGTTCCTACTCTTTTATATTATTATTATTATTAGTATTATGTTTTTGGCTTATATAATGAGATTCCTTTTGGCTATGCTGTGAATCTATATATGTATATGTCGGCGTCAGCGACAGCCAAGCGATACAAAGACCACGATTAGGGTTCAGTGGTATCAGGATTCGGTGGGCGCAGTGCAGGCAATAAAACAACCTTATACCATCGCTTCGTAAAAGTCCCGTATGAGGAGAAGAAGTGACGCAACAAACTCCTCACGGGCCCAATGTGTTTATTGTCGTAATATTACAATTAAATAATCACTCCACTTCACTTCACACAATTGTACATTCTTAAATAAGTATAGGCTTAAGAGCCGGGTGTAACAACGATTGCACTGAGATGTGTACAGCTCGAGAGCTTGTGATAAACTAATTGTCCCAAAAGCAATACGCATCCCCATATTAACTTTGTTATTCACGTTATATTCAAATCAGTATTCTTACTTTTTAAAAATACCCTCATTAAGTCTGTTATTTACGTTAAAATCAAATCAGTATTGCTACTATTTCACCCAACCCTTGTACCACGATAATATCATAATCCAACTGAGTTCGACTAACTATCTCATTCTCCGACACGGCCATCCTGCGAATCACACGTCCTCGAGTGAAAAGCTCTACCAGATGTACCTGAAACCAAAGAAGTTCAGCACAGTAACTGATAATTTCGCTCGGCCATTCCTGCCTAAACTTGATAGCCATTTTTGCTATCAATCGCTTCAGTTTAATCATTATACTAACGCTTACTCATACTAACCAATGATACAGTTCCAATCTCATAACTTATATCATCAATTCAAGACACACTAAAGGTACGCAGTAAGCTCAGTTTAAAGAATCCAAATTTAACGATTACTAAGATCAACAGCCCTACAGCTCCACCAAGCACGTTTACTACCTACGCACTTACCTAAAGGAGACAGTTTTTACTTTATAGTCTTCTAGGCAAGAATAGACTGTACTACATCACCCAAAGCCATTGCTTATAGAAGATTCACGGACTACTAACGAAAATCTATGATCTCCGCACTATATCGCGTCATGGAAACAGCCACCGCGCCGTTAATAGTGTAAGTGGCCTCCAATGGCCTCCACGCCTTCCATATAACCACCACGCCCTCTGGACAGCTCCGTCTAAATGACCACCTCGCCTCATTTAGACAGGCCTTCTCTCCTTCTAGATTACTACTAAATCTGGCAAAGAGCATACGGCCTCCCGGATGGTAGCCAGTTACCGCAGCCCTTGGACGCGTGTAACACCAGGGGTATCACACGCGTGCGTACCGACTCTGTAGAAATCTCTTCTAGATCACCACAAATTCTGGCAAAAAGCATACGGCCTCCCGGATGCTAGCCGGTTACCGCAGCCTTTGGACACTTGCAACACAAGGGGTATCACTCGCGTCTGCCGACTCTGTGGAAATCTCTTCACCTATCCTTCCAGATGGCCACCTAGCCTAGTCAGATAACACCGTCTGAATGGCCACCTCGCCTCATTTAGACAACACCGTGTAAATGGCCACCTCACCGTTCAGAACTTAAACATTAGGTACTCTGCTACTATGCTAAGTCAGTTCTTAACTTGTCCTATAATATCTCTCAATTAACCAATGATAACGAAACAATAACCTTTAACCAGCGATACCAACATCTGACTAGCCATAACATAAAAGTGAAATAAAGACAATTCAAAATAACAAACACTTCTGTAGTGAACCAATTGATTCATTCACGGAATACTCAAGTTTACTCAAGAAATACCGATTTCCATCAGGCTAAGTCTATATCATAGCTAATGGTAAGGTCAACTTTACTACGGCTGATAGAATTTCACTCCAAAATGAACTACACTACCTAATTGGTATTAGTTTAAACCTATCGTGAGATTATATGACGTAAGAGATTAAAATATTGTGTGATTTTAACGACCTAGAAACATTGAGTCATTACATAACCTTGCATGACCTTCACTATGAGAATAAATGTCATGGACAAAGGACAAAGGACATTGCCAACCGCATATGGAACCAGCACAGTACATCGCTATCAAGGGACTCACTAAACTCCTAGTTAGTTCCTTACACTATACTTTTAACCATCATAGTTTATTTCTACCTCCATTTTTCAATTCCGAAATCGACACGAAATCAAAACGCAATTTCACGATAATAAAATCAATTACAATAATCTTGCTAAAACAATATTGATAAGTACCGCATCAAAGTCTAGTCTCATTTGCGTAACAACTTAAACAAAGGTAATAATAAAGCATACCGTCACGTCACACTAACAACACATCTTGTTAACGCTTCAACACAAACTGGGACATTAAACTACGCAGCCTAGATGCGGCTCATCTTATTAAGTATCACGCTAGTATTTTAATAAGCAAGTACAACTCAAATCATTAGGTGCCTATTTTATCTGACTATCCGATTATGACTATAATCTAGCTCCCATAATCTCTATGACTGCTAAACACTAATAGTTCCGTAACGATAACTATACCCGTGATTATCTCCGTGACCTAAGCGCAAAATAATAATTTGAGACTCAAGAGGATACGCACTTAAATCCAATTAAAACGCTAACCAACTATATTCTCAACAACAATGGGTACTTGTACCTCAGGTACCTTTGTAATCCATTAGTAAACAACATGAAATCGACTCACAGGAAATAGCCATCTATCCAGTAGGGTTGCCGAATGCAGCACAGGTCAACCCGACGCTGGTTGTTACTGTTGCTCACTGCACCGGTGTTGCTACCAACCGCGCTGCCGTTGCCACGACTGTTTTTGACTGCAGTGAAGTTGCAGACACGAGGGCAGTTATTCGCAAAGTAGCCAGCATCACCATATCTGTAACATTTAACACAACACAGCATTTGGTTCCAGCTTAGACAATAAAATAATGTTAGAAGTAAAGGAACGATCACATGACCTGTTTTTCCCACACTCGAAGCACCGCAGACAACCGCGCAGCATGGAATGACCACCATCTAGTTATTATCATGTCGCGTATAAGCACGCGCATCTCATGATTCATTTAGTTACACTATTACGATGCCACCAAACTTTATTCAGTCTTCATTCTTGACGTCATCCCTCGCTTGTCACAAGCCACTATTTGACACGTGTTTGGGGTTCTCAAGCACGTGGCTGTCCTCAAAGTATGTAGAAACAATTCAAGTATGGTTTTAATTGCCTGTCTTTATCCCACGCCTGATGTCGGCGTCAGCGACAGCCAAGCGATACAAAGACCACGATTAGGGTTCAGTGGTATCAGGATTCGGTGGGCGCAGTGCAGGCAATAAAACAACCTTATACCATCGCTTCGTAAAAGTCCCGTATGAGGAGAAGAAGTGACGCAACAAACTCCTCACGGGCCCAATGTGTTTATTGTCGTAATATTACAATTAAATAATCACTCCACTTCACTTCACACAATTGTACATTCTTAAATAAGTATAGGCTTAAGAGCCGGGTGTAACAACGATTGCACTGAGATGTGTACAGCTCGAGAGCTTGTGATAAACTAATTGTCCCAAAAGCAATACGCATCCCCATATTAACTTTGTTATTCACGTTATATTCAAATCAGTATTCTTACTTTTTAAAAATACCCTCATTAAGTCTGTTATTTACGTTAAAATCAAATCAGTATTGCTACTATTTCACCCAACCCTTGTACCACGATAATATCATAATCCAACTGAGTTCGACTAACTATCTCATTCTCCGACATATATATCTGACACACCCATAAGGGACGAAGACGAAGCCTACGCCTAATTTTCTAAATAATGGTCATCATTTGTATGCATGAACATGTCTGTATGTCCTGAGTCTGGGTGTAATTATGTATATTAAGTATGTATTTACAAACAAAAAGTATGTATATGTATTATATCAGTTATCTGGTTTCCATAGTACAAGCTCTGCTTAGTTTGGGATCAGATGACCGTGTGTGAGGAATGTCCCAGGATATTATTATTATTATTATTTATCCTGATACCGTAACAAAAAATATTAAAAGAAGGCCTTTTAGGTGCTATAAAAGGCTGACAAGGGTAATCTATTGTTTCATCATTTTGCGAGCTTTCACAAGAAAATATTAATAATTAATTAGAGTATTTCTTTATAAAGTTGTTTGGTTGAAGAGCTTCTTATATTAAATTATATCATATAGTTATATGTGAAGCAAAGTAATGTTATGGTTTTATTAGGATTCCGTATCTAGAGGGTGCGCTCATGCTACTGTCTCAGGCTGCTAAATTCTAAAACAACAGTCTTGTAATTTCGGGGCCATCAAAGTCCCTGTTTTGAAACCATTGAGATACAATCATTAAATTATAAATATTAATAACAGTTTATTACGTATCAAACGAAAATAATATTATATTTGTTGCTCTTTTAAACTACCAATGTTATGGCATTTTAGGTGACAGAGCCACAACATTCAGTTCCTTTCATTATAATTAAACAGAGCCCTTTGCATGAGTCCGAACTGAGCCCTAACGAGCCTTTGCTCACAAAATTATAATGATATTCTATAAAATATAAAAATGTTTGGGGGAAAATAAACATAAAAAATAAGAAATTAATAAACATTCGCGCAATGCCGTTGTCCCGCTTGCAGGATAAACTGTGAGATTTTTAGAGATCCGAAGTTTAATTTAAGAGGTGAAACCCCCGTGAAAATAGGCTAATCTGATCTGAGAGGCAGTTATTTCTCTTCCACTTTTTTTATGACGCTGCTGCACGAATTAATTACGAAAAATTTATGGTTTAATTCGCAACGGCGTGTTTTGAGGAAGAATATCAAGATACCCTAATCTTGATATTCTTGGAAACTGCATTATCTAAAACATCAGTGATGAAGATCTTCAGGACGATATTATTTACTATTTTAAACGATCTGGTGAAGTGTTTATGATGATTGACAGCCTTGGAGGTTAGACATTCTAGCTGTAACAATGCAGATTGTGGATTTGATTCCCATCCGAAGCAATAACTCGTGTGCGTGGACATCGTCTGTTTGCTCTTTTTCATGGTGATCCTTGCACATATAATAATAATTACCTCTGAGGCGTTACTATTTGTATAAGTAATATTTATTGGTATAAGTATAATATTTACAAGGAGTATTATGTTATCTGGTATTAATTATTTAATACATGCGCTGTTTAGTTTGGGTATTCTTCAGACGAGTGTGCCGTGTCATGTAACATGTCACAGAATATATTATTAATTTCGGATGTAATTTGGCAATATTATTGATCAATTTGCCAAGTTGATTAATGAGATTCTGAACTTAAATGTAGGCTTTACTTTAAATTAACGATTGAAATTCGATTAAGTTAATAACAGGGAATTGAATATTTACTCCCTATTATATATATTTACGAAGACAAAACAGTTATTTAGCTTCTTTAGGTTTTCACTTTACAAACTAACGTATATGTATTTATACGAAATAAATAACGTTTTATATGTATTATGCCTTCTGTATTTCTTGTTTTTTATAATTATAAATTTATTTCTCTAAAAATACAAGTTCACCTTCCTTACGTTAACCTTCTGTATTGTATCTTCGGAAAGCAATTAATTTTTATTCCTTATCTTTCAATGTATATTCTTTATAAAAGATATTTAAAAAGAAACCTTACCTATACGTGAATATTATGAAAGCTTATATGTAAAAAGTTTTGTATACCAATGTAAGTATTAAAGTTTTTTTTTAAGTAATTTTAATAGTTATCTCTCCATGTACCCAAATGGGCTGAAATAAAATTGTTACGAGTTATATAATTGACTATTGCAGGAACGTCACGTCGGAAAATTGGTATACGCTTTTTACGAAAAGCTTTTCATATTATTTTGAAGGTTCATTTTTTATTCATTTTGAAGGACATTGGTCTTATTCAATTACATTTAACAAAGTTGGACTTCTTTCAATGTATATTTTATTAAGATAAAGTATGACTTTTCTCAGTTATTCCGTATTTACTTTTGTCACGGGTAAGACGCAAAGATATACCTCAACACACACATTCAACGTACTACTTATTTTCTACCATTTAGTGCCGATAACAAAGAGTGTTCCATCATGGAATGATCGGAATTCACATCGCTTCTTATTTAATAAATTCGGAAGCATGCGACTTATTGTGCTACGAAACAAACCTGCGATTTTATATATATGACACACCTATAAAAAGTTATCACATTTTTGTATTGAGCCTGACACAGGTACAATATATAATATAGGTACTATATAAAAAACCGGCCAAGAGTCTGAATCTGACTCACGCACCGAGGGTTCCGACCTTCCTAAGTGTATAATTTCTTGGGCCCTAATAGAAGAAAAAACCGGCCCGCATAACTAAAGCTTGTGAAATTTTTTGATGATTTCGAAATTATGCTAGTTAGGAACAGTGTTCTATTTTTCCTGTAATATTTAAATCAATGTGTAGGACTTTCAGATTTTTGGCTTTGCAAACTTCAGAGAGGGGGGGAATGGTATTTTTTTGATGTTTTCGTCATTTTTCAAAAACTACAAAAAATAAAAACCTGATTTGGAATGTGGAAATGAAATTCTTTCATAATACTTGTTACCCAACTTTGAAATTTCGTTCACCCTTTCCAGCCCCATTTGCAAAGAAAATAAAAATTTCTTAACATTTTCATTTGCAATATGTGTGGGCCAGCAATATTTTTACAACTATTACAAATTTCAAATCACTGAAATATAGCGCTGTGGCAGATGGACGGAGTGGAACCATAAGGGTTATTTTTACCATTTTGGTTCGGATCCCTAAAATTCCAGATTACTTGAACATAAATAAATTATATCCAAATATTTTTTCTGTGAAATCGATTGACACGAGAAAACATAACTAAGATAGCAGACAGTAGGTATGTCAATGAGGCTATTATGCTCTTAAAACTACGCAATTTTTTTAAGTATAGGTATTCCTGCAACTACATTATTGTATTGCTCTGTCTAAGGAAAAGTAAAAGGAGGGGTACTAATTTAGCATCGTAATTATAAATGTAAATATAATTGCGGTTGACCCTTGGGATCCTTTGTTGTAAAATATCAAGTACAAACCACTAATTTGTAAAGCTTACGCAATTATGTATGACACAAAGTGTGCGGCATAAACGTGTGAGGGCTACGAAGCTCTACGAAGTGCTACGAACTACCATTTTATTTGACTGGCTTGGAAATTAACAATTTGATGTAGTTAGTACGTTTAGGAAGATTAATTTAAATTATAGGCCTGATTCAAAACTGGAACCAACCAGATCTACCACCAACTCTTATTGCAATTCAAGATACTCAACTTAATTGTCTTCTATCATATGACATATTTTTCTATAAATTCTGATGACTGAACTGATTTTATTAAAGGTATACAAATATATACTTCAGGTATTTGAATAAGAATGGACGCTAGTAAAATATATATTTACATAGGCACATGAACACAAGGTGGTTATCACACTCATCATCATCATCATCAGCCTATAATGTCCCACTGTTGAGCACAGGCCTCCTTTCACAAATGAGGGTGAAAGGGACTGGGCGATACTCCACCACGCGTGCGCACTGCGGATTGGTGAAGGTAGGCTAGTGGTCAACCTACTGTTGGAGTTTTTCAAGCCGCCTAGGAGGCATCCAACTATATAGCTTAACGACTATCACAATTAAGTGATAACCGGGACCAACGGCTTTACATGCCTTCCGAAGCACGGAAACGCTCGATTTGAAATACCACTAGGCGGTCACCCTTAACTATGATATACAGCTTAACTTTGCCGATCGACTAATCATGCTACACCACGAGCGGTTATCAAACTGATCATAAACATATATTTTAAACAGACTACGTGAATTGTGGCTCTATAATTTTACTAAGAAATCTCTTGAGGTCAAAAGTATAAAAGATATTATTTTTACCAAAAAAAAACGTTAAATATCCGCCCCTCCACCCCCACTGAGTCGAGGTTCGTGCCCCACTTGGAGCGCCCTCAGTCGTAGTTTCCCAAATATTTACTCCGGTTGCGTGCTTACTCGCCAACTTGTCCACGTAAAGGATAAGCCACGAATAACAAGGTGATAAGGCTAATCTTTTTGTACCGTCACCTTATTGTCAATTCAAACAAAATTAATATTTGTAATCACGCCGGGCACAAGATTCACCCTGTGGCCGTTGATATGCGCTGATCTCGCGAGAATCGATGTAATTGAGGACTTATAGCTACCACTTACCCAAATTGTGGAGACATTTGCACTGCACTTACACCATAGTTAAAAATGTAGTGTAATGTTGTTACAATTGTGTTACTGTATGTTATCTGTGTGTAGGTGGTGTTTGGCGATAAATTTCTCATGAATTTAAATAAATTTATATTATAAAGCGCGGGATAATTATATAGCGGGACAGGCTCAAGAGCGAAGCGAAAGAAGAGAGAAAAAAAAACAAAAGAAAATCATCATAAAGAAAAAAGTTTGAAAATTCGTTCCAATTAAAAAAATATAAATTAAACTGCCAGCGCTATTGAGAACTTGCGTGAACGGCACAACTAATTTGTATGATCTCTTTTGTTACCCAAGAAAACTTAGTCTGGTCAAACGGAATAAACAAGCAGACGGTTACATTTATAATATTTATGAGTTTAAGTAAAATCATTTATATCAAAGCTGTGATTTAAGCCGACATTAAAGTAAGATAAATAAGAGCGAATGATGATTTTACATCTCTAATGTCCCGATTGGAATTTGTGTCAGATAATTTTAAACCGCGGTCTGTCAACGATAAATAAACAAATTATTTAGAGTTGTTGAAATCTTTAAGTGCATTTAAAAAATATAAAACCATCCCGTTTACGAATAGATTATTTTAAAGTTTGTGATTATAATGTATAAATCTCCTACTAGGCATATTTTTTATAAAATAAATAAATATCCCTGGAAATTCTTCTTATACGGTAATCTTATCCCATACCAAGCGAATCATGCATTTATTATTACCAGATAAAACTGTACGGTAAATACTTATATATTTTACCTAGAGTCGGAACAAATGGACGTGGTAATGGGTGTATCTAGCCATCAGGCATCAGTCCCATCCGTTAATTGTATGGTTACTTTTGTAATTAGAACAAATTACTAATAGTATGGGATAAAAAAGTTTTATTATTTCCAAAAAACTAATCGAACTGCTTTTCGACTTTAGATAGATAATTTCAGATAACCTGAAATTATGGGGATGGTACCATGATTATGTCAGATTTCAGTTACAGCGCCATCTAGCGGTGTACGTATGACTTACCAAGTTTCAGAGCCAACAACGGTCCAGCCTCGCCTTCGGCGAACCGCGCGCATTTCAGCCGTGACGACTCGGTCACGGGTTCGTCGGTGGCGATTTGCGCCAGCAGATATCTGCGCAGCAGAGCCCTCATCGGTCTCAGCAATTGGCAACATGTTCCATTCACGTTCTATTATTACTTCAAAAGATTGATGCAAACAACAACAGATGTCTCTGTTTTAGAATTATAATTACATTTACGCGCTAAAAGACAAAGTTGCTTTTGTAGCAAAATAACATCGAAAATGCGGTGACAGTCGTCATAGAGCAAAGACGAAGGCGACCTATTCAGAGCTTAACAATACAGCGAAACTAATAAAACAATAGTAAGTTCCTATGTGTTATTCCATTATATATTTGTATTTAATAAGTCATTGCTTTAGATAGAATGACAAAACATTTATAAGGCCGTTAAAATTGTCTTCGTGAGCACATATGTGGACTGTAAATAAACAAAAATTAAAATGACCCAAATAAACTTTCAACATACTTAGAGTAATAAGATTTTAATATCAGTTGATATCACTTAACAATTAAATATATTACAACTATAGACTCTAGAGCATAACTTTTGAAGCCTTGTGCAAAAATTATCGAAAGTTTACAACACATTACCAAAGCTGAAAAAAATGAGAACGATCATACCTTACAGTTGTTGAACGAAACTATAAAAACAGCTTTACAGAGGAAGAAGAAGGATAGAAATTCATCAAATACCAGTATCAAATAAAATATCCAAGTTCACTTAAGCGTGGATGGTAAATTATGAGTGCAAATATTACATATAGGTTTCAAAATGACTTCTTTTATGTCTATTGTTGGTGTTATGTGTGCTTCTAAAGTCGTAAATACTTTTCAACCTATTTATTTACTCTTAGGTTATACGCTATTTTATAAAGAAACTAGTTGCGCCCCGCGGTTTCACCCGCGTTCCTGAGGGATATATTGATTTCCCGGGATAAAAAGTATCCTATGTGTTAATCCAGAACGTATTCTATCTGTGTGCCAAATTTCATCCAAATCCGTTGAGTTATTGAACCGTGATTGAGGTACAAACATCCAAACTCACAAACATCCAAACTTTCGCATTTATAATATTAGTGAGATGAGATAACTTTTCACAGTGCGTTTGAATCTTTAATAATATTTTCAACACACTCGCTCGTATATTGACAATTATTGCAAAAATGAAGTCTGTTTCTTTCCTCGCAAGTGTGTTGAAAAATGTCGTATGTCACTCGTGTGCATTGATTCACTACACTCTCGGCTCCCTTAGCGTTCGCCTGACCGCCTCGAGTGTTAATAATCAAATTTGCACACATGTATCATAATGTACTATCTGACTTAAAAAAAAATTACATATACATACAAACGTGTCGAATTGATAATCTCCTTTTTTTAAGTCGATTATAATCAATGATAGCGTCTTCTAAGTAGGTACCTATTTTACTTGTGTACGGAGTAGGTATGTACGCGTGCGTGAACCTCCATTTATCTATGTTTTCCAATAAATAAAACTTTTTTTAACCTAATCAGTTATTTTTAACGGACTTAAAAAAAGAGAAGGTTCTCTATTCGGTTGTTTTTATTTATATTTTTTATGTTTGTTACCTCATAACTCCGTCATTTATTAACCGATTTGAAAAATCCTTTTTTTAACTGGAAGGGTAAACTTCCCGTTTGGTCCCATTGTCATCAGATCAGGATTTGATTACTTCTTAGTGTACTTTGAAGTCGGTTTAAGTTTTTGTAAAACAGTCCAATTATGTTGTGTATGATTATGATCACAAAATATAAATAAAAATGTATTCATCCTAAAACAATATAATTACTTCAGTAGATTATATCTGTATCTATATAGTTACAATTCAATTATTATAATTTTCAGTAATTACAATAACAACTTCAAGTATCAGTCGGTCAGGCTAACAAATAGGTATTGTCATTTATTATCAAAGGATCTCTGATAATAAATCTAAAGTCATGTAGTGTCAAGAGAAAATTTTCCATGTTGGTGTGGTGTCGGTGTGAAAGCTCCCTATTCACCGAGGAGTCGCATTGTTCTATAGATCTAGTAGGAGTAAACATTTTGGGTAACAGTTAAATTAGAGATAGAATCAGTCTGGTTTGAAATTTCAAACACGAACTTATGTAAACTACAATACTTTGAATGACTTTTTGGGAATTCTATCTAAAGTCGGAATAAATTAATATAAAGATTATATTCAATTCAATTAATTAATTCGTTTTAATAAAGGTGAAGGTTACGAAGGTCTCTTGATTGTAAATTAAAAAAAATAACTTAAAAGAAGATGAACAATCATCGAATATTATTATTTTTTATACCTCATAAGGTGGCAAACAAGCATAGCCCGCCTGATGGTAAGTGGTTACCGTAGCCTATGGACGCTTGCACCACCTGGGGTATAACTCGCGCATTGCGATTATGTAAAGATACATTTTAAATCAACACAAATCATGGCCGCAAAAGTATTTATATTTTGTTCTCATTCCTAATATATTTAGCATTTTGAAGTTGGTCCGGTAGTAAAAGTTGATCGTATACATGAGTACTTTACGTGGTTTCATTCAATGTCGTATTGTCGTATCCACCCCGTATAAAGTTCATTGTTTCAGATTCAGGTAAACTGAAATCAGTGAGAAAACAAACACAAGGAAGTAGGGAATAGCAAAGTAAAGTACCCGGGAAAGTTATTATGAAAACTCGTCTGTTCCCTCAGGTACTAGCTAGGCAGTCCAAATAAAGGCATTGTCAAACATGCGCCCTGAATAATGGTTCAGACATGTTTGGATAGGAGAATGATAGCTACGTCAATTCCATGTAGGCTTTAGCATGATTTGTTTGTCTGTCGTATTTGGGGCATTAATTATAAAAATTGGAGCATTCAAACTAGCATAAATCCTACTGATATAGCTATGTAATTAATGTGAAAGGGGAGTGTGTGTGGGAATGTGTTTTTTTATTAGGGTTCCGTAGCCAAATGGCAAAAAACGGAACCCTTATAGATTCGTCATGTCTGTCTGTCTGTCTGTAACTTAAACCCCTGTAACTTCTAAAATAAGAGTATGATAAATCTATAAAAAATATATGATGTACATTACGATGCAAACTACGAACGAAAATTGGTTTGAACGAGATCTAGTAAGTAGTTTTTTTTAATACGTCATAAACTGAAATTCATATCAAATACTCAGGTCTATACTTCCATTTGCTTATATACCTACAGGGTTGTACGGAACCCTCGGTGCGCGAGTCTGACTCGCACTTGGCCGGTATTTTTAACGGTATTACCATTCGTGGATTTGGCGCGCAGGTAGATCATACCCTGAAATAGCATAAAGGATACTTTTTCTCCCGAAAAACCATTAGATCCAACGGGAATGCGGGTGAAAAGTTGAAAACTAGTCTCTTATCTAAAATTTAAAAAATCTGGTAGAGTAACTTCCTTTTTCTTTTAATACGTAGACAAAGTATGCTTCCTCGTTAAGTTAAATCACCACAACGAGAGGTATAATTACGATGGCTCGGCACGTGATGCCCAGACTACGCTAGAACAGTGTTTAGTTACATGTTGTGCCCGTAGACTCCCACTCGGTTTACACTCTTTACTCAAAGCCCCTGCCTATTAAGGGCTAACTAAATTATGGTTTCCTTGCTTTGAGCTGTAGTGTGGACGGAGCTACAGGTTATAAATAGATTAATGCTTGAATATCACTCTGATCTTGTGCGAGTGATCTTTGAGCATGTTAAGAAATGTTGGTGGCATTTGTGCCATACAAACGTAATCCTCAGTTTCCTCTTTGGATAATGACACTAGAGCAATGATTATTTTACCATGCAATCTTTAAGTATGTCCCTCGGTTGTGTTTTTCTCCATAAAAATAACCACAAAAACTTACCATTTTTAACGGACTTATCAGACGTCCAGCGAACAAATTTGACGAATATAAAACAACAAAGGAAAACCGACAGACATAACCAAATCCCTTATTATTATGATTCTAGTTTTTTTTTAATCGGTCCAGTTTTTGAGGAGAAAATCGGGGATTACGAAATAACGATTTCGTCTAATTTAAATAGGTATAATCGGTCCAAGTTGTCGTTGTCTCTATGTGACACAGGTGGCACATTGCGACAGCAATAGATATGATAAAAACCTATTTTTCAAATTTCTTGCAGCCGGCCTTTCCTCTACCAGAAAATAAACCTTAGACGGTAGGTAGGTTCTACGTGTTAATAATAGTATTGAGTAATTTATCTGCTAATATTCTGTAAAAAGAAACTGTCTATCCCAAAAATTAAGCAAAATCAGTACAAAAAGTTTGACAATTAGATATTTATGCGAAATCTTAATTTCTTTTTTCATGGAAACTTACATACAAATTAAGGCAGTGAGATCAGAAATAGCGCTGTGCATATTTATGCTTACCTCAATTATTCAAAGTGTACGAAGATGCAGGCCAAGATATAAATACAGTTGCTCTAATTCTATTATAACAAACAAATGAACTACCGAACAATATTATCTATATATACTTGCACATTAAGTTTATATACAGTACATGTTGATGGTTTACTCATAGTATTGTCGACAGAGTAGGTAATGGTTGTGATCAGTAAGCTACACTCTGTCAGTTAAGTACATAATATTTTTTTCTTTTAATTATAAAACTGTTTCAGCTATATTTTCTAAAGAACGAAAAGTAGATACTCGTATAACTTTCGTCAGGGGCGAACCAACAGAGCTTTAGTTCTCGAGAAAAATCGAGAGCGCTAAAGCCTATTACTTTTTATACCTACCACCAACCTACCAAAATAAGTAATTATGGTACCTTTAGGATAACATGAAAGGCTCTTACAAAATGCGAGAACAAAAAGGACTGGAAAATACAGCTAATTTCAGGCACAAGTGATGTGGAAGTACCAAGTAAATAACTGCCGTTAATATTTTATGAGCGTGCCATGTGGTATGCAGCTTACATCCTTACCCTATTTCATCTCTAAATACAGTAAACTTACTTAGAAGGTAACAAATGCAATATTACAGGATAAAGGCTTTAATTTTGTTTTCATAGGGACACTACTTATGCGTAATTTTTTTGTGGTTATAATCACTAAAGGGCGCGCGTAATTGAAGCGCTCGTGGTGTAGCATGCAACTATGGAGGCCTTCTAGGCGGCTTGAAAACTCCAACAGTAGGTTGACCACTAGCCCACTTCCACCGATCCGCAGTGGGCATGGGTGGTGGAGTATCTGCCCATTCCCTTTCACCCTGATTTGTGAAAGGAGGCCTGTGCTCAGCAGTGGGACATTATAGGCTGATGACGATGATGATGAATCACTAAAGGGAAGCGAGCTTATTTCTATTGAAATAATCTTAATCCACAAGTTAAAAAAGAATTATACTTCGAATATGAGCCTGTCATATTATGCTCTATATCTATGTAACAACTCATTACAGTTTCGCGGGATATAAAGTTGAGTAGTAAACATGAACAAGTTAGTATTCCATGGGCGCTACTCGTACGCTTTGCTAAAGACAACAAATATATTGTTACACTATTTTCAGCTACCTACCTTAGTTATTCTTTTGTTTTCATTAAAATACATCGCCACGGTCGAGATCATAGACTGTATTGCGTATTTAACAAAACAATGACATATTATATTGTTGTTTTGTACCATGTAACTTGTAAAAAAAAAACAATTTTAAGAATTTTTGGATTATTTATTAAGGATTGGAAATTTATTGAATTATATTTATTTAATCAAAATAAATTGGGAGTTCAAACCATTTTGGATAAACTAATATTTCTTTTTGTTTATGGTACGGTTACTGAGCGAAGACGTATAATTTATAAGAAAATAACATTTTATTTTAATTGGATTCCTTAAATTAGACTCCAGGGCATCGAAAATAATTTTAATCTCGAATAATGTTTGCCCATTAGGGATATAATTAAAAACGATGGTAGGTAGGTAAGTGATTCCGCTTACAAATTACTTGTTTGATAGATTAATTACTGGGAATAAATATATGTGATTGTGATGATAATTATAGGAAAAATTAATAATAATGTTTTCATTTGTCTGCAAAATTAGGGAGATGGTTATTGTCTATATTTCCTATGTAACAAAATGTATTGATAAGCTCCGAAACTGGATCAGCACTGCCTTTGCTCACGAAAATGAAACACATTGACACTCTGGTCACATTGTGTGATGATGGGAGTAGTGTAGATATATTTTGCTACTTTACCGTTCACTTTTGTACACTATATTACGAGCATTGAAATCACGACACTTATAAAACCAAATCACCAACACTTAAAGTTCACATGATGAACGATCAGTTCCAAGCTAGTATAAAACTATATCTTGGTTATAGAATAATGAGATCTCGCAGAACTTTAACCGCACATCTCTCATAACATAGTGTAAAGTTCTGAGCATACTTTCTCGTTATGTTTTAATTTCGATCGACGTTTATATCGGTCGAAGCGTCGTGCGGACTGCGCGTGCGGCTTTGCGCGTAAAGCGTCACATCTCATCGCGGCGCGGGCGACTAGCGCCGGTAGCGAATTGTCACGATGCTGATGACATTTTACCTACATTATTGTGTTGAAAAACTTGCGATTATCGCTCACTGTCCACCGAGACATTGTCTATGACTCAGACATGCAACGAAATTCCTCAAATACCTGTTCATTTTAAAGACAATAAAATATGTTTCTGATGTGCTATCCAATTTGTAAAGAGTAATGGTGAGTTGTTTAACAAAGCTTGGAATTGTAAATATTAGAAAGTGAATTGCAAATACATAGTCAATCCAATAAGCGCCGGTAAATATTGCAAGCTTCATACATTTACTAAATAAAGTAGTGTACGACTAAACCTCATCGCTTGAATTTGTGGATTTGTAGATTGTACGCCCACTACCTGCAAATTGAAAGTAAATTGCGGTCGTAGTGTAGATACACAGATCAAGGCGAGAGTGCCAGTCCAATATGTAGCTTAAAATATTTAAGCTTAAGCAAGGTTGAAGGGCGCCGTTAGGTGGTATTTATTTGACGTTTATGTAGGTGCGCAATTCATTGCTTAGAATGTCTTTGCTAGAATGTATTACATTATTTTAAGTAAGGCACAGAAATTCTTCGACCACCACGAAGACTGGTTATAAGTATAGCTTATATGTATTAATACTGCAAAATATAATAATATTTAGTATCGTCTACGTGGTCTTGTTTACGCGCGGACTGCGACGAGAATAGCTCGTGGCAGAGTTTCAAATATGTCGCCGTGTCCCAAACCAAATCTCAAAAGATTCTCACACTGTCATAATTAATAAGTGTGCACCTGTAATTTATTAGTGCAATACGGCGCATATTTCCTGAAACTATAATAGAAAATGATACGTCATGCAATTATAAATGTTCATTTTTATTCTTCTTTAGGTAGGTCTTATTGTGAATAATTAAGACTTTGACTTATTCTTTGACGTCTGTCTATCGATTTCATTTAGGTACTTGTAATATTTAATAACAAGGATTTAATCTAAAAAGCCAATGTATTTATTTATTTCAGACCTAGATTGACTTCTATACAATATTTTTACATACCCCTAACTAATGTGAATAGGTACCTTGCGAAATCACAAATATTTTGGAACGCCATTCCCACAAAATTTACATTAATTAAAACAAGTTTTTGTTAAAAACATCCTTTTTAATACAAGTTTTTTGTGGTGATTGTTCTTTTTGTTGCCTATACTTGCATTATCATCCAATATACTAATGTGTATAAAATTTCAGCTCCATCGGACACTGGGAAGTGAGTGAAATTTAACTTGCAAGATTCGATTACAGACACCGGACAGGTGAAACTAAATAGGTATAAAAGCTTGTAATAATTGGATATCGAGATATGTATCTTTTAATCCCAAACCCCCTTACTCATAAAGCGCTATTTAACTAATATACTGTTTAAAGGGTCACGTAAATAATGTCACATTATTTGACAATTACAATAGAGTGACTTTATTTACGTGACCCTTTAAACAGTATATTAGTTAAATAGCGCTTTATGAGTAAGGGGGTAAATGATTTGGTTTAAATATGAAATAAATTGTTATTATAAGACGCGCGTCCCACGCGAAAACCAACGGGTTAAATTGATATGTAGGTATATTTTAAATATCAGACTCGATGATTTCATATAATATACGTCACATAGATACAATGCTATATCAAAATACACCTCACATAACATGTGCAATTAGAAAACAGATGTAGATAATGTATCACTTAATTGGCGACACAAACTGTTCAGTAGGTGTGCCAAGAATTCTCATATTTTTTAACTGACTTTTTTTGTAATAAAACATCAACAGTTTCATCAAGTGGCGTCAACGCCTTGCTTTTGACAAATTTTGATGAGGATATTCTTAATATTTTTGGTTTTCAAAATTTTGTTGCAAGAATATAACAACAAAAGATATTTTGTTAATTAAAATGCTCTATTAAGTGGAACCTGAAAAGTCCTTCAATTATATAGTTTTGTCCCTTTTTCCTTCATGAAAACAAAGAGGTGAGTCCCGAATTCAGAACTTTTGTAAAAAGCTTGTGAAAATTAAATGTAGGTTTTTTTTGGGAATATAATGAATCTCAAAAGTCGTAAAAATTTTGCCATCGCTGAAAACTCACACAAATTGGCAAAATTATCTCACAAATATTTAAAAACCGTAATTTTTGGATGTTTGTGCCTCTGAACGGATTTAGATGATTGGCACGCTGAAAGAATATGTTCCGGATTAACACATAGGGTACTTTTTATCCCGGGAAAGCAATATATCCCTCGGGTACGCGGGTGAAACCACGGGGCGCAACTAGTTATTGATAAATCCTTTCAACATTGAATTAAATCGACAGAATGAAGACGATGAGCACTATGTACTATGTATGTATGAATGATTGTTGCGATTTTCATTATGTTTTAGATTTTGTTAAAAGCTTATATAGATTGGTACTTATGTACTGGATACAATATGGTGCCTAGATTATACCTACTCAGATTAAGTTTTTCTCAACGAAATTACTTTTATTGCCATTTGGACACTGTAACTTCAATTTCGCAAAGTGCAGTAAAATAACAAGTAGGTAGTTATCAAAAGTAACAAACATAAATAAACGCATTAAACTGAGGAGAAGGTTGCAGGGCTGAAAGCGGCAATACGGGTTAAACAATAGAGTATACTGTAGCACTAACAAGGCAAGTGCAAAGTCGTAAAACAGGGGTGAAAGTGGGAGTTTCAGGTAAGTGAATTAAATGCCAGTAGGTAAGGGTACTTCTGTAGCGAGCACGCAAAGTTCGCGCATGTGCTGGTTATTATTATCACTATGAGAAATTATTTCTACCTACTAAGTGTTAACCGCCCACACGCCTACGAAATTTCGTAGCATAAGATATTATTATTAAGAAACATAAGAGATTAGCTGTTAGAACGACTTATTCTAGGTATTACAGTAGGTTATGTATTTTATATGAGTCTATCAATAAACTTACAATTCTATAGTTAAGGTTATTCGAAAATTTAATTATTATAACTAAATCAGTGTTTAACTATAATATCATACATATATTATTATGATATGATCATACCATAACATGAAAGTTTCTTTAATTAAGGACACTTTTATTAAAAAAAACTATAATATATAGTGCGTGCGAGCGTAAGGCCTAGGGCTTGTGCCACAGAATAGATAATAGTACCTACTAACGTACTTTTGCGGTGGATGGCGGTCGCGATGCGTTACGAGCGACAAGATTCACTGTTATAGTTTCTATTCATAATTTGAAACCCACAGTTGTAACCGCTGTAGACTGAACTATGGTATAGCACAAGATCTAAAGGACTATTGTAGCAAGCCTTCCAAACGATCACCAGGTTTATTTAATACCGGAATCAAAGCGTTTTGAATCTGTTTAAAATAATTGAATTTAGAACTTAGCCCCGTGAATTAAGATTTATTTTCGATTAACTCTATAAATATATTCTTGAGACTAGTTTTGATTCTCGATCTAATATGGGTAGGCACTATCTCATAAATAGACATTAAGCTAAATTAATTTATCGTAAGTTCGCTTCAGATGTTAAATAATATCCTGTTCATAAAGTTTAATACTGCCATATGAACATGTTCCCAAATTAACGTCAAAAATGCTTATCTCAATGTAAAGGAAAAATAAAAGTACACTTTCTTAAGTCTCGAGGTAATATGTTGTGGTCTGTTGCTGACATTTAATAGATAGGCAAGTATATATGTCTGAAGATGAAAATAAAATACGATGTTATGAAATAAGGGATTTGGTACCTCAAAGTACTGTTGCTTTTGGAAATAATCAACGACATGCTGCATGAAAATTAAACGTAAAATTAGGTAGCCGTTTAATTTGCACGAAAGTCTTTTATAAATCCGTGAATATACATTAAATTCAACCAAAGCAAACACACAACTCCCACGTTGGAACGTTCAATTTCTTTTTGAAACAAATTAAAACAGTTTGCAAATGGAACAGGGTAATTGGATATCTATTGTAAAAAATATTACATTTATACTTAATTTTAGATTGCTTTGATCTGAAGAATTATTTTACTGACAACGGGTGCCGCGCGCCTTTTCGCAAATTTGCAAATTCTGTGAACCCCGCAGGTCAAGGAAAGCTGTCAATTTTGCAAATTTGCGACATGACAGGTTAAAAATTAAATGTATATTCATGAACTTTTTCTGGGGTGAACCAAAAATCTCAGAAATAAGAAAATTGCGAGCCAAGTGCGATCGGAGTTGCGCTCAGACGGTTCCGTACCATAAAACAACCAAATTTTTTTGGCTCTGAAACTAAATTAAGCTTAATTGTGTTTTCAACTAGGTACTTGTTTCTTAATTTTACTGTTATGGTACCTATGTTATGTTTTATGATAGACATTTATCAATCACGAGACCATATTTGACAAAGAAAGAAGTCGGAAGTTACTTGTATGGCTTGTTTTGATTATTTTATTCTTCATGATGAAGGCGTATTCTGTGAAATTTTCACGCTTTCGGTATGAAACCCTAAGAAGATACGAGTATAGGTACCGTAGATAAAATTTTACTACATGATATTAGTTCAAACGTAAAATAGTACTCAGTTTGTACTATGTTACGTTTGAACTAATAATATAGGTACGTACTACACACACCACACCCATTCTCACGATAAATAGTTATCCATAGCGATATAGTACCCCGAGTGTAAGTACCTCGTCTACGTGTAATACTAACGCATTTGCGTTTGTAAGCGTTTACATTTCTCTATTGGAATTGGCACAGCGCCTCTAGCGGAATACCCATGGACTCAAACTCAATAGTATATCGGGGTATAGGACAAGTAGCGATATCGAAACCCTCTGTGCGGTAAGCAGAAGCACAAATAAAATTACAGTAGCCTCATACTTTGCAATACTTACTAATATGCGCTTTGAATTTGACTGGCCAGTTGGCGTGGTTGGAAGACCCTTACCTATTAGCCTGGCCGCGCACTAGGCAGCCAGGCTGCGGCAGCCACTCGAACATAATGACAGCGTATGGGAGCCCGCGCACCAGACAGCCACGAAATCCTATCAATATCTCGGCTGCCGCAGCCTGGCTGCCTAGTGCGCGGCCAGGCTTACGCTGCGCTGCAGGTCGTGGGTTTGATTCCCAACCAGGACATGCATGTGTGTGCATGTACATGTCTGAGTCTGGGTGTAATTATGTATGTATTTACTTACAAACAAAAAGTAGTATATCTGGGTTTCATAGTACAAACTCCGCTTAGTTTGGGATCAGATTGCCGTGTGTGAACAATGTCCGGGGATATTTATTGAATACACTCAATATACTGTGCAATATCACAGAAAGTCAGCCCAATTTGGTGACCATTAAAATTGTGTAGCTCGCAAACGGATTATGTCAACTTGTAGTGACTCTTGAAGAGAGTTTAGTGCTCGAGGTGGCTTAGCTTGGATGACAAAAATACAACGTTACTAGGAAATTTATAGTTTACATGACTCTTTATTCGCTAGAATTCACAAGTCAGATTCAATATTCTCAGTAGGGAATAAAGAATATGCGAGCGCTTATTCAACAGCTGAAAAATCTGACGTAGTCACCCGACTACGTTTTGCCATCTGTTTTTTTTTGACAATCTTGCTTAATATGAAATGCGCTACGTTTTTGGGATAAAAAGAACCACACCATATAGGCCAATAGTGGAGAGGAGAGGTTAAGTCCTGAAAAACGAACAAACATACAGAGAGGCAGAGTTACGTTCACATTATTATATTAGAAGGGATGAATAGGTTAATTAATACATTATAATTGATTGATGCTTATTAATTTTTAAAAATTAGACGGTGCAAGCTTTTTTGAAAATTTAAAAGGAAAACGGCTTATTAAACAATTTACCTACTTTCAAATGGTTGATTGATTAAATGCCATTGTCTTATAGTTGTCTCTACACAGACTTACGTTTTTTATTTCTCTATGTAATACAAATGATAAGACTATTATTTGCAGATTCAGGAAAACGATCTAAACAATACAACATTAATTTATAATTAACCCCTAAAAAAAACAATGTATTATTTGATAGATCAAATAAAATATTACTAGCTAAAGATAAATTCAATTACTTACGAAACTAATCTCGTGGAAGTATTTGCTACAAAAAAATAATTTAATAAAATCTTACAAAAAAAACATTAATCACACATCATAACCCATACAAATAATTTACTACTCACTCTAGTGACTGCCAGAAACATCAAAGCAATAATTGGAATGAAACACCTATTTCCCATTTACGAGATTGATCTATTTCCGCCTGATCGTATTGAGTTGCTTTTATCTGTGTTCTCTATGCAGCGCGCTGTTGCAAAATAAGAGGATAAATCTTCATTTCCGGAACACTTTCATCTCACTTTCTCTTTCACGTGAAGGTTATTGTCTCAGGCAATCAAATACAAGGGCTAATGATGATAAGTTATTGTTATGTTTCCTGGATAAGAAAATAATAATTCTAAAATTAGTCCATTACTTAGAGATTATCAAAAAATATTATTTACGACTTTTTTGCTTTATCAAAATTGACTATAAAAATTAACAAATATGTCAATATGTTGGGGAGTGGGGGTTCGTGGCGTCATTTTGTGGTAAAAAGCGTACCCCGTGGTATCTTTGTCATTATGGTTTCGATAAATTAATTAAAAATATCTAAATAAAAAGTAGCCTATTTTTCTGTGTGCATTTGCATCACTAAGCAGCGTTACTAGAATTTTAAACCTTTCTACAATTTAAGCGATGTTTTTAGGGTTCCGTAGCCAAATGGCAAAAAACGGAACCCTTATAGATTCGTCATGTCTGTCTGTCTGTCTGTCTGTCTGTCTGTCTGTCTGTCTGTCCGTGTATGTCACAGCCATTTATTTCCGAAACTATAAGAACTATAATGTTGAAACTTGGTAAGTAGATGTATTCTGTGAACCGCATTAAGATTTTTACACAAAAATAGAAAAAAAACAATAAATTTTGGGGGTTCCCCATACTTAGAACTGAAACTCAAATTTTTTTTTTTCATCAAACCCATAAGTGTGGGTTGTCTATGGATAGGTCTTCAAAAATGATATTGAGGTTTCTAATATCATTTTTTTCTAAACTGAATAGTTTGCGCGAGAGACACTTCCAAAGTGGTAAAATGTGTGTCCCCCCCCCTGTAACTTCTAAAATAAGAGAATGATAAATCTATAAAAAATATATGATGTACATTACGGTGCAAACTTCCACTGAAAATTGGTTTGAACGAGATCTAGTAAGTAGTTTTTTTTTAATAGGTCATAAATTGAAATTAATATCAAATACTCAGGTCTATACTACCATTTACTTATATACCTACAGGTTTGTACGGAACCCTCGGTGCGCGAGTCTGACTCGCACTTGGCCGGTTTTTAGTTTTTATCAAAATAGAATCCTTCTTCAACTTGTGTTTGCACAATTTTTGCTTTCCCGTAATAAAGGTATATAATATTGTGTGAGACGTCGACAGATCGCGTGTGAGGTGACAGACATACGACAAACGACGCCAATGGCAGATAAATGGCTTCCTCCGATGTGGCGGCTAATGTCATGATGAAATATCACTATCATCGCAAAAACCTATTCTTCGCTCGTTTATAATTTTTCTTTGTAAATGTTCTCTATTATTGAACGTAACTCGCAAACCTACAATTTATCGGCAGATTTACTATAAAAATGACAATATATGCGATATAAGAATGGAAAATCTTTGAAAAAAGACGGTCATGTCATGGTAAGACAAAGATATTCATGGTAAATTTCAAGTGAAAGCGTCTAAAGGAGGGAATAGTGGTATACAAAAACGGTCGCAGACAGTGATCTCGAAACAATAGTCGAGGTTAGTCAGGATGAGCGTTTACGTGGCCGCCATTGTTGTGTTAATGTTCGGGACAGGCCACTGTCAGAGCCTCTCATGAATATTAACCGGTATTTGTCTTATAGATGGCCACTCACAGCTGAAAATACCTATACTTGAACAATTAGAGACACGACTGACATTTGAGACATATTGTTTTGTTCTAAGCTATGTTATAATATCACTGAAAGAATAACTAGTTACGCTTAAATCATGCTGTAATGTCTGCAAGTAACACCTACGCAGTAAGTATACGAGTATTGTATTTAGAAGCGCTCGTGGTGTAGCATGATTAGCCGTTCTTAATCGATCGGCAAAGTTAAGCTACGTCTGTCTTGGTCGGTACCTGGATGGGTGACCGCCTAGTGGTATTTCAAATCGAGCGTTTCCGTGCTTAGGAAGGCACGTAAAGCCGTTGGTCCCGGTTATCACTTAATTGTGATAGTCGTTAAGCTAGTTGGATGCCTCCTAGGCGGCTTGAAAAACTCCAACAGTAGGTTGGCCACTAGCCTACCTCCACCGATCCGCAGTGGGCACGCGTGGTGGAGTATCTGCCCATTCCCTTTCACCCTGATTTGTGAAAGGAGGCCTGTGCTCAGCAGTGGGACATTATAGGCTGATGATGATGATGTATTGTAAGGGATCCAAAAATCCTAATCCTTACTTTGATATTATAAATGCGAAAGTGAGTTTGTTTGTTTGTTACACCTTCATGCCTCAACTCTTAATGGATCATCATGAAATTTGGCATGCAGATAGCCTATTAATTTTCAAGTAATATATAAGTAGCAATAACAAGCGAAAACAACCTGATATAATTCAATAAGCCTAATGTGCGCTGCGATATTATGAATAACGGGCCACTAATCGCAGTCCTGAACTTTATTACGTACACACATATATAGGGTGACTGGTAAGTAGTAAACGACACTTAGATAAATGATTGTACTCATGATAACAAACAACTTTCCCAAAAAAAAAATTTTTTTTTATTTACTTAGGGTCTGTCCCTTAACAGCTGAGCGCGCGCGCGCGTTCCGTACGGGTGGTTAAATGAATAAAAAAGATATATAAATGGTAATGCTACAGTTTTGTTTGTGAATAGGGATAAGTAACTAAATTAAATAAAAGCTGATGGTGTAATCTTATTCTTGTTAGTTACTAAATATTATGGGTCATGTGCTAAGTAAATTTTTGGTAAAGTTGTTTGTTATCATGAGTACAATCATGTGCCTAAGTGTCGTTTACTAATTACCAGTCAGTCACCATATATAGAATAGATACGAAAATAAAAATAAAAACTACTAAACAGGATGTGTAAATAATTAATTATCTCAGTTGATTGTAGATCACTCACCTACATATCCATGAATGTCGCCTCCTCGGTATGGAAGCGAGGGTAAGAGAAGCGAAGGGAGGCAGTGCAGTTGGCGGGTCATCCTCCTCTTGCGCCGGCGCCGGTGCACCACTCACGCGCACCTCCGGCACGCGGAGCTGATGCCTACCACTCATTACAACACTTTTGCACTAATTCTTCGATGCAATTAGGTTCATTTTCCTTTTCGAAACCATCGGATTTCGTATTTTAAAACTTCAACTGGATTATCAGTATAAAATTTGGATAATTTATAAATTCGCCATCTGTGTTCATGAAAGATTAAGTAAATTTCTTCTATAAGTCTCACTCAATAATGTCGCATTTATGGAATGTGTTTTTAAGTGCATAACCGAATTTAGGTATTAATTTTGTTGGATTAACCCAGATTTACCCTAGAATAATAAACTATAATCTTAATAATGAAAACTGAACTAATTTACAAGTAAATAATGTAAAAATGTTCTATGTATGAGTAACAATGTCAAACTATCTGTTTATAGTTGATTTTATTGTAGCCGTAAAATACTCGTGAAATGAAACCGTAAATGTAATATATTTGCGAGAGGTTTCCATTGAGGCGCATATTATGTGGGTGGCTCCGTGAAGCCATACCGTGGCATCCGCTTACAAGCATCGCATGGGTGTTAAATGTAAAGAGATTTGTTTTAATGTATCCCACCCTTGAGAGTATTCCCTTATCGTTTTATGTAAGGGCTATATTTATTACGCAACGTAGAAATTGCAAGCCATTTGTTGTATATATCTATCCACTAATCTACATCTATTGTATATTCAGGCTTAATTTCATGGAAAATTTTAATAACCAAAATATCTCATTTATACAAATAAAGGGGTATATTATAGATACCTTATAGATAATTGTACCTACATATACTTAGTACCTAGGAACATAAATACCCACTTCACGTACATAAGTACCTTCATCATAGGTGTGCCTAAAGGTACTTTAGTCAAGTCCATAAGAACAGTTATGAAAAATCATTGGTGGGGTAGATAGTCCCAAATGTTTGATCGAAACAAATGTGCCATCTGTTGGCCGACTGCCTAATACATGCGGCCGCGAGCCGTCACGACCCCGACCTCTTTTGGAACATAATATTTTATACGTAAAATAATTTTAGATAAAGAAATAATGTAAAACGAATCAATAACAGCAGATACGTTCTTCGTATTAATACTACAATTAATATGTGTCTATTGCTGATTGGCAGATGTCGGAAAAGGCAAGGCTCTAGATGTTTCCTTTCAAAAAGCTAATGGTTAATTTTTGAGCAGTCTGAGACATGAATCAGTCAGGACTTTTATTTTACCTAAATATATAAGTTAATTTATTCTTACACGCTATTCAACATAATATTAATTAAAAAAGTTAGTCTAAGAATAGTTTCTTTTGATTGCCTTATAGCCAGTTACCATGTTCCGATACAATAGGTTAACCAACAAATTGTTATCTTTGTTTAAGCTGTGTTTGACCATAATCTTCAAGGGTAATGATGTGGCAGGAGGTACCACCTCGGCTCTCAAGAGCTCTTAGGTGTAGGAGACAGATTTTCAACTAATGAGTTAACTTCTTCAACCATTGATGTTGCTAAATGTTTACAATGTACGTAATTTTAAACAGTAAAAGGTCTATAATGAACAAGCTCATTCAAATACAAGTGAGTATACGACAGGGTCGGTCAACAAGCGTAAGGCCTGCCGGATAGTAAGCGGTTACCGTAGCTATATGGACGCTTGCAACACACGAGGCATCACTTACAGAACCTTCCCTCTTTTCAATGAGCTCTGGCAAGTATAATTTATAATATTTTAGGTACACACGGCCTGAAGCCATTGGGAATATATCACAAGGCGCATTGTCCCTATACTCTTACCCCTAACGCGCGAGTGATACCTCTGGTGTTGCAAGCGTCCATAGGCTACGGTAACCGCTTACCATCAGGCGGGCCGTATGCTTGTTTGCCACCTTAGTGGTATAAAAAAAAAAAAAAAAAAGTGAAACATTGCAAAATCCAGTCCTTAAGATAGCCTTTCTGCTATATGACATTAGAATGTGACGGATATATTTATATCCTAGGTTTCATTACACTTGACTTAAACCTTATTTATTAGTAAGGGGGATACTGTTACAGTTATAAATTATGTCCTTAAGGCTGGTACTAAAGTCCACGAAACGCCACTGGGGAAATTTAGAACCGCTTAAAAATCTTCTCGTAATTATGGGACACATTAAAGGAAATTATGGGTTCGAAAAGTTTAAATTGTTGCTGTTTACAACTCATTTACATTAAATACCTACCCTGATATTTGTACCCTTCAAAAACTCAAACTTTTTCCTCCCGAAAGCACCCAAATAAGTAAGTCATCTACTCAAAAAACCTGAGATAATCTGACTCGCACTTTTCTGAGCTTCAGTTTTATGAGGAATTCTATCAGGAGCTTACGGCCCAATTTTGCTCGGCTCGATGGGGGATGAGATTTTATTTATGTAAAAAATCTGTGCACGTAACTGGGTGGGTAGTGGATGCGAGTGGAATATTTTGTCGCTTTGAGAATTGTGCGATTCCCGCGCACTGCCCGACGCGCAAGGGTCGGTAGCGTCGCCGATGTCGTGGAATGTCTCTGAAGTTGTAGGCAAATTCTATTTTCAAAGTGAAAATTATAAGGTATTCTATAGAGATACGAATAAATTGATGTGATCCAATTCTTTCAAAAATCTAGGTGGACTCAAAATGTGGTGGTTACTAATTTAACCCAGTCTCACCTTTACCTGTTAATCACGTTATCATACATAGGTATATAGTATTTAATATTAATATGTAGGTACGTTACCAGTTTATGAAAAATTCTCAAGTGTTTGTATAATGTTCGAAAGCTCGTCACCGTGACTGCTTGGAATGCTCACGCAATTGGAATAATAAACGTTAATAATTTACCTCAGTCTACTACTAAACTAAACATAATCTTTTACCTTGCTTTTAATCCAATAAACGATAGTTCTATTCTACCTGTAGCCTGTAGCTAAGCAAGAAGGTAATGTGCCTACACATAGTATTGAAGCAAGGTCACGAAAGTTCAATATTCCATAGCTGGAGTTATTGACATTTCATGCCGTAATATAAACATAAAGTGGTTGATTTACTTTTACTAGAATTAACCATGAGAATTTCAAAGGCTTTACCTAAGGCTTGGCATGGAGAAGGAAAAGCGTAGATAAAAGTGGTTGTGAATAACAGAGCACGTCAACTTGAAGCGTCATAAGTTAAATGCCGGTATGATACCTATGCTTGAAGATGGATCTCTGTAGGTAATACCTATTCCCATTACTCATTAGGATGCAAAATCAATAGAAGGATCACTGAATAAATCAGAAAGGCAACATGACAAATAAAGAATTATTCAATAAAATTAATAAAAAAAACCTTATTCGAAACATTCTATGCATTACACGAGATCAAAGCAAACTCAACTGCATTTGGAAATACCTACGTAAATACATTTACGACATTGTTAAAAAAAACTTCGTTTCGTAGTGCTTCAGTCGTAAATAAACGCGATCGATTCCAGATATAAAAATGAATCTATCTGGTATCGATTTATTGTTATTTCAAGTAACAGCTAAATCTCAACTAAAGTACCGTAAGCTAACAACAACACACAAAAAGTCTAGATTCGAGAATGTGGCATGTTTAATTTACCTACTTTATGTGCAATTATTCTTTTATGTAGAGAAGCGGTACATATTACATCGATCAACCTTAACACTGTTCTTTTCAGAGTCACTCGGGTAAGGTGGAGAGGCAATAAAGGTTAGGTAGGGCAGGTTGTAGTACGATTAATCTGAAATCACGACCTTTGCGTGCCACGAACGCCTGACGGGCATGCAACACGCACGTTATTGAAACAGTTTGCAATTCTGAATTTGTAGGCGTTCTGATATTTTGATACTTCACATTTCTTTATACTTTATACTTTATACTTTATTTATTATGCTTTCCTTACATAGGTATACAATGTTACATAGGCACCTTAAGGTAAATAAATAACACTATACACTAAGGACCCTGTTGGGCACTAAGCAATGTAGGAGGGAGGAGGAAAAATTATATAAAATTTAATCATTAACTTAACTTATCGCTTAGGTATTCATTTATAGTATAGTAAGATTTTGTTATTAATAGTTGTTTTAATTTATTTATAAATAATTTATTATTTGTTTCTTGTTTTAATAATTCTGGTAGTTTATTGTATATTTTTATGGACATTACAAAAGGACTCAATTGGTGCATTTTTAATCGGGAGGTTGGGACCATTAATCTACTTTTATATCGCAGTTGTTTGGAATGTACGTCTTCTCTTTTTTTATAAATATCTGTATTTTGCCTAACGAATTTACATATTTCTAAAATGTATATGCTTGTTAATGTGAGAATTTTATGCTTCTGGAAATGCGGTCTGCAACTGTCTGTATCTTTTATATTGGTTATAATACGTATTAGTTTTTTTTGGAGTGTAAAGATGGTGTGTGAATCGGTACTGTTTCCCCATAAGATAATTCCATAGCTAATCCATGCATTAGCGTAGGCGTAATAGGTAACAAGTGCAGTAGGAAGATCAGTAGTTTTTTTAATTTCACGAAGCGCATATGTAAATCTGGATAGCTTTGTTCTGGTTTTTTGAATGTGTTGTTTCCAGCTGATATGTGTATCTAAAACTAAACCTAGCAAGTTGAATTCATTTACGACTTCTAGTTTCGTACCGTTATATATGAAATTTAATTTTAAAGGTGTCTTCTGATAAGGATGAAAAATCATTAATTTAGTTTTTAAAAAGTTTATTTCAAGATTATGGTCGTTCATCCAGTCTGTTGTTTTTTGTAGTATAGAATTTAGTTTTTCGTTTAAGTTTTTGCTGTTTTGACATGAGGTGATAAGCGAAATATCGTCTGCAAATAAAACACACGGTTCTTCCATGATTTTAGGGAGATCATTAATATAGATCAAGAATAAAAGACATCCAATGACACTTCCTTGAGGGATAGAGGCATTGACTATTTTTGACTTTGATCTAACATTTTTTATTTCGTTATTTTTACTGCTAATATATTCAATTTCTACTATTTGTTCTCTATTTCTTAAGTATGATGCAAACCATTTGTGTGCTAAGCCGCGTATTCCTATTCCATACAATTTTTTTAATAACACAGCATATTGGACTCTATCGTAAGTATATCGTATTTCTTACTACGACGAGCTACGACTTTACCTCTATCTTATTTATTGATCCTTAGGTAGGACTTATTTTTCATTAGTTAGTTGATCTTCTTTATTGTTATAATAATCAATATGAATAGATCAATGAATGTAACGTATTTATCTACTCTGAGATGTAACGTTAATTATGTGCCTAAATTAAACTTTGCGCGCCAAATGAAAGTGTAAAACAATAGACAACTGCGGAATAGGCTGATAAATTAGGAGACCCCCCAATAGAATTTTGAATGAGCTCAAACGATAACAATAAGCAATAAGATACCTAATGTGCCATAATGTGGCCACACACTGGGAGCGAAGCGGCCTTTCAATTATATTACTTGCGATAATTGCATAGTAGTAGGTACGTACTTAGTTTCGCTAGTTGCAATTTTGGCGCTTGTTTTTGTACTGTGAGAGGGTGGAAACTGTGGAAAGGTTGCAAGGTCGCTTCAAATAATGACAACTCTAGCCTGTAAAAATATCTACAAAATGAGCTTTAATATGAATTATTATTATACTCTATTTCAAATAGGATCGAGGTCAAGGATTTTTACCAATATCTAGTGAAATTCCATTTGATTACTCTGAAGTACTCACAATATTTAATGAAACCTCGCTCTATCATAGTATTCCTTTATTATAACGAAATGAACATTACCTAAACATTAAAATATCTAATATAAAATATCTTTCTAATTTTCTTTCTTTCTAATAATATACCATGTGTCACCGAACTCATGCTATTTTAAATCTACTATAGGTATAATTATATACAAGAACCTGTAATAAGGACTTTTTGGCGGGAACTTGCAGAGTGACGTAGCATTTTCATTTTTATTTTCATAAATTTGTGTATTTTGAGTTTTATTGTGTATTTTTGGTGGTATTTTACCCAATAAAGATCATCCATGTGCACCAGTGAAGTGAAATGAAATGAATTATGTGTATCGTGACTTTTCAAGTTGTCTCAAAATGTCCGTGAAGAGTTTTAGTACAATGACCACCATTGTAGTAAAACATGACTTTTATGGACGGTGACTGACTGAGGACTATAATGTGAAGTGATTTATTGTGACTGGAAACTATAATATAACTCGACACTGGCAGAAATGAGCCCTAATTTGGGCTTGGTTGCCAAAATTAAAAAGAAGATGAAGAAGAAGAACCTGTAATAATTCTGCAATTTTCATTTGCTGCATTAAAGTAACATGATTCAAATAACTAACATGTAGCTATAATAACATCACGTCATCGTCTTTTCACTAGTGCTGTTGACATCGTGTAAGTATGTATATAAAGTTTTGGCACATGGCAAGAGCTAATGTGCAGATTTGTCTTGTCATTTAGAACATGCCCAGACTGTCTGACGTCTATTCATGTCATAAGGTCGCGTGGCTATTCCTAATTAGGCAGAATAATGTGCTAATTCAATGTTTCATGGACGGTCATTCGAAGCTTATTAGTGGGACATGATTCGAAATTAATTAACTCGTAAAAACAAAGCAAGGTCAGGTTTGATACGTCTGTGCAATTTTATTGTTTTTAATTGAATACCTACAGTTAAATAAAAAATTACAAAATACAGGTTAATGTACAAAATACTATGTAGTTATAATTTCGGGCACAGAGAAAAGAAATATAAATGTATTCTCTTTTCCGTGATTTCGGGGTTATATAGAACTAGGTTGCTGTCCCGATTCGGGTGACGAAGTCTATCGAATCGAATAGCACCAGCTATTTTCTTATTTCAGACATCCGTTCGGAGTGAGGCCGTCAATATTTTTTTTAATACTACTTGGGTAGCAAACAAGCATACAGCCCACCTGGTAGTAAGCGGTTTCTGTAGCCTATGGACGCTTGCAACACACGAGGCATCACTCGCGCGTTGCTTGCTGACCCTAAATCTAAATAATAATAAAGGATCGCGGTAAACACATTTGACGTCAAAATCTGTAATAGTTTTCTTTGCTTATATTAATTAGATTAATCGTTATTGCTTAATATATATTTTGGAAAACCGCATTCTTAGATAATGATGGTATAAATACGTATTAATAACATTCCAAATGAGATGACAACATAAAATTACTGGATTCATCGATTTAATAATCAGATAATTCAGAACAACACTTGAGATAAGATTACATTCAATGTAAACGTTGTTGTACCGATGAACACTTCGTACGCTATAAGTGTTTGTAATGTGTGATTTAATTAAATTAACGCTTTAGTGTATTCATTGGTCACTTGATCAGAAATTGTGTACCCATACTCTAGTTTTGTAAGTTGTTTTTGATATGCAGGTTGATATTTCTGGAATTAGATTTCTCTACAAAATAAAGTAGGAGCAATGATTGGTCATTTTTCGCTACGAGCTACGAACCGTGCAATGATGAGAAATAATGTATTTTCAATAAACATACGTTTACTTTCTATTTAGAAGACAACGAATAGTTTCAAAATATTAAATGGCAAAAATAAATGTATAGCGGTAATGTAATGTGAATGTGTTTTATTTTATTTTATGTATGTAAATATCTATACAAAAAACAAGAATCGAAGAATTTGAAAAATAAAATATAAGCTATCGCATCACCTGACGTCATTTCCCTGATTCACTATCACGGTTCGCGTGGTTCTTCCACGGTTTTTATCGTAGTGATTGTAACAATCCGGGCGTAAAGGTGACAAGCCCATGGCTGATGACGTCAGCTCTCACACGCCACGCCACATCGAGTCGAGGACCCTCGTTTTATTTTATTGCTGACTAGGGAACATCTCTCTTCTATTTTATAATACGCACATTTTGTGGAACACGTGCCCTAATTATTATACTTGTTAGACTATCGTTATTCCTTGTTAGTGATAATAGGTTATTTTTAATGAATAATAAGAATATAAGTTTCTTTATTTGGTTAACTTTATCTCATTCAACGAAATCTTTTTAGATGTATACTGAGATAATAGCATACTTAAATACGTATTTTCAATCTAAAATGATTTGAGAGATATAAGAATACGGCTAAAGTTGGGTATGAATGTTGTACATTTCTGAGAATAAAATGTATCTAACAGCATTTTAACTAAGTTTATTATAAAAATATTCACTAAAGCTTCATCGCGTTTTCTCGAACAGAAGTTTCCTAATAAGGTGACGGAAATAAAAAAAGTTTCGCTTACAACTAGAAAATACTTTTAATAACATTAAATAGATATTATTAAATAATATTTAAAACACAATTCTAGTACTAAGATACTATGTATATGGTTTATTATAAAACAGAACTTATAAGGTTACAAGTAAATATTGTGTGATATTTTTGTAGATTTTGTTATTGAGGAATTCGTTCAGACTGCAAAAATATTCAGAG
Organism: Achlya flavicornis; assembly: GCA_947623365.1. Taxonomy (NCBI): domain Eukaryota; kingdom Metazoa; phylum Arthropoda; class Insecta; order Lepidoptera; family Drepanidae; genus Achlya; species Achlya flavicornis. Next base: position 7,374,738 of record OX392474.1, read on the forward strand.
GCCATTATTTTCATCATATTTTTAGATGTTATCTAAGCATTGAAATAGCCAACTCGCTTACAAAGAATATAATATTGAGTTGTATTGTAAGATAAAAAATGTGAGCCCTTTTATTTTCAAACCTCAGGCAGTTTCATGATGAAGGAAAAATATGAAATATGTATGTATGTATTTTCTTTACTTATTGCATGGCAACCAAGCTTTTGACAACATTGTTACGTTTTGGATAAATAGTAGGTAAACGTGAAGTTAAGTGTTTCAGTTAATATACATTTATTGCATGTGAAAAATAAAATGAACGCTTCTTTAACTGTATTTGCTAGTGGATTATCACGTAAAGGCTTTGAAAATAATATCCCATCAAACATTTTTTTATGTAAAATGTTGCCAAGTTGCCATTATGGCTCGCACTGTCAAAAAGTTATCAGATCTCATGTAGAGCCAAGCTTATAACACGCCCTAACTCTACAAGACCGAACTTCACAAACTCTACACCTTAGCCAAAATATGTGGCTTGGCCGTTTCACTACCGTCACATGGGCGTAAGGTGAAAAATTTATTCACTGTTCAATACTTTTCTGTTATACAATAGCTCTTTTACTGTGCTTCGCTTGGCTCGTCTTGGCGAGGGCACTAACCGTAACCCCAGATTAAAAACATAAAATCAGAAATATACAGATTTATAAAACATTATTGGACTGTTTTACAAAAAAAACTTAAACCGACTTCAAAGTACACTAAAAAGTATTCAAATCAGACAAAAAAGAATTTTCCAAATCGGTTAATAAATGACAGAGTTCAGGACCTTATATTATGTTTTTTTGGATATGATAACCTATGACAAACTTCACACAGTTCTTCTGATCCCAAACCAAGCAGAGTTTATATCATGGAAACCATATTATAACTAATATTTTACATTCTACTACCTACATGTAGATATACACTTAGATAGATATTTAATCGAGCCCTCGATATGTGATATTGCAGTCAGGATATTTAAGCTCCATGTCAACTGGTGCGTTAAGTTAGCTCGTGAGATTTTCACATAGCACACATACATAGTACAATATATAGCATGTAACGTTGTGGCTGAGGTTGGAAGATGTATTAATGCTGTTAGGTAAACCTCACCATAAGAATTAAAAAGCAGGGCAGTGCTAATAGATATTAGACGTAATATGGCATTGACTTGGAGCTATGAAGGCGCTATAACACAGAGTCTTCTATGCTGCAAAGAAGTCAACTAAATGATCACCCATCAGACCTACTACTTAAGACAACCTCGCAACATAACCTCACTTGGCAATCGACCATGCGTTCCATACTCGGGTAAAAACCCACATACTTGTTCAGTGTTCACTGAATGGAAAATAGAATTGACGCAAAAACGAACCGAGTGAGCAACGTATCCAATATATATTTTGTGAAATGAAAGCAAATATTTGGTTGGGATTACACGGAATCAGTGTTGCTTTGCAAACAAGAAAGCTTATTCAGGTGACAACACATGAGTATATAACTCGCGTGTGTACCGTAGAGTAGCTGACCGTATCGGTTTAATAACATTGCAGTTGCAAACTGGGGGATTTTGCCAATGTATCGCTGACACAGAAATTCTGGCCGAATGGCATTTTTTATTGGATCTTCATTGTATCAGTTTTTTGTTTTTAGACAGTCAAACTGGTATTTATACTAGCAAAGGAGGGTTGCTAAATAGCTATAGGAACCTACTAAAACTGCTATATAAGTGTAACCAACCGAAAAATTTTTGGCGTTTACTGAAAAGAAACTACCTATCATACGGTCCCTCTTAGGAAATTGAACTTTCGCTCCTTCCTTGGCAGTTGCCCAGTGGATATCTACAAGCTGCTCATAATTGTGATTTACAACTAATAACTATGTTTGGATCTGTAAATGACTTCACGAGGAAGACTCTTTATTTATTGTTGGTAATCTCGAACGACAAACGTATTTAATTTAATTGTGTTCAAGTTTAGCTCTAACGGTGAATCACTATCATATAATTTTTGTCTGAAACCCAATTATGTTCGAGAGCCGTTATGATATATGGTGCTATAAAAATATTCAAAACCAAGCTCCTAAATCAAAAAATTCAGCGCCTTTTTCATATTAGACTGAAAAACGATTTATTCACTTCATGTCTACGTGTCCTAAAATGATAAACTACATTGTTATATTTATTTTAGATTTTGCTTTTATTATTTTTACGAGTTATTTCTCCCTGAGAAATATTCCTCAGAATTTCAATCTGATAGACAATAATAGAATAGATAAATCCCATAAGTCAGTAATCTGTTTTAGTCAATTACGGGAAGGCCATGGGAAAGCTAAAGACATGGATTGTGAAGTTTCATGTGTCGTTCTCTTGAGTTCTTGTATGAGGATTGATGACATTTGGAAGTAATTCAACAAAAGATTGATCTTAACAAAAATCTTTGGTAAGAATACAAATAAGCTTGGACAGGACAATGCTTGTTTAGGTGGACATGTTTACTCATCAAACTATTTAACTTGTCACATATTTATCGACCACCTTCGTATCATGTCAAATAATGTGTCGTTATTTGATCATGGTAATTATTGGATAACCATTTTAAATCAACTGAATTTTGATATAATAGCATTTTATGTGTAAGGCCTTTAGATTGAAAATATCGGTATATTACTATTGTTCTTGGGGTAAGATACTCATCAGGTTGACCTTCAGCCAGCTAGTCAACTTTTTTGCATACAAAAATAAGTCGTTTACATAGCCAGGTTTTTAAGAGATAATAATGACAATTTATAATTTAGGCGATTGTGATTCTAGATTCATAAACTTGAATTGATATAGGTATTGTACTCATCTGGCTAATTATCAACCAGTGGAAATACGGGTTGCACAGCACCTACAGACTAAGCTAACCACTCTCGGCCACATCATCACCTAACTTTCAATAAAGAACAACACTCTTGGTACATATACGTCACAATAACAACCTTCAGTTCTGTGACAGGCCCATTAGGTACATACCTACAATTCACCCTCAACCATGGTTCACGGTCCACGTGTCTGCGACGTGGGCATGCTAAACAAACACCCGTCATGTCGCCTACATAACTGTGACCGACGCATATTTTGATTAATGTCAACTAATACTCAAGGCCCTGTCTTGAACACATACACATTGCTATTTAAAGAAGCATATGAATTCTCTACTTTATCGGTTCATTGACCATTATGATTGCTGATATAAACAATTTTATGTTTTTTTATGGATTAAAATAGTTAATGTTCGATTTCCTATGCAAACAACAGAAATACAGTACATATTTTTAGATTTATTATCAGCAAAGTGAACGTCACGATGAAAAATATTCAACTACGTTTTATGCGCAGTTTATTTACTACATAAAATTGTTGATTAACGCTCGCGATAGTCGCGATAATGCAGTCAGTGTACGCTTCTGTGCATAATATTTGAGCAATATTCAGTTATATTTTAATCCGATGGCAATCATCAACCTTATCAGTTGCTTTTACCGATTATTGTTGAATGATACCATGTACATGGTGTAAGTAATTAATTATGTTTAACTTCTGTAGTAAAATAAAATACAAAATCGTTTCGTCTACCTGATGTTTGGCTGTCCAATTTATCATTTAATGATTGAACAAATTGTACATGCTTTACTTAGCGACAATTTGCACCGTGATTTGTTATAGTATTGTCAAATAATGGGACGAGTTTTAGTATAAATATCTTACTAGAATAAAAGTGTTTACAAATACGTTTGAAGTAGGCATACAAAGCGAAGCAGCATCAATCCATAACTCATGCCAATCAACTATTAAAAGAATAATACATCACACGAAACAGAACGTCGTGCGTCGCTCCAAACATTTATGACAAGAAAACGAGAGTGCATTTTCATAAAATCGCTTTGTCTTTATGGGACGCTTAGTCATCCATATGTTTATACATAAACTAGCTGACCGGCGCGACTTCGTTCGCGTGGTGCCTACCCTTATCACTTAGGGGTATGAAAAATAGATAGTAGCCGATTCTCAGACCTACTGAATATGCATATAAAATTTGGTAAAAATCAGTAAAGCCGTTTCGGAGGAGTAAGGTAACTAACATTGTGACACGAGAATTTTATATATAAGATAGTAGGTGAAGTATTGAATATTTTCTTAGGTTGTAAATGTTGCGTTATGTAGGACGAGTAATGGAATCGCACGACAATGTTATCATTTATCATACATGAATAAGTAGGTACGGCTACATAAGTATTTGATAAATAGGTTAAGTAATACTGTAATAGAAGCTCGGTAGCTAACCGCAAGTGATTTAGTAGTTATCCATTCCGCGAGTGTTCTTGAGTTGTTACTCCACTAAGCAGTCCTATATTTTCCTATACAGATAAAAGAGCACAGTAATTTTATACTATACATTTTACTTCAAGTACTTATAGGGATATTTTACACATATAAAACTTTTTTAATGGGTGAAGATTTTGAGTTGGAAAAACAACCCAACATAGTTTTCGAAAATATGCCATCTCGAAATCTTAGTTATAAATTATAACTTATAATATAATCATATGTGTTGAATTACTTTTAATATTGAAGCGACTTTATCAAAGCAAAGACGATTTCGGTGTAAATAAGTAAATGAAGGCACAAGAATCTAGCCGATAAGTAATGAAAACATTCTCATGGGGCAACGTTACGTGGCCACAACAATTTATATCCAACCCTTGAGCCATTATCCTCCCACCGTTGTTTTCTCATTAAACCAACATGTCAGCTTACCAAATATATACACTTGTATGCGAATATCAACCAAATATTTGAACTGATTTTTAAACTTAATAAATAATTAAATATATAATTTATATAATATTTTTTTTCTCCTAAAAGAAACCGCTGTGTACAGCAACTGTGTAGTGTAACTTTAATTTATAAATTTAGTAAGAGACGAAGATAAATGATTACACTGCCATTTACGAAGTTATTTCTGTCTTGTCTATCTATATTTTATTTCGAAAATTATTATTAGAATCTAATTACTTATCTGATATTCTAGAATGATCCGAGTTATAAAAAAAACCTAATACCCAAGAGTGTCTGGTACACACAATAAAATACGATAATGCTAGGTGCAATGTATTACATAATATTATTTATTCCGCTTCATATCGACCCTACCGAAATTTGCTTATAAATTGGGTTTCGAATGGAAATAAGATGTCATAGTCCTTAATTTAATATCATATCAAATAAGAAGTCTTTGCAAAGGAATTCCACATAAGTTAAATTGACTCGTGCGTGAATAAATATTCACATTTAAATGATTTATTTCAGATATCAATAGACATTTATTAAGTTATTTGTAGATGTAGATCAAATAATCTTTAAAAATAATGCGTCTTGGAAGTTATTTTAAATTCGAGTAAAAAAAAGCAATGCATCATAATATGATTCGAATCTTCTTCGAATTCTTAAGTTACTCTGTTTGGAGGCTTTGATTTTTAAAGTGACCACAGTGCAATTTTTTCGAGTGACTGATGTGTGGTTTACGTGATTGACGAGTGTTGCGCGTTGCCATATGGTACTTTTTGGTATAAATAAAAAAAAATATCTTGCTACTTCTTTAGATTATGTTGGCAACTTTACGGTAATCTCCAGCCAATTTTTATTACTGGTGGTTACTTGGAGGTGACTTGTTATTGACGGAAAATAATCAATTTATGAAAATCACGTTTGCGGCTCGAAAGCTTCAATAGAACACGGCGTGGCACTTATTACTCTGCGTAATGTCAACTAGCGAGCGAATAGCTCTCGTTTTAATATCACTTTTATTACTTTTTACATCATTTGCATAAACCCAGAACACCTCCAGCCACATGCCAAATACAAATATATTTTGATGTCCCTTTGTGAGACAATGTACTCGTAAAATGTTAAGAGCATCGACCTGCTTGACACAAAACAACTTGATCTGGACGTGGGAGCACATGCATGAATAAAATAGAAAACTTCGGAAACGTATTGAATTTGATTATGGTAATAGGAATTTTTGTGTAACCTGCTAGCTTTTAGTGGGTCTGAAAAAATTGCTTTCATTTTTACTCCGACGGAATGAAATTTAGATTTCCGCTTTTTTTATTGAATTAATGGCCATTTCAGCTATCACTAATCAATAAAGGAATGCCTAACCGAATGCTAGGATTTTATAAAAAGTGTCATAATATGATTCGTATAAACAATAAAGATGTTTAGAAATGGCGGAAATGGCGTGAAAAAATGACGTCACGAATTGATCCATGTTGCCCAAGTTATTCAAAACTTTTAAAATCTTAGATAAAAATATGAATCTCTATGTAAATACTATACAACGACGCCGCGACAGTTGAAACGAGACCAGATACTTCTTCTAAATTATTTTTTATATAATATATACATAAATATTATTTATTTATATTACCTATGCGTACCTATATTTATATTATGTATTATGTAATCTTTAAATGGGAATATTCATAGGCCTCAAAATACGACAACAAAGCAGCATTCCGTGCTAACTTTCTATTGTCATACATAAATAATACGAGAAAATGATAACTACAGCAACGAGAACATGGGTTAAAATATTCCATTCGCACGATATCAAATAACATTTACCTTCGGTATGAAACTACAATCGTTAGTATTGAATGGCAAGCTTAACCATAAGAGCATAATATTTTATGAAGGTAATGTGTAAACCAACGTCGGCTTAAATTAAACAAGTTCTACGTGCCATGGTTTATGTATTTGCTTTCACTATACTTAATATCAAAATAATAATAATGGTATTGTTAGCCGTGTAAAAGAAAGTTATACTCAGGTACAGTCCCTAAAATAATAATTCGTAGTATGCTAAAATCCACGTTTTAAAATTATAATATACGGTTTTTCCTTGGAAAATGAAAGACGGAACAACCGGCGTTCTTGTAAATTACATGGCCTCACACACACACATATACACCATAGGAAGCCGATCGGTTGTCATTTCGTATTGAGGCGTTAACAGTGACTATAAGGCTCAGTAGTCTCAGTACCATTTGTGCCTGCTTGGGCCAGTACTGATTTTACTCACGCACACGTAGGAAATTTTCGGCTTCACTTTCTTATAAGGTGACACTCCGTCTTGATTTTTTTATGTCTATGGGTTTTTCCTGGAATAAACAGCATAATATCTCTTATGAGAGTATTAGATCGGTACATATTTGATATATGTACTGTGGTATTAGAGTCAGACTTTTCATAAGTGCCTGCGAAGGTCTATTTGAATAAATGATTTTGAATTTGAATTTTGAATGTATGTCATTTATTTATTCGTCTTTTATTCCTTTTTTTTGTGTTCTGTTTTTAAATATATTCATACCTTTGATTAAGGATACATCCAGATAGAGTGTCGCAGCTGTGCACGCGTCGATAAAAATAGCCTCTAACTGTTAGGGGCTAAATCAAATAAAAAATAAATAAAAATGCAAAATAATGTTCAATATTTAAATTTCTCCCGATTTTAATTGGAATATTTCAACAACTGCTATCTTTATGAACATCACTATGACAAGCAGAATGACGCAGAGGGAGCGTAAAACGTAGCTGTTACGCGCGGCAGCCTATAAAAGTTGGCCTGTTTTATATATTCGGGTAGTATGGCGACGTTCTTTCTAGGTATATATTATTTATATGATTCATACTTACTTATATGTCTTTTAATTGAGCATGTCTTTGGCAAAGTTTCCTCGGCCTTCGCAAGCTAGGTATTGCCATTGAATTCTATCACGGGCAACTCGTAAGAGCCCGCTTGCTGTAAGACTTAACTCGTCCCATCCCTTATTTACAAATATATTTTAAATAAAGCTAATGCTATGGGCTTCATCACGAGCTCAATAAGGATACCCTTTAAAAGAAGAGATTTGTAAGATTTAAGATTTACTGCAGTGGGTTACGAAATTATCACACAAAGAAGTGGATTTATGAATTAAACATGGAATCGATTTGAGATTTATTCATGTTGCGCGTCATCACTTTCATGATAATATATTCCACATATATTTGGACATCGGAAAATCGGGTAAAATGAGCAAAAAGTGGCCCCAATTCGAGCGACAAGAGTAAACGATGTCAGTTATTATGTACTTATATTTTTCTCTGTTCTATACAAATATTGTTGAAGCTTAGTATTTTTGTCACAATAGATAATTTATTCAAGAACTGAAATGATGGCAACGAAATTGTCAGTCGTAAGCATCGTTTACGGGTTTCGGTCTGAAGGATGAAGTTCTCGTCTGTTATAGCATGAATCTATATATATAAAAATCAATGCCACTTTTCGTTGTAATTCAAGAACGGGCTCACCTATCCAAACCAAATGTTTAGGCTTTGTTCGGACTATTTAGTAGATGGTTTATGTGAAGTTTGCACAAAATCGGTCGAGCGAATTCTTCATTTATCACATTTTTATTATTTTACTTTATACGTAGCGAAGCACGTACCGGGTCGCTAGTAAAGAATAAAATAAAATAGCGTAGTACTAAACCAGCACCAATCACACGACCTTCCTTGCATTTTACTGATTTATCTCTGTTTTTTTTATTTTAATAAGTTTTTTTTGTTAAAAATGTTATTTTTAAACAAGCTTTTTTGGTGACTGTTCTTCCATTTTCTTCTAATATACCAACCAATGTATACCAAATATCAAGTCAATCCGACCACTGGAAGATGGAAAAATTCGGCTTGCAAGATTTGACCCACATACATACATTGCAAGTTAATAAAAAGCTCATAAAAAGTAATAAATTCGTAGTACGATCATTTACTTTAGAAAATGTAATTAATTTCATAGAATTTAAATTCCATCATAGCCTAATTTTATTCAAACCAACTAATGCATGGCAAGTGATTCTCAAAACTCATGTTCCTTCTAATAATATCTCTATAGTAATACTATCAGAGAATATAGCGAGAGAGCAGATTTTGTATGTTGGTTTATATGCGGAGGGTAATCTAAAGATCTACTGACCCGATTCTTAAAATTCTTTCACTAACTCTTTATCCCGGGAAAACAATATATAGACACAAAAATATGCTTCAAAAGGGCCTACTTCTGGCGTCTAAGTTTCCTAAAGATTTGAATTGATTTTGAAAGACTGAGTAAATGAACATCTCCTGGGCTAGCGGGCTACGTCCCGGGCGATTTAATATCGCTATTCCTACATACAATCTTATGTCTAACCTAAATAAATCCAAAATGTTATAATTATATTATAGTCTAAACATTTGGTGCTAACTTATGTAGGTACCTATAGATAGATGAGTTTAACAAGATTTTAGGCCCAGACATAACGCTCACCACTATAGGTTTCTGCTAGTACGTGACTTGGTCTCTGTATTTTATTGTAATCTTACCCTAATACAATCTTTTGGGAAGGGTGCTTCGCGAATTAAGAATAAGAACCAGCTAGGCGCTCTAATATATATATCAGGAGATTCAATCGTAGTTGCCTATTGTATAAGATTATCTTTTACTATGTGTATTGGGAACACTAAATTGTCTAAAAGAGGTTTTATAAAGTCCAGTCCCCTTTTATTTAACGGAATCATAAAATCTACATGTGAGTAGTCTATCTAATAAAATATGCAATAAGTAGATATGACATTAGTAGAAATATTCCAACTCAACATGATAGTACATTATGATACATGTGTGCAAAGTTGGTTATTACCACTCGAGGCGGTATTAAACGCGTGAGCCGCAGGTGAACGCGATAAGTGAGCCGAGAGTGTTATAATCAATGCACACGCGTGTCATACGTCGTTTTTCAACACACTTGCGAGGAATAAAACAGACTTGTATTTTTTAAAGTAGATTTTTTTATAACAAGTTTTTTTTTTTACATCGGTTACCTGTCTATTTTACCCGTTTAAATTAAGAATGCTTGGTCTACACACATATCACTTGCAGTGAAGTACAAACTTATCATAATCGGGATTATACCTATCATAACACTGTGCGGTAATGTAAAGTAAAAAGCAGAAGTGCGTAATAAGCTGCATTAAGATAATAAAAAACGGTGCAATAAATGTCACTTTACTAGCGAGTGTGTTGAACATATATTAACGTTAAGTATACGTTTTATTATATAATAGTTAGAATCTAACCATTATATAAAAAACTTATCTAACTGTTAGATAATATAATAGTAAACTGAATGATTAATATATCGATAATTGGACAGTATCAGAGATATCTATTCATCTTTTCAGTTTTCGTAGCAAACTATAGTAAAACATAAAATTGGCATGATGCAAAACCATTTCACGATTCAATACGTTGTGATAGCATCGCGTTCGATATGAATTGCTGCTTTTTGCACGACTGAAAACCATTTACTACATATTCTCATGCTCGAATAAGTTCTTTATTGTGAATTTATAAGTGGAACTGCCCAAAAGTACTCTTAACTCATAACTTTCAGTATAAAGTAGTTTCTAAAAAGTGTCTTATCTAATTAACTGCTCTTTAATTTTTCACTTTTTGCTCGAGGAGAAAAGTTATTAAGTTCATTCACAGTTTATTTAATCCTTTCATATGAATTCTTTATACATTAATACAAAAAGTTTCTAGCATAAAAAAAAATACCTACCTAATAATATATGAGTGAGGTAAATTGTTCGAATAACTGATCTGTACATATACATACCTGCTCAAACAGAAATTTATATCATACATATTGAACCCAACACTTATGAGCATGTGTGGTCTGCTCTACGTGCCTTCCCTTACCGCAATTGTGTACCTTTGGGCAATAAATCAAAAGTATAATCGGATACGAGAAATATGAACACAATCATGAGTAATAGTATAGTTCATAATTTTATTACGAGTAATAGAATAGTTCATACTTCAATTATGTATAACTTTATGAAATTAACACAACCTAAATAAATTAAAACTATACGCTGTTTACAACTTGTTTGTACATTGAAAAGGATATTATATAATAAATATAATAAAACTCCGGATTACCATAAAGAAAAACGATGTATATAGGAATTCTCATTTGAATTTGCAATTAAGTAGGTACTGTATTGAAGTCAGCGGGAAAAATCTGCAGTATGCTACATTTACGTAGTACGTTCGTGCCCATACTCACTCCCTCATTAATCATGATATCGCAGGAACTATAAATCGTACAAACTTGAAATTTGGTAAGTAACGTTATATAAAGATTGTAGATACGCGTTAAGAAAAAAATAGTTCAACCCCTAAGAGGGTAAAGTTATGATTTTTGTAAATATTGGCAGAGGGGTTTTTGGTTCACGGACACTTTTTGCATCCCTCTGAGAATGCATGGGGAACTGCGGGGCGTTACAGTTACCAGTAATTTACTTTAACTCACTAAAATTAAATTCCCTTATAACTGTTAAATATATCCAATGTTTTAATAATAAGAACAGACCTATAGAAGGATTTGACTACCTCCTTGGCGACAAAAATATCGATTTAGCGATAGCGCACAGGTACTGTATAATTTGACGGTAACTTATGCTAGTTTTAGAACTAAAGTTCGCGGCAATAAGAGCATCTATCGATTAATCCCCTTGATGGGACGGGCAAATTCGCTGTCTTGACAAGAAAGTTGTATCGTGCTCAAAGATTTTGCTTTCATGAGCCTTGAGTGAAGATTATCGCGGTCGTATATCTTGCTCGACCTTGCCCCCAGGGATTACTCAGCCCAGCTGGCACTTGCGCATCCTATCGACGTTTAAAGAGGTAGGCGGTTATCCAAAATATTCGAACAAACTGAGCAGGGCCAGTAGACAAGATGGTTATCGACAATCGTCATCGTTAGTAAACGATCAACCTTTGTATGGGATTGACATAGAGATTTTTTTAAATCACGTGATATTTCGTTTTGAAATGTCAATCCCATACAAAGCTTGATCGTTTACTAACGATGACGATTTTCGCCAACCATCTTGTCTAAGGGAGCTGTCAAGGTAAACTAAGGGCGCAAATTGAAAATATTTTTTATCGTTTGTACACACGGCTACAGATCAAGCTATACATTTCCAGTATAAGCTGATTTCGCATTGTATAGGATTTCCGTACTATGGGAGGTCAGCTTATACTAGAAATGTATAGCTTGATCGGTAGCCGTGTGTACCTATCGCTTACGTCAACATAATCCAATATGAAACTAATATAAGAGTAGGTAGATAGTTATACCTACCAAAACCAAACAATTCTAAAACTAATCTAACTTTAAGTTAATATACATTTATGTAAAACACAAGTAAGTTATCTTTCAACCAGAGGTGTGTATTTGTACTGCGATAATTTCCATAACGAGACGTGCTCAACAAAAGAGTAAGATAGTGTAACGTGGTGTAACGGTAACACGGTAAGGAATAAGTAGGTACATCCGCACAAGTAGGTACATATATATTTCATTACATTTAGCATGACTTTGAAAAGGGTCATTCGATTTGGACGTTCCTCCTCAAAATACGAATGTGTGATTCAGATTTATGAGCATCGAATCCTTTCAGCTTAGCTAAAATCCCGGACGTCCTGAATCCCCGTCCCCCTATTAATTCACGAATATAAATCCGACTTAATATGTCCCATAAATACCGACCGATCCCTCGATAAATAAGACGAAGGGACAAACTACAAACTTTTTACTATTTCAAGTAAATTTACAAGTTCTTCACAAATGTCAAATAAAATGTAAATTTTGTTTGAAGTTTGTTAACAGACTTAAATTAAGGGACCAAAGTATGCTGCTACGTGGCCGTTGTACGCACGGACAATTTCAAAGTTTTATCGTTGCCGACATTCGACAAGCCGGTTGAAGAGATAAAGCTAAAACTGTCTGCACGGTATATCTGCGTTATGTTACCGTGATGAAAGCGATCAAAGTGGCCGACTGGTCACACGGTGGCATGCGCGTGTGGCTCCATCCTTTCATATTTTACGTTCATATAAGAGTTTCCCAGCTGTTGGTAGTACTTAATGTGTCATTCATTCCATCTCTAAGGTGGCTGTTTTATTGCACTTTCTACATTATGATGTACCTAACTAATGGCTAAAGCCAAACGATTTTATTTTATTATTAAAATAAATCATTTGAAATCAGAAACATACAGTTTCTCAAGAAAGTGGAAGAATAAGAACATACAGTAGTTATTTGTAATTGCTCAGAATATAATTATAAACAGTTGCTGAAAACTTGAATTCAAAGTGATAACATGACAAAATGTCATATTCAATGCTAATAAATGTGACTACCTAGTGCTACTATCTACCAACAATTGTTATTTAATTTTGGTATTATAGAGAGATAAAGGAGATTTTATTCAAGATTAACCAATGTAATTTTTTTTAGCTTTTTATTTGGGCTGATACAGTTACTGTAATGGCAAAAACTGGTTGTATGTGGCTTTGCCTTCAAGTGTAAGTATCAAAGTCATCACATATCACATGTATCCTATTAAATTTCGTATCCATGTCACGTATTACATCGTGTATCAAGATAACTGTTCTCGGTGTGATTGGGATCCATATCAGTTGCCTGAAGCTACCTTACTGGACAGAAATCCGAATTGAGATGTGTACCAACAAACAGGTGCCAAATGTAAAATCGATTAAATTGTAGGTATTATCACACAATACGCAGTATGAATCAATGAAGCATATCCTGTGCGTTTTATCGTATAAACACAATGTATACGGAATAAATTACAATTTATAATCAATAGTTATCTCTAACCGTAGCCTCAGAGTAAATAATATACTGCCGCCGTAACTATCTGGATACACCTTGTGGATGCAATGACGAATTACAATACGCCGATCCTTTTAGGATTCCGAACCAAAAATAACCAGCCAAGTGCGCGTCGGACTCGGTTCCGTATAATAAAAAAAACGCATATAATAAATAAAATATAAAAAAAAAAAAAAACTTGCTTCGCATTAAAACCATCATTTCTAGTATCGGTTAAAATATTTATTCTGAAACAATAAAGTAATTGTGTTTAACCAAAGTTCTTTGGATTTCGTCAAAATACAAATTAGGAAAAAATCTGAACTTTTCTCATTAAAGAAGACTGAGAATTATATAAATTACCATCAGTAACAAGTTCAAATTAACTTAGAGCGACTTTTGAATCAATTCAATTATTCAATGTCATCGACTTTCTCTCTTTTACAGCATGTTTTTCATCCAATGCAGTCATAACTAAGCAGGTTATTTTGTTTAAGATATTTATGATATGGTACTATCCCAATGTGGGAATTTATAATTTGGTTGACTGGCAACTTTCAGTCATGTACTGAATACATTTTGTGTCAAAGTATTTACTATTAAGTTTTGGACTTCAAATAATTAGGAACATAGGGTTGGAAAATTAAAGGGAACGCAAACTCGGCTCGTTAGCAGAATCAAGTTGCGCTGATAATTACAAATTAAAAGCGTCTTCAGTCTTAAAAAGAGATCAAAGATCAGCTCAGTAAAAGTATTATATATTATTAACCAATAACCCACGTGCAACGTCATTGCACCGGATAAAAATATCTCTGCCTCAGCACAAAGTTGTAGGTACTGTACATATTGCAGTGCATAGCTGATATTCTCTCAGGGCCGTGGCGACATAGGATAAAAAAACCTAAGTAGTTATAATCAACCTATTTCTCATAAATGGAATGGTAGGTTACCGATAGTTAGTTAAATGCCAGTCAGTCTATAAGCAATTGATAACGCAAACAATAGTAAGTACGTACGTAGTAATAGTTTTAATTTATCCTTTACATTGTTTTGTAATAAAAAGTACGTAATTACCTATTTAAGTAGACTGCTTATCATCTATTTAGACATATTAACACTATTAACTGTAATATAATATTTACATTAATATCTATTATCAGTAATTCTTTCAGATTTTTATGGTCTCTTTATAAAATGATGTCATATAAACTCACTATTTCTTACAAACTCCATTTACTGTAATAAAAGTTTCTGATTTGACATGGCGGCCATTTTGTTACAGAACTTACTATATGGCCAATAATGGCCATTCTAATAAGTCATAATATTTGACAAGAGGGTGGACACCCGTCCGCGAGTCCCTTTGAGCACGGATCCCTAAAAAGTACGAAAATAACTTGAACAAACACATTTTTGTATCGATTGGTCCTATTTATTGATTAATTACTTTGGATTTAGTTTACAAAAAGTCTATTCATTCCGTTTAAGCCATAGCCGAAAGTCTTTAGCTGGATTCTAATAACTTCTAAGTACCAAACAATAGAAGATTAGCAAACAATAATAAGAAAATGATTAGAGCTTTTACTTTTCCATCCAATAAAAATGTTTTTCTCTATGGAGTTTATATTGTTATATAAAAGTTTGTTTGTATACGTGAAGCAAGCGTGTGGAAGAAATAAGTTTTTTTTCTTCTATACAACAATGTCACAGTTATTAGAAGATTGTCCTAAGTAAATGTGATATATTTTCTTGTTGGTCACATTTAGCGACAAAAGTTGATCGGGGAGACAATGATTTGATGAGACGACTTTTTGGCGGGAACTTGCAGCGTGACGATGTGTTTTCGTTTTTATTTTCATAAATTCGTGGTTTTTGAGTTTTATTGCCTATTATCTATTTTATCCAATAAATATCAATCCAAGTGCAATTGCGCACCAGTGAAGTGAAATGAAATGAATTAAGTGTATCGTGACTTTTCAAGTTGTCTCAAAAACTCCGTGAAGAGTATTAGTACAATGACCACCATACCATTGTAGTAAAACATGACTTTTATAGACGGTGACTGACAGGGAACTGATTTATTGTGACTGCGAATTAAAATATAACTCGACACTGGCAGAAATAACTCCTAATTTGGATTTAGTTGCCAAACTTAAAAATAAGAAGAAGATTTTATAAGAAACTCTTTTTAAAATAGACAATTCATCATTTTATTTATCCTATATCATTATCGTATTAGATAGGTAAGAAAAATCTGAAGAAAATAAAAATAGCATAAAAATTCATTTCAAAAATGTGTATGTTTAGAGATATGGAAATTATCAACAAAAATTGTTTTCTTTCAATATTTACAGCCTTACTAATAAAAAGTTACACGCGGTGTACACATCTGTTATAGGATAATTGCTACTAATAAAAACATTTTTGACACAAAGCCTGTATACACGTGTTTTAGTTACCTAGGAAATTTACACAGGGCTTACACGGGCCAGGACCCTTGTTTAGTGTTTGTATAAGAACATTATGGCGGATTTCAATAGATCAGCTGTGTCTGACAATCAAGTATTGTGTCCATTTACTACGGACCAGGCCAACCGCGCAACAAAATGACACCAACGCGCTGGCCCTAAAAAGTCATTTTAGGGCCAACGCGACTCAGTCGACTGCGGTCATACTGCGGTCCACGGAACAGTTCATTCGTTCATTGTTTGCTTATAATTGCCATAAAAATGCCTAGTTGCGTAGTGAAAGGCTTGTGTTTTATACTGGAGTTATGGATAAAATAAAACAAAAATTTACAATTTATTTGATTTTGATAACTTTATGCAAAATGTTCCGGTAGGTGTATCCTTAGTTTTGAAGTCATTGGCTTCGTTTGTTGACGTAATATTGTAATTTGA
The DNA here is from genome assembly GCA_947623365.1 of Achlya flavicornis. Classification (NCBI taxonomy): domain Eukaryota; kingdom Metazoa; phylum Arthropoda; class Insecta; order Lepidoptera; family Drepanidae; genus Achlya; species Achlya flavicornis. The sequence continues at coordinate 7,391,474 of OX392474.1, forward strand.
CAATGACGTTCTTCTTTCTTCTTCTTCTTTGGTTAAATGGCTACTGTAGCCATAAGCACAAGACAGTTTCGTTCAAAACCACCATTAGCTATTTGAAGCTTTTTAAAAGTAATTTTATTGTTTAATTATTAAAATAAAAATAGTCTTAAGAAAAATAAACCTGATTTTTATGATATTATTAATATTTTATATAATTATTTTTCAGTATCTTTTGGTGTTTTCACATTTTTCCCCATATTTTCTCCCGTATTTTAAAGTTAGATAGTTTTAGTTTCAAAACGTTCCTAAAAAGTTGCCAGTCGTTTTTGTTTTAACAAATAGATAACTATACAACGCTTACACACTGATTATTAGTAAAGGGAGTGTATAGCAACTGTGTAAGGCTTACACACTGCATAACTATACAGCTGTTAAACAACCGTGTTCCATATTTTTATTAGTAAGACGGTTAGTATCTATGTTACAATACAAACAAAATAATGTAATAAAATCATATTTCTAAAGTTGCTAGAAGTTATATAAATTAGCCTGTAATTGCTCGTCAGTAGTTATATTAATTTAAGTAGTACTTAACTTAAGCTATCATAGGTGGGCCCTATGATAGCTTAACTTATAACCATGTGTCAAAAAGAGACAAACATAGTGCGGCTAGGAGAGAATCTTGTCAAATATGACTTCTGAGCATGGCCATAGTTGGGTCTTTAGTCATTGTGCCCCTTTTCCCAATGTCCCGCAGGGTAATTTGCTCAATAATTGCAAATTTTAGGTATTTATAAATTTTAATGAGGAGATTAATTCTTTATGACTACTGTAAAAAAATGAATTCTTGGAAAAAAAATATAGTTATAAATTGGACGCGCGAATAAAATATCGTTAGGTACAGAATTTTTGAAATTATACATGAGGTAGTATAAAGTGATTAAAATTACTTCATTAACGAATTCTGAAAAATTAGATTTATTGAGAGGTTACCATTTGAACAACAATAACAAAACTTTAGCAATCGAATGGTACCATTCTGAGTTCCCTGCGAGACCCACTCCAACTCGTCAAACTCTACGCACAATATTAGATAATTTGCTAAAATATGGGACTTTTAAAAAATCTTACAAAAAAAAAGGAATACGTTATCAGTCGCCATACGGATATAGATATAATTTTTCTTGTTGAGTGTTGCCCTGAAATTTCATCAAGAGCTATCGCTTCAGAACTAGATGTATCACAAAATACTGTAATAAAAATTCTGAAAAAATATAAAAACATCGTCGAGGATGCATTGTGAAGAAAATTCACGAGGGCGATAGAGCAAGAAGATTAGTTTTTTGTAACTGGGTAATCCATCGTGTAGCTCGGAATATAAGTTTTTTTAGTCAGATCGTGTGGACGGATGAGACCAATTTCTCAAACAACGGTAAATATGGTTCTTATGTGTATCCTACATACTCTATATTACATAATATCCTATCCTAATCCTGACTAATATTATAAATGCGAAATTGAGTTTTTTTATTGGTTTGTTTGTTTGTTACGTCTTCACGCTTAAACTCCTTAAGAGCCCCTCAGTCTAAGGAGAGACTTTGCCTACTTATGTGTGTTCTACCGCTTGTACAACGGACGGTGTTCTGAAGAATTGTTTAAGATGATGCCCACGGCTACCTTCTACCATCGCAACTCTCGCTCATCGACGGGGAGTCCATCCTCACATATTGAAACCTAAATTGTTTCGTACTGTGCGGGCTCAAAGGAGCTTCCTTCCTCAGACTGTGGAATGAGCTCCCCGCCGTGGTTTTTCCAATGGAGTACAGCATGGGGTTCTTCAAAAGGGGTGTGAAGAGATCTCTGCAGGGTTGTCACGCGTAATACCCCTGGTGTTGCAAGCGTCCATTGGATAGACTACGTAACCGCTTACCATCAGGCGGGCCGAATGCTGGTTTGCCACTTAAGTGGTATAAAAAAAAACTACTTAACGGATCATCATAGAATTTGGCATGCAGATAGCCTATGGTATAGAGAAAGACATAGGCTATTTTTTATCCTGGGAACGCGGGGGACAAAATCCTTTACAAGTCACAGAAAGCAGTAATCAAGTGCGATTTTCTTTTAATTGTTGGTGCGGGGTTATGGACAATAGAGTCGTTGATGTCGTCGATGGAGCTCCGGCCCACAATAGTCGCATTGTGCAGGATTATTTAAATGATAGGTTCTTGAATAATTGACTAGGAACGCATGGTACGGTGGCCAGCTCGTTCTCCCGATTTGACACCGATGGATTTTTTTGTCTGGGGTCACGTTTAAAAAAGGTGTACCGAGAACGTTACCGGACGTTAGAAGATTTAAAAACATCTGTCTCCCACATATTGCATTCAATTCCACCAATTCAACTACGAATTTTAACATTGATATAAAAATTCACTCTGTATAACACCAATTTGATATTACGCAAAAAATATAAAGTTGTGGAACCTAGATTCAGGCTAGCTAGAGTAAATAAGGTATTTACTTGTGTTTATTTTTGTAATAAAATCCCGCTTGTAGTGTAGTACCTAAAATGTGTTACGAATAAAAAAATCAAAGATGAATAAAACAGAGGTTAATAAACAAAGCCAGCCCGAATACTCCACCACCTTCGAGAAAAAAAACGGTACATAATAATAGAGTTTTTGAATTGGTTGTGGTCTTTGATCAAATAAAATCTTTGGAAAATCTTCCGCTATTATGAAGATTTGTCTTTGAAATTCAGAAAAGTCGGGCATCCTGGTTGAGTTTCAATTAAACTTTACAATCTACAATACAGCAAAGATTTAAGTTAAACTTGCACGAATGGTTAATAGGAGAACAATATACAGCTTTCCAGCTTGTATTTTAATTTAACTATATAAAATACTAGGTAGTATATAGTGTTTATGTTTTATGTTATACGGAATCAGACTTTTACGTGACGACCGTGACGGTCAAGGAGAACGCACGTAGAACTCTGACCGTAGAACTCTAGATCTAACCCAAACTAAGTAGATTTCTTTCTCGAAAAGCCGACTCGAATTTTATACTATTAGGCCCTTAGAATTAGCCCTTAGGATCTAATGCCTATCAGTTAATCCAGCCCTTAGGCTCTGCAAAAACCAATCTGTCTAGCTTAAAGAGACGAGAAGGTAAAAGTCCGCTTGTCCAGCTAATTTTCCAGCGCGATTGAGTGTCAAAACTCAACATTCTTTACATTTTATAATATGACAGATAGTATTATCATTAAATTCATGTCGTTGTTGTCTTAACAAAGTCAAATGATACGTATGCAAATATTGCATACATTTTAATTTATAGAGGTAGCTTGTGGATAATGACACATAATTGTTTTTTTAAATCATAGACAATAAATAAAGATTGTAATTAACTTGTCTTATTATGTTGTCTATATAAGTATTATTGTACAACATTGATGGGTAATCCTGAATTTATAAGACAAGGCTAGACATGCAGTGAGTATTAGATATAAGAATCACCACTTCAGAAATTAATGTTATTGATGAATAACATGTTATTTATTATCATATGATATTATAATAATATTTACGAGTATATTGGATTAAAATTAACTACTTATTTATACTGTTCGTTCACCAAATATAATAATATACTTTTTAGTTTAAAAATCTCAATAGAAGTTTGAATGTATACATTCTTTTATTCACTGCGAAACGTGAAGAAGTAACAAATTATTTTGATAAAGACATTAGTTATGTCATTTACATTGTTATATAAGAAATATGTATTTAAATATGATATACGCACAGTTATCTATTTACTCAATGATTCTCGTATAAGATTGCAATCACAACTTACAAGCATATTACAATGATTTATTTTAAACATCTTTTAATGCGTGAGATTTTCTGATATTATAATTAATTATATTATAATAAATCAATTAGTGTCATTATCTCGGCAAATCAACATGGATACGTGATGTCTACAAAATATTATTTAGTCTTTGTCATTTTTGTATTTCCGCAAGTAGTTGTATTGTAAATACCTTTTGTTACAATGACGTGTTCGATTCGCGGTGCGGTGGTTGCTCAGTAATATGACAAGAGCATTGATAGCCGTTATTATAAGAACAATGGTCAATTGAAATAGCGCGTATCCAAGCATTCTTACATTGTCTAAGAGCCGATATTGATAAAACTATAAAATAATAAAAAATTAGTACCTATCGACGTAATTTCCTGCTAATGCATAGTGACACCTATTCTCTTATGTCTTACCGCCAAGGTCAGTATCAGCTTCAGATCCGTAAACAGAAAACCGGATTGGATTCGTCACATAACAATTCAACGTTGCATATTAGCAGCACATGATAACGTAAAACAAATGCAATAATAACATTCCGTTTAACAGTTATTTCCTGTTTTACTTGCGAAAGTAACACGCGTTAAACCACTCGCGTCATGAAGTAGGTACATACACAAACACGCGGACGTATAATTACCGGTAACTCGAATAATAATAAATAACAACGCACTGTTAAAAAAACGAAATCGTTATATGAACTGTCAAGGTTATGCATTTTAACAACACATTCCATGTACCTAATGCACGTTAAATCTTACTGGAAAAACTTCACTAGAAAACAATAGTATCTCGTTTATTTAAACGGTTAAAAACAATTGAACGGAGCCGTACACTAGGCGTGCTATTTGGCGGCGTTAATTGCTAATCGGACGTTATCGGGAAATGTAGGTAGGTGACATTTCGTAGACATGTGCCTGCTACGGTGCGCCCTCCGCGCCGCGGCAGGCAGCGCGCTCACTCGCGGTTAGGAGAGGACTGTGCGTGCGACCCGCTCGGCGCTCCGGCTGTGGCTCCGGTTGCTACGAGCGAGAGCAGCCTGCGGAGCGATGAGCGGAGCGGGTGGCTGGCCTGCCTTGCCTACCCGAGCGAAGCGCCCGCTCGAGATGGTTGCTGATGAGGGAGCCGAGTGCACCGCACAGCGCACCGACCTGAAGCATTCCCCGTGCGTTAATAACGCATATTATTTTCCTCCATCCACCGACAGTCGTCCATCAATACTACGACTGCTATGTCACCAGTGCAACCTTTTCTTTGTGTTGATGAAAATGTTAGCGCCCTTGACTATCCTGGCCGTACAGACGATCGATACTTTTACCACGGTAACTTTTACTTACGCAAAATATAATTCCAGGTTCTTATTGTTGTATGAAAACATTTTTGTAGGTATGTTTGGTTTTATGAAGAGTATGGATAATGTATCGTAGACCTCGGCAAAAGAAAATGAATAACGTTTTTATATTAGGGTTCCGTAGCCAAATGGCAAAAATCGGAACCCTTATAGATTCTTCATGTCTGTCTGTCTGTCCGTCCGTATGTCACAGCTATTTATTTCCGAAACTATAAGAACTATAATGTTGAAACTTGGTAAGTAGATGTATTCTGTGAACCGCATTAAGATTTTCACACAAAAATAGAAAAAAAACAATAACTTTTGGGGGTTCCCCATACTTAGAACTGAAACTCAAATTTTTTTTTTTCATCAAACCTATAAGTGTGGGGTGTCTATGGATAGGTCTTCAAAAATGATATTGAGGTTTCTAATATCATTTTTTTCTAAACTGAATAGTTTGCGCGAGAGACACTTCCAAAGTGGTAAAATGTGTGTCCCCCCCCCTGTAACTTCTAAAGTAAGAGAATGATAAATCTATAAAAAATATATGATGTAGGTACATTACGGTGCAAACTTCCACTGAAAATTGGTTTGAATGAGATCTAGTAAGTAGTTTTTTTTTAATACGTCATAAATTGAAATTAATATCAAATACTCAGGTCTATACTACCATTACCATACTTATATACCTACAGGTTTGTGCGGAACCCTCGGTGCGTGAGTCCGACTCGCACTTGGCCGGTTTTTTCAAACTCTATTATCAGTAAATCGTGTCTTATAATGTTACATTTTAAGTTATTTAATATCTCGATTTCAATATAATCAGCACATGCGTACACGGGCAACAAACTTTTAATACTGTTTCGATCGCTGCAGTACACCAATATTAATCCAGTTGCCATATAATGTGCTATGTTATGTATGGTCCTTCCCTGACTTGTCAGCATAACATCGGCACGGTAATGTTTTGCTGACAATACGGCCACCACTGTCGCCGTCACCTTCGGATTTGTTGGTTGGTATACCTACTTACCTATCTCCAACAAATATGATGTAGTAAAATGAAAAGATTGGAGTTCCTGTTTTCTCATATAATTGATACTGATAATTGGTTACATAATCGTCATTAGGTACTCAATTAACCGCTGCCCATCAGGCGGGCCGTATGCTTGTTTGATACCTTTATCATCAACATCATCATCAGCCTATAATGACCCACTGCTGAGCACAGGCCTCCGTTCACAAATCAGGGTGAAAGGGAATGGGCAGATGCTCCACCACGCGTGCAGACTACGGATCGGTAGAGGTAGGCTAGTGGTCAACCTATTGTTGGAGTTTTAAAGCCGCCTAGTAGGCCTCCAACTAGCTTAACGACTATCACAATTAAGTCATAACCAGGACCAACGGCTTTGCCGTGTGCCTTCCGAAGCATGGAATACGCTCGATTTAGAAATACCACGAAGCGGTCACCCATCCAGGTACCAATCACGACGGTGGTATCTTAACTTTGCCGATCGATTAAGAACGGCTAATCAAGCTAAACCTCGAGCGCTTCATTTGATAGGTACCTTAGGGTATAAAATTCACATAATTTATATTTTTTTGGTCGTGTGCTGCGCTAATCAAGTAGCCTTACATTCAAATGTTGTACCAGTAAGCTTGCTTTCTGTATAAGGTATACCGAGCATACCGATGCTGCCCCGATGTCATAATGATAAGTCAAGAAAATGCCATAGGGTGGCACACTCAGATCCCTAAATCATTTACCCTTCTATAACAACTAGACAAGGTAGATATTTCGAGATATTTTCAATATTTATGGATATTTCTATATATCAGATATAAAGAAATATAAAACTTTTTTTACAAGAACAAATTGCTGTTTCATAAAAAAAATATGAAGAAAGAAAATAGCTGATCCAATTCGCTGCCAGACGGCGTAGGCTAGGCAGCCTGTATGGTGGTACTAATCCAATAAGCTCCTGGCCCCCATGGACTCAGCGTCTCTACCCCAAATGGCTAAAGTATTGAGCCTCCATTAAAGTCACTATATTTGCGCTTCATGAGGTTTTGGGCACTGTCAACCACACCACCGGCTCTTTTGACAGCCTCTGGGAGGTGAGAGGGTGCGAGAGCATCGATGGAAATTGCATCCAAATCTAAAGGCCGCCTCACTCCATGAGCAAATGACAAGGGGCGAATGAGGTCATTAAAATCGGAGTGGCGCGGAATCCTCGCTATGCACTTTTTATGCACGGTAGCTCGTGGTGGCCAAGCTGATCAACGAAAACTCCAAGATATCTTTGCATCATACATTTGCTTCAATATTCTCAACTATAAAAAGATAGAATAAATCCTTAAAAATTGGAAAACCTTAAAGGTTAAGTGACTCTTTTTTTTAATCTAATCTAATCATCGACGCATTTTTTTTAATTCAACTTAGGCATAAAATTTATAAAACTTAAATTTGATTCGATCGTTTAAGTAAAAGAAAACTTTTTCATGATTTGAGATTTAGTCCCCTAGTGAAAGTTTTTCAGCATGTTCATCGTTTTTAAAAATATTCTTTTATCAAAATATACACATAACTTTTGTCATATTAATGAATCGTTAATTCACTCAGCTGGTAATTTATTTAACAATACATAATCTATGTAATACATACAAACTCTACCAACAAGAGATGTTGTAATCTCTATAATTTTTTTGAAATCGTAAAACATTGTATTTATGGTTACATAGCTAGTGTCAATATTAACGATTGTGTTATGCCTATGCGTCTTATCTAAAAGTAAACTTTACATTGATGTAATTGTAAATATATACATACAATATAAGAAGGTACTGTATACCTAAGTACATAATAACTAAGTGAGTACTACGTACAATACTATGATTTATTATTTTGTATATCTACTATATTATTATTATGCTGAGCTGGGGCCTTTTGGACCCATCATAGTACATATTTAAAATGTCGTATTTAACTATGGCTTTTATAATGTTGTGGGTATTATTGTCTTATAAATGTATTGTATTGTTATGTATTGTGCTATTTTGTTGTGTCCAATTAATGTTTCTTTCTTTCTTTTCTTTCTTTACAATTGCGAAAGTGAATGAATTGGGCAAATAAAGCGTCAAGGAGGACTTGACGCCTTAACAACATTATTGATCTAGCACGCTGATATTCTCAGTCTATTACATGGAAAGAGACATAGACTACTTATATTATAATGCTCAGTGGTAGTGATGTCGGATACCGAGATAAAGATCCCGGGTTCGAATCCTACAACGAGCTTGAGCTTTCGGTGAATAAAAACATCGTGGGGAAACCGTAGCATGTTGGTAGGGTACATGGTGGTGTATTATCCATCTGGCTGGCTCATGTTGACAATCTGTCACCAAGTACCTATCGGTGGTGTTCCCAAAGTTGCACTTGAGAGCCAGTTCCTTCTAGGCTTTGTATGCTTACCACCTTCGGCCACATCATCACTTAGCAAGGTGAGTTTGTGGTTAAATATAGGCCAATAAACAGTAAAAAAAAAGACTTCTTACATGCCGGGAACCTGATAAAACAATCGATGAAAACTAGGCTTTTCTATGATTAACATATTTTTAAACAAAAAAAAATTATAAATTTTAATGAAATTTACATAAAGCAACACAGATTACAGAATAATCTGTGTAAAGCAATAAGTCGCATAATTTACATACTTCCACAAATTAATTAAAGAAATGTTCCTTTTATCAAGCAATAATTGATGCAAAGCCAAGTGGATCACGTTTCTGTGAAGTCTGAAAAAGACAAATGGCAACCGTGTTTGCTGCGTTTTCAGAAACTCAATTATAACGACTATTATTTCTGTGCTATAAAAAACAAAACAAAATTATTGTGAATACTTAGGTACTAATATGTCCAAAAATTCACTCAAAACAAGATACATGCAAATTAAAAAAGATACTCTGGATATTTAAAGAAACTGGATAATTTACACCTTTTATTGTTCCAACTGCAAAAAAAAAAAACAAATCGTTTCTTCAAATTGTATTCCCATCTTATATGTCACATACAATCTCTCAGAATGCTTCAAATATCAACGTTTGTCGAATCCTAACCATCTTTTATGAAAACTTTACTAAGTATTTGGTAAATGAAGATACCTATTAAATTTGGCAGAAAATAGGTTACCAAGTACAGTACTTATTGGCTAAATAGATAATCCTCTGCCTTATAAGGAAACAGTTTTATCTTAAAATTCGAATGAACAATGTTTTATTTAGGATTTACTTCAGAGAAAGATAAATGATTATTCGATTTTATATGTCAATCCCCTATGAAAGTGGTTTTTCTACTAATAAAGATAAATTGACGACAACTTTCTTGTTGGACCTCAAAAGATTAAACCAAAGTCAACCAGTAGCTATCTGCTGCGGGTCCGCAAATCTTTTCCTTATTATGTAGTTCAAACAGTATGTTGACGAAATAAATCGTACAATCCGCTGCCAAATTGGACAGTATAGCATTACTAATATAAGAGAACTTGTTGCAACTTTATTTTGTTTATAAGCGTTGAGTTTGTTTCGGAAAAGACAATGAAAGATGTGCCATCAACTTACAGTTGCTCCTAAGTCACCTTCAGCAACAAAACAAGTTATAAATGTAGCTCTTTAAACTTCGTTGGTCTTTTAACTTTTGATGATGGTACTTCGCGTTCCTATGTGCGTAAACGTGTCTACGGTACTAAATTACTTCGTTAAATAAATATTGCGTAGATAGTCGGAGGGTCGTAAAGTGTAAATAAATGTGTCTATTATAAATTCAGTTACAATATTATAATAATAATTTAATATCGAAACCACGAACGCGTAAATGAATAAAAAGCAATTGAATGAGTAAAACTTTCATGCTTAATCGTACCTCTCAGGAAACATAAAGGTTACGTTTACGTTAAAGTTTTAGAAATTTAATACAGAACATTTGCGTGGGATAAGTGTAATGTTGGTTCACGTCATACCAGACAAAAATTCGGTTGAAAAAAACTGGCAAAAATTCATATAGGTAATTTATATTTTCACTCCAGCCCGCAACTGCTTGCTTTTGATTAATAACCAAACATAAATATGCCGCTTCTGTCTCCAAGCAGAGGTGGTTCGAAATACCAGAGATGTGTCCACAATTGAAGCAATTTAAAACATTCCAGAATGCTTTATGTTATTTATTACTATACCTTCTTTTGGTTATCAATTGTTCTGATAGATGTAAATAACATAAATAAAAAACAAAACATATTGTTTATGACTTCAGAACAAAAATGGTTACGTTGTGACGTCATGTTATTTCACACATCACGTAATAATTAACAGCACGTTTACATGATATTCAACGTTTACATGATAAGTTGATTGATTGATATATCTGTATGGCAAATCTCTATGAAAACATAATTTAGTTATTTTCTTGAGGGTAAAGTTTTTAGTTGGTATTTTATTTCAGTAAGATAATTAAATAAATTATAGTTTGTTTCACTCACACGACTTCAGGGACGAAATTGTCGATGATTGCTGACAGCAAATTGCTCACTTACCTAAAAAGAAAAAAATATCATTAGGTTAATTCAATAAGCTATTGCAAAATAATTAGTAAAATTCATTCATCATTCATTCATTCATTCATTCAAAGCATTGAAACAACCGGTGAGGGGTATTGATGTTAATACTCTTTCTTTGTGCGAATTTGTTCTGTCGCAAAACACATTTATAAGATAATGTGAGAAATTAAAGTCCGATAACAAGAAGTATGTAAAAAAAAGTATTAAAAAGTTGGTAAATTTGTCGGTGTCGGGCGTTTGCTAGAGCCGGCAGCGAGCGGGCGGCCGCAGGGTGCGCCGCCTGCTATCGACCCAACTGTGACGTAACGGGTAGGAACCGAACTGCCACTGGAACGCTTCGCACACAAACTTTTACAAAACCACAGCAAATATTGCTTTACAGCAGTAATACACGCCTTCTAGATTTTTTTGTGCCTGTAAATTCCACTCCATGTATCTAGGGAAAGGCTTTTATTCCATGTGAGTAATGGTCCACGTCGTTTTACTGTAGTACCTCATTTTGTAATTAATACAATAATTATTAGTTTATATAGGTGGAGATTTATATAAATGGCATATGATCATCTATTTGTTTACTTTATCGTAGAAATTAAGATGTATATCTTCCTAAGAGTTTTACGTAGTATTTATATACTCTGAGCAAAGAGTAAATAAAATAAATAAATAAACAAACTTAAAATAAAAACTACCCTTTAATTTTCGAGATTACTAAACCAAATAAAATATAGCACATATTATAATTCTAAACTGAGAATCATCTGCGTAATTTACAGAAAACCTTGTAGGATTTTAAAATATGATGTATGAAAAAAAAACAGGCAAGCCCAAGTCAACCTGATACCTTAACATAATTCACAACTTCTGGTGGTAAAGTACCTATTTATCTTCAAACCTACACAATGTCAAAGTTTTATTTTACTGATTGTTTCCAATGTACTATGGCAGAATTTAAAGGTCGAGCTATTTACCAAGATGCCCTTAAAACCAATCGTAGGTAAGGGCGCAGCTTATGTTTTATGTTACTGTAACACCCTAACCCCCTTATTCATAATAAAGTTATCAAACGTTGATTAGCTAAAACTCTGAAGTCTTTATCTGACACGTGACATTTGGTGATCCAAAGAGTGAGACGGAGGACACTATTACACTGATTTAGTTAAATAGCGATTATGAATAAGGAGGTAAATATAGATATGTAGATGAAAATATTAATTATTATATTGTTAGTGTGTATGTTGTTTTAAAAGTTGGTGATTTTCCTAACTAAGTACCTACTTCATATTTTTAGGGTTCCGTACCTCATAAGGAAAAAATGAACACTTATAGGATCATGTTACTCGTTTGTCTGTCCATCTTTCAGCACAGCCAACATTTGCTTCGAATCTACTGGGCCGATAAAGTTCGTAAGGTTGGTTGGTACATAGTTGGAAATTTGATACCCTTATGAATTTCTGTGACCCAAACACGGACGTGTACTTATAGAGAATAAAGGAATTTGTAATATGCGGGTCATTTTTTGGGGACAAATTTGAAATAAAAAAATAAAAGTTTTGCTGACTGTACCGTGTGACATATCAAATGAAAGGGCTTGTTGTGAAGGTCTCAAATAGGTATATATTTTCTTTAAATATAAAAATAAATATTTTAATAGAAAAAGAGGGCATACAATTTAAAAAAAAAATGCAGAATATAGTTCCTATCTCATAGATTACAGGAAAACCTGTAAGAAGTCTTTGGTCTTCAAACAATATGGTAATTCAGTCAATTAAGAATGTACAAACTTACATATATATGCAGTTGGAATGTATGAGAGAACATGTTTTTCAACTACAATATTAAGTTTGTACGGAACCCTCTCCAAGCGAGTTCAACTCGTACTTGTTCGGTTTTTTATGATGTTGGGACCTCGTGAAACAATATTTTAATATTAATAAAACTGCACATTCTCATAAAAATGCTCATAATTTTCACATTATGAGCATACCAATAATACTGAGTAAGCATAAAATCAAACGAAATTTTAGTTGGCAAACAAGTTGGACTATACGTACATGTACATGTCTAGGAATAAACTTTTAATAATTTTCACTACACTCAATAACATTTATCCCAAAGTCAAAATTTGTTTGTTGCTTCAATCCCATTTTTTTCCGCAACCGAAAAAATAGGTAGTAAAAAAAAAAGTTTATTATTTTATTTATTTATTTTATTAAGGTAACCAACAAGACATACACTAACTTAAATTATCTTCATTAATCAAAACATAAATTCCAAGTGATGCCTCAATTATAGGCTACCACAGCATGCAATTAATAATAAATTTTACAATATCACAAAGTTTTTAGAATATCACAACATTTAACAATATTACAAGATTAAAAAGATTATTAAAAAGTTAAAAAGAATGAATTTACAATAATAATAATAATAATAATTCAAATTTATAAAAAACAAAAGATTAAATAATTATTATATAACTCAAAATAATACCAAGACTACTAAAAATTTTAAATTATACAAAAAAATACTAAAACTTACACATAAAATTATAAAAAATTACACATAAAATATAATTATATTTATATTTCTATTTGTGTCAACATTTTCACTGCAGGTGACTTACTATTACAAGTTATCTTATTATATTATAAATCGTTCGATTTTAATGACCACAAATCAACTTTACCTATAAATCTTGAATAAATGTACGCTGTATTTTCACTTACTTTAGTTTGACAAGCACTTTTCATTTATGTCTACTGAATCATGAATGGAGCAGTAATCTTCAAGATATTAAAGTTCTTGCAACCGAGGATTCATTATGATATCTCTATAGTTGAATGAACATATAATTTTATAATGCTATTTTTAGAGTTCCGTAACAAAAAGGGCAAAACGCAGCCCTATTGCTGTCACTCTGGTGACTGTCCGTAGGTCCAATAGGTTTATCAAGTTATTGAGCAAAGCTCGGCCACAGGTACGGGTAAGATCGGTAATTTCACTGCTGCACATGGGAGAATTCCGTCTCATAGGTCGCGGGTTCTAACCCCGACATTCCCCGATCTAGTCGCATCTTTTTGTATTTTTTTCCTGACTTTTTTATGTACACCCAACAAAGCTCGGTCAAACGGGTAGGTACTATTTGTAATATGACTAAAATCTTACATAAAATAAGGAGATAATTACTAAAAAGTACATTAAAAGAAAAAGTTTCAGATAAAGTATCTATAAAAAAACATGAGGGAACTTCTGGTCTGAAATTTACCTAGAAAACTTTTCTGCGGATCCATTGCTACTCATTAGCACAGAAATGGAGCATTTCAACAATACTAATTCAATGAATAACAGTCTTATTTTAGTTCCTTTAGATCCGGATTCATATTACGAAATTAATTTCATTGTGCCAACCTAAAATGTTTGATTTTCCCAAAAATGAAAGCTTATAACTCTACAAGCCCTAACTTCAAAAACTCTACACCTTAGTCACAATATGTGGCTTGGCCGTTTCGCTACCATCACATGGAAATAAGGTGAATTTATTCACTGTTAATTACTTTTCTGTAGTACAACAGTTCTTGTAGTAGTGAAACGGCCAAGCAAATTTTGACTACGGTTTGTAGAGTTTGTAGAGTTAGGGCTTGTAGAGTTACAAGCTTGGCTCTACATGAGATCTGATATCTTTTTGACAGTGCGAGCCATATGGTCTCGTCTTGGCAACATTTTTCGTGAAAATGTTTTTGGTGGGATTTCACTTCTTTTTGTAAACTAATAAGTTGCTTATGACATTTTTTCATTTTGTTTTTTTTTTCGTAATAATAAAAATAATCCTCTCAAATTCTCCCCCGTTTACAATTTTTAACACTATAAGAAAAGTAATTACATATATAGGACAAATATTATGTGAGAACATTTAAATTGCCCTCATGTTCTATAAGTATATTATTCTGTATGTGTTAGCTGTAAGTACACAGGAGAACAAACTGAGTAGACTATGGATCCCCTGGTCTCCGCTTCTGGAGATTAATTTTTTTTTGTTTCATTTATAAAAAAGTGTAATTAAAATTACTGTTAAACATAAGAATAAAAAACAAAAACTGAGCATAAATATGATGTCCCCCAGATGTGAGTAGACGAAGTTGAGACGAAGCATACTTAATTTAAACGGGTAAAAAAGATTGACAGCGCATCGCTGTCAAAAAAAAAGAACCTGCGCGCCTTATTTGTTAACGTTCTCATTGTGTGGTTGATGATTATCAAAAAATCTACTTGAAAAAATATAAGTTTTTTTTCCTCGCTTTTCAACACACTTGTGTTGAAAAACGTGGCATGACACGCGTGCACATTGATCATTACACCTCGCCTCGTCTGTAATGACCAACATTGTACACATGTATCGCAATGTACTATTTCTGTAGTTATTACCACTTATTACCATGACTGCCAATACCTACTCATAATTAGGAAGTTTTATCTTAATACAGTACCATCATTGAATTATTACACTCGACATCGACAAATTACATTCGACATATGAGTACCATATATTTTAAGTAAAAATTCCACACAAAAATGTAAAAATCTTAAAATGCATAAAACATTTTATGCAAACTTTTGATTTCGTTATTAGCACGATATTTTCCTCCCTGTTAAGGAAATCTCCATATGTAGGATACAGTCTTATTTCACGAACGTTCACTCTGCCCCACCTGTATGTATGTATGTTGTAATGCATAGCGTGTATATTTGTGCATGTAGTGTACAGATAAACGTGTAGCTTCTATACACTACAACAATTAGCTTCACTTTGTGAGAGTACTATATTGGGCTTCTTCAGATGGAGAAAGCAAATATTATTTGCTGCTTACTAGATTTCCGCGCCACGGTTCAACCTCTTTTATAAAAATCCTGCCTTTGTGAATGTTTTCGCTGGAAAAAGAAGAAAGTGTGTGCTAAATGTCAAGTTTTCTCTAGTCTAGTCTAGACTCTCCGGTTTAAGCTGCGAGTGTATCTCCCAAGTGCCAATCAGAAACTTTGTCGTTTATGTATACAGGTTGTCCCAAGAAGTAGTGTCAATCGGAAGTCCAGAGATAGAACATCTTTAGAGGTATTCGAATCCCATTTGTTTTCCGCTATTGATGTTCCGCTATTTTTTTAACCAAACTCTGACTATAACATTTTTGATCATAGTGACTTGAATAGTTGTACATGTGTGATATATCAAGTAACCGACATAGCTCAACGAATTAGCAAGCTGAAGTGGCAATGGGTCGGTCACATCTGCCGCAGAACCGACGGTCGATGGAGCAGACGAGTCTTAGAGTGGAGACCGCGTCTTGGCAAACGTAGTGTGGGGCGCCCGCCAGCCCGATGGACTGACGACCTCAAAAAAGTGGCCGGACTGGGTTGGATGCGGGTGGCAAGAAACCGGAAGGAGTGGCGCGCTCTGGGAGAGGCCTATGTCCAGCAGTGGACTTAAAAAAGGCTGATGATGATGATGATGATGTGTGATATATAGATAGAAGATAACAAAAAAAAGTAAAGGTTTATGTGTGAAAAAATGCAAAATTAAAGCAAGGCTTGTTGTTCTTCTAGTTGCTGTATAAATAATACCTAGTTATGCAGCCTCCCACGCGGTTTGCCACCGCGATAGTGCAAGCGCATCACAATACTTAGAAATGAATATGATGAGTTTGCACTGATAGAACACCTGGCTTGTTTAATGGACTATCGATTATTTAGTTTTAGATTCATTCTGTAACCAGCATCCATGCTGTTAAAACGTTTATTTTCAAATATAATCTTTTTAAAAAGCTAAAGTTCCGTTTTTTATATTTAACTGGCGCTGAGGACAGGATACCGGGCGTGAGGCTGCAGCCAATTTTTTGACACACAAATCGGTCGATCGGTTGTGCTCCTCGTCGCATACGCGCGTATCGTACGTGTGAATCCGGTATTCGAACTAAATAAAATAAATAAGTGAATAGTGAAAACGGGTCAACTGGAGCTGTGTTCCAGAATCGGCATGGGTTTGAGCAGAGGGTGAGTAAACCTTTTCACTCCCTGTTTTCCTAGTCCTGTGTCTTACGTTTATAGAGAACTTTGCTACAAACGTTGTTCGTTGGTTCAATAATTTTAATCGATTTTTATATACTGTGTATTTTCTATTTTATTGTGTGATTAATTATAGTTAATCTCGGTACTAGATAAGTATAGATTTTATTAAAAATGAATCAAATACAACTAATTCCTAAAGAATTCCTATCAATCATCCCCAAGTTTGACGGGGATGAAAAACTATTAAATTTATATATTTCCAAGTGCGAATATATTATTAGAAGTTTTAATGATGAGACGAAACCTGCACAACAGTTGTATTTGTTTCATTCATTAACGAGCCGACTTACCGGCAAAGCGGCTACTTTAATCAGTGAACGACAAAATGTTAGCACATGGAACGATTTAAAAGAACTTTTGACCCAACATTTTGGCGACCCACGTTCGGAAGAATGTATCGCTATTCAATTAGAAACAATGAAAATAAAATCAGGCGAGTCATACCAAGATTTTTGTCACAGGATACAAAACGTTAGAAGCTCTTTATTCGCGAAAGTTAATCAGTTGTCAGATGAAGGTGTTAAGGCAGCTAAATCTATAATATATAATAATACCGCTATGAATATATTTATGTATAACCTTCCAGAGGACTTGATTAGATTCGTGCGATTGAAAAATTGTACTACATTGGAATCTGCTTTGAGTGTCGTGATGGAGGAAGAGAATTTCCAAAGTCAGTACAATGCTAGGAACAAAATGAATAAATCAAGTACCCCAAATTCTAACCAGATATCCAAACCATTTGTACATAATCCAATGTCAAACCAACAATTTAAATTTGGCATCCCTCAAAGTAATGGTTTTATGAGACCTCAATTTTTGCAACAAAATCAGCCGTTCAGACCTAATTTTATTCCCCAAAGATTTAATCCAAATCCTGGTTTCAAATTTGGTGTACCGCACAACCAACAAGGTTTTAGGCAGAATATACAAGGTCAGACAACCCAACCACATAAATTCGGTATCGCTAATCAAAGTGGTTTTAGGCCTACTGCACCTCTACAAAATCAATTACAGCCTAATAATTATAAAAATTCAGGTTTCTTTGCAAGACAACCTCACCATCAATTTCGGTTTGGTATCCCTCAACAGAATCCACCCCAACGAGTAGAAACTGATGTCTCAATGCGTACAGCCCCTTTTAAGCAGAATACGCTAGCTGTAAATGATAACGATATATATTACACGCATGATTCCGAATACTTCCCGCAAAATATTGAATACTACGAAAATTACCAAGAAAACTCTCAATTTAATGATCAAATGGAAAGCCCCGAGACCCATTACTTACCGGACACACATGTTTTTCCCGAATCTGATATTATTAATGACGTGACAGAAAACAATGATTTTTTTCACCAACAGGCCTCTCAGCAGGAGCAGTCGAAATAATTAATCTCAATTGTGAGGCCTTATCTAAACTACCGCACATTTTGATACCTGAAATTAATTCACGATTTATGATAGACACCGGTAGTACTCGGTCTTTTATAAGTCCTAGTAAAGCCGACGAATTTTATCCTGAATTTAAACACACTGAATTATTCAATGTAATTAGTACTCATGGGCGTAGTGAACACAATAAAATCGTATATATACCTTTGCCCGAAACATTCCAAAGTGATCTTAGTCATAAGTTTTATGTATATGATGTTGATGCGCAATACGATGGTCTCATAGGTTCTGACTTGCTTTATCAATTGGAGGCTACGATTGATATGAAAAATCAGATTCTGAGAATGAAAAATACACAAATTCCTATAGTTTACTCACCACCTTATAAAATAAACCTGGCTCCTCGATCTGAAACTCGTGTGACGATACCTACTGACATAAGAAACGGCGATGCGATTTTATCATTTACTGAATTCACACCTGGTGTGCGAACACCTACTGCCCTAGTGAGTTGCGTAAATTCCTTTGCACAGACTGTTATACAAAATCTCACAGATGAAGTAGCAACCATTAAATTTACGAAACCATTGAATGTTACGAAGTTTGATAATGATATTTATGAGCCTAATACAAATTCCAGTAATATTGAAGTCGATGCTTTACTTAGGGAAAACTTATCAAATTTACGACTAGAGCATTTGAACTCTGAAGAACAAGAGCGTATCCGTTCACTTTGCCTTGAATTTAGAGACATTTTCCATTGCGATCAAATTCCATTATCCTTCACAAACCAGGTTAAGCACAAGATACGGACTAAAAACGAAGACCCGATTTTCATACGTCCGTATAGGCACCCACCAAATGAAAATGAAGAAATCGAACGTCAAGTCAATAAATTACTAAATGATAACGTAGTCCAGGAGTCTCATTCCCCGTGGAGCGCGCCCGTACACTTAGTGCCTAAGAAAATAGATGCTACAGGCGAACGTAAATTCCGTATGGTAATTGACTACAGACGACTGAACGACGTAACAATTGACGACAAATACCCTCTTCCAAACATAAACGACTTATTTGACAAACTAGGACGCAGTTGTTACTTTACGACTCTTGACTTGGCAAGTGGATATCATCAGATAGAAGTAGCTGAAGAGGACAGAGAAAAAACAGCCTTCTGTACACAGTCAGGACATTACGAATTCACCCGAATGCCATTCGGTCTGAAAACAGCGCCCGCAACTTTTCAGAGGGCTATGGATAATGTCCTTCGGGGGTTGCAAGGCATGCATTGCCTGGTATATCTCGACGATATTATCGTCTATTCCGCAAGTTTAGAGGAACACTTACAAAAACTACGCAAAATTTTCAATAGACTCAGGGAAACTAACTTAAAAATGACTCTTGACAAGTGTGAGTTTCTTAGAAAAGAGGTACTCTACTTAGGGCACACTATTTCAAAGGACGGCCTTCAGCCAAATAATGACAAAATTGACGCAATTCTTAACTTTCCCTTACCAAAGACCCAGACAGAAATTAAAAGCTTTCTCGGATTGATTGGTTACTACAGGAAATTTATACAAGATTTCTCCAAAATTACCCAGCCAATGACATCCTGTTTAAAAAAGAGGAATAAAGTCAACATCACACAAGACTATATAGATGCTTTCGAGAAATGTAAAGAGTTATTAACCAATGCCCCACTGTTACAGTTCCCAGACTTTACTAAACCATTCCTTCTTACTACCGACGCCTCGAATTATGCCCTTGGTGCGGTACTATCACAGGGACCGATAGGTAGTGACAGACCGATAGCGTATGCCAGTCGAACGCTAAACGACGCCGAGACTAGGTATAGCACCATAGAAAAGGAGCTTTTGGCCATAGTTTGGGCTTGCAAACATTTTAGACCATATCTTTATGGAAAGAAATTTACTATTTGTTGCGATCATAGACCTTTGGTGTGGATTAATTCTATAAATGAACCCAATAGTAGACTTACTAGATGGAAATTACGTTTGGCAGAATATGATTATGAAATAGTGTATAAGAAGGGAAAACAGAACTGTAACGCGGACGCTCTGTCACGAATTAAGTTAAATGCTTTGGGTACAGATGATAACTTATCAATGAAAGTAAATATAGACGATAGGGAACAAAATCTTCAAAGATATTTACAGGAAATTACAGATGAAATAGTAAATTTAGGTACAAACGATATAAACCAGCCGCGTGAAGAAATTCCCCCTGTAATCATTTCATCTTCAGACTCAGAGAGGACAGTTAGTATCCCCTCAATAGGTATGAATAGACCGCATTCACCTTTTTCTTTACCTTCTACAAATAGTAGCACCGCCTCCGCGTCTGAAAAACCTGGCTCTAGTACTGACACTGTCCATTCCGAAGAAAATACAGATACCAATGCATTTCCGATTTTGCAGGAAGCGATTGACACAAAACCCAACCAAGTATTAGTTTTCACATGGCATAGAAATGACTTGAGCGTTAAAGATCTCTCCAGAACTAGACAGAAAATATTAGAAGTTCATTTACCGGTAGATAATTCAGATCTGATTAAGGAATTTTTAAAAACCTACATCAAACCAAAAATTAAATATTTCTTTTATTTTGAGGACGAAATTCATAGAAAACAATTTTCAGCCATGGTAATTGCTCTTTTTAGGAAAGACTCGGTAAAGTTTTATGAATGCACTCTTAGAGTAATCGTTTTAGAAGATGAAAAGGAACAGCGAGATGCAGTACTTAAATACCATATAGGTAAAACATGTCATCGTGGCATAAAAGAGACAGTAGCTCACCTAAAAAGAACATTTTATTGGACTAATATGGAACAAACTGTAGCTAGCGTTATTAACTCATGCGAAACCTGTAAGCGCATGAAATACGACCGCAAGCCTTTTAAACCCGAACTACAGTTAACACAAACCCAGACCAAACCCTTTCAGGAACTTTTCATAGATGTTTTTACTATAGAAGGAAAATATTACCTCACCTTAATCGATGCATTCAGTAAACTGGGTCAAGCGCTGGAGATCCCAAATAGATCAACTTCTGAAATAGTAAGGGCACTAATCAAATATTTTTCGTTTTATGGTGTACCCCAAAGGATAAGCTCTGATCCGGGTACGGAATTTAATAACACTCTCCTAAAAGAGATGCTTACATTTTATAAAATCGATATTCATATAGGCACACCACACAATCCAAACTCTATGGGTCTAATAGAAAGGTTACATTCTACTATAATAGAAATTTACCGTCTCGCGAAATATGAACAGAAAATTACCGATGCCGCGACCGTCATGTCATATGCTATTATGTCCTATAATCATTCTATTCATTCGACGACAGGATTCACCCCATTCGAAATAGTTTTAGGTCACACGGAATCGTCCAGTATTTTTGCAGTAGATTTTGATAAACATTACACCCAGAAATTAGTAAATGATCATGTTAAAAGAACAAAACATTTATACAAATTTATTACTGATAAAATGATTGAAGGCAAAGATAAAATCAAGGAAAAACACGGTGGCGAAACGGAATTCAATGTTGAACAAGATGACACAGTATTCATTAAAGGTGTCAATATTAGACGTTCTAAAGACAAACCCAGATATCAAAAAGCAAAGGTTTCCGGTAGCATTATTAGGAACATAGTTCCAGTTACCACCAAAAACAGAAACACAAAGGCACATATTAAAGATATTCGTCGTCCTCCACAGGTCCGTCTTACTCATTCTGGTCCAGGTGATCCAGGCCCTTCAACTGCAGGAAGTATCTAACAATCCTGGAATTTTACCCATTAAAGAAGGAGAAGCCGATATAGCTTATGACAATTGGAATATAGTTAAGATCTTAGATTTGAGTTTGATTAAAAATGATTTACAGTATAATGTTAAGAAATACAATACACTTAGAACTAAATTTAAAACACCCATCGACCTCACTGACATTAAAGCCCAGACCGAATATACAATGAATACTACTTTTGAAAGATATTATCAACTAGTTCCCCCGAATCGAGTAAAGAGAGGTTTAATTAATCCATTAGGATCTCTCATTAAAGCCATCACTGGAAATCTTGACAACGAAGATGCAATTAAATATGATAGTATGATTAATATAGTAAAATCGCGACAGAGTGCTTTAGGTTACAAAATGACGCTGGTTGCCGAAATGGTGGGTACATATGCAAATGTAACACGTGCTACCCAAAACAATTTCATCCAATTAGATAAGAGTATTTCCGAAATTCAGAAACTTCTAAATGAAACACAAATAGAACAGAATAAGAATAAAATAATTTACGTCTATAATTTACTGATACATAATTTTCAAAATATACTTGCCAAATTAGATGAAATTGAAACAGCAATGGCTTTCAGTAAGATTAATGTATTACATAGATCTATAATAGATAATGATGAATTATTCACCATACTTAAATACATAGAGAAAAATGAAAGGTTAGTGTATCCTGTTATACCTGAAAATTTAATTAATATTGAACAGAGTATAGAGATTAAGGCTTATATTAAGAACGAACAAATAACGTTTGTAATGATTGTCCCTGTTGTACGAAAAGAAACATACAGTTACTATAAACTATATCCCTTACCAATTCTCAACCCACTAAATAACCTAGTAACCCTTATTGTTCCAAACCAACCTTATGTCCTTGTGAAAGGGTTGAAAACCCAGTTGCTCTCACACCCGTGCCGAGTTATCGACGAGGAAAAGTATCTCTGCAACGAAAATGAAATTTCCTCGCCAGCGGAAGATGCCTGTATTACAGACTTAATGAAGTTTTCCGCAAATATCACCTCATGTAATCCGGTGCCAGTTGTAATGAAGAATGTAATAGCGCAATCAATTCAACCAAACAGATGGATTATTTTTACTAAATTTAATATTTTACTTACAAGATATTGTGAAAATGAAATCACCAGACAAAATATCCACGGTACTTACATACTGACCACGGATGATGACTGCGAAGTAAAAATTGAAAATAATATTGTCCTGAAAAGACGCAACATAAAAGGCGGAAGGATGAATTATCCCAATATACCTATAATTCATTTACCAGAAATACTTACACCAATAAAACTAAGCGAGAAAAGACCCGTTGATGTAGATGAAATGGATTTGAGAAATCTGGAATTCCTATCGTATGCAGTCAAGAAAAGTGAAAGTGATGTGTTAGACAGTGGAAATATACTGAACACCAAAAGCGTTAGTGTAGGAACTGTAATCATATATATCATGTTAATCTTAGTTTTAGTATTAGGCTTGATAATACATTATAAGAAATTTGTAATAAATTGTAGAAATCGAAATAATCAAACCCATAATGATAATGTGAATGATGATTTCGAACTTGAGGAGGGAGGAGTTATGCAGCCTCCCACGCGGTTTGCCACCGCGATAGTGCAAGCGCATCACAATACTTAGAAATGAATATGATGAGTTTGCACTGATAGAACACCTGGCTTGTTTAATGGACTATCGATTATTTAGTTTTAGATTCATTCTGTAACCAGCATCCATGCTGTTAAAACGTTTATTTTCAAATATAATCTTTTTAAAAAGCTAAAGTTCCGTTTTTTATATTTAACTACCTACAAACATGTGCTGAATATTGATAGGTATGTGTTATGATGTTATATTGTAAATGCAAATGTTATTCGATATTGTATTATTCATGTATTTTTTTATCAAGTAATAGATAACGTTCTTACTGAGTAAAATATGGAAAAGTAATTTTATACTAGGTACCTTATATAAAATTGATTGTTTTGGTACATGGTTAGTCAATGTAATATTATTCGGATAATGAGTAAGTATATTATTTTAAATTGATGTTTTCTCCTATTTATCACAAATTTCGTGTATTGGCGATCAAAAATAGACATCTCAAACTATCCTACGCTCAGTGTGAAAGAGTATAACAAAAATGTTTACGACAGGAAAATATTCGATGATTGACGTATGAGTCAGATCAAAAGGTTCCACTGTCCGACAAAGTCTAAGTAAATACTTCACCACAAGTGAAAGATGTTGATATTCTGTATGTAAATCATTGATGCAGTGTAGGTAGATAATAATATTATATCCCACCAACAACATTATCATCAAATATGTTGTCAAGGCGAGACCTGTCTGTATGGCTGGCACTGTCAAATAGTTATGTCTCATGTAGACCTAAGCTTATAACTCTACACGCCCTGACCACGGTACATGTGCCCTGACTCTACAAGCCCTAACTTCACAATCTCTACACCTTAGTCAAAATATGTGGGTTAGCCATTTCATCTCAGCTTTAGATGGTTATCATTTGGACCACTACTTACACGGCATCCTGTAAAGGTTACTTTTCCTGGTACCACGGATAAAAACGTGGATTTATAAAAGTTAATTCGTCCTGGCTTGCTTTTGCTACTAATGCCTTTAAATTAGAATTCATATGCCTAAAAATATATCTCTATGAAATCAGTAGTAAAAAACATACAACAAAATCATTGTAAAATACTCCTCCAAGAATAACCAAATCTAAGTGAAGTTGTACTTACACACATACGTATCATTATGTTTTATACGTATGTTTGTTTAGTTCCTCATACGTGATACATGTCGAATATAATGCCAATGAATGGGGGAGTCGCTCAGCCAGAACGTGAGTGTAAGTACACACATTTGAATTATGATGCTTCTATTCGGTTGCCTTTGAGATATTGTTCCGTTCAATTACTTACTTTCTACACTTTTGAATCGCGGTTAAAAAATTACAATGAAAACATTTGTTGTAATGGGACGCGCGTCCCATGCCAGAAACGTTTGCATTAGGTAGGTACCGAGTGTAGGTGTAGCTAGTGTACTGAGTACTTCATCATCATACCAATACTCAAAGGGATTTAATCACACAATACAGACCAATCTCTAAATTATACCACGACGTTGCATCCTCGAGATTTATTATAATTCACTATGTAGTCCACTTTTCAATGTACTGGGTATCAAGCACTATTTTAGAGCTATATAAAAAGAAAGGGTAGGATATAGCCGCCACCGCTGCCTGTACGACAGCGCCCGCTCGCGCATTATACTCATTCGCTTTTTGTGCTCGGGTATCGAAGCATCAAAATATTCATTTATTTTTTTCATAAGCGTTTATTTTGTGTTATTGTTGCGGCGCACAAGTAAAAATACGATGGGTAAACGTAAAAATAAAGATTCCCCAGAGTATATTAAAAGTAAAATTAGGAAATTAGAACAACGTTTGCGGTGCAGGCAGTACCGAAGTTCGGATTCAGATAACAGTAAGTTTTATGTTTTATTACAATTACGAACACGGTACATACATCCTATAATATGTCTATACCGTAATACGATTACCGTAGTATATTATTTACTCTGTGCTATTACGCTAAGCATTTACATTAGTATCTGAGGAATAGATAATAGATATGCTACAGCAATCGGTAACTACCTACATCATGTACACATAAAAAAATTCCGAAGGAATATTTTTTATTTTTGTTTTTTGCAACTACCTTACCTTTTCTTGTTTTTTTTCGAAATGATATAATTTCAAGATATTTAGTATGTTACAATGACTGATGTTCACGGTTGCATCCATTGGATGATGACTGTGTTAAGTGTGTTTTTTTTCTGTAGCTATAAACATAAGTGTCTTGGTATTACGATGCGATCGTAATCATGCACTAGTACTACGTTGCGAACGTAGTCGTGTTTCATAATAATACTTAGTAACATGATGCGATCATGTTCAAAATACAGTCCTTAAACAGTTTGTGCCATGACAAGATCATGACCATTGTTTAATTTTTTATACAGGCCACGCCAACAGTGGTTGGAGCCCGACGTATGCTCATTATGAGCGTGACAGCCCAGGCATTGAACTATCGGACTTGGACGCCTCCAGCCCTCGCCGTATTATTCAATCTGTCGTTAACGTTGTCGACGTTGACGATGAGACCCCGGTACCGGCAGCAGGCAATGTATCGGAGCCAGTACCATCCCAAGCGGCGGCGGCTACATCTACTTTAGTCGTCGAACCGACGCCTTCAACTAGCCAGCTTAACACGAATGCTGTTGCAGTTGATTGCGCGGACCCTCCTACTACCAGTTTACCGGCTGATATACTGGAACTATTAGGTGAAGCAAAAGGAAAACCAGAAGTTTTCGGGCCCAAAATTCAGGAAGATGTCTCTAAACGTTGGGGACGTATTCTATGCGAAGGTTTAAATAAAGATCAAAAGAAATCATTGGTTGAGAAGATTCTGGTACCTGAAAACTTTCAATTGGTGAAGGCACCCAAGTTGAACCCTGAAATAGCGGCTGTTTTGAATGAGACGGTGAAAAACCGCGATAAGCGCTTGGAAAAATCCCAAAATTGCCTCGGTATAGGGATCTCGGCGCTAACAACTCTGATATGCTCTCTTATTGAGAAGAATGTAGATAAAAATGAAATCCTCAAGCGATTATCTGAAACAAATCAAATTTTGCTAGATTTACACTTTGAAAATACACTCAATAGAAGGAAGCTGATTACATACACATTGGATAAAAAATTTCTAGACATTGTGCAAGACGTTAAAAGAGACTCCAACCTCTTCGGAGAAAATTTAACAGAAAAGATTAAATCTTCCAAATCAGCAGAGAAATCTGGTCTTCAAATTAAGAAAGTTAATGCAACCGATGCATCAACGTCAAAGAAACCTAATCAGCAGGGAAACTGGAGGGGCCCACCCCGTCAAGCTCAGCGCGGGAACAGACAGGGTGGTGCCAGAAGCCGACCATCATACCAGTCTACACGACGGCCTCCACCTGCGCCAGTCACCGACCGATACAGACATCCCATGAAAACTCATCCGAAACCGCAGCCCAAATCCCAATAGAGGTACAAAAACATTCATGTAGACTAAAATTTTTTTTACAAAACTGGCAATTAGTCACCCAAGACCCGGTTATCTTAGAAATAATAGCTGGCTATAAAATACCGTTTTTCAAGCCAGTATTTCAAGCAATTGAACCAAACAGTTCAATTTATTCTGAATCAGAACGACTCAATCTCAATCTTGAAATAGAAAAGTTACTTCAAATTGGCGCTGTCATTCCTTGTAATGATGTGTCAGGACAATTTATTTCAAAGGTGTTTCTTATTCCTAAAACAGATGACAAATTTCGATTTATTCTTAACCTCAAATCGCTGAACAAGTTCATCAAAACGTACCATTTTAAAATGGAGGACTATCGTACAGCTACCAAACTCATGGCCCCTTTTTGTTACATGGCTAGCATTGATCTTAGAGACGCCTATTTTCTAGTTAATATACATGATTCTTCAAAAAAATACCTAAGATTTAAATTAGATCAAACATTTGAATTCCAGTGCCTCCCTTTTGGACTTTCTTCGGCACCATATATTTTCACAAAACTTCTTAAACCGGTTGTGTCCTTTCTCAGAAATAAAGGATTTTTCATTGTTAATTACTTGGATGACTTTCTCTGTATAGGTTACTCGTATTCTGATTGCCTCAATTGTGTTACTGAAACAGTCAATTTATTACTTTATTTGGGTTTTAAAATTAATTACGAAAAAAGTCAGCTTATACCAAGTCAGTGCCGCAAATTTTTAGGTTTTGAATTTAATTCAATTAATATGACGTTAGGCTTACCTACCGAGAAACGCCAAAAAATATTGAATCTTGTTAAGGATATTTCTAAGAAAAGAAATATTATAATTCGCGACTTTGCAAAATTTCTGGGTGTACTTACTTCGGCATGTCCAGCTATTGTTTATGGTTGGGTGTACTCTAAGCTATTTGAAAGAGAAAAATTCTTGGCCTTGAGACAATCCAATGACAACTACGATTGTAAGATGATTATAGATGAAACATTACAAAATGACTTCATTTGGTGGGAAAAACATATTTTGACACTGACCAATCCGATTCGTGATGGTCAATATGCCCTAGAAATATTTTCAGACGCTTCCTTGACCGGATGGGGTTTGATGTGTAAAGGCGAACGGTCTCATGGATTCTGGGATGCAGCCGAGGCTACATGCCACATTAATTTATTAGAATTAAAGGCAGCATTCATAGGTATTAAATGTTTTGCTAATGAGATACGCAATTCACAAATTTTATTGAGGATCGATAATACGGTTGCCATTTCTTACATCAACAGAATGGGTGGTATTCAGTACACCCATTTAAACGAGATCACACGTGACATCTGGAAATGGTGCGAGGAGAGGCGACTGTATATCTTTGCCTCTTATATTAAATCTAAAGATAATGTTGAAGCCGACGAAGGTTCTAGATATATAAACATTGATACGGAATGGGATTTATCTTCCACGGCATTTAACAAAATTGTTGTTAAATTTGGTGAGCCTGAGATTGACCTTTTTGCGTCACGACTAAACAAAAAATGTTCAAAATATGTATCGTGGAAGAGGGATCCATCCGCATTCAATGTTGATGCATTTACGATAAATTGGAGACTATTCTTCTTTTATGCTTTTCCCCCCTTTTCACTCATCTTAAAATGCCTTCGTAAAATAATAAATGACAGAGCTACCGGTATTATGGTAGTTCCTTACTGGCCAAGCCAGGCTTGGTATCCTCTGTTTCTGTCTCTGAAGTGCCAAGAACCGTTATACTTTTATCCTAACGAAAGGTTATTACTTTCTCCTTCCAGAGAACCTCATCCACGGTCGAAGACTCTTACCCTGGTATCTTGTCAATTATCAGGTCAGCTTTTGCACGACAATCATTGGAGCCAGACACAATTGAAATAATGATCGCATCTCTTTCAAAGAACTCCCAAAATCAATACAACGTTCATTTGAAAAAATGGTGGCATTTTTGCAAAGCAAAGAACAAAAACCCATTCATTGTCAACATACCGTTCTTATTAGATTTCCTTACCAACGAATATAACAGCGGAGCTAGTTACTCTAGTTTAAACACCTGCCGCTCAGCTTTGGCTATAATATTTGGGAAAACCTTTAGTGAGAATGATATCGTTATTCGTTTCTTAAGGGGAGTTTTTAGATCAAGGCCCAGCTTTCCACGGTATCTGTCTACCTGGGACCCTAATATAGTTCTTGACTTTGTATCAAACCTTTTCCCAAACGAGGGCCTAACATTAGCACAAATTACGTCAAAAACGGCAGTTCTACTCGCATTGTCGTCAGGACAACGAGTCCAGACGCTGTCATTGATGAGATTATCTAATATAAGAAGGATTTGTGATTCTAGTATTGAAATTGTTATTAATGACATAATTAAAACATCGGCACCTAATCGTGTAATGCCTTGCTTAGTGATTCCATTCTTTCCTAACAGAGTAGAAATTTGTCCTGCAAAAGCACTCTTGACATACATAGAGGCTACATCAAATTTTCGTTCTAAGGCAAATACTGACCGGCTTTTCCTAACAACTAGAAAACCTATTCATAATGCTAGCTCATCTACTATTAGCAGGTGGATTAAAAGCATCATGGACCAGAGTGGCATAAACACAGAGATTTTTTCTGCTCACAGTACTCGACATGCTTCCACTTCGGCAGCTCATCGGCGAGGTTTATCTATAGATCTTATTAAAAAATGCGCTGGATGGTCCGGTAATAGTTTAGTTTTTGCCAAATTCTACAATCGGCCAGTAACCTCAGACTGTGACGAGAGTACATTTGCAGAGACCGTATGTGATTATAATTAATTGTAAACATTAATCATTCCTTATTTTGTATTTCTCGGTCTATTTATAATTTTTTCTTATCGAAGTAATAAAGAATCTGATATGTACCAATATCTGATTTTGTTGTTATTATATCATACTTAAAATTTCGCAATATGCTCTGAACATCCTACATAGTGAATTATAATAAATCTCGAGGATGCAACGTCGTGGTATAATTAATGGTTAAACAAACTTACCTTGTGACGTTTGACCATAATTATGCTAGACGTTGCATCCGAAGAGATTTACAACCCCCCCATACCCTAATTTACCACTGTAAATTTATCCCCATGTCAATATTGCGAAATAAAGCTCTAAAATAATGAGTATAATGCGCGAGCGGGCGCTGTCGTACAGGCAGCGGTGGCGGCTATATCCTACCCTTTCTTTTTATATAGCTCTAAAATAGTGCTTGATACCCAGTACATTGAAAAGTGGACTACATAGTGAATTATAATAAATCTCTTCGGATGCAACGTCTAGCATAATTATGGTCAAACGTCACAAGGTAAGTTTGTTTAACCATTAATTATGTGTGCTTGGTAAGATACTTGAAAAGATTGTCACTAACCAACTATCGTTCGCCGTCCGGAACCATATTACTTAAATCAGCATGGATTTATAAAATCACGCGGAGTTGAAACTAACATGCTTTCATTTACGGACTTCCTACTTTGTGCTATGGATTCGAATGCTCAGGTAGACGTCGTGTACACCGATTTCTCGAAAGCTTTCGATAAAATAAACCATAATCTACTTCTCAACAAGCTTTCTGGACTCGGTGTGCATGGCAGCCTGCTCAGGTGGGTCGAGTCCTATATACGGAATCGCAGTCAAGCTGTTTATTTAAAGGGTTACCGCTCTGACTTCTTAACAATATCGTCAGGAGTACCACAGGGCTCCCACCTTGGACCTGTACTCTTCTCGCTATATTTAAACGATATTGGGCCCGCCTTACGCTCTGCCAATCATCTTTTATATGCGGACGATACGAAAATATATACAGTTGTAACCCGCCCTGAAGATTATTATAAGCTACAGTCTGATCTTGATGCTCTTGGTAAGTACTGTTCCGAAAATCAACTCTTTTTGAATGCGGATAAGTGCAATGTAATATCTTATACTAGAAAAAGGTCACCAATTCAACATAATTACACCATATATAACAATTCTCTAAATCGTGTTAAGCACATTCGTGATTTGGGAATTGTTATGGATGATCAATTATCCTTTAATCTCCACATAGACTCCATTATACAGCGAGCCTTCAAATGCCTTGGTTTTATTAATAGGATAACTAAACCTTTCGAACAAGCCACTACTCTTAAAATTTTATACTTTGCATTTGTTAGGTCAATCCTGGATTTTGGCTGCGTTGTGTGGTGTCCTTTTTACAAAAAGCACATTGAGAGAATTGAAATGGTCCAAAAAAAGTTTATCAAAATGCTAAATTTTCGTTCCAATGAATATGATAGACCATATAATGTTTCTCTTTATAAACACAAACTCTTAAGCCTCAGTGATCGCCGAAAGCAATTTGACATAGCCTTCTTATATAAAATTGTTAATAGTAATGTTGATTGCCCCACACTGCTATCGCAAATACATTTTATAAGTAAAGCTCGTCTTCCTGCTCGCCCCAATCGTATTTTACAGATATTCGTACCCCCAGTTCTTCATAAAAATTACACTCGTAATAGTTTCATTTGTCGTTCATTAAACTTGTATAACAATGAATTCACTGATGTCGATTTGTTCAATAGCTCTTTGAAGGGACTTAAATCAACAATAGTAAAAAAACTGTGTATCTGTGAACCGTAATTTATTTAATGTAATTTATTTAATAATACCTGTCTTGTTATGTTTAAATGTTGTATATTATGTTACGTAACTTCCATGTTTTATCATCAAAATTTTTTTTGTTTGTGTAATTATCATATATTTGTTATTCCTGTGTTTTAAATTCTATGTTATGATATATCTATTTTTCTTCCTATCGTATTGTAAGCCAATGCTTTATAATGTTAATTAACCTAAATTTTCATTTTTCGGCACTCGTTGTCTATATTCTGTGTAATATGAGCTTATGTAAAAAATTCTTTGTAATGACTGTTTGTTGCCAAAATAAAGAGAAAAAAAAAAAAAAAAAAAATCATCAGCCTATAATGTCCCACTGCTGAGCACAGGCCTCCTTTCACAAATCAGGGTGAAAGGGAATGGGCGATACTCCACCACGCGTGCCTACTGCGGATCGGTGGAGGTATGCTAGTGGCCAACCTACTGTTGAAATTTTTCAAGCCGCCTTGGCAGCATCCATCTAGCTTAACGACTATCACAATTAAGTGATAACCGGGACCAACGGCTTTACGTGCCTTCCGAAGCACGGAAACGCTCGATTTGAAATACCACTAGACGGTCACCCATCCAGGTACCGACCACGACAGACGTAGCTTAACTTTGCCGATCGATTAAGAATGGCTAATCATGTTACACCACGAACGTACACGTACACCACTGAGTACTTACCTAGAAAGATATTGGTATAGTAAGCGGCACGAGTAGTGAGCACACTTTATATACAAAGTTGAATATTTATTAGTGTTCAAGCATTTAAATACATTCATTAAATACATTTTAACAACATTAACTTTAGTAACATAACTCTAAGAACTTTTAAACTTTATGTTCAAAAGTTTGCTCACGACTCGTGCCGCTTACTATATCAAAATGAAGACTGGTGATAGATACGATATTTTATTCGTTGTTGGTAAACTAAATAGGATTCCGTAGAACGTTTCACTAACGTTGGTAAATCCAAGTCCAATGTTTGAAAAAAAAACATGCAGAATCATTTAAGCCAAGTACCTAGTAGTTACGTAAGTCGTAAGACGCGGGCAACATAGCAAATCGTTTGTCTGAACATTTTTAAAGAACCGATACCTATTTACATATTGCATATTCAATGTGAAGACTGACTAATGAGTCGTTTAAACATTATGAATACGCTTGTCTAAAGAGCTACTAAAACTAGTTTGTTGAATCTGTCAAGGATTATTCGAGAGCGATGCCTTGTTTTAAACCATTTACAAACGAACGCAAATTTTTATTCACTGTTTAAATTATTATGCTAGTTCGTTGTATCTACCTATATGAATCTCTATGGTTGTAATGTACTATTCAAAATCTTTAAAAATACCTCAAATTTAATATTGCCAGTTGCTATAATGCTGAAAATGCATTTTCACTATTGTAACTCCTATTCTATCACTACAATATGTTAACTACTGTAAGTTTGCAAACATAACTGAACATAAGTACATACTGAAAATACAACTAGATAATCAGATGTTGGGGCGTCTAACAAAGATCGTTGGCTGCCTAGTAATGTGCCTGGCAAAAAAAGTGCAAGTAACGGGAGCAATTTGGTGCGAGCTCTTCGTTCGTCGCCGTCGCAAGAGTGGCAGAGAAAACGCTCGCGTGCGGCTTCACGATTTAATTGCTTTGGCGCTGTTCCACGACATCGCTCCGATATATTAATGGAAGCGACTAGCTGCTCACTGGAAACGTATTTAAATTTTGTACTAGGTGAGTAGCTTTTAAGGTGGTGATAGCTCAGTAGCAACGTGTAACGTACATGCCATAGACGAATCTTAAATCATACACTGAGTTTGAGCTGTCGGAAAAGAAAACAGCATGAGAATATCATGATGCAATAATTTGAAAAAGTTTTATCGCTATCGGATAAACGGATGGCAGCGCATAAAATACGTGCAAAATCATTGATTTTTATGTATTAGATTAGATTAACCCATATATGCCCAGAACTTTTTTTAACATGAATTTCACTGATTTTCAGCTATGTTGGTAATAAATGATTATAAATAAGGGCTATAATAGTAATTTTTGGTTTTCAGTTCGGGAAGTAGGTTTTTTTCAGTGGGTCGATAACGACCCCATGGGCACATATAGTCATACGCTAGTATGGAGTAAGGTGCATCAAAATAAAAATATTTATACGCTAATCAGTCTTTATTATTAGGTTCAACAATAAGATAGGAGCTATTAAGTTATCAAATTAGACAGTCAAGGAACAAAACACATAATATCAGTAAAGAAATAAAATCTTTCAAAGCATTTGTCATGCAAATTGACTTTACATTTCCAGCACATTTTTAACGCTTTGTTTTTACACAGCGCAAATCTATTTCTATTGGTTCACTTTCTGTGGTGTGAATTCAGTTCGTGGAGGCGGAGGTAACAACTTGTCTTTTTGGGGACGTGGGTAATTCTCGCTTTACCCATGCGTGGTCTGATATTCGAAAAGTTGCGCTGTCTTGTACGATTTGAAGATAGGCCAGCAGGCTGATCGGGAGCCCTGGTAGACTGTACATTCGAGGAAGAATGTCCATCAGGTTTAGCGGTAATTGTTGGTGCTTCAACTATTCTACCAGTTGACTATACAACAGGACGATTATGTCTTGACCGGCATGAGCTGGAGCCAGATTCTGTAGAAATTGGTTCAGACATATGTAAATTAGGAACCACTAAAGATTCACCCATGGCTTTGTCGTAATTTATATCTTCTTCGCGTTTTATTACTACTAGTAGTAGTTGTAGTCGTAGTAACACACAGTAGTACTAGTAATTCATGTCGGTTCAACCGATTTCTGTTATCACAATCCTCCACACCTGAATCGCCGTCATGTATGGTACCATCACAAGGCGGATTTATGTATGCATCGACGTCCAGGATATCTTCCTTGTCATCAAATGCCTCCAGGGCGTCAACAATTTTATTAGTAGATAGTAAAAACCGGGACCTAAAATAAAAATAAATAAGAACGTAAAGCATGATCTATGCCCACAGGGTCGTTATCGACCCACAATATTTCAATTGATTGTAAGTAAAAACATTTATATTATATACAAAAAATAAATATCTTTATCTCTAAAGACATATTTCATTTAGTATAAAAATAATATTTTTCAGTAAAATAACATAATATACAAAAGATACTTACATTTATGTGCACTCGGTCGCAATATTTTTTCACAAATAAACAAATATGAACTTGCACTCCTATTTATCACTTGAATTGTTTATAGATTATCTATGAACCTATGCTCTGTTCTAAAATACTTCTTCAGTCTAATAAAAGATGGTACTTTAATCAGATTTAATGCAACAGCTCGCGGTCAGTGTGCATTAGAAGTCATGAAGGAATTTTTGGTCGTTTTCGACCCTGTGGGCATATATGGGTTAATGTGGGTACAAATACATGGGAAAATAATCATACATAAGCGACGCCTAGTTTAACGACGACGTAACATCATAAAACCATCGTAATTCATGCTTATGTTGCTTATATTATGTCTCATCAAATATATCATAAAACTTTCATAAAAGTGATGATGTAATGATTATGTCGCTCGAATCTTCTTGCCATTTTAGATGGTTCATCAAATTTTGTATAGATTGTGGAGTTGAGCTGCTGAATAAAACAAATATGGTACAAAGGCTAAAAAGAGACCAAGTTATTTAAGCTTGAATTGTAGGCACTGGCCGTCTGGCGACTGACTGCGAATCAATTTCAGAGAAAAAAATATCAAAAACGATTGTGGAGTGCTGTGAAAGACAATATTTTAATAAAAACAAGATTGTATAGCCAACAACAATAACAAATACTAAAAAAAATATAAAACTAATGATCACTAGTTTAATTGAAAAAAAAAAAACCTGAAATACATTCATCACCTATTTCACAACATCTACTACAGCGTACAGTACTACCCAACTAATAAGGCGCATCGTGAATCTTCGTTCGCACAGAAATGAAAGTATGGCCCGAAGATTAACGAAAGAATGCTTAAAACTTACAATCAACCTTAGATCACTACTATAAGGTTCATAATACACTGCAGCTGTTAGTTCCGTCTCACTCGCAAGTCACGCCCCTCCGCAAACATGGCGGTATCTGTCGACCAATAGCATTTCCCGCGCTTTGAAAATGTGTCTTCTGCGCAGGTACATCGGTACGCCATATTAGTTGGGTACTACCACGGTGTACTACTGTATTTTTGTTTTCAACATTATCGAACATTGCTATGTATGAAACCGGAACTAATCGAACGCTATATACTGTTAGGTTGATAAAAAAGCAAAACTTGTTAACTTTATCAATGCAAACATTGAGTAGGTTAGGCCTATGTTCTTTGAATCTCTACGTTAACTAAACAAAAACTTCGTTATCTCTTCCAGTGACCTCGTTATCTACCAGTACTTCAGCAGGGTTGTCACCTTATGTTATAGATAGACTTTTCGCGTACAGATTTAACTTACGTGAGACCTTACCGCTTACGTTTTTCCGTGGCATCTTTGAAGTTAAGATAAAATTTTAAGATTTTTTTACTATAAATTTTGTGTCAATTCTTTTTATTTATTTAGTTAGTGGGTATATTTATGGCATATTATAGAAAACTCCTTTTTATGAAAACAAACGCAACGTCAAAAAACAAAAGGCTTCCAAATACATCTAAAAATACATACATTAAAGATCTGAGTAATTATTCTAAATTATCTGCAGCAAGGAGTCGAAAATAAGTTGGGCTGAAGTACCTATCCTTAGATCTCGGTATGAAATGTAGAATAAAATCAATGATTTATATTTACGTCAAATTGATTTAAAAATAATGGAATTATTATTCCATTATTTTGTACTATTGTACATTATGATACATGTGTGCAAAGTACACTCGAGGCTGTATTAAAAGCGCGTGAGCCGTAGGCTAACGCGATAAGTGAGCCGAGAGTGTAATAATCAATTCACACGAGTGTCATACGACGTTTTTCAACACACTTGCGAGGAAAAAAACAGACTTGTATTTTTTTAACTTGATTTTTGATTTTGATAATAATCAACCACACAATGAGAACGTTAACAAATATGGCGCGCAAGTTTTCTTTTTATCCGTTTAAATTAAGAATGCTTGGTTTTGGCAAAAAAAAATGTTTAATTAGGTAAAAAAAAACTTGTAAGCAGTATTATATTGCACATTAAAACCTCATTACATAATGGCTCGTAGAGTTAGTAAACTGAAGTGGCAATGGGCAGGCTACATTGCTCGAATAGCCGATAACCGCTGGGGAAGAAAGGTTCTCGAGTGGCGACCACGTACTGGAAAGCGCCGAGCGGGACGCCGTCCCACCAGGTGGACCGACGACCTGGTCAGAGTCGCTGAGCGCCGCTGGATGCAAGCGGCCATAAAGGTTCATGAAATACAGCCCACTGACAGACAGACGGACGGATGGACGGACAGCGGAGTCTTATGAATAGGGTGCCGTTTGGCACTTTTTGGGTACGGATCCCTGAAAAAAGAATGAGACAATGATTAAAAATATTAGTTTCCATTTCGTACGCCACTTTATGAGATAATTGTTTTTTTGACCAAACTATTTTGTGGTACTATTTTGATTTTTCCTTCAATTTTGTTTTGTTTCAATTTAGTATTTTTTTAATAAATTATTAAATACATAGCAAGAAGCAACTAGAAGGAATATGATCTTGCGTGGTTTCGGAAATATTTCATGATTACTATCCAACATGATACTATAATTTTATATAGCTAGTTACTATAAACACTTAGTAAGAAACAAAACATGACAATGTCAGGTCCCATGTATACCATATTGTCACATAAAACTACTAGTTAACTATTGAATCCAAAAGGATTCACGTTGTAAGGGCGTTGTTTCTAGTCGACTGAACAATAGAAATATAATATTATACATAAAAGTTTTCAATATAATTAATAATACTCAAATACTGTTTGATTGTATGTCTCTGTTTAACAATCCATGACTGAACAAAGTGGATGGGCTCATTGTTTCAATAAAGACTAAATGCGTTAAATGGATTACAACGTAGCCAGCTAATTTGTAAAAAGGGTGATTGCTAAAACTGATCATGCAAATTGAGAATCAATAATTATACACGGAAGCAGTTATTGCGGCAAAAAGAAACTTGAGAATTCAATTTTATGGAACTTAACTGAACTAAAACATGTCTACTTCACTGGCTTTTATTGAGCGAATCAGTAGGATTGCGTTTGATTTTCTGTACAGATTCAATATCAGTTGCATGGCGTCAATTGGCATGAATTAACCTTATTTCGTAGCATGGTTTTACCACACATTAGAAAAGAAATAAAGTATTTTTAATAGAAATAACATAGGTACAATAAGGAGATTACTCTCGGGAAAAATATTTGCAAAAAGCCTAAGAGAGCTGGAGGACGCAGATTCTGAATTTGTTCGTAGACTCAACTTTCCTAGCAAATTGTTTACAAATCGTATCGTTTCTATCTGAATTTACGAACATTTTCTTAAGCTGTGTTTTTATTTCAATAAAGTAATTTTCCAACTTAAAATTCACAAGGACTTTGTGCGAATTTACTATTCTTTCAAAAAATACCTAGTATATTAAGCGCTTATCTATTATATTCTTCATTATTTACATTGATTTAAAGTAACAAAATAAATAAAAGCCTGTTTGAAATCTAGGTCTATACTATTAATTGGCTGTAGAGTGCTTATTTATTTAAATTCTATTATGAGGTAGCAGAAGCCGCTTTTATAAATTACGGAACAAAATGTGGAGCTTGCCTTACAAGCTACAGCATCTATCGACCGTTCGCTGAGAGCTTACGTAACAGTTGCACAGTAGGGTCATGAGCTTTTGCTCTCTGTTACCTATCTTACATTTGCATATAAAGTTTTAGCTATCCACGTTGCTATT
This sequence comes from Achlya flavicornis, assembly GCA_947623365.1. NCBI lineage: Eukaryota > Metazoa > Arthropoda > Insecta > Lepidoptera > Drepanidae > Achlya > Achlya flavicornis. The sequence continues at coordinate 7,430,359 of OX392474.1, forward strand.
TTCATGTCTCTATTAAAAAACATAGACTTTTGAAAATCTTGCCACGATAGTTTACCAATAAGTTTCGTGGTTAACTAGCACTGGATCATCCTGACTCTCCCCAGCTTAAACTGTGAGTATCTTTATAAAAGGGAATTTTCCCTGACTATACATTTTCATGTCGTTTAATAGGAATTTGATAACCAATAAAATTTTATGAAGCGATTTTAATACTAAACCTATAACTTTGAATGACTCTTAAACGATTTTATCAACATGAAAGGTTTTTAATTTCCGATATTATTGTAGAGACACTTAGGAAAGAGTTTTAATAATCTCTCTATTCGATATTTTCAGTGGCTGTCGTTCCGCCCAGCGAACTCGTAAGGATAAACCAGAGTGATTCTCGTGAGAATGGAATTCCGTAATTTTGCTTTATTACAGCTATTTTGGATAATAGGATCGTGATGCGAAGCCCCATAACACTCCCATAATTCCAAAATGCACGCTTATTCAAAATGGATCCACCATCCACGGTCCGATGAGATGATTTATTTAGAAATACTGCCTCTTAATCCTATCGGTGTTGTTTACTGAGGTATGTCATCATGTGTGCAAAAATATATTGAGTTTGTGTATTTTTAACCGACTTCAAAAAAAGGAGGAGGTCTCAATTCGGTTGTTTTTTTAATGTTTGTTACCTCATAACTCCGTCATTTATTAACCGATTTGGATTTTTTTGTCTGGAAGGGTATACTTCCCGTTTGGTCCCATTGTCATCAGATCAGGATTTGATTACTTCTTAGTGTACTTTGAAGTCGGTTTAAGTCTTTTGTAAAACAGTCCAATTATTTTATATATAGTATAATACTTTCTAAATCTGAAAATATGTTTCGCCATAAATATCAAAAAATATACGTATACATTGCCATTGCCTAGATACGTAAAAGCAGGTAACTCTTACAGCAATATTGAGAGTGAACGTCAAGAAAGACTAAAGAGCGATGAATATTTATATGGACATAGATGAAGAAGAACACCGCAGAAGACATAAACGCATTGTGTGAGTACGCAAGAAGACGGATGAACGGGGTGAATGTTAGGAATGAATATTCAACCCTTACTCGAGGTATATATGCTTACCTCGTCCTCGAGTAAGATTAGGCACCAGTATAGTAGAGCAGCTAGATGATGAATGTTTTGCAACAAAACAAACGTTCGGAAACGGGATAATAAAGTCAAAATCGATATGACCGACACGGTCTAGTTATAAACCTGGTTTTATGACGTGAGATGACGGAATTGTTATTTACAAGGTAAACGTCCGCAATAAACGCTCTGGAACGCGAACGTAGGAACTGAAGCAAATCAAACTTGCGTCTCCAGTTACAGGTATCGTAGTTATAATTCATCATATGTTACAAATAGCTTCACAGTACTTTCAAGTACCTATATGAAAGTAATTATACAGGGCTATTGTTAAAATACTAACACTTGCTGGACTGTATCACCGAAGGTATTACTAGTATCATAAATAAAAACTTTTGTTCTATGACGTTTTACAAAACAACACATTTAATTTTCTGTATTTGGTTGTACCTACGCTTCCCTCTCCCTAATTGATGGTAGTGGATCGTGCGGGAAAGCTGTTAGATGTCCAGAACATCCCGGGCATTGACACTGTGGACAGCTTCATCTATTTGGGTTCAAGCATAAATAATGAAGGAAGCTGTGTACCGGAGATAAAACGCAGAATAGCGATGGCTAAAGACGCTATGGCACGCCTAGAAAACATCTGGAAAAATCGGGGAATATGTTACAAAACAAAAGCTCGTTTAGTCAGAGCCTTAATACTCCCGATCTTCCTCTATGGAGTGGAGACGTGGACAATCCGAGCAAGAGAGAGACAGAGAATAGATGCATTCGAAATGTGGTGCTGGAGGCGAATGCTACGAATATCATGGATGGCCAAACGCACAAATGTATCTATTCTCTCCCAACTTGGCATTAAGACCCGACTGTCCACCACATGTCTGCAACGCGTGCTTTCATATTTCGGCCATATAATGAGAAGAGGGGATGACAGCCTTGAAAAGCTGGTCATTGTTGGCAATACCGAAGGTAAGAGAACACGAGGCCGCTCGCCAACACGATGGTCGGACCAAGTGAAAGAAGCCACCTCCTCTTCTAAATTCTACCAAGTGGTGAGGGCTACTTCGGACCGGAATCGATGGAGGCAGATTGTCCGTTTAAGTGATTCCAGTGACCACGATCCTCAGAAATGAGGGACCGACTGAAGAAGAAGACGCTTCCCTCACTCACTCAGTCTTTTCTTATGCGTAGAGTTCGTAACATTTAGAATTTTATTTTAATTTTTGTATTAAAGTCTGATGAATTAAAATCTGATAAATTATTACAAGTCGTGGAACAAAAGTTGTTAATTAGGATGTTAATAATATAGTTCTGAGAGGTTTTTAATGTTATACAAACCCAGTGTACATAATTTACATATCTTTTAATAGCGGGCGCATGGGTTGCTGCGTTTCGTACGCTCCATTAAATTTGTATGAATTTCTGTGCATGTGCATGGATCAATTAACCTTTTTTGAGCACTGCTGTGACAGCAGCGGCAGCAGTGCTGTCGTCCGCTAGACGACAACGATTTCAATTCATCTCATACATTTTTAGAGACACGTGCTCCGGGCACACGCTGTTATACTGCTACTCCCTAAGAAAAGTCAAAAATATATTCAGTATAGTTTGCGATTTGATCACAATAAACTTACATAATTATCATGATGACCGAATTCATATTGGATAAAACAAAAAAAAAGTTTAAGGGGTTATCGAATTATAACACAAAGTTATTACAGTATTCGCGTTTATGTGACGTGTTCCTTTAGCACATACCGATATACACTAGAATTATAAAAGTGTAGGTAGGTACAAACTTTTACTATAAATTAAAAGCTTGTAAAATATTATTAGGTATATGATTTACTCATAGTAAAGAGATTCTACAACACTTTAAAGCTGTTACAAAATATGTAAATAATACCAACCCTCTTAAAAGTACGGTACATAGACAGAAAATTACTTACGTACCAATATATTTTCAACCATCTTCGATAAAGTAACAAAGATGCATTATTCATAACCGAAACACGACGTGCGTATGTTTTGTTAGATCGGCACCTTCTTACATAAAATCATCCAACGAAAAGATTGCATTTTTAAATATGCTTTCATAAGGAATAAAGGTAATAATAGCAGTAATCGACAAAAAGTTAAACTTAAATAGCTTACACTCTAGAGTAAAATACTTTTGAGAAAACAACATTATACCTGAGATTATACCTACAATCTATAGTATAGCATATCCTAGAAATTTTGTTGTGACTTTGAATCATTTGTCAGGGAATAAATTAAAATTGTATTATAATAATAATAATTCTGTACTATATTTTTCAACGGCAACGATATCTCAGTGATAGTGATTACGAAGGTGTCGTGGGCTCGAATCCTACAATACCTGAAACATTGAGCTTTCGGTAAAGGTTGAAGAAACCATAGTACGGGTGGTAGAATACTCTTTAGTACCTACTTGGGTACACACACACCAAATAAATAAAAACACCTACCAGTGTGTTCCTGCAGCTGCAGCGGAGAGACAGGTCTTCAGGTCAGGCTTCAGTGCTTATTCCACCTTCGGCCACATTTATCACTTTGTACAGTGAGAGGTTCAAAAACAGGTCTATCCTACATACTTACCAAAAAGACTTGTAATTTTTAGTTAGCAAGGAAAAGCAAAGTTTCCTGTTCATTCGCTATAAAAGATGGTTTTGTACAAATACTTCCCAGAAACCTACTAGATAACGACTACTAAACAGTGTATCCTAATAATTCTTAACTTACCCTCGCTAGAAGGTAAAGGTTCTCAACTAAATTGGCCAGTCGCCCCGTGTCTAAGCAAAAAATGTGTGTCATAAGTTTCCATTATGTGGAAGGTCAGGCTAATAAATTGATTGCACGCTTTTACCGATATACATTTGCGAGAGGAAACTCTGAAATCGTAAATTACAAGTTCTGGAGAATCACCCATAACTTTAAACTTTGATCTCATAAAAGCACTTTACACTCTTCTACACACATGGGTAATTGATTAATTACAAGGAGTACCTACCTACCTGTATGCACCTTTTTAATAGTTATTTTATCAAACCCTGGAACGATATTAAAATCCTAGAACGTTATTACTTTTCACAAGTTTTATGATTTTCATAACATATTCTGTAAAAAAATGGTATACCTATTTTTATCACAAAAACCCGTAGGTATAATTTAATAAATACGCATGAATGCTTGAAAAAAAGAACCCAGCATAACTTATCTAGATGTCATGAATTCATTTATCAAGAAAAGTGACATCTACATTCAAGCATTGAAAGCAGGAAAATTGTTCATGGAACCTTCGCACTTGGTTGGTTGAAGAAAATGTGATTTTCAGAAGGCATCCTTTGCCATGTAGTTCCAGCTATTTTGTATAGATGGCGCTTTATTCCTGACATCGAGAATGCTCCTTCTCTTCCTTCCCAATTAATAATTTTGTCATCAATTATATTATTGAAGTTTAGAAAATGTACATGAATTGAAATATACAATATTAATAAGGCTAGCTAAATTAGATAATTCAATTGATGTACATTCTAGGAGGTGAATATTTCAGACAGACCGCGGTCATATCTTTTTTCTGTAAGTAAGGTATCTATATATATAAAAATGAATTGCTGTTCGTTAGTCTCGCTAAAACTCGAGAATGGCTGGACCGATTTGGCTAATTTTGGGTTTGAACTATTCGTGGAAGTCCGGGGAAGGTTTAAATGAAGTGTAGGGTAGGGTATTACGCGAACGAAGTCGCGCCGGGCAGCTAGTTCTGAATATATATTTACTACAGGAAACATGCATTTAGCCCTTCCTGTATTAAACTATTTTAATGACTGTTCAGAGATCTGAGTAAATATGAAAGAGCTGTACATACTTTCCACTAGAAATGTTCAATAAATTAACAAGTGAGGATAGATGCCAAGCTATTTATTTTATAAATATATGTAAGCTTTTCAGTACATTTAATAATAGCCCGTGAGAAATGTATATTCTATTAGTAGAGATTCCGTGCGACTTTGAGGTATCTATATCTATAGGGAAAATTACCATCCCCTTATCTTCGTACAGGTACAAGAAAACATTTTTAAGATAATTTTATTTATATAAAACAATGTTCATGTAAAAAAAAACAATTTACATTACATAATAAGTTTATCAGAATCGGCAGTGGAATAGGAAAAAGAGACACGATGTCCTTATTTTGTTAAAAATACTTAATATTTCTATTTACCTATTATTAGGTATGTATCTATACATATTTTAGAATATTTTGCAATTTGCAGTCTCTATGATTATCTCATTAAAAGTATAAAAATTGTGAATCTGATATGATTACAGGATAAATTACCTAATTAAAGTTTCTTAATCATATGAACTTGTATTCAACATATTTCTTTTTTGTCCCCACTCTGCAATACCTGGGCACCCCTTTTATTTTATTATTGTATCTGTATGTCTTGAGCTACCTTATCCATAATGACGTGTGTTTTAAAGATTTTATCTCGTGAGGACGGACAGACAGAATTGCGCCATCGAGACCCTCTAAATACGGAAATCTAAACCGAAATGATATCAAAGTTTTTTTTTAAATTATTTCTTGATGAGAGATTAACAAATGACATTAGTTGAGAAGTAATCTACAGAGTTTAACAAATATTTATATCGTAGACGAAAATATGCATGTTTTCTGGCAGTAGTGTGAAACTAACACGATGACCTATCATAATTTCAATGTGTAGTACATCATTTAAAATTTGTATTAAGACCAAATGATTTATGAAAGTATTTCAGCCCGCGGTTAATTTAATATTTGAATTCAACAAAGTGTATGCATAAATACTCGAGTATTTGCGTGGCTTCATGATCATTTTGATAGATAAATAATTAAGAGTATGAGTCATATTTAAAAATCTAATGTAGTAATTATGTAGTAACGTTTTCTCGAACGTTAACTCTTATAATAATGATATAACGTGATCACATGTAACTTAATTGAATGATAAATCGTTTAAAAATACGCAAACATAAAAAAAGACATGTTTAAAATCAATATGATGTCATCATAGAAATAAATATACCTAGAAAGAACGTCGCCATACTAAACGAATATATAAAACATGCAAACTTTTATAGGCTGCTGCGCCGCGCGTATCAGCTACGTTTTACGCTCCCTCTGCGTCATTCTGCTTGTCATAGTGACGTTCATAATTATAGCAGTTGTTGAAATATTCCAATTAAAATCGGGAGAAATTTAAATATTAAACATTATTTTGCAATTTTATTTATTTTTATTTTATTTAGCCCCTAACAGTTAGGGGCTATTTTTTTCGACGCGTGCACAGCTTCGACGCTCAATCTGGATGTACCCTTAATCAAAGAATGTCATCTTAAAAATAACAATAAAAAACTTTAACATATCGAGATAGGTACACTTTGTTTTTGGCGGACAGTACCAATTAAATCTTTAATAAGCCCGGGCAACTGACGGTCGACTTGTAAATATTAATAGAAAGCCACTGAAATCTCGACCTTTGTCCTTTAACCCGCATTTCATTTAATTTGCTTGCTTCTAATGACCTTATAGTAAACATTAAGCTTCCCTTAACCTCAAAGCTTGTAGTTTATAGCTTTTGGTACTAAATCCAATAACAGTTTCAATCTACATATAAAAAGATGACACTAACTGACAGACTTACCGCAGGGTCCAAAAACTTCAACAACGGAAAGGTTTTTCTAAAATTCGGCCCTTAAAGAGCGAAAAAGGAAATGCAGGTGAAACCACACGACGAGCTAGTCTATACTTATAATTATTATAATATAATAAGGCTGAAGAATTTTTAGTTTGATTGTTTGTTTAAACTGGCAAATCTCTGGAACTAACAGTCGGATTCAAAAAAACCTTTCACTAATAGGAAGCTACTTCATCCTCCATTAGGGTTTATATTACGGGGCTATTTATCTCGGGAACGCGGGTGGAACCGCAGGGGACAGCTAGTTAATAATGAACCCGTAACATTTCCGGTAATTTAATTGCAAAAGTATATCATCAACTTTAAAATTATAGTCCAACCAGTCATTAGTGTAATGAATAACTCTACGTCCATTAGCGTTAGGGCTTATTCAAACTCAAGTGAAAATATCTCTATGAGATACCTACTACATGGGCAACAGTTGCCAGTATGAGATTTATACAGGATGTTATATGTTATTTTATGTATTTACAAACAAAAAGTAGTATATGTATTATATCAGTTATCTGGTTCCCATAGTACAAGCTCTGCTTAGTTTGGGATCAGATGACCGTGTGTGAGGAATGTCCCAGGATATTTATTTATTTATAGTTGACAAGTTATTATCGTGTAATTTTTACCATATTTAATTTAAGTAATGATTATACTCACATTCTCAATAATGAAACGTTTTCTTTTCATAGAGTTTTATAGAGTTGGTTGAAAATCTTATTTCTGTTTACAATTGTTCTTTTATTTTAAAAAAATTAATGAACTGCCGCCGCTAGAAAATGCTCTTGGTATTAATCCTTATCAAAATAAATTACTTCATATTCAAGACTGTTTCAATACCTTTATATAACATTTTGAATTATTCAATTCGGACATTCCATTCGAAAGATATCACGAGTTTAAAAATGTAAGTATTAGAACACAGTGTTTATAAAAAAACTTCCCCGAAACGGCTTGATTCATTAGGTCTGAGAATAGGACGTAGGGTAGGGTAGGGTAGAAAGCACCACAGGGTAGGGTAGTATATTATAAGTTAGTTACGATGGGCAATATGTAGAAAAAGTTGGCTTTTTACAGAAAATCATTACCATTTATATTTTAAAATATTCAAAATTTGTAAGAAACAGTATCCGCGATACTGCGACCAGGCGGACCGAGGCGAGCGCGGGCGCGCAAATGGATCGAAACCCCCACAGAACAGAAAAAACAGTTAGAAAGCGCAAGTGACAATATTAGCACGGGAACCTGTGTGGCAAAACTCACACAAATAAACAATTATTCATACACTGCACTACAAACAAACAATTCGTTTCATTGGTAGATTTTATTCAACACAAAACTAGCAGAAATCACAGATTCTACATTTGAAAATATACCTTCATATGTACAAATATAATTCATTTTGTTATTCTGTAGAATGTGTATACGACGTTTTGTAATATGAAGATGAAGGAAAACAATTGACGAGTAAGTTTCGCTATCCAACAATAGATGGCGTTATTATCAGTGGATGTTATTATCATCCTAATTACATTCTAGATAAAGTTGACATTCGTGTAGCATGTCGATGGATTTATAACATTCTGATTATAACACCATGCGCTATTCGATTTCGTCAGCTACTCAATTAGTGATGTAGGTAATAGATGACGTCATAAGTGAAAGTATCGATAAATGTTTATTGTATATCCTACTAATATTATAAATGTGAAAGTTTGTGAGTGTTTGTTACTCTTTCACGCAATAACTACTGAACGGATTTGGATGAAATTTGGAACACAGATTCTCAGATATGTTCTGGATTAACACATAGGATACTTTTTATGCCGGGAAATCATACGATTACTCGGGAATGTGGGTGAAACCGCGCGGGACAGCTAATATTATTATAAATATGACACTAATATTATGAATGAAATCTATTCCGCCTAAACAGCGGAACAGATTTCGATGAAATTTGGTATGTAGATAGATGACACACTAGATTAACACACAGCTTACAGTCAAGTCAAGTCAAAGCCATTTATTCAATTTAGGCCCAAGAAGGGCACCTATGAAGGTACATTTTTTAATATTTTCTTTTTTTTTACAATCTGACTATATAGTGGCTATTTTTTTCCAAAACATTAGTATAGTTCCAAAACATACATACTTTTTATTTTACAAAATTTTAAATACAAAATCATCAAAACGAATAAACATAAAAAAAAAAACAAAAAAAAAACAAATCAAATATAATATATATATTTACTTTTTGTACCGGAAAAGTGAGCAGTTCCCGTAGGATAAACGAATTACACATATTATTAAAATTACACTTATAAACGAATTCAAAGCGGGCGAAGCTAGGATAGTATAAAATTCAAAGGCCTTAAACTGTAAGCACGTTTTGTAAAAATTCACGCTTGGTAAAGAAGGATAAAAATTGTTAGTTGTCGATAGATTTTCTCTTTATTCAATTTATGAAAATTAAACAGATTCTGTTCTTTGAGTGTTCTGTAGGAAGCCCAGTGAGACACCTTTTGGAATAACAAAAGGACACATATTGGAAATATTTTTGTTTTTGCTCTGGTATGGCTGTTTCATACAAGTATTTATTTCCCTTTTTTTTAATTATAAAATATTTGTCTTCAAAGTGCTCTGAACAAATTGTGCTTGATTTTGAAAGAAACCAATTTTGCCTTCCTGTAGCTTGAATCCATTTTTCCTTTATATCTGGAGCCTTAGGAAATCTAAAATCACAAAAATATAACATAGCGCATTCAAATAAATAATAATAATATTTAAATATAAAATCAAAATGGCACTACTAATCACAACTGTAAAAGTTTAAACTATCGATAACTCATACTATAAAGAAGTGTGTCACGTCTCTAATCGAGTAGCAACCGTCACATCAAGTGCATGTATGGAAACTTCGAGAAGCAGTAAGTTTTAAGTTTGAAAGAAACTAGACCTTAAAGTTTAAATTTTAAAGTCAACTTTCGTTCGCGATCATTCATCTTGAAGACAATTAGGTTTTTCTTAATTTTAAATTAATTTACTCACAAAATATAACTTACGGATGGTATGATATACCTCCTTTCGCTAAATTTATTGTACGGCTATCGTTTTTGCACTGTAAAACAGCACAATAAGGCATTTTACTAACATTTTAAATCTTTTACGACGCCACCAAAACAATGTAGTGACAAATCACGACTGAATTGAGCGGAGCTCTAAGTGCGCGGAACTACGCTTACTATGTACTACGGCGGTTCCGCCCACTTGCGCTTTCTAACTGTTTTTTCTGTTCTGTGGAAACCCCATTACGACATTGCACCCGTGCGAAGCCGGGGCGGGTCGCTAGTTTTATAATAATCCTACAAAAAAAAGTATAAGCTTTTGATCAAAAATGACGAGGTTTAGCCCTTGTGTACTTTGCAATTTAAAAGCTTAAATGGGAATCAAATTCAAATTCAGAAAGTATTTATTCAATTTAGGCCGAGGTATCACTAAAGCGTTACCGACCTTACCCTCCTCCCCAATGAGCTCTGGCAACTTGGCTAAGGTATTTTGTACTTCCCCAGTCGAGTTCCTGTGTGATAATGATAAGAGACTTGTAGGCTATAAATAAAAATAAAACCCCGATATTTTGTACGTCATGAAAGATCAGCATGTTGTGGAGCAATGGGAATTATATTTTCTAATATAAAACAAAAATAATACCTACTGCGACAGATTCCTGACCGCGATGCGTCATATAATTTTACGACGCCATATATTACTATGGTCACGCCAAAATAACTAGTAGTTGTTAGTAATAAAGTCGCTGTAATATTTTATTAATGTTAACATGCTAACAGACTAATGATACACGTTATAAAATATGTTGACTGGCCATTTTCACTAATACTGTGTCTGCGTAATACTTACATAATTATTAGAATACGAATGATGAGTTTAGTTTTCCAAATAACGCTGGCGTCGGCGACGTTACGTCATCATTATTATTTAGTATTTTTCACACAATTTAAACTTTATGCGACCAAAATACTATCTACTACTAAATATTGGTTTTAAAAATGATATTGTCTGGTAATATCCAACTTGTTTATATGTTTTATTGTGTGGGCTATAATCTATTAGACTCTTGAATTATTTAGACTTAAACTTTCTTATTCCATCAAAACTTCGCACACTGGTGCCCATTTAAGTCGTGTCCCGGGTGTTATGAAGTTCAATTTATTTCCAACTTTCTCACGTCGAAACTCAGGTGACGTGCTTTCTTTTCCAATAGTAGGTAAAGTCGGTAATGGTTAACTTAAAAATTCATTTAAAGTTCCAGTTTGTCAATGTTTTTAACATCATTTTAGATGCGCTGTCCCGCGATATTATTTGTGCCAGATATTTGTATAAAATAACATGATGATAAAAATAACAAAGATCAACGCAGAAACTCTAAAACTTGGAAGGTATGTTCCTTTTACAATGTTGGGGGTAGGTACTGAGAAAAGATTTAGTGGAAATTCTTCCCTTATAGGGTTAAATAATTATAAGTTTCAATGAAAACCGTTTAGTGTAGTAAAATGTAAGTGGAAACTTTATGAGCTGATATTTAAGGAGTCCATAGATATGCGTGAATATTTATTTGTCAGGAAAATAGTACTACTAAGTATTAGTTTCAGTGTTTTTGGAAAAACATCCACAGAGAAAAATTAAAGAGATGAATTAAAGGGAAACCACAAAAAATGGTACTAATTTGCTATTTTCCTTACAAATAAATATTCACGCCTATCTATGGACTCCTTAAAGATCAGCTCATAAAGTTTTCACTTACATTTTACTACACTAAAAGTATATATAAACGGATATTTGAAATACTGTGGAAATACTACGACAATGCTTCGATGTAGCGTTCGCACTTGCAGGATACACCTTATTAAATTAATCTAACATTGTTTTGAAATAGTATTTTCCTTATTTATTTCCGGTTTACTAATATCGGCTAACATTCCGAACCGTGATTTACTGGCTGATAATTTTAAAATGTCTATTTAAATAAAAATATCTATGTAATTTAATTACATTTCATAACTAGTGACTTTATTTACAACAAATATGTAATAATAATAATCATTTGTTACCCTATATAAATGTACGAAAAGACACAAAAATTACTACGGTCCCTGCACTAAGCGCAGCTTGTGTCACAGGAGACCAACAAACAGTTACCAAGCTTAATTATTACCCACTCAATATACAGTTCGATAGACGATTACAGTGAAAAAAATTATGTACCTAAAAGATTAAAAAGTACTTAACCTACAAACTATTATTTATGCATATAGCCGCATTTTTTGCGTGTTAGTGTGTGTAGGCGTGGGAGTGTATATGTGTATAAAAGGGGAATGTGTTATGTGTGTGATAATAACTGAAGATTTTAAAACCCTGTCGACAAGATATTTTCAGTTTGAAGATAAGTTTCATTAACTAGAGTTCAATTTCCTGCTTCGCCTTTAGTAATGAGAGTTTGAAAATGTTAGGAACTTTAGAGCATGTGATGTGATGTTATACGTGAATGGATGCAGAAAATTGGGAAGACGTTTGGCAAGAACAACGGATCATAGGAACAGGCACTCTATATACTCTGCGTTCGTTAAGATAGTCGTAGTCTGGGGAAGTTATGACGGTTTTGTGCATTTTTAAGTCAGTTCTTAGTATGAAGAGTTGCCGTAATAATAATAATAATAGCCGTTATTTTCAGACAAGATAATAGTAATTTTATATACAATATTTAATTTTTATTCCAACTGTTTTTCCAATTTCCAAATTCCAATTCTTTTTATTCCAACCTGTCTGTTTGCCTTCCATTGACAAAGGCCTCCTCCAATTGTATCCATAACATTCGATTTCTAGCTGTTCTAGCTATTGCTTTTATGTCATCGGCCCACCGCCTGATAGGTCTGTCGCGATTTCTCTTCCTATCTTTTTGTGAACCAGTACGTAATTGTCTTGCTCCATTTTTTTTTATAGGGTTATTATTGATGCAGATTGGTATGTGCTGTCCGTTTGTCATAAATTTAGTTTTCTGTGTGTTCATAATCAACCCTACCTTACGACTTTGTCAGTATGCATTGCCTGAAGACTATCACTAGATTGTGAAAAGACTATCAAGTCATCTGCAAACCTCAGGTGTGACAAGTATTGACCGTTGATTAACATTCCACAGTCTTCCCAATCCAGTAGGTGGAAAACCCCCTCCAGAACTGCTATAAACAGTTTCGGTGACACAGGAGAAGAGTTGCCGTACGATGTACAAATTACAATCTAAATAAACTAAAAACTGAAAACTAAACTGGGTGGAGATTTCGCGGTGGCATATTTCGAAACCGAAACGAATGTTTGGTTAGCTGAACAAATTTTACTATGGTACCAAAAAAGAGTTCTCTCCGAAAGCCACCTGTTATAGAAAATTTCCTCAAGTCTGCCATTGCTTCCGATTAACGGCAAGTTTCCCAGACGGCTGGCAGCGCTTCCTCTTTGGATAGTTAAGCTGATGCGTTGGCGGAAAAAGCTCCCCGCCCGCTGTTCTCCGGAGGCCTCGATCAATTTTGATGACAAAGCGCGAGCAAAGCGGTGAGCTTCGTTTAATTATACAGGGGGGAAGTAAGGAGATATATTTTTAATGCGGGTTAAGATCTAACGTAAACCACTAAAGCTGATAAGTATTTCAATTAATATTAATTCAATAAACTATAGATAGTATTAATCCAATATTACACACAGAATTAATTGACTAATGAGAGCTATCCGATACGATTACGCAATATATCGATAAAAAAGAACGGGTGCCTGTTGAGTTCCTTATCTATTTACTCGTATATAAAACAAAATCGTGTTAGTTACACCATTTATAACTATTATAACTGTGAGAATATTTGGACGATTTTTCTCAGATGATCTTTGATTTTTTGGATTTGTCCCGAATAGCAGAATACCGAAAAAAAGGGTAGGTAGGATAGGATAGGGTAGGACCACGCGAACGAAGTCGCGACGTGCAGCTAATCTATACTATACTAATAATAATAATAATAATTTGCATATGCATTTTCGCTTTATCCATAAAAATTGCAATAGTCTGTCTACTAGTATGAAGTGACAGTTGTCAAACTGAATTGAACTGAAATCACCACAAGAAAAAATATTGACAAAATGATTACAAAGACATGCTGACAAGGAGCAGAGCACACCTTAGACCCCCGGACCCGCCGCCTCGCTCCGCATCGCAACAGTCGGTGTCATACGCAGTCGCGACACCGACAAACACAGCAGCGTCGAACGAGAGTGACGAGTATTTTTCGCCGCCGACGTCGCCACCACCTGTACGTCGGCGGCGAGGCCGGCCACCTCGCAACTTGGGGCCATCGGACCAACCGGTTCCGAACAGGGTCCCCGTTCCCGGTGGTGTAGTGCGGCGCATGAGATGGACGTCATCAATGAATGAGAACGTCATGCGCGCCTACTACGAGGCTACAGAGGGGGGAACTAACCTCACTGCGTATCGTAGCCGAATGCTGTCTCTGTTTCAGGTCCATGAGCCAGCTGCCAACGTATCGGCGCAACGACTATCGGATCAGGTACGGGTCATTCAACGTGGACACATGTTGGCAGAAACCGTGCTTGATCGGCTACGCTCGGAGGCACTGAGTAGTCGTGTCGTCCCTACTACGTTATCGCATCCTGTGGCCCAGCCTGTGGCAAATGCCACGGCCGCTTCTCGGCCTGCCACCGATGTTGATGATGGTATGGATGACACGGCTACTGAGGTAAGTACCCAGTATATTGGTATTTTGAGGAGTACTTTGGAGGATGTGGTTCGGGAGTATCGATCCATACCGCATCGCCTTAAACCCCGTATACCTCGTTTGCCCATGAATAGATATAATAGAGCGCTGATGTGTACTTTAGATTCACTACTGGCAAGTTACTTTGACAGTAGTGAAGACCTTGCTGATACGCACTCTCTTCTGTATTGCGCGGCGATAACGGCATGTCGTGTAGCACGCGTCAAGTTCCCCAACACTGATGCGGCTACGCGACCGAAACCCGCCGTACCCGCCTGGCAGTGCAGAATAGAGGATCGTATTAGCGAGGCTAGGGTACTCATCGGCAAGCTCAGCTGCTTCAGGGAGGGCAATATACGCCCTAGAGTGATGCGCTTTGTGAGACGGGCATTCAACGGGACTGATGTCAACCCCCGCGAATATATGTCCCGTGTCACAGAGCGCATTGACTTCCTGAAGCAGAAGATTTATGCATGGTCAAACCGTATACGCAGGTATAAGGCGCGCGTGGATAGATACTCTCAGAACTCCATATTCCAAAGGGATCAAAGGTGGGTTTACAGGTCATGGGAGCGGCCTAGCCAACCAGATAGTGATGTGCAGCGGCCGGATATTAACGCCATGACTTCATTCTGGCGCAATATCTGGTCGGTGCCCGTCACTCATTCTGAGGGCAACTGGACTAGGGACGTCGAGCAAGTGTGCGAGCCTATTCAAGAAATGGGGGCTATTAACATCGAGCCCCAAGACGTAGCCAGTGCAGTCCGTTCGGTGCCTAATTGGAAGGCACCGGGACCGGATGGACTGCACAACTTTTGGCTTAAATGGCTACGCAGTTCGCATGCTTGCTTGGCGTCCCAGTTCCAATTAGCCTTAGAATCTGGGTCACTCCCAGAATTTCTAACGACTGGTGAAACCCACCTTCTCCATAAATCCGGTAGTACCACGGACCCAAAAAACTATAGGCCGATTACATGTTTGCCTACAGTTTACAAAACTCTTACATCCATTCTGAGAGCGAAAATCGCCAGGCATGTTGAAGAACATTCAATAATGTCTGCCTCTCAGAATGGATGTAGGAGTGGGGCCCGTGGTACTAAGGAGCTACTCCTCATAGATATGACTATCTGTCAGCAGGTTCGCCGTAATCGAAGGGATCTGTCGACATGCTGGATAGATTATAAGAAGGCCTACGACTCTGTGCCGCATTCATGGCTCATGAGGGTGCTGGAGTTGTATAAAGTCAATGCAACTCTACGCACTCTCCTGATGTCATGTATGAGGCAATGGAGAACGGTCCTTCTCTATCCAGGATCTCGACAGATCCTTGGTGATGGCAATCCAATAAAGATAGAGCGGGGCATTTTCCAGGGTGACAGTCTGAGCCCGTTGTGGTTTTGCCTGGCCTTGAACCCTCTAAGTACACTCTTGGAGGGCTCTGGGTTTGGCTATCGGTTGCGAAGAGGTGATCAGGTTATATCCCACCTGTTCTACATGGATGACCTTAAGTTGTTTGCTCACACTGAATTCCAATTGACAGGATTACTGAAGGTCACTGAAACCTTCAGTAACTCTATCAGGATGGAGTTTGGTGTGGAAAAATGTGCGGTCATGCATGTAAAGCGGGGGAGGATGGTGGAATCTGGGGGCATCCAGCTTTCAGATTCCACCCAACTGAGATCACTCTCCGAAACCGAAACCTACAAATACTTGGGTATGTCACAGGCCCTTGGCATCAATGAGACTGACATGAAACAATCGTTGCGGGACCGCTTCTTGGGGCGCCTGAAAAAAGTACTCAATAGTCTTTTGTCAGGCGGAAACAAGGTGCGGGCCTACAACGGTTGGGTCATGCCGGTCTTGATGTACTCCTTTGGCATACTCAAGTGGACTCAGACCGAATTGGACACCCTGGATAGAAAAGTCCGTACATTGCTGACTGCACACCGTATGCATCACCCTCGATCATCAGTGATGAGGTTATATATCCCGCGGAAATGTGGTGGTCGAGGTTTTTTAAATGCCAAAACCCTACATAATCGCGAGGTATATAATCTCAGAGAATATTTTCTCCACACTGACAGGGGGATGCATACGGATGTTGTCGCAGTGGACAATGGATTGACCCCTCTATCTTTAGCTAGAGAGAACTGGCGCAAGCCTGTGGTGCTCACAGTGGACGATCGCAGGAAGGTATGGCAGGGCAAGGAGCTACACGGAAGGTACTATCGGGCCCTTCATGGACCCGATGTGGACCTTGCAGCCTCCGTGGCCTGGCTACAATTCGGTGACCTCTTTGGGGAAACCGAAGGTTTTGTCTGTGCAATTATGGACGAGGTTGTGATGACGAACAACTACCGGAGATTTATCCTGAGGGATGGAACCATCGACATATGTCGGGCATGTCATCGCCCAGGTGAATCCCTCAGGCATATAATCTCCGGATGTTCGCGTCTCGCAAACGGTGAATACTTGCACAGGCACAACCAAGTAGCCAGGATAATCCACCAGCAACTTGCCCTGAAATACCACCTGGTGTCGTCTGAAGTGCCTTACTACAGGTATGTGCCAGAATCGGTTCTCGAAGATGGTCATATCACACTATACTGGGATCGATCTATCATTACTGACAGGACTATTGTCGCCAATAAGCCTGATATAGTATTGATAGATCGCCAAGAGCGCCGTGCAATGATTGTTGATGTTACTGTCCCCCATGACGAGAACCTCGTGAAAGCAGAGAAGGATAAAGAAAGCAAGTATCTTGATCTTGCACACGAGGTTGTCGACATGTGGGCCATTGATACAGCAACCATTGTACCGATAGTCGTTTCCGCCCATGGCCTAATTGCCAAGAGCCTCGACAAACACCTTAAGAGGCTCGCGTTGGGTGGCTGGATCAAGGGCCAGATTCAGAAGGCAGTGCTCCTGGAAACGGCACGCATAGTGAGGAAGTTCCTGTCTCTGGAGCCTTGACCACCGGTACCTAGGACCCTGTTCCCGATGCCGGTGGGGAGCTGTTTTTATAATTTTAAATATATGTATTGTTTTTTTTTTATATATATATCTATATTTAAAAATGTAAAAATAAGTGTAAAGATTAATAAATGGAATAATAATAATAATATAGCCGCAGGGCAGCTTGTGGCGAGCTGTTGGTAAGTAGCGACACCACGGACCCGAGATCTCCCGGGGGCGGCACCTATGCCCCCGCATCTGGCTTGCCTTCACTGGCCGGCCTGAGTGGAGCGCGAGAGCTATATGCTCGAAAGGGTGGAAGTGCTCAATCTGCGTAATAGCGGGGAAACCCGCTCCGAGATTACTCGCGATGGTGAAACCGGTGCACACCTCTCGAAACCCTTAGCTGCTGACACCAATGTTGCTCCCTTTGTCCCATTTAGTTAGCGGTGAGTCACCGTCTGCCAGGATTATCAAGATTGAGACATTTGATTTGGCACGCGTCCCGTTGTCTCAGTCAGTAACCAGTTGCCCAGTAACCAGTCCAGCAAGCTCCCTCCCATAGACCCAGTATAGTTTCCTTCTTCTCTGCAATAGTCCTTGCACTTAGCGGATGCTGTCTTTGGCGGTATCTCTTCAGTAGTACGGGCAGAGATAGAATCCGCTTAGTGTACATATCCCAACACATTAAAGTATCTTAAAAAGGGCCTCTACATGTTGGATCTGTATCCCCATGCACGCCTTCCAATAGGACCGGTCCTCGGACCGTGAAATTCCAAAAGGAAAGATACAAATAATAATATAATATAATAAAGCGGAAGAGTTTTAAGAGAGGTAGAGCATAGAGTTTATTCGCTCAAAGAGCAGCTCGACTGGGGAAGTACCTCCACCTTACAGAATACCGCTGCCAAATAACTTTATGTTGTGTAAAGTTGTGTTCCTGCGCGTGAGTAAGGTCGCCAAAGCTAATAGGGGAGGGGGGAAAGGTCGGTAACGCGTGAGCGATGCTTCGTGTATTGCAAGCGCCCATATGGCTACGGTAACCGCTTACCATCAGGCGGGTCGTACGCTTGTTTACGGACCTAGTCGTATATAAAAAAAAAAGAGTTTTTTTGTTTGTTTAAACGGGCTAATCTCTGGATCTACCAGTCGGATTCTAAAAATTCTTTCACTAATAGGAAGCTACATTATCCCCGAGTATTATAGGCTTTTTATCACGGGAACGCCGGTAAAACCGCGCGAGGCAGCTAGTAAATTATAATGGCCGTGTGAAATGGAATGACCTGAAAAAATACGTAGAATCAAAAGGCCGGATGCAGGAATAAACTACTTTTTTGCATTGGAGGTGTATAGAAGGTATTCAAAACGTTTTATGAAAACACAGTAATGAGAAATATATTGATGAAAATTAATACTTTTCAATAGGCAGCCATTGGGCACTGCTCTTATCATATTATTAGTTATATAACTTATAACTATATAATAATATAATATTATAAATGCGAACGTGAGTTTGTTTGTTTGTTACGCCTTCACGCCTCCACTACTAAACGGATCATGAAATTTGGCATGCAGATAGCCTATGGTA
Organism: Achlya flavicornis; assembly: GCA_947623365.1. NCBI lineage: Eukaryota > Metazoa > Arthropoda > Insecta > Lepidoptera > Drepanidae > Achlya > Achlya flavicornis. The sequence continues at coordinate 7,449,615 of OX392474.1, forward strand.
CGGAGATGGACATAGGCTACTTTTTATCCCGGGAACGCGGGTGAAACCGCGGCGGACAGCTAGTTAGTTATAAGACTGAATTATCAATATGAAAAACTTATCTATATAATAATCTCTCAAAACTATTTCAAAAGTTTTAAGGTATACGTTTAAGAGATCTAAATTGATACAATAGCATCTTAGGGTTAAGAGTTTGCAATGTGGTTTCGTCTCTTTGATAGCTTAGTACTAACTTACTAATACCACAGAATAGGTTCTGACGTACAAATATTTACTTTATTTGTATTTTTTAGGAACATATTCTGTATGTTCAGTTCATTTTCACGACATTCAAATAATCCAACTGAATGTTACATAGGGGTCTTATTGAAAAGCGGTTTCGCCTAAGCTTTATAATGGGCGGAAATGAAGCTAACCGTATGATATCGATGACGAAAAGCTTTATACTAATACTTTATATAACTTTATGTAATTAACAAGTTTACACATTCTTAGCGGCAATAAAGCTAATAGCGTTGGTAATAGAGGCAATACAATGAATTTGGGTCATAAATAGAAGTGATGGCATTAATCTTTGTCAAAATAAACAATTCTAACTCTATGACCATACTGAAATCGCAACAAAACAAAAAAAAAATTTGTGCAAGTAAACAGTTAAGAATTTTTATTTATTTTATTAGTTAAGAAGGTATACAGCAAATCATGAGGAGTAACATAACCTTTCTATTATGCTACCCAACGTAGAACCATCGAAAGGGTGCATCGCAAGCATTCTCAAGGTTAGGATTAAAATGTGACCCGACTTAAGCACACACGAAACGTTACCTGTTTTTGAAAAAGTGCGGTAAGTAACATAGAATATAGTAATTTTTCATTATTTATTTAATCTGAGTATCATGGATTACTGGAACGGTACATGGCATTTTTAAGGTTCTGTCCAGAAGAGTACCTAATGTATATTTAATAAGTTGGGCCCTTGGGTCCGACCCAGCGGAAAATGTGATGTTATTGGGCGAAAGGGGCGTTAGGCTCGAATAAATTGAACTATGGTGACTATCTCTACGTCTGTTTTTGATACTAGCTGTTCATGCCCGTCGACGTCCGGGTGAAAGTTTCCGACTATTCCTATAAATTTTCAAAAATAATGTGTCATACAAACCTTGTCCTGTCAATTACGAAAACAACAAAAAATTTGTACGGGCTAACGACTACCTTGCCGCGGTCCGCATTTACTTATGTCGCGAACATTTTTTATAACTCCTCAAAGTGAGCATAAAATGTACTAAAGGGAAACTATTCAGAGGAAAGTGCTCAGAGAGGAAGAGCATAGTGTTTATTCGCTCAAAGAGCAGCTCGACTGGGGAAGTACCTCCACCTTACAGAATACCGCAGCCAAATAACTTTATGTTGTGTAAAGTTGTGTTTCTGCGCGTGAGTAAGGTCGCCAGAGCTCATTGGGGAGGGGGGAAAGGTCGGTAACGCGTGAGCTATGCTTCTTGTGTTGCAAGCGTCCATATGGCTACGGTAACCGCTTACCATCAGGCGGGCCGTATTCTTGTTTGCCGACTTAGTTGTATAAAAAAATAAAAAAAATAAAGAGACAATTTGTTATCACTGTGTTTTTTAGAGAGTCTATATCATTAATATTGTTATCTAGATTTAATGTTTCTAATAATAAAAACATTAAATCCTCCTAGATCTGTTTTGTGGCCTATTGTATCCACTTGAATTTTGACAGGAAAGATAAATAGAGAAAATCTCTACCCGAAAGCACATTGGGTGTATCGATTTGCTGTAAACGTATTGTTTTACGGGAACCGGGTCTTCAATTTCGTTTTTACCTTTTATTATCGGCAACTGAATTGTGCTTCAAAATAATTGATGATATTAAGGGGTCGTTTCGCACTACGATTATATTGAACGTTCCTTTATTTGTGTTTTGACATACTTTGCGAATCATACTTGCTTGCATTTTTTGATGAGTTTAATAATTACTTGAACAAGGGGAAGATAAACTATAGTTCCCCTGCATTTAGAATATACACTACGTAAGTACACAATGATCGACAGTAATAGTATATTCTCACACTATGTCAAGGTTTGGACGAACTTGATTTAACGACATTACATCACATCTTGTGATTTTAGATCTTATTATCTTTAGCTATAGGCTCATAATTGTTTCATCTTATTTTATTTTTATATGGCTAACTGATAGCTGGGCGGTCCACCTGATGTTAAGAAGCCACCGACTTCTGTGGACATTTCTCAACGAGTGAGATGGTTATTGTGTTCCCGACGTTTACAAAGCCTTGAAGGAAACTGATCCTCTTGTGCAGCTACCAGAACTTTCTACTTGCGTTTGGTAGCTAGACATGCGATTACTACCAAATACCACGATGTTTTCCATCACCAAAAGCTCAAGGGCATGATAAGATTTGAACGAAAGTCCTGAACAACTATAATAAGATATTATAGTAACATAATCTTCCAGGTAAGAAAAATATGATTTTGTAAAAATTTCCTTTAAAATTTATTTTTTGTGCATCTTGAAATGTTATAACACGTAAAATATAATAGAAGAAAGATTTTAATTATTAGTAGCCATGCCTCCATCCAATTATATAATGGAATTCAAAGTTTATTTACAAAACTTACGTTTAAGTTTACTTATTTCACTATGTTTTATCGATCCCATGTCGGAACGCACCTAAAGCAATACACATTTACGTTCTATTTGTTCAAAGGTCGGAAAGAATAATTACTCCTGGATATCGAAGATATATATTATAGATAGAAATTTATAAGTACTTACTTTTTTATTATTAACCGACGAAAAAACGGAGGAGGTTTACATAATCATAACTTTTCATAGAGTAGTCCGATTTTGATAATTCTTTTTTTATTGGATATCTCGAAGTTGGTCCCATATAAATTTGGAAACAATAAACCTACCCTAAGGGTGGGAAAATAGGGATGATTAATTATTCACTCACAGATTTTAATGCTGAGTTGTGTATTACAACAAAAGAAATCAAAAATTAAGCATGTAGTAATCAGTAGATTATAGCCACAAAAAATTATAAAATAAAAACTTTTTAACATAAAAATTAAACCACCGAAAAAACTGAAAAGCAAAAAATAGTATTAATATAAAATAACCTTATAAAATTCAAGTTTTTTAATAATTTAGTTCGAATGAACAATAAATTATAAAATAAAAGTAAGAATATGTATGTACTGTGTTAGTTAAATAATGTTTTTAATCGAAAAACTAGAGATTTACCTATAACAAAATACCGAACTAGAAATTTTGACAAAGATTTATGATTGAAAACGATAGAGTTATATAATAGATAACTGTACTAAAATGAGGCATTACTTGTAAAACTTTACGTTTCACGAAGACATTAATATTAATTTAAACGACTTCACTTTCAGGGTTAGTCGTTGGTCGTAAGTTGCACTCTATTAAATCGTGACTAAACTTTATTTGTCAAACAAAATGTATTTGGGTCACGTTTGTGTCCTGCGTATGAAATGTCACTATAGTAATTAATATTTAGATAGGTGCTTGGCGACATATTTTCAATTTGAGGGTGATAGCGAATTTGTCACGGCGTAAGCTTTCAGCGTGCCGCTCCAGCAGCTTGCAGCTGCTAAATACAAAATAGTAGAGTCAAAAAAATTTTGACTGTTTTCCATATGATTTATTGGTAAAAATAAAGAATAGTAGGGTTTGGTATAACACTGGTTATTCTGATACAGTAGAGGTAGCCATTGATCTATTTATAAACACAACAACACATGGGTTTTAGGTAGATTCTTCAATAAAATTTACGTGACTTAACATTACAGTATTCTAGTCAGATAAACAGAAGTACGTGACGGATCTCTCAATAATTAAAACAGTTTCAACAGCGTTATTGAATATTTGAAGACATTCCTTATAATGAAAATTTAAAAATAGTGTATATGGCAATAATGTATTGTGGGATTCAGACCTATGACTTCCATCCATGGATAATCTCCTTCTAACGATATTTTGAATAAAATGCAAGTTTTAATTATTCACAACCTCCCTCCTGATTGCTTCCCTCGTTACGCTTATTAGAAATTTCCATCGCGAAAGTATAATTCATGTAACTTTTCTTTTCATGATGTGTCATCACGTTTTATCCACCAACTACCATCCTATCCAAGACAAAAGTGAAATAATATTTGTACGTAATGTTCTACCTACCTATACGCAACTATGTAATTACGCATTCAATAATAACTTTACGGTTATTATTGTCGCCCTAAAGTAAAACTTTATCGCTATTGTAGTTCATAATGTACGTTTTTATACATTAAACTAACTTTATAAACTTAATCATCATTATTAAGATTTTATATGTAAGTTTTATTATTTTTTGCGGAACCCTTATACGTATTATATACTCTTACAAATATATTGAGTGTCAGAACGTATGCTCATTGCAGATTTTTTTTGTTGATAATAAAACTATAAGTAAGTACACAGAATATAATATGAATTCTCGTAGGTAAATCGATTTAGCATCTCATAAATTATTATCTATCGTATTTATTACATCAAGACATTCTTATAACGTGACGTTCCTTTTTAAATTCAATACTCAGTAATGTAACATAAAAATATGGGGATTATAAAATACAAAGGACTTGTCCTAGTAGTGTAAAATATTTATCACTACACTCGTTAAAAATGCTAATAAATGCAATGCCTGTTGAATAAAAAAAAAGCTAAAGAAGGAATATTGTGAATAATTCACAATGTAGGAGGCACCGAATCGGACTGGGGATATATTTGAGAATAAATTAGTAGTATAGTGGACCCTGACCCGGGCGCCGGGAATGCTTCAGATGAAAATAAAGGCTGGAAATGTACCGGTATTTATATTTATTTAGCCGTATACGTAACATTAATACAGTAAAATAAAACGATACGCAAATTTTGTCTCGTGAAACTCAACATTTAAAAATGTCCCAGATACTTTGAGTAATATGATATTTTTGATATAAAAAAACTATGCTTTGTTTTAAGTTATGTTAGAAATTCAACCACTCATATAAAAAAGAATGCGAAAAAAATTGAAGGCCTACTTGTAACAGTGTTATGATTATTTTTGCCATTTTTCTATGTCCGTGAAGAGAACAAAATTAATATCAAGATGAGCCTGAAGAAAATGTTCATACCTGCTGCGGGTGCCTGCGGTTTAGTACTAACTATAACACAGTGCCGCCAACCACTGCGGGCGGGGGCGCGGCGGTGTTTAACTTGTCATTGTTCAAATCTACCTAAATTATATAACATTAAAATCGAAATACCACTAAACACGAAATCTTAGAAGCCACAAAGCCTGCAAACTTCAAATTAGCGTGGAAGGTAAATTCATGATAAGACGTAAACATCCGTTAAGAAAGGATTTATAGAAATTCAATCCTTAATGACGTAAAAGGAGAAATACTGTTTCTAAACTTCTAGGAATTGGAATACGAAACTTTGTGTCAATATTTTCTGGAGTAGATAATTAAATTTGCACATTTTATCACAGAAACGCGTGTGGAATCGCGGGAAACAGCTGGTCTAAGTAAAAAATAAATACATTGATGCTTTTTGTACACACGGCTACAGATCAAGCTATACATTTCCAGTATAAGCTGATCTCGCATTGTATAGGATTTTCGTACAATGGGAGGTCAGCTTATACTAGAAATGTATAGCTTGATCTGTTGCCGTGTGTACTAACATTACGGCGTCCATCGTAAAACTGAAAGTATGTCTCTTCTCCGTCACCGCTTCTTTATTCCAGCATAACATCGCTTGAACTGATTTCTAAGTGCGTATGTGTATACCGATATGAATAACCCAAGTAGCATAACAAGCTGTTTAAAGGCTGTATTAAAGTTCGTTCTTATACTAAAAGCTGAATATTCAGGCTGTACAAAGGCTGTATAAGCGCATATACAGACCTTATAAGTGTAAAAAGGGCCCACATTACACAGCTTATTTCGTTATTGGAGCTGTATAGAGGCTGTATAAACAAAAGACAAGTATAAAAGCTGTATTAGAGCTGTTATTAGGTGTATAGAGCAGCCTATACTCTACGGATATCCTCTTTTAAGTATCTTGTAAGAATAAGAGTTCTAAATAGGTTGTTAAAGAGAATTATGTGAGAATAAAATAAATAAAACTATTTACGATGCCATACTGAATGGCGACATAATATTTAATAAATGGAAAGGCTAAAATCTTGAACATGGATATCTGATGCTGTTAATTTATGAATTCAATGTGCAAATTTTAATTTATTGTGAACCTGTGTATGTTTTCCGTCAAAATATTCACGCGCCTACAAAATAATCAAGCCAACGTAAAGAAATTATACTAAATACAGTAAATAAGTGTTTGTTTTTAAGGTTAGAATTAAAATATATTTATAAATAATGGATATGAGTCTACATAATCATTATTCAAGCTGATAACCAAGATACGGCTATAGTTATTATCAAATATTCCTTTAATTGTAATTTAAATGTTGTTATTGTAAATGTAAAAATGTCGACAATTTGCTATACAGCCTAGACGATATTTGGAGTGTGTTATAAGTCTTAGTAGCTGTACTAAGTAAGTTATGAACGTTTATTGCTGTATTAAGTAAGTGAACACATCCTTAATACAGCCTGTATACAGCTTTAACGATAAAACCAGCTTGAAGTGTCAGAAAATACTTAAGGCTGTATGGTAGAGTTATAATATCTGTTTAAGAACCCTAAGCTGACGCGGATCCCTTTATACAGCCTGTATACAGCTTTAACGATAAAACCAGTTTGAAGTGTCAGAAAACACTAAACGCTGTATTATAGAGTTATAATATCTGTTTCAGAACCATAAGCTGACGCGGATCCCTTTATACAGCCTATATACAGCTTTAACGATAAAACCAGCTTGAAGTGTTATAAAATTCTTAACGCTGTATAGTAGAGTTTTGATATTCTGTTTAAGAACCCTAAGCTGACGCGGATCCCTTACTAAGAGTTTTATACAGCGAGAGCTGTATAATATCTCATAAATCACTCTTATAAGTATTAAAACTGTTCTTTACACTCTTGTAAGTGTCTAAAAGAACTCTAAGTTCTAAATGGGCTGGTTTATTGATGTAGAATACGCTTGCGTGCTGCTTGGGAAGGCTCTATTCACACGTACCACAACCACACTACAACCGCAACCACATCAGAACCACACCAAGTGGGCGGGCGCAAATTTTTATGAAATTTAATAGTTGAATTCACACGGACCATATTTTGCCGTCACTATCGACCGCGTGTGTGACCGACCACACCGTAGCCACGTCACAACCACAACGCAACCACCAGCGACACCATGAACAAGGCGGTACAAACATTTTAACACTTTGTAGCTACCATACCACAACGCAACCGCAAAAGGCCTCAGCGACACTATTCACACGTAACCACAGCTTGAATTCATTTTGTCGCGACGCTGTGGTGTGGTTGCGGCACGTGTGAATAGACGCATAGGGTGAATAAGAGGCATGACCTATAAAGGAGGCATGTTTTTAACTTAATACATTATTATTAAGGAAAGGAAAATTTAGGAAATTCTTTACACACACCTATTTGATCCTAATCTTACCAGACAACTGCACTTTTTGTAGCTGTCTTCGTATTTAGAACAATAAAATTTTTCTTTTTTTCCCCCTACCGACCAATTATTTAATCGTAGGAAGTAAGCAAATAGCAAATAGCAAATAGGCAATGAAAATAATAAAAGGTAGAGATATCCTTGAGTGTGATATTTTATCTGTGTATTTATAGGTGTATATGGATTGTCGTAAGATATAATACAATACTACATTTCGTCACAACCTACATAGGCTATATCAAACCAGTGTCGTCTCTAAGGACCTGCAGGGCAATTGTGTAATGTCCCTCGGAAAAACATTAAGCTAATTTTCTAATTACATTAAGGGCACAATTACTTTTACCTCGTTCTACATGCACGCCGAACCATCAATCTATTATGAAATCAGTGTCAATTTTGAAACCGAAAGATTTACCCCCTTATTCATAATAAATCATCCTCATAGGGTCAGTCGAAGGTCAAACGCAAGCCCAGTTTAAATAAAAAAAAAGAAGAGTTATCAAACGTTTATTAGCTAAAATTCTGAAGTCTTTATCTGACACGTGACATTTGGTGAACGAAAGAGTGAGACGGAGGACACTATTACGCTATTACACTGATTTAGTTAAAAACCGATTATGAATATTAGACTATTTCGACGAAAAAGTCAAAAAGTTATTATGAACTTGAATAAGTAGGAGCTGAAAAACTAACGTATAGGTAACCAATATGTTTTATGAGTGATGATGTGGCCGAAGATGGAAGCACACAAAGCCTAAAAAGTCCTGTCCGCCTATACCAACTGGATATTTGATTTTATGAAAACATTTAGTTATCCCGAAGACCTTAAGTTTGTCATGGCATGACGGTGGCTTATTTATCATAGCCGCCCTCAATAAGGTACTGGTAATTCAAATACAGTTTTATTATTTAACGACTCCATCGGGTAATGAAAGGTAACTTCGTTTGTGGCCACGCCGCAACGTCGGCTTTTAATAGACGGAGTTAATTAAATGCTTTCAAAAATGCAATTTACTGGAGTACTTTATCGCACGTTATCTGTATCGAAATTCACTTATCCGCATTAGTGATGAATTAACATTCTATAATACCTATACATTTTTATGTAACAGCAGATCTGCTTTATGAATTACATCATAAAAAACTACTAAGGTAGCAAACTAGCATACGGCCCGCCTGATGGTAAGCGGTTACCGTAGCATATTAACGCTTTCACACTAAAACAAAAAGACTTGCTGAGTTTCTTGCCGGAGTCTTCTCAGTTCAAGTTGTATTTGGAACCGGTGTAGAGTCATTTTTTTAACGTTTCTAATTGCTTTATCCTGGCCAAAATTGAATAAATACTTTTTGAATTGGAATTTGAACTTGCAACAGCAGAAATATCATGGCATGGCAGCCCTGGAAATATCTCTTCGCATTCTTCTTGACAAAGGGGTTTGAGCAGGTATTGAGAGGAGATGCTGTACCGTCAGTGGTGGAGGCAACATTTGTTACCACCGTTAGTTGCCCGTACACTGCCAGCATAGCCGCCTCCTCATGGAGCTCTGGCGACCTTAGTCACCGCAAGAACACAACACTATATTATAAGACATATTATTAGTCTGCGATATCTTATAAGGTGGAGTTTCTATCCATCATACCTACTTGCGAGAGACATTTTAACTTTCCGAATTCACATACCTAATGAAAATGTCTGCAATGACATGAAACAAAAACTTGTGAAGTAGGTAAGTTCATAACTTAAAACCTTCCCGCTGCGTTATTGTCGTGTACCCACTCTTTTCACGAGCACATTGTTAGGGTTAACAGGTATACTTTGCGAATACTTTAGTACTACGTAGCATTTTAAAAACAACAATGAAATTCATTTCTTTCTCTAGAGATTGCATTTTTATTTGGCAGTATAAAATATTCATCAAGCTTTTATAATTTTATTTTTCATGTAAAATGTAATGAGTGTAGCAATTAGAGAGCATTAACATAATTATTACCATCTGTTAAACACTTTGAGGCATCTTAGCGGTAATTTCTGGAATAAAATTTAACTAAATGCTGCGCTGTCAGCAACTGTCTCAGTGAAATAATGATAACGAAGCTTTTGTTAAAAAAAATATTTTTAATACAAAGTTTTTTTGGTTCTGTACTTGCATTGTCTTCCAATGTATATCAACCAAATCAAAATCAAAAAGTCATTTATTCAGTTTAGGCCCTGGTAAGGCACTTATGAACGTTAAATTGGTACATACAGTTGAATTTACCACCGGTTCGGAATACACTTAAACTGAGATAACTCCGAACAAACATAATTACATACATAACAATACATTGCAAGTTAAATAAAAGAACATCACATTTTATAATGACTAAAATGATATTCCACGTAAATTGAAGATATTATTTTTAAGTGATAGAAAGCTGTGAGTCATTAAACGTTTTGTATTTTAAAAATAACGAACAAAATCACAGACGCCTCACATTACCTATCCCTATCACTGACAGATCTTTTTTACACATTTTAGAAATAACAACTAATGTTTACTTATTTTTCTCTAAATTGTTTACACTTTTTAATAAATGGAAAATAAATAAAGAGCGTTTACAGGCGGGGCCGAGGCAATTGCTTTGGGCAATAGCGTGGTGGCGTAAAATTAACAGCTCGCTACACGTTTTGTTTGCTTACGTCTACGTAATTTCGTAAACGCAAAGTAGAGCTTTCGACACTGACTTTTATAACTTTCTACGAATACCACGCAATAAGGCTAATCTCAATTTTAACCTAAAAAAACATTCAACAAGTACGCAATTTTGAGGTGTTCACTATTTACAAATCATTTTCAAACACATGTTTATTTATGTACACGGTTTGTGTATGTTAAACTGACGGGCCTGAATAAAATGTTTTCTTAACAATTCATTTCATGAAGTGGTCGAAAATGCATCGAAAATTACGGCTGCACTTAAAATGACGTAGGAAATTATCCTTATATAAGGTTTTAATGCACGTTTTATGTGCCACCCTCGCCGCGTCTGAGTGCTATACGGTCTCGGTGAAAAGACTTAGTACATTTTATTACAAACGAAGGATATTAAACTCCGAGGATCGCAAAGAATCTAAATTCATTGCGTTTTTCTTGTGTCATGTTTAAATCGATCAAATTTATTTAACATCTAAATAAAGTACCTAAATAACGATTGGAGTCATACTATTGGTTGGTATAATTTTCTGCAATAGTACTTATTTAGAGTTAGAGAGTAGACTGACTGACTGATCTATCAAAGCACATCCAAACTGCTGCGGTTGAAATTTAGGAATGGTTTTTGATAATGTCTACCCCTAAGTGGATAAAATAGGATGAAAAATATATAAAATATGCCATTACAAAGGTAGCTATCTCACTCACAACCTACCCTACCGAAGGCAGCGCCCTTCACGCAAATCCTTTGAAGTTATGGCACTTACCTGATTTTGAGTCTCTTTGTCATGGCTTAGGAACTAGAATATTAAAAGTTAATAGTTGTTTTCTAGAAAATACAGAGACAAAGAAAAACCTGTTTAACTGAAATAAGCTTGTAATAATAAACTGCCACAAGACATGATGGCAAAATAACATGTTGCTTTTATTACAAAGTAGCTGGATTCTATTGAGATTGATTAATCTGTCTTTCCCACCCTTTTCTCTTCTATGCTCACTAGGTATATTGCATTTATATTTTAAAGCGCCTTGGTGTCAGACAGTTTTTGTTTAAGACCGCGTGTAACATACTTTACCTACATGTATCTGTGGAACCCATAGACTAAGTATATTTTCGCTAAACAAGATCTGTGGTGGAATCTGTATTAGGGACATACACAGATAAACATTCAGGTTTTATAAAATGACGAATGTCAGATCGTCGTGGGCTCTTGGGCTGTATAGCAGTAAATATAGCCCAAGAGCCCACGACGATCTGACCTTAGATCCCCGAATAAGAAGTTTGGATCACGGTTGCTTTGGAAGTTAGCAGGAAGCAAAGGTATCAAAAATTGCACCTCAAAGTATAATGGTCAGGTTTTATATATTTTATTTGTAATAATATTAGAAATCACTTCATCCATTGCCAGACACTTTGAACGGTGGAAATCCCCCTGTCAGACACCCTTAAAGTATTAAAATATATGCGTTTACAATAAATTTGTACGCACGGGCACAGATCAAGTTATACCTTTCCAATATAAGCCGACCTCTCATTGTCCGGAAATCCTATACAATGCGAGATCTGCTTATACTGGAAATGTGTAGCTTGATGTGTAGCCGTGTGTACCTATGGGAGAATTAACGTTAATTCTTTACATTCCAAGTAAATAAATACAAATAGTGCATTAATAGTGAACGCACTATTAAATATATTATATTGTTTAATGAAATGCTCTTTATTTAGTTTTTTCTTTCTAATCGGTGTATTTTATTCAAAGTCCATTTTCCCAAAATTCAAAGTCCAAAATTTTAGTCCATTTGAAAGCTAGAAGATGAAATAAAATAAAAATATGTAACAAAAACCTAATAAAATAATAGAATTTGAGGTGAAATTTTTGACATCTTTGCTACCTGCTAACATTCAAAGCCACCGCGATCCAAACTTCATATTCGGGGATCGTATTTACCTGTATTATGGATATACACAAAGAAACTTTCAGGTTATATAAAATAACGAAGATCAGATCATCGCGGGCTCTTGCTCCAATAGGCATAGAGCACAACTGAGTAGGTTCCTGCGGTAGTGGAACGGTTCGGAAGGGTGTGTTTTCATTACATTGTTGACAACAGAGAACTAAAATGAACTCAATTGTATAGCAAAACAGCTAGCTTATAGCTTCTACACTAACGTAATCTATAGTCGCTAACGACTACTGTGAAAATGTTTGTATGAAATGCTTCGAAAAGTATTAATTAGAGGCGGTGCTCGTTATACAAAACATTCACTGTAGACGATAGCGTGTGTAGATTACGTTCGTGTAGAAAACTCATGGTAAAGGTAAATAAATAAATGAAGGTACCGTACCTACCTACTGATATACTGATACATCACATATCACCCCCTCCCGCACCGCTCCACTACCGCAGGAACCTACTCAGTTATGCGCTATGCCTGTAAATAAAATTTCCAAGGCTTGATCTCTGTTGTCATTTGACGATATTTTTTAATCATGTAATCATCTATTGCTAATTAATAAAGCGGAAGAGATTTTTTGTTTGTTCCTTTGACTGTTTGACGACCCACGCTGGTGAGGAAAACAATAGAAATCAATTGTTATTTTTTAACCGCAAGTCAAGGGATTAAACGGGATAATCTCTGTAAGTCTCTATCTCTCTGTGTACATTATTTCCGATTATAGGCTAGACTTTATATCGGGACGCGCGTAAAACCGCGGGGGAAAGCTAGTAATAATAAATAAATAGGCAGCCATTTTCTTTCTGTATATAATAATTTAAAAAAAAACACAATTGTTACAATTTTATCGAAATGTGGCTGTAGGTATAGGTTTCTGCCATTGCTCAATATAGTTGCATAGTGGACTTCGTATTTTTATTTTTACTTTACAGAAGTAAAGTCAAGATGTAGGTTAGGTACATCCCGCTTCTTATGGTGCGTCCATGCTTGGCGAACCGAGCACGAGCCGAGCCACGAACGAGCACACTGCGAGCACGATTCGCGTAGCGTGGACGGGCTTGCGAGCCTCGAACGAGCATTCGTAGCGTGCTCGACTGCGCTCCGCCCGATTGTCAGTTTTTTCACGAACACAGGAATTCGCATCGCGCTCGTTGAAGGCTCGTTAAGTACGTCCATGCTTGAAATCGCGAGTAACGACCGAATCCTGTGTGTTCGAGGCTCGGCTCGTGCTCGCTTCGCGTAGCATGGATATGGTAGCATAATGGTCTACTTTCAGAGTACGAGAGATGAGAACTAAATATACCTATTATTATGTTCAAAGTTAGTAATATAGCTCAAAATTGGTATATTCCACGATCAAAAATTTTTTATTTCTACACTGTCTCGATAATGATATCGCAAAATAAAATTACAAGTACTTGCAGAGAATACAGATTAGTAGTAATACGTCTCTGCCACGCTATTGAATCATTAAATTATATATGAGAGAACCACTTGAGGCGTAGGCAAGATACATCTAATCACTTGTTTTGTTTATAGAGACAATAGAAAAAAACATTCACTGTTATAATTAAACTAATTACTGCTAAGATTTACGTATAACAACAAAATAATGCTAACTAGTACTACCTACAACTATGTAAAATATAATTCTTAACCTTATACTTATTAAAATAAAACTGATATACCTACCATACCCTATATAATTATCATAATAATTGTAGACAAGCTGCACCTCACAGTTCAACCCACGTGTCTGAGATAAAAAGTGTAGATACTTGTCCATGTCTAGGTTCTAAGCTGGGCATCTGCTTCTTTACTTAAAAGTTTTACGTAACAATGAAAACGTAGACCATTAACCATGAAAACGAAGAGCAAAAAGACATAGAGATATACTTAATTTTTATACTAGCAAAAAAGGGATAATGCATTAGCTTAAAATATTAAGGCATTCGGTAGAAAATTTGATATTAGATAAGTCACGTTTTTCGAGCGTTCTTCACTCGATATAAAATTATGTTTGCCAAATCTGATGTTATATAATAAATAATATGGGCTTGATATGATCAACTTCAGTCTGCTATATTATAAGGTATTTTTCAAAGTTTATTGTTCAAAAATATTCATAATGATTATTATTGACGGAATATTTTAGTAGCCTATAATATAAATCATTATGTTCTTTCTACTATTTTGTTGGCTTTCCTTATATATTATAAATAAGTCATCGTTTACACAAATGTGAGCATTCCACGTTTAGACAGACGTCTACGGTGCGTAACATCGATTGAAACTGATTCGATTGATACGTATTAAAGAAAAGTTCAGTAGCGTAAATGTTCATCTTTCCAGTACATTGGTGGCGTGATATTCCTTTGATCCCATACACAGTTACTGGAAAATATCACACGAAAACATCCGGATTTCCGCTGTCAATAACGTAGCTCTAAATTCAGTTGGGATGTCACATATTTTATTGGCATAGTTTGTGATATGATATTCACCTACATACTAAATCCTATACGCAGACACTACGCAACCAAATATTTGTTCAGTTTTTTTTTTATTTCTCATGCCTACCTAATACCTGCGCATTTTCGGATTGAGAGACATTGAGAGCATAACTTAAGTCCTAAGAGCGTTAAGTTTAACTTTTATTCCTGTTAATAACCGAGTTATTTAATTATCTTGGCAATTATGAACAGTGGACAGATAAATCTAGTTAACAAGGAAAAACGTTAATTATTTCAGAATTCAAACTAAATACGGACTATTAAATGATGTATGCCGACAGAATACTATATATCATAAAGACCGCCGCCGCTGCCCGCCGCGTCGTCATATCAAATAAAATACCGACTTAAAAACGTTTCAGCAAAAGCAAGGTGAAAGATTAAAGTGCGTAATAAATAAAACGTTGTCATTTAATTATAACAGTGTTGAAAATAAGCACGTAGATTCAGGTGGCTATTTGTGAGAGTCACGAGTCAGCCTCAGTCCACGTTGCGCAGCGGTGCGGCGGCTCGGCGGGCGTGCCGGCAGCTTCGGAAAATGTGGATAACATTCTGAATTCATTTCTCAAGTCACTGCATTATGATTTTAATGTTATTTTAAATAGAAGATCAACGTTACAGGATGATGTTCAAGATGCCTGCATATTAAACATAACGAAACGAAAATTATACTGCCTTGTTGATGGAAATTTTAAAATGAATTCGGGCCATCATTTTTCCTGAGTTCGTGAACATAATGTTTTTACCAAATTATTACATCCAGAATTGTATGGTTATCATAAGTTTGATAATTATTTCATTAACGAGTCTATCCTTTGTAAAATTAACACCTTCATTATAGTAGGCTCACAGAATGTTCATATTTGACGTTCATTACTTTGTCTCATGCCGATACATACATAATAAAATCGTAATGAGCGCCTATAACGAGATATTACGAAGGAAAATTCGATGCCATCGTGGATGCCATAGAATACAGACATGATCATATTACTTACGGAATAATAAGTAAGCAACAACATTATAATACAAAGCAAACATGCGCCGACAATCTAAACATATTTCTATTGATTAGTAGAGACGCACAAATGCCAAGCTAAGTGAACAGACTCGTAAACAAAGTCTATTGAGATGTGTAGAATTCTATGTGACATACTGAATAATAATATGTAAGCTTTCTCTTTCAAAGTTTCTCCAACTCATAAAATCTCTGAAGGTGCCCCGGTCATCGAACTTTAGAGTTGGGGTGAGTGAGGGTTGTAGACGATAGCACCTATGATAGTGATATGTTATAAACCCCAAGATATTTTTATAACCAATCTTATTTTAGAATACCTTTTATTTTTTCTTAATTCTAAACATAAAAAAATGTACCACAAAGGTTGCGCCTTGACTGAAGCTGAGATGAGTGGAGAAGAAGAAGGGTGAACAGAGATTCCACTACACAAGCGGTGCGGAGTAGATAAAAGCGAAGTAGAGCTTAGTTCTCCTTAAAAACTAACCCGTATTTAAAACAATTCTTCTGCTCTCTGCTAAGACTGTTTCCACTGAAGCGAAGCGGAAATAAGCTGTGGACTTCAAGCAACCTATTTGGTCGCTCCTCGTCTCTTCTCTCTCTCTTGTAATGCAGTCGAAACGCACCAAAGAACATTATTTTGGCTGCTTAGATGTCTCTTCCACATTCATAGATTATATAGCTGATTGGCATCATATTAATATGCTTGGCTATACGCCAAATGATGTGAAGACGTTTACAATGTATCTTCTTTTTATATTTCTAATTTTGCTATGTATACAATCCTTTACAGGTTACTTGCTGACATTTGTGTAGTTATGTGCTAGAATAGGTAAAATTAACTACTCACCAAAAATTATGCTCGATGTGCAATGGCGATAGTCTCCAAAACGATTTGTAATGAATGTATTCATAAAAATAAAAAATAACCTCATCTTTTTGACAACATGCTTCTTTTGTAGTCCCAATGTAGTAGTTTTATCAATTTAAGGTTTAAGGTACGAATTGCCAAATATGTACTTAGATTAGTAATTTCTTTAGTTTTTGATGATGTGGCACCACGTGCAATTCACTTTATAGGTACCTTTAGACAAACTTTATTTATTTTATTTTTAATGGGTAGTGCATAGTGCAGTGTAAGTGCGGTGTTTACCGACCGACCACAGATTATAATATATCGTGTTATCGTGGCGCGGCGTGGCTGGCTGGTCGGCTCGCACTTTCACTTTGCTTGCTTATTGTTTGATATAAGGACTGTCTGGCGACCGTCTATAGATAGATATGGTACTTCTGTCTGACCAATTTGTCGCCGCAGCAATTTTTTAAATTTTTTTTTATTTATAAACAAAAAGTATAGTCACCCATTTTTATTATTCAAAATTTTAGTAATAGTATGTTTTTTTTTTTATATATATTTCTAATTGTTAATTGTGTTCTGTGTCACTGTATGTTCGTGATGTCATGGACGTGGGCCTCGACTGAAAACCAGCGCGAGGGTTAGTTTCTCTTACTAACCTGAGCATATTGCTGAGTCGAGACCTATTCCTGGCATCACGCAACATTGCGTTTTTGTGTAGTTTCTAATTGATTGTGCTGTTTTTTGTTATTCTTATTTTTTTTTGTTTATACTACAGTCTTTAATGTAATGTTGTGTGTTGTCATGAATAAATGTTTTTTCTTTTCTTTTCTTTTTTTTCTTTAGGATTCCTAAGCAAAGTCTTAAAGAGCCATAAAATATTAGCTTTCATTCCAAATTCAACCCTGCATCGTTATCTACCAGTAATGTTTGCCGCTTTGCACTTCCAGAATCCTATCCTTCGGCATAACACTATTTTTGGATGGATTTTAGCCATGGACGAATAGATTTAGACTTGTTTCAATACTTTTCAATTATGTTGGTAGCATTTCATTTTGTAACATCATATGATAATTACGTAGATGACCCTACCCTTCACCATTAACAACGAGGTTCTTTGGGTTTAACTAGTTCTGTATGTTTATTTATACATTTTCCCGATTCCTATCTCTAATAATGTTTTCAACGAAACGCCGCGCCGCGCCGCTCCGTATCTCGCCCGGGATGAGGCTCTTTTCGCTTCACGATTCCATATAAAACACTAGCGATTACTGACGAAGGCCAATCAACCATCAATGAGGATCAAGAAGTATTCCCATTTGCGCACCGATTTTTTGAGCACCGATTTTTTTACCGAAAAAGTAAAAAGTATTTTCGTTAGAGCACCCATTTTTAGAGAATCAAAACTATTCCGCTTTGAGCATTGATCAATATGTTAGGTTGTTTGTCAATTGTTGAACAAAATATACTTCCTATTGTTGATATTACCTCTCTATTGTACAGGAGATAAAAGGCTTCATAATTTAACTTTGCTTTTGAAATATTAATCCATTATGTCCTGTGAATTGCGACGGAAATTCAGGAAGGAACCAACAGCTTTTTTATAATTTCTTAACATCATCCATTCAGAATTTAAAAAGGAAACGAAGGATAGCTAGCGTCTCTTCGTGTTCTAATCTTAGTGCCATTAGAGTGCCAATAAACGTTTTACGAGGACAGGTGAATTAGTACAGGAAAGTGGGGAACTTGCGAAGCGGTACCCAATGTCACTGAAGTTAAAAACGGTTCCAAGTCAGCGGTTCCATTGTACAAAATCATTGCAGTACTTGTGACAGTGACAATAGTGACAAAAGCATATTTTTGCTTTGTTGTGACGAATATTTTGAAAAATAAAATAATAAGTACTTATACTTCAAACAGAACTCAGAATATGTAGGTAGCTTTTAAAGATGTTATTTGTAGAGTAATAGTCTTAAACACTTGTGCCAAGTTTCAAGTATTATCGATATCTACTAAAGCTGCCTACATGCTTTCAACTTTTTTATATTAAACACAATTAAGTGACGCAACGTGAGCAAGTTTAATTTAGTTTAAGGAGCTTGTGTTGAGTTATGTCGTTTAGTAAAAAGTGTTTAAGTGTTGAAATTGACTTATCAAATGATTTATTTTAAGCGAAACTCAAGTTTTCTTATGTATCGTTTTATCCAAAAAAAGATTCATGTATAAAGTGTCTTTTCGCGTCTACAAATCACGAATTATTCCAATATTACTCTAAAATGAATTTGAAGTTTTGAAAATAGCTTTATTTTTCTAAAAACCAATTTGTGACACTATTTAAATAGGCATACACACAAACCAAAATTAAGTTAGCGCAAAATGTTTTATCTACAATGAAGACTTTACAAACAGTTATGATACTAGGAATGCTTATGTATGCAGACTATTTTGAGTGACATACATAACCATGAGCGTGAAATATCGTCGAGACAACCAAATCGTTTGTGAAGGAATCAATGGTCTGCGATGAATGTTCCCCTCAGACATGCTCTAAGTATAAATTGAGACAAGCATCTTCTACACCCGGCAACAACATTTCATCGTCACATTGTTAGGATAATATCATTTATTATGAATAGAAACTTGCTAAACATTGCTGGTTTTTTATTTTTCGAATTCGAAGTTCACAACAAAGTAATATAGAAATGTATATATGTGTTTTACGGGTTTTCCGATGGTCTAATTATTCGATTTCCCAAAATAATAAGCTTGTTGATTTTTTGCTAAAGAAAAATAAAATATGCTAAAGACTCGAATCCAATCAGACATTATTAAGTGATTGAATAACAAAAATCCGCACAAGTAACTGGATTGCATTATACTGGTCTCCCATTGTACTCTTTACAAAATTCTCTCATGCTGTCATCGTTATTTTCTATCTCCATCATATAGTTTCACTTCCTACCTTTTCCATCTATCTACTACTTCCCTGTTATCTACTGCTAGCTGTCCATGCATGCGCATGTACAAGAGTATGTATATACATGTACATTGTACAAGTAGTATGTATTGGTATATTATTTTTAATTAAGTTTCTGATAATATTATACATTTTAGACTTTTGATTTCTGGCTTATTTGGTTTGTGGGTTTCTAGTAATATATTAATACTGTTATCATCTCTTTTGATTCTTAGCTTACTTTTTCCCAGCATCAAAATTTATTTCTGTGATTATCCACATTTTTATAGGTTTAATTTTGTTTTTTGCCCATCATCAAAAGTGCCGTAAAAGGGCCTAAACCAAGAATAAATAAATTGCATTTTGATTTTTTATCTCCTCTACGTAGGTAATATAAAGCTAATAGGTATGTATGAAAAGAAAAGCCCACGACATACAGAAAATTATAAATGGTAATAATAATATCCTGTGACGTCATGAATGAATTATGTACATAGCCAAAGTAACAATTTCGTATAAAATGACTACATCAATTATCGTTATTAGTCTATGAAAATGTTGGCTTTACACGACAGAACTATGCACAACTTCACAAAGATTTTCCGCCTTTTGCATCCAATCTCACCCTACCTAAGGCCGTCTGACCATCTGGTGCGATTATCTAACGCTGCATTTTCCACATCGATTTCCATTTGAGTATCTGTTTACCCCGACTGTAATACAATATCACAATATTATACATGCGATTAATATATTTTGTAGTTCGTAGATGCCGAATAGTCGACATACCTTGCCTTGTAGTGTAGTGTTAAAGCTTGATCGATATACACTTTGACGTTGTCAATGAAGGGAAAAAGCCGAAATAGGATGCTTGTGGTTTAGTACATCGTAAATCTGCTGAACAAGGGATACGAAGAACGGCCATTAGCCTCAAACCTCCCCTTAAAACGTATATTTTTTATGCCGCACGAAGTAATATAAATTACCATGAACAAAATTAAATTTCAGATATTTATGTAACGTGTAACCCCAATTCAATCATTATTGCGCCAATATTGTTACGAGATAACCAAAAGATAAGAAACGATATTATTGAGATTTATTACGGAAAATTGCCACCGAATATCTCAGTTTACTCTGCAATCCGCCCAAAATTTTGTGTAAATTTTAATAAATTTAATTGTTCAGCAATATATGGCATGCTTATGAGAATGCCTCGTCTTCGTGAGCATAACTCCGGCACCAAGGCCGATGTAAATCTAGTGAAATGCTCATAAGAATATAATTGAATGTCTGTTTCTCGCTTCCAATTCTCAAAGTGACGTAATCTGGATCGTACCAGTGAATTGTGATTTCAGCAAGCATTCAATTAACTACGTTCAGTCATATTGGTACGGCTCAAAGTCAAATCAATTTAGAGTACATGCTCCAAGCCTATATACTAGCTTCTTCTCAGAAAAGGCATTCATTAGTAAGAATAACAAGCTGTACCTACATTATATGTCATCATATTACCTACTATCACTAGGGAGGGCTTACAGTTTATAACTGAGTCGCTGTCCATTTCTGACAACACAATTATTTATATTTTTTATATCTCTGTTTTTGTTTTTGAATTACTTCCTATGTGTATGTAATAGTGTTGTGTTACTTTAGAATAAATGTCTTTTCTTTCTTTCTTTCTTTATCTTTGATTCAAAAGGTTTGCGAGGCAGCAAAACAAAAATAGAACGTTTAGGCTAAAGCCTAGTAATGTTGAAAATTTCTTGAATAGATAACATACACTTTCAGGCAAACATAGCAGCTTTATTTTCACATATTTCTTTCCTAATTTCAGTAGGTAAGAAGTCTATACGGAGAAATCTAAATTGTGTCGACTTATAATAATTGTCAAATTTTAAAGAATTTTTAAATATGAACCGACACTTTTCTTGGTATCTATGTTATGTCACAACAAACCGTTCATTTCATACATTAAAAAAATGTACCTTTTTACCGGCGCGGTGGCGACCGATTATTCTGCGAAAGGGACATCTTTTTTTATTGAAAAGGGTACAAATAGTAAGGTGTCAAATAAAATTACCTGTCAAGCGAGTCAGTACACAACTACATGTCACCAATAAATATTTTGTTGTATGTTTTATGCATGAAAAATAAGGTTATCCAACTCATTATCACAGCATGAGTAGGTATACATAATTTTTAATAGCACGAGTCTAAACAAAGTCGTGCGGAGAGCCGTGTCCGCCTCTAACACCGATGTTGACGCCTCAACGTGACCACGACCGTTCTGCCAAGAGCGAAACGACAGAGAAGAAGAGAAATAAGGTCGATAATAGGTATATTTTAAATAGTCAAAGCTATCTACGAACTGATTGATGTATAACCTTTACTGTTGGATACCTCATGGAGCGTACTGAAGAGCTTTTTACCTCATCTATCTATAGCCAAGCGTCGATCCCATAAAACTGTATTTCTTACTTCCGGTCCAAATCCTGTAAATTTCTGAAGTTCAAGGTATATTTAACGTTAATCGGAAGCAGCGGCAGGCTTGAGGAAATTTTCTATATATATAGATTGTATTTTGTACATATTTGTTGTAAATAAAGCTAATTATTATACTGAAAACCTCCTGAAATCCTATTTCTTAGGTACTTATATGATATAATTGTATATGTGATTCATATATTTCAGCTTTCAACGAGAGAAAGTAGGATAAGTATGTAGACAAATAGTGATTCCAATCATTAAACAATTTTAAAATGGAAGACAAAAGCTCGTTGGCGTTATGCCAGAGCAGAAACTGTTGAATTAACAACACAAGTTGAAAAAATAATGTGAAAAGGTAACAAGATGAGTATCACGAAATAGAACCTTGACTTCAGAAACGTTTAAATAAAAATCCTTATAAAAGTGGTGCTAAAAATGATTTTATGGTACCTATTAAACTTTAGTTTGTATTTTTAAGGGTTCGTACCTCAATAGAAAAAAAAACGGACCCCTCATAGGATCACTTTTTGTTTTCCGTCTGTCCGTCTGTCAAGACCCTTTTTCTCAGGAACACGTGGAAGTATCAAGCTGAAAATAATATCAAATACTCAGGTCCGCAATCCCTTGGAGCAGTGAAAAAATTTAACTTCTAAGTCAACGCAAAAAAAACATGCGGCTGTTTATTCCGCATATTTTGACGATCGCAAGGGATCAAAACCTATAACGTACTTCCCGTAGACCTTAGAATTAAGAAATGTGGCAGGAAGTAAGGTTATACACAAGCACAATATAAAGGAAGTAAATTTGTAGTCACATCACAAAGAAAATAACATATTCGGAAAAGAGGGGATAAATCTTCGAGACTTGTTTCCCGTGATAAACGAACTATTTAAATCCCTACAAGTTTGTACGGAACCCTCGGTGAGCGAGTCCGACTCGCACTTGACTGATTTTTTAATAATATAAATTAAACTTTACTGATATACTTATACATGAATATAAAGATTATATTCTGCCTATAGGAGCAATGGTCGTAAAACTTTATAAAAAAAATATAAAAATACGACCAAGATTTATATTCAAATACTTATGTCGGTGTTTATAAACATTTGGTGATTAAAGAACGGTAACTTGATATTTCTATTATATTATTAAGTCTTTGTTTAAATGACTGTTTATTTATTTATAGTTTTTTGAATTGCCAATTATAAAATACAATCAATCACTTTCATAATAGTCAGATTTGGCATCGTACAAATAAATTAATAAGCAGTGGATGTTTATCGAACACCATTATTTATACTTGTCCAGTTTTTTATCAGTCTATTAACGTCCCAGGCCCTAAATTCTGATTTATTGAGCCAAAAATAATTACAGCACTACTGACATAACAAGGTTCATTCTACACTTACAAAGTACAGGAAGCAATTCGAGAGCAGAATAATTTGCCGCGTCTCATTTCAACCTAAACACAATATTGATAAAAACACATATTGTGCCAATGTTTGTATTATAGTATGTAAATGTCTCATCATCAAAAGACAAACAAACATCTAAAGACACTTCAATATAAAATATCGTACCGAAAATAAATCTTATATCAGCTAGCTGAATGAACTGTCCAGAAAAAAAAACTGCCTACATAGTCGTGATAAAAATACCTTTATATTATCACTATATGAATGGAAAGATTGTGTTCTTACAATTTTTTATATTTATAATGTTTTGTAGAAAAACGTCATATAAATCCGATTTAATTCATAACATACTGTATTTTTAACCGACTTCAAAAAAAGGAGGAGGTTCTCAATTCGGCTGTATTGTTTTTTTTTTATGTTTGTTAACTCATAACTCCGTCATTTATTAACCGATTTGGATAATTATTTTTTGTCTGGAAGGGTACACTTCCCGTTTGGTCCCATTGTCATTAGATCAGGATTTGATTACTTTTTAGTGTAGTTTGAAGTCGGTTTAAGTTTTTTGTAAAACAGTCCAATTATTATTGAGAACATAATGTTTTCAAACGATATCTGTTGATAGTGTACGGACGAAAATACATACAGTAACATTCCCTGTTCTTCTAGTAGAAACAAGCCAACAACCACAGAGTGGAATTGTAAAGGTTCATCCACTCGATGCCGAGAGCGCTCCGATACGTTCATATTATGATGCAGTTCCGCCCTCAGCCTCGCAGCGACGTACGTTTCATTAAAAAGTGAATAGTTTAGAGAAAAATAACAAAAGCAATATTATAAAAAAGCGGCCAATTGCGAGTCGGACTCGCTCATGAAGGGTTCCGTAGCAACAAGTAACGAAATGAGTTCATTGAATGAAAGGTAAATTGCGGTTTACGATTTATGACGTATTAAAAAAAAACTACTTACTAGATCTCTTTCAAACCAATTTTCGGTGGAAGTTTGCATGGTAATGTACATCATATTTTTTTTTAGTTTTATCATTATGTTATTTTAGAAGTTACATGGGGGGACACATCATACCACTTTGGAAGTGTCGCGCAAACTATTCAGTTTAGAAAAAAATTATATTAGAAACCTCAATATCATTTTTGAAGACCTATCCATAGATAGACACGTATGGGTTTGAAGAAAAAAGAATTTTGAGTTTCAAGTATGGGAAAACCCCAAAATTAATTGTTTTTTTTTTCTATTTTTGTGTGAAAATCTTAATGCGATTCACAGAATACATAGTTTCGAAAAAAAGTAGCTGTGACATACGGACGGACAGACAGATATGACGAATCGATAAAGGTTCCGTTTTTCGCCATTTGGCTACGGAACCCTAAAAAGCATCGCATCTTCCATGGAATAGGAATTGAATATCAAACGTACGTCTGTTGTTTTTCAGACCACCGCGGTCTGTGCCACCCATAGAATAAAGACTAGCGAAGAAACCCCGCTAATAAATGAAGCGACTTCTGAATAGCTGTACTCATTACTCTTATTGGAATTCGTTGTGCCAAAAAGAGACAGTTATATATTTACTATATCCTAAAATAGTAAGGTTGTACACTGTTGCAAGACTTTATTGATCAAGTAAATTTACAATAGGGTTCTGAATACAATAATATCGATATCGACAAAATTAGAAATGGTAAAACTTTCCTGGACGAGACGCGGGGAAGGGGGGGAAGCTTTTCCGCTGTTTTTGCACGATATTCTTTGTTTTACTTTGATTAACACACTTCAATAATTAAAATCTCAAAAACTATGAAGTTGCTTCTTGAAAATACTTCGCTGAAAGACTCCTTAGATCAACTACCATCTGTAAAAAAAAATTTGCACCAAGACCAGCGTCCCGTCCCAGAAAGTTTATCCTATTGTTTTTTCGTGCTTCTTGGTTCTACTCTACTCTAATAAATATTTAAACCAACCACGTAATAAATTAATCCTCAAATATTATAAATGCGAAAGTGAGTTTGTTTGTTACGCCTTCACGCCTCAACTTCTCAACGGATCATCATGAAATTTGGCATGCAGATAGCCTATGGTACGGAGAAGGACACATGCTACTTTTTATCCCGGGAACGCGGGTGGAACCGCGGGGGATAGCTAGTTTATAATAATTGTTAAAATCTAGATGGCGACGGGTGGCTATGCCAGCTCCCATACAAAAATTAATAGGTAAATACTTTCTTCAAGTACGTACTTATACTATAGACAGTTTACAGATAAGGTTTTAAAATAAAATAAAAATCATTTACGCGTTTATTATTAAATTAATCATAAAACAATATTTTTGTGTACCGTTTAGGCAAGTAATTGTTTAAATAAATTATCAATAAAATTAAAAATTTATATTTAAATAAAAATGTCGAAAACACAAACAACGAAAAAGGCCTAAAAACTAAAAAAAACTTCACTTTTTATTTCTTTTTCTGTTTTTGTATAATTCGTATGCCCTCTTCTTTTAGCTATGCACTTCTGAAGACTGGAATGCATGCTCTCGATCATAATGCCTCACGTTTTCAGCTGGAATCTCTTCCCAAGCAATTTTCAAAGCGTCGCTAACCCACCGTCATCGGGGAATCTAAAATAAACAATATAATCTTATAATTTAGACACTTTCATTATTTATGGTACTTTCATTGACGGGACGCAACGTAAGGGATGCGGGGGGAAGGCCTTCAATATTAATGGTTGATGTTGAGGTTAAGTATGAGTTTTTATGATATAAATTCATTTATGCGCCGACTCTGGCTCTGCAGGAATTACCGCAGCCTAACTGTCGTCAGCCATTTCATATCGAAACGACGCAAAATAGTGATTTTATTAACAATCTTCTTTTATTTAACTATCTAAAATTATTAAAAAAGTCAAAAAAATACGAAATCCCCGACAGTCACCGACTCATGAAGGAAAGTTTATCCTCATTAATTTGTCGATAAGAAATGTACGGCACTATTCGAGCCTATACCAAAATATTTAAAATATAGCAATATTTTGGTAATCTAATTTGTTTTAAACATATAATACGCATAATACTATAATACATAAATGTTAGTCTACAATTCTACAAATTATCAAAGCAATCTTACGAATAAAATCCGAAATATGTTCAAAATGCCGTCTTACCGATGAAAGCTAATAATTTCAGATTCATTTTCCTTTCGGTAGGAATGATATTTGCACTCGATTACAACACACACCATTTTTGTGTTTATCACAGATCACAATTTAATACATTTAGTTTTGCTTGAATCTAAATAAACAATATTAATTTTAAATTTTCGCGTAGACGTCGTCCGTCTGCTGTATGTCAACAAACTACGACTAAAATAAAAACAACATCTGAGGGCCAACACCATAGTTCACTTTTAGACCTATTCAATTTGGTAGTACAATTAGACCAAACGTAACCACTGACAATTCAAAATGGGTTACAGGCGGTATGCACAGAAACACACAAATATATCTCATTCCTTTTTTATCTTATGGAATAATCGTATGAAAATTATCGAGACAGATATAAATATAAAGTTTGCGCCTTTGACATTACTTCTACTGCTTTAGTCCAATTTCTTTGGTGCCACCGCGCCGCCGCACTTTGATAGTCCGGAGATACTGTTAGTAATAACGCGAAGGTAGAAATAAAATAGGTCTGTTTCAAATGCTAAACAAAAACCATTTTAACAAGAACTTCGTTACCTTAGTACCACCGCCACCACCGGGCATTCTTTGATATACATTTAGGTACGAAAGCATCAGGAACTAACTAAAACAGAGTGTAATGATAATGAAGCATATATTGATATGACTTGTAAACAGATTAAAGACGTATTTACAAGCCAAATAGACTTCTTTAGAGTTGTCGAAATCTAAAAGACCCGTTTTAACAAGAAGTCTCTTTTTGACACATCGATGTATATGTGCTGTCAAAACGGGCCTTTTAGATCTTGCCGACTATAGTAGATAGTTATTTTCTGAAGAAATAAAATATGTACCGAGACATTATGCAACATAGACAAAATCTGTCTTAGTACATGAGACGGTTTAAGCCAAGTCTAATAAAACCCAGGGTTTAAGATAGTCCCGGCTCTTTTACTTACATGATGTTAGCACAGAAATCAGGTATTTTTAAACCTGCTCCTTTTTCTAGACTTGCTTTAATCAATCTCAAATTATAAGGTGGGTGAGGAAGTGTGTAATCTTTATATATACCTAACTAGGTCCGCTCTGTCACGAAAACATGTATTTTCCGTCAAGATATCATCCGCCCGTCGAGTAATTTATTTATTTTATTCTGACTATAACTTAAGACGTCATACAGACTGTAGTGAGGTAGTACCAGTCCATCCCAAGTGAAGTATCTGTACTTTACTTGACCCAGTAGACCCACGCGGTCATTAAATATAAATAAGGGATGGGATTTCTAGAAGAATTTTGCATGACTGTTGAGTTCTATCAAAATTATAACAACAAAAATCATAAAAGTGAAAAAGGGACAAAGTTGAGTACAAAATACGTGCAGGATTGTTAGAGCTATGTTTTCCAGGTCCAAGATTGACATTAAAATGTTTGCCAAGTTCTATAGAAATTTCATGTTTTTATTCTGTCGATTACGCTGCACTATTTTCTTTTCAGTTTCAGTTACCGTTTTTTTTTTAAATTTGCTTTCGCAAGTGTGTACTTCAAATGGATATTGAGTTAAGGAGGTTGAAATTTGCTCAAAATGGTATAATTATGTAATATTAAACGGTAGTGCGTCGCTTTTTTCTTCTCCGAACTTAGCTGTTACACTGCCATTTGTTTAGATTATTTTAGATGATAATGAAAACAAATCATGTTTACGATCTTACACCATTTTTTAACATATCAAATATCATAATATGATTGTCGGGCCAATTGGCGTAATTGGTTAAAATTCAACCTATCACGCCGCAGATCGCTGGTTCGATTTCCACCCAGGACATGTTCTGAGTCTGGGTGTAATTATGTATAAAATTTGTATAAGTATATCACGGTTTTCATAGTTCAAGCTCTGCTTAGTTCGGTATCTGATCCGCGTGTGAATGTCCCAGAATATTTTATATTTATTTATTAATTTATTACTGAGTAATTAGTAGTAGGTACTACTATGGATTTTGAAGTACAATTTTTATGCATTTTTAGAGGCGACCTGCTTCTGAGTATGGAAAACGAAGTATGGGAGTAAAACTATAAGGAGCGTCAGTCGTCGAGCACTTTGCCGAGGTCACTCAAAGAGCATGCATTTTACGCTTTGAGGGCTCACAAGGCGGAAATCTGAGCCAACCACAGGAGGTTTTTATATCATCCATCATCGCTATATAGTCATACAAAGGAGAACAATTCGTCGTTTGATGATATTTGGTCTATTTCTTTTGACAGGAGTTTTACTTTATGCCTTTTATTCACAATGGTAAAAAGCTTCTTGTTTATGTTATAGGATACCTACATTGAAACAAATAAGTAAAAATGTTCAATGTTTTTCATACATTTCATCTAAATATCAGGCATACCTATATAGGTTGTTAATTGTAATCTTATCAAATTAAGAGTATGATCCGCATATACAGGGTGGGCCAGAAAGAATTGCGAATTTGAAAAAATGATTAAAAAAAAACTTAGTACAATTCACATATAAATTTTTATTTTTATAAAAATTTACATCTGGGAAATTCATTTCTTAAAAATAACGTCATCCAGGTGTGCACCATCCCGCTGCAAACATTCTTCGAATCTGAACCTCAAATTGGTAAAAACTCGCTGGCACATTGCACGGGGAATAGCTGCCATTTCTTCCTGGATATTGGTCTTCAACTGGTTAATCGTGGCTGGGTTATTGGAGTAGACTCTACTTTTTAGGTATCCCCACAAAAAAAAGTCCAGTGGCGTTAGATCCGGACTTCTAGGAGGCCATGCAATGTCACCTCGGCGCGATATCAGTTTCCCAGCAAACATCTCGTTTACGACCGCCAAAGAGGCATTAGCTGTATGGCATGTCGCGCCATCTTGTTGAAACCATGTCGCACGATTATAGGCTAGACTAAATTTCCGGGAACCGAGCTACTTAACCCCACCACCCGCGCAGTCCCCTCTCTAAAGCTTCAAACGCAAGAGTGTTTTTAAAATCGTACGCCTTTCTGGCCCACCCTGTACTTTAATCGCATACAAATGAAATCTGTTTTGATAAAAATATTGGAATTAAAATACTCCAGTGGATTTTATTTAGTGCTCCATTTTGTTGCATCGTCATGTTTATTTATCTGTGAACAAGCTGACGCTATTAACGCGCGAATAAAAAATGTCATAACTCTGAAATGACGGTCGATCATCAACTCGTAGTTTTACTATGTACTGGCTGGCCTCTTACTTCACGACGTCGTTCTAGAGTTATTTTTGTTCCAGCTCGTTTGGTTTCAAGTCAGCGAAAGAGCACTACGTATTCCATTGAAAATATTTCGCTAACTTCAAATCAGTGTCAGATTAGAGTTATTTCATACTTTTTAGTGTATTTTGAAGTCGGTTTAATTTTTTTATTTCGTAATTTTTTTTTAAATGCACTAGAATTTAACCAAGGTTTTGAGATGTTGTTCTTTTGACACCACACCCGTAGCTCGTATCAATAAGCCAGGCCGTCACAAATATTTGTCCATATCTTGAAAACTACTGAACCGATTTCGATGAAACTTGCACTGTTCCCTAAGTTTAAGTAAATGTAAACCAATAAAAAAGAATGGTTACAATCCAATTAATATCTTCGAAGATATGCGTGGACAAACATACATGCATACAAGCATACATACAAACATCCATACATGCATACACCGATGAAATTTTGTATATTTGTTTGGAAGCCCTAATAGATTATCATATGTGAATATATTGCAGTTCCAATAATATAACATACATACGTGTCGAATTGATAATCTCCTTTTTTTTAAGTCGATTAATAAATAGAACAGAATCGATTGCTATATTAATTCAGTCCATACGTTAGCATGTCCATCAGGTAACATCCGAAATCAATCACCCTTCGTTGGCGATCTATCATCGAGTTGGCACTCGTATATTGTGTATTTAGTATAAAAGCTTTCACACAAAATGTTTATATGCAGATAAGTGTCTACTGGCCCGAGTAAGGGTCAGCCTTTTGTAAACAAATGTGAGAGAACGTAAGCCTACAATATACACACTAGTGAAGAGATCGTGTTTATTCTTTGAAAAAAAGCTAAACTGAAAAAAGAAAAAAAAAGAAATTTGTTCAGTTTAGGCCCTGGTAAGGCACTTATGAAGGTTACATACAGTTGAATTTACCACCGGTTCGAAATAAACTTTTGACATTTGGTAAAAGCAAAATTTCAGCAGTGCCAATCATTCTAAAACAGATTACCATTAATAAATGCAAGCTTTAGTCCATAATGGTTTCATCGCCGAATTTAAAAATAGAGCTAAATTATGTCATAGACCTTTGATCGACTTTTTTAGGAAGTAACACCATTACAAATTCAGCAACTAGCAGAATTAATTTTAACGGTCTATAAACTCGCAAAGAAATTGCTACCTACCAAATTACCATTTCTTTTGTCAATCTTCACGTTATATAAAGTCGGTTATTAAAAATTCTACTCCAATAATTCTGGTCAAAAAATGTATCTAATAACATCGCTAAATTACACATTTTCATAAATAATTTGCAATTCTTCTAGGTTGTATTTAATAGGAGTACTATTTCAGAATACATCTCCCTCTCCCTACTCATATGAGTACATGGCTAAAATTATGTTAACCAAAGTATTTAGATAAGTATATTTTACGGCAACCCTGTTATGATAAAATGATGATGTTTATTAAATGCAGTTTATTTAATAGTTCTACGAGGCGTTAAAACAATGAATATTTACCCTTTTATTACAAAACATGGTTTTTAACAAACCCAGGTTTTAAAATAGCCTCGTCTCTTTTTATTATATGACGTTAGAAAGTGGCAGAGTGATTGGTTTTACTAAACTTGCTTTAAACCTTCTGTTGTAATAAGAGGGTTATTGTGTTAACAGCTATATTTATAAAAAAAAAACAATGAAATCAATAAATAAAACAATGTGATTAATATTATTGAGGTAAATAAAGTCAGATATAATAAAATATAAACAATCTTATGTCCAAAAAAAATTAAGAATATTCAATTTCATAATTAAATTTCAACATTTCAACTATAGTTCAGTTATAGGTTTAGCACTTCCACGAGATTAAATATTTATTTTGAAAAAATATCCTACAAAATTAAAATATTATGAAGAGATCGGAAAATGGGCTACAATTTAATTTTGGGTGCTCATTCAGAAAAGACTAAAGCAAAAAATACAGTAAAAAGATCTTGGCAGGTAGATCCAATTACTACAAATTCTTAGAAATGATTTAATTTATTTTTACGAATTTCAGTTGTTCTTTTAGAATAACAGTTTTAATAACCTTTTGTGATATCAATTTTCTATAGAAAATGATATAAGAAGTGATTGAAAACATCGACAGGTTCACAATGAAACCCGTGAGAAGTTTGATTTACTATATGTTTTAAAAACCTATATTTTCATTAGATACTCCGCTCCCTACTTTATACTTATCCACGTATAATTTGTGACGATTAATCTATAACGAGTACGTAAGGTAATTACAATGAAACGGGTGAAGCGCTATGCGGACGACTATACGCTTGGATAATGATAATTATATTTATTAATCGACGATAAAAAAAAATGTTTACGATTAACAATTTTAATAATTGTATATTTCTTCATGATTTATATTTTTAACACTCGCTAGGTTCTCTAATACGTTGTCTAAAATGAGTTTTACGGCTTTGATGTAACTCTACCCTTTACTTTTCTTTTGGAACTTTTGAAGAATAATTTGAAAGTAAAAAGGAAAAATATCGGATTTATTCTGAAAACATTAAGAAATCTGGTTTATCAGACAAAAATTTCGAGTGCATTCACATAATACTCACCGAACATTAGCGAGAGTGTGACGACGACTCTTGAGGTACCTGCCGTGGTACTTCTGCAGCTCGCCGATGCTGCCCTGTTCAGCCTGCATCCTGCTGTGCGGCGGCGGCGGCGGCGCGGGCGCAACCTCCTCGCCGGCCTGACCAGGCGACGAGCCGACTGCGCCGGCGGAGCCACGCTTACGCGCTTTATTTGACTTCCTAGCCGCCGCCGATATACATATCTTCACTGATGATGGACTACCAAAACTTCGCTTCTTTCCAGAACTTCTCGACGATGTAAACGCGGTGTCAGTACTACTTTTAGTACTCTTATAAGAGGGTGTGATTGTTGTATCTGTGGCGTCTTCGAGAGGCCAATCCGAATCGTCCTCCTCCTCGATACCCGGCAACGGAGACTGTTGACCGATCGGACGCGGAGAGTTTATAACTGGCTCTGGAGCGACTGCAAACAAGTAATAAATACAGTAAACAAACACGTCCGATGTCGTTGTTAATTTAAGTCCTGAGTTATTCAAGCTACTTGCGTAGAACGAAAATTTGCTAAACGACTTCTGGCACCGAAATTAATTTATTAGATTGGGTCATATCCGAAGCCGTCGTAGACACTTCCCTATGTTTCTAAAAGCCAACCGAATATTCTCAACTTCTTAATATATATAATGAGACAGTCGATAGCCTTCTTGCGTTGTTACGCGACGTTTTCTTTCTTGTTATGTTTATGATCTTTTAAATACAGGTCACATTTGATTTCATAATGAAATACCAAAGAGAAATATCCTTAAGCTGTTTTGTAGCTAACTGTGGTGAATTTACACGAAATTACGAAATATATACTTCTATTAAAATTATTTATTCTGATCTCGTTGTTCTGCGTTCCAGGATAAGGCTTTAACGTGTACCTACTTCCCTAGAGAAATTGAGTTCAAGCTTTGAACTGAATATAAATTAAGGTTTTTTCTATACAACTGACCGATTTTCTAATTAGATAAACCGTAACAAAAGAGCCTAGGAGCCCGTTCATCTATATATTCAATATAAAATTTAATATTTCCGTAGGTATGAGTCAGGAGAGGGATCGACGTAATTCATTATGTAAATTGTACCTGTGGCTGAAAAATACGACAGGTGAGAGACAGAAGCTTCAGGACTTAGAAAAGTTATAAAGGTAGGGGAAGGTATTCGAATAAGAAATGTTACGTTGTAATGATTATTGATACGTCCCCAAAGAGGCGGCAGGATACGTTAAAAATATATAGGTCCTATGTAAATTTTATTTGTTTTTGTTTTATTACGTATACTAGTCTATACTAGTACTATCACTAACATAGGCATAGGCCTATACAAGCAGATATAAGCAGACAAAACCCTGTTGATGTGTGACAAGTGAATATATTCACAAATCTTGATGTTTCATAATCTAGCACACATGTAGTCACACATTTAATCCGAGTGGCTATCTAAATATAGCGGAGTGCACAGTGTAAGTAAACTATCTAAATCATGTGTAGAGCACACATGTAGTTCTTGCAAACTGTCTGATTCTCTGCTGGGTACAGATACCCCCCACTACATGAATGGCTTTCCTGAGCTCAATATCGGGCAAGTACCTACCGACCGTATATGAAGTCATAAACTTTTGTAGCCGTCGCAATAAAATAAATTATTATCCTACGCCAGTTTTTTATGTAAACCGATGTATGTAAATTAATTCACCTGCAAACGTAATTTAAGTCTTATTGAAAGTTGAAGACTGGTAAAAATTCCCTTTCCTTTAAGCAAAATGTGGTATTAAAGTACTGGTTGATCATATTAAATAAAGTTTCTGTAATGGTTTCATTTAGTTTCTAAAGTGGTTGGAAAGGTAAGTGATACTCATAATCGCCTATAACTAAGGGTAGACCTACATTAAGAGTGATACTATGCTATATTATTCATGAAGTGAGCATTCACAGAATCGATATGTAAGTAAACGGTAGCAGAATTGTTAAAAAAACATTGAACTCCTAGTGCTCCGCTTATTTCGGAGAGCCATTTTAAAATTAGTATGCCAAATAATTAGAGGAATTGCTTGTTATGATTACATGTAAACTCGATACGGTCTCATGATGAAATAGCAAATGATGTCAGATTAAGTGTGTAGCTATCTAATTTTCATATTCGTCCTGAGAATTACTTGGAGGTAGACAGCTAGAAATTTAATCACTGCGTAGCTTCTATACCCTACCTGTTGCCATGATTAATACTGGTAGATCATACCGACTTTATGTTTGAAATGTATTGGAATATAAGCTAATAAATCACGATCATAACTGTACATTACGGGATCGGTCGGATATATATTTAAATATCGATTGCAACAAAAAAGCAAGTCATACAAAATTATGAATTTTGGTTTACATCCAACTATAAGCACTTTAAACTTCAAATGGAGTTGGCATTAGAAGTAATTACAATAATTTAACAATAGACGCGGGAACAGCGTGTTTTAATAAAAACCGTTATGAAGTCAGCACAATAGAAAAACAAACATTGAATCACTACGTTCCGTGTACACTTAATAGCATTGCCGTGTGTGAAACGCTGAATACGGGTAGGTACTATAGGACTAGGTATGTGTACTTGGAATCCGAACGCCCGCAATCACAGCAAATGGATTCTATTCCCTCCAACTTGCAAATTTAATCAACTTGAATGCCCTTGTATCATAAAGCCAATTGTTTGTAATTTAAACACTAACATTGCATTGTGGAATGTGTATACATTACAATCGATTTTAACAACGTATAATGACCGATGTTTAACCTTAATTATTTGGAGTACCTACATAGCTCTACATTAACAAAATGTCAATACAATACAATGACATGTCCCAAGAAAACAAATACAACGAGTGTCTACTCTCGAAGATTGAACGGCTTAGATTCACAAAGAAAAAATATTTGTGAACCATAATTTCTTTCTACATTTTTCAGCTCACTTTACCTTTATGAAAAGAGAAGATAACTTTATCCACACCAAAAATAATAATAAATGTCTTCTAGCTGTAGTGATTACAACAATATTTCACATGGCTTTTTTATTTTTTGAACAACAATCTTTTTTGCAAAAGATCATGAGATAGCGAGCGCTTTGATTGTTTACATAAATTACTAGCATTCCGCCCGGCGGTTTCATCCGCTACTTTACCTTTAGCTGTACGTAGTATTTATCTACTCTGAGCCTTTAGGGATGGAATTTCCATATATTATTTCTTAGGCTACAAACGGAACCGATCTTTACTAACTTTAGAGTTAATCGATTCACAAAGTAAAATACTCCCCTTAAAATATAAAACCAATTTTCGAGAAACCCAAAAACACGTGTTTCTTTCTTTTCTATCGAAAGCATTTATGCTGACATTAAAGTTAATCGGACCGCGCGATAGATTTCTTCCATACAAAACTTTATTAAAAAAATATAAAAGAAACTTTATTATTTATTAGGTTAGTCATCGTTCTAAGTTTCAAGTTTATAAACCCAAGGAATAAGATTTTTCATACCAACAAAATTTCCAAGATCCTTTCTTAATGAATGTTTAAATGGATCCTGTGTGAAAAATTTCAAGTTTCTAACCCCAGTGATTTGGGCTCTGCGTTGATCACTGATCAGTCCGTCAGGAAAAGTTATTATATATTTATAAATCATTCTTGCCATAATAATTTGATACAGTAATTCAAATTACAAGTCAAAATAAAAACATCAATCAATGATTTTTGTACTTTTCGTTTGGAACGGTCTTGTAAGCAAACATTGTCAAAATAATTATAAAAATAGGAAGGAAAGATTGTTGAATACGAAAATAACACAAAAGGCAAACATTACCTACACATCCTTTACGTGTTTTCAATCAATGTGCCCATTAAAAGGAAATTATTTTTCCCTTTCCATTGAGGTCTGTTACATATAACTTTCACTTCACTGAATTATAAAAGACATTCAAAGTAAGTAATTTATTTTCATACAGTATATACCTATATTCGGTTCGCTGAGCTGATATGTCGATAAATTGTAGGTCATTTACGTACGTACTTATAAATATAAATCAAGACTTATTTGATTCTCTCAAAAGAAAGCAAAAGTTTCGCCTCACTCTGAACCAATACTAAAGTTTATACATATTTTTTGAAGGCCTTAACTATTTATTATAATATGCTGTGACGCAACTTGCATTTAGATGCACAAACCGTAAACATTAAAAATTACCGCAATATACTATCGATAAACTGTAAGTTTTAATGTGAATCGGAAGTTATAGAGAGCATACACACATACACATAATATAAAAAGATAAATCCATCGTGCACAAAGCAATAAAACTTTATTTACCGCTCACAGATGACTAAATGTAAAGTCATCTATTTTCAAGAACCTAAATATAATTACAGACTGTATGACTCACGAACTGAGCTAGAAATATAAAATTTCGGTTATTACTTTGGCAGTGGGTAACAACTATGTAAGGGATATAGGTTAATAGGTATGAATTTTAAAATTGATTGAAGTTTAAAAGCTACAAATGTATACATATGACGGGCCAGTTGGCGCGGTTAGAGATTCCACCTATCGCGCCACAGGTCGTGGGTTTGATTACCACATAGGTATATTCTCTTTTCCGTGGGATTTGCACTTGTGTGCATGAACATGTCTTTATGTCTGGGTGTAATTATGTATATCAGTTATATAGTTTCCATAGTACAAGCTCTGCTTAGTTTGGGATCAGATAAACGTGTGTGAGGAATCTCCCAGGATATTTATTTATTTATTATATAGCTAAATAAATACGAAGTTACGACGAATATGATAATATACATGCAGAATATATGTTCGGGACACTTGTTGTGTTCAGGACATTTATTGTTATTTTTTATAATTACGTAATATTTGTTAAAATTAAAATGTTTAGAAATAAGAAATATTAAAGAGTTTACTCCCGAGTGTACAATGATTACCTTTAGAATGCGTATCAACATAAATTGTATAGTAAATAAACAGTACTTGAACCCTAAACATAGGTAAAAGTCTAGACAAAGTCTAGGTAGAACTAAGATTTACAATGTACTTTTAGAATCGTGAATAACCCTCTACAAATGTAAAACTTGTTACACGATAAAGTTAGTATTCATGTTGAAACCTAAGTTAACAAAAAAGTGTTAACATGTCAACAAAACACTCGATTAGGCATAGTAATCTAGTTAGAATTGTTTCGTAAGCACCATATGTGCACACCAACTACTTACTATGTATTTACTGTTTAAACTCGCATTACCTAACGTAAGACCTAGATAATAAGTTTTACTACAAGCCCTGAATGAAACCCTGATCATATTTTGAAATTTACGTGATTTTACCCGGAACTATAAATATCAACAATAAAATTTCCTTATATATGCGAAAGGGAGACAAAATGTATCGGAGAACCTTTGGAGATGTAGTAACAGGACTACACTTTTTGGATTAGATCCTTCTAGAACTTTTAGACAAGGTTAGCGCTATATGCAAGATAGAGAGGTTACTTAAATGCACTTAAATTAGACAAGAAAAAGATATGTTTTCTCTCGTAAAAAAGTTACTCGCTCACTGTGTAAGTCGTATACACAGCGTTTATAATTTGCATATAATCAGTACATTTTTCTCATTTAGTATTCGGATTCCATTAATCGATTCCAGGACAGCAAGTATCTACTAAGTATAGTAGTAGTAGTAGTCAGACAGATGTCACAGTAGTAGGACAGTACCGGGACAGTACCAAGTAAGGCAGATGCCAAGTTGAGATTACCATCAAGTAGTATAACGTCAGGCAGATGCCACAGTAGCGGCTAGTTAGTTACCCCATCGGTAAACAGTAAGGCAGATGCCATAGTAGCGGCTAAGTAAATTATCAGTGTAGCATCAGGCACCCATTGTCTACGTATATTTGTGTAAATCATCTATGTAATTTAAAAAGTTTGTTAATTATTGTATTCAGACAGATTGTCACAGAAGTGTTAAAGTTCAATAAATAAATCGTTTATATACCAACCATACGGCTTTTCATGACGCCCTTGGCAATCCAGCAAATAAAATAAAGTACGGGAAAAGGGATCTCACGATTCGCGCATTCGTCCTAAGCGGCGTCTTATTACACGAGGTCCCCGGCCGCCCGTACATTTGGTCCTTCGAGCCGGATTATCCAAGATACTGAACGGCCACAGCCATGGTTGGTACCAGATCAACTACCGCAAGAGGTAGATCGCAGAGTCGCGATGGCGACGCACCGCCGCCAGCACCTGCAGACGATCTGGCCACAGATGCCGCCCCAACGGGGAGTACTGCCCCTACAGTAGCACCATCGTCGAGTCGTACTGTCACTGCTACTGAAGCTACCCTAACCTCAGGGTTTACGACTACTACTACCGAAGAGGAAACCGGAACCGATCAACGACAGGCCCCTGATGACCGAATCGAACGCAGCACCATCAGGGGAAATAAGTCAACAAAGAGTCAACGAGCGCGCCGCATAGCTCTGGCTAAAGAAGAGGTAGCAAGACTGAAACTTGAGCTAGCAATAGTTAGACTCGCCGTCATAGACCCATCTGAATGGTCTGAAGGTGACGACGTAAGATCCGTGTCCATCAAATCCACTGAACGGAGGGTGGACACAGGGCTAGACAAGAGTCAGCGCCTGCTTGCTATTTCGAATGAGCCTCAACACCAGCCAGAGCACCGAGAGGTGGAACCGAATTGTAACGCCGCACCTGTTGCGGCACCATATCCATCCGTAGCTACGCATCCAGTCGTGCTCTTGGGCGCAGCCTCGAAGACTCCGATGACTCAACAGCAGTCAAAAGTTGACAACGATGAGGGTAATAAAGGAATCCCTCAGCACTCTGTACAGGGTAATAAAGGAATCCCTCAGAGACCAGAAGCACAGATACCGACGGGAATAGAAGCTGCAATCACCCCGTATTCTGCGCAACAGAAAATAGATTTCAGTGAGTTAGCGTCAGCAATCACTATTGCTGTAAAGGCAGGTCAACGCGCAATGCCGTCGCGTTACCGATTCGAATTACCTGCTTTTACTGGCGCGCATCAGGATTGGCTGTCATTCCGAACAGCGTACTTCGAGTCAGCAACTGATTTTTCGGAAACCGAGAATATGACCAGACTACGCCGTGCACTTAAAGGACGTGCTAAAGAGGCCGTTGAGAGTCTGCTCATTAATAGTGCCAATCCCACTGAAGTAATGAAGATATTGGAGTCCCGCTTTGGAAGACCGGACTCAATAGCTCTCGCAGAGATGGATCGACTTAGGAACCTGCCACGGTTCACGGATTCATCTAAAGACCTTTGCATACTGTCAAGCAAGGTCACGAATATAGTGGCGACTCTTCGTGCTCTGAATAAGACTACGTATTTATACAATCCAGAGCTGACGAAGGTCACGATTGATAAGCTAACACCGACACTTCGATATAGATGGTTCGATTTCTCCGCCATGCAGCCCAAAGAGGAAGCAGACCTGCTCAAACTCACCCGATTCCTCGAGAGAGAAGTGGAATTATGGGCACCCTACGCTCAAGTAGAGGTCATACCCTCAACTTCACATACAGAGCCAGCTTCGCGCAATCCTTACAAGCGCACTCAACGTACGCTAAACGCTAATGCGAACGTTGACAGGAAGCCATATAGATGCTGTATATGTGAACGAGAGGGACATTCGCCGCCAGACTGCGATAAATTCCGCGATGCCGACATCAACCAAAGATGGGATCTTGCAAAGACGCACCGACTTTGTTTCCGATGTTTACGATACAGGAACAAAACGCATAATTGCAAGCCGCCCAAATGTGGTGTCAACGAATGCCCATACAGACATCACCACTTACTCCATTATGAGAAACAAAGGAATACGAGTGACAGGACAGATAAGACGGAAAAAGTTACGTCGACTTGGCTGCCTGTACAATCGCAGACGTACTTGAAGGTACTGCCTGTACAGATTTCCGGACCGGCGGGAGAAGTCAACACACATGCGTTGTTGGATGATGGGTCAACTGTGACTTTGATCGACGCCGACTTAGCGAGCACAGTCGGCGCTTATGGACCCTGCCAACCAATGCACATCGAAGCCATAGGAGGAGCAGAAGTACCTGCTTCGACATCTCAACGCATCGCAATCACCATCAAGGGTGAGAAAGCCCAGCCACACAAGATTTACGCACGCACCATAGAAAACCTGAGGCTATCAACACAGACAGTCGCCGACGAAGACCTGGACGACTGCCAACATCTGATCGACATACAGGACGCTTTGAAGTTTGTAGAAGCCAAACCAAAGATACTTGTCGGTCAGGATAATTGGAACTTACTACTAGCCTCAGAGGTACGAAAGGGAAAGAAGAACCAACCAGTAGCATCACACACTCCGCTTGGTTGGGTTCTCCATGGTGCGCACACAAGGTCGCTGGGAAAACGCATCGACTTCGTTCATTACTTTACGATGAACGAAGACATGAATGGACAGTTGAAAGATCACTTTGCGATCGAGGCGTTGACGATCATACCGAAGAAGCCGCAGACTGATCCGGAACAACGTGCACTCAAACTCGATGAGTGCACAACCCGAATAGAAGACGGACAGTGTAAGACGGCGCTCCTATGGAAGAATGATAACATCGCGATGCCATGCAATTACGACAACGCGATGAAGAGGCTTATCACCACCGAAAAGATTCCAGAGCTGAAAGAAAGGTATGAACAGCCGATGACAGCTCTGATGGAAAGGGACTACGCTGAACCGGCTCCACTGGCGAAAACGATTAATAGGACGTGGTACCTACCACACTTCGCCGTGGTGAATCCGATAACGCCGGGGAATATCAGAAAAGTCCACAATGCTGTAGCAACACCAAAGGGAGTCTCACAAGACGAACCCCCTTTGACGGAACCTGATTTGCTGCAGTCGTTGCCAGAAGTACCCACGAAACTCAACGTCGCTGATGATGCAAATCGCGACGTAGAAGAGTCAGAAGTCCTGAAGGACGATCCGAGTACCTGGCCAACCGAGAAACCTACACAGAAAGAACTGACTGATGAAGAGAAGACACTCAACATCACCGAGAAGCGCGAGAGACCGAAGATGAGCCACGTCGTTCCTGACGGCACCCGTTTCTACAAGTGGGAACACTATCTCCGCGCTACAGCCAGAGTCTTACAGTTCATCAACCTGTGTAGGCGAAACAAACAGCGTGCACGTCACAAACACACGCTGAAGAATAAAGAGGCAGATCTGGATTGGAAACGCAAGAAGAAGAAAACTTAAAACCGAGGCCAACAGCTGCCAAACCCGATGCAACAGCAAGAAGATTCATGTCGTTGGACGCCATCCTTCTGAGAGAAGCCGAGAAACTGCTGGTACGAGCGAGCCAAATCATTCCCTACTGAGATGGAAGATTTGAAGAACAACAGGGCTGTATCTACCAGCAGTCGTCTGCGCCCAATATCTGTCGCTTTAGTCGACGGAATCATCTTACTGAGGTCTCGCATCGGAGCTACGAAGAATGTTGACGGCCTCGAGAAGTCTCCACCTGTCCTCGACGGAAATCACGTAACAAAGAAGCTGTGGATTGAATATACCCACAGACAGCTGCTGCACGCTGGCGTAGAGGCAACAATAAACGAATGTCGCCAATACTATTGGATTCTACGCCTGCGTCCAGTCACGAAGATGATGGTCCACCGATGTCTACCATGCCGCATTCGAAGAAATATGCCGTCACAGCCAGCCACAGGAAACCACCCCCCATGCAGACTGGCTCACCACGTCAGGCCCTTTACATACACGGGTCTCGACTA
This sequence comes from Achlya flavicornis, assembly GCA_947623365.1. Lineage (NCBI taxonomy): Eukaryota > Metazoa > Arthropoda > Insecta > Lepidoptera > Drepanidae > Achlya > Achlya flavicornis. The sequence goes on from OX392474.1 coordinate 7,492,143, forward strand.
TTTCGGCCCGATGTCAGTCACAGTCGGGCGTGGTCGCCAGAAGAGGTATGGGGCACTATTTACCTGCCTCACCACACGGGCGGTTCACCTGGAGCTGGCAGCATCCCTGACGACGGACTCTGCGGTCATGGCCCTGCGAAGGATGATAGCACGGAGAGGATGTCCTACAGAAATCTGGTCAGACAACGGGACAAATTTGCGTGGCGCTGACAAAGAGCTGCGTCAATCCATCGACGCAGCCACTGAAGACGAAGCCACCAAGAGGATGATATCCTGGCGTTTCATTCCGCCAGGAGCTCCGTTCATGGGAGGAGCCTGGGAGCGGCTGGTCCGATCAGTTAAGACCGCCCTCTCAGTGATACTTCAAGAGCAACATCCCCCAGAAGAAGTACTCGCAACTCTATTGGTTGAAGCGGAGTACACAGTCAACAGTCGTCCCCTTACGCACGTGTCTACAGATCCTGAGGATGAAGAAACGCTGACCCCCAACCACTTCCTTCTTGGCGGGTCAGCGCGAGTTCCGGCACCAGGCACCTTCAACGAAAAGGACCTCATCGGCAGAACACACTGGCGAGCTTCACAACATCTTGCTAACCAATTTTGGGCAAGATGGGTGAAAGAATACCTCCCCGATTTGCAATACCGGCGGGAGCCACACGGAAGAGGCGCAGAGATCAAGATTGGAGACGTCGTACTAGTCGCCGACGACAACCTGCCTCGCAACACATGGCCAAGAGGGATCGTCGAAGCCATCTACCCCGGAGCTGATGGCATCGTACGAGCAGTCGACGTGCGCACCCGAAGCGGAACACTACGACGTCCCACGAAGAAGCTGATCATCCTGCCCACCGAGCCAGTAGTCCCTCAACCGGAAATGTCTTCATCGACACCATAGTCGAAGAACGGCGGGAGAATGTTCGGGACACTTGTTGTGTTCAGGACATTTATTGTTATTTTTTATAATTACGTAATATTTGTTAAAATTAAAATGTTTAGAAATAAGAAATATTAAAGAGTTTACTCCCGAGTGTACAATGATTACCTTTAGAATGCGTATCAACATAAATTGTATAGTAAATAAACAGTACTTGAACCCTAAACATAGGTAAAAGTCTAGACAAAGTCTAGGTAGAACTAAGATTTACAATGTACTTTTAGAATCGTGAATAACCCTCTACAAATGTAAAACTTGTTACACGATAAAGTTAGTATTCATGTTGAAACCTAAGTTAACAAAAAAGTGTTAACATGTCAACAAAACACTCGATTAGGCATAGTAATCTAGTTAGAATTGTTTCGTAAGCACCATATGTGCACACCAACTACTTACTATGTATTTACTGTTTAAACTCGCATTACCTAACGTAAGACCTAGATAATAAGTTTTACTACAAGCCCTGAATGAAACCCTGATCATATTTTGAAATTTACGTGATTTTACCCGGAACTATAAATATCAACAATAAAATTTCCTTATATATGCGAAAGGGAGACAAAATGTATCGGAGAACCTTTGGAGATGTAGTAACAGGACTACACTTTTTGGATTAGATCCTTCTAGAACTTTTAGACAAGGTTAGCGCTATATGCAAGATAGAGAGGTTACTTAAATGCACTTAAATTAGACAAGAAAAAGATATGTTTTCTCTCGTAAAAAAGTTACTCGCTCACTGTGTAAGTCGTATACACAGCGTTTATAATTTGCATATAATCAGTACATTTTTCTCATTTAGTATTCGGATTCCATTAATCGATTCCAGGACAGCAAGTATCTACTAAGTATAGTAGTAGTAGTAGTCAGACAGATGTCACAGTAGTAGGACAGTACCGGGACAGTACCAAGTAAGGCAGATGCCAAGTTGAGATTACCATCAAGTAGTATAACGTCAGGCAGATGCCACAGTAGCGGCTAGTTAGTTACCCCATCGGTAAACAGTAAGGCAGATGCCATAGTAGCGGCTAAGTAAATTATCAGTGTAGCATCAGGCACCCATTGTCTACGTATATTTGTGTAAATCATCTATGTAATTTAAAAAGTTTGTTAATTATTGTATTCAGACAGATTGTCACAGAAGTGTTAAAGTTCAATAAATAAATCGTTTATATACCAACCATACGGCTTTTCATGACGCCCTTGGCAATCCAGCAAATAAAATAAAGTACGGGAAAAGGGATCTCACGATTCGCGCATTCGTCCTAAGCGGCGTCTTATTACACGAGGTCCCCGGCCGCCCGTACAATATAATTGGACTGTTTTACAAAAAACTTAATCGAGTTCAAATTACACTAGGAAGTATTCAAATCCTGATCTGATGACAATGGAACCAAACGGGAAGACAATTTTTTTTTTCCAAATCGGTTAATAAATGACGGAGTTAAGAGGTAACAAACATAAAAAAAAAATACAACCGAATTGAGAACCTCCTCCTTTTTTGAAGTCGGTTAAAAATAAAATAAATAAAAAATAGCAGATGACGAAAGCCTCCGGGTCTGAACACAACGAAAACCAATCAACGAGTCGATATTCCAATACACCAGCAAAATCCTTTTATACTTGACATCTTCAACAATACCTACAATAAAAGGTTGATCTACATTTATCATTCAGCCTTACGCAAACTTGGTAGAGGTCTACATACACATAAAATGCGACTTTTGGTGCTGAAAATTGGGCTTAATTTAAAGTAAACAAAGAGGGACGGAACTCCGGCACTCCGCCAGTGCCGACGCCGGCGGTGTCGGTGATCGATCCGTCTCCCGGCTGTTTGTGCGGCTAAATACGAACACAGCCCGTAATTATGTAAAGATGCATACTAGCTACCATTAGGTAGGTAGGCCCTGTGCACAGTAGTGCATAGGGCCGGCGTTAACCAATTGGAGGCCCTGTGCACTTTAGGATAATGGGTCCCAATATGACAATGACAGAGGAGGATTTTATTAAAATAGGCAAAAGGTGTAGATGAGTAACGTACTAGATTTATCGAACTTTTTTATTCCTTTACAGATTATTTGTAATTGACGTTAAAATGTATTTACCTACATATAAATCGGAAATAGCTCTTTTAGCATGCACTATATGCAAGTTAGTACTTAAACTTAATCACGATTGCAGAGGTCTTCTAGCTTTGAGATAAACCTAGGGGTACTCCAACGATCGCGGGGCTCTGGGCACTTGAGCCCAGTGGAAAATGGGGCCTGTTTTTTTATTTCATTTATTATAGGCATTTTGAAAAATTCTCTAATTTGGAAAGGGCATGCTTTAGATACATATCTAATAGAGTCGTAGGTAAAAAAACGCCTACTATTTATTATCTACTTATTCAGATGCGGCCTTATGTAACAATATACTGAATAAAGATAGGATCACTTCGTATCATAGACTTCGCAACGAAGTTTTCTTTTAGTTACGTCAATAGAGTAGAAATAAAATATGACCTACTTTACGTGTTAGGAAAAAGTTTGAAATTTTTCTCAGACGGATAAGACTGATGTAGAGCTAATTTATAAAGTAAACCCGCTTATATATCATAGCGCGATAATACCCTGTGAAAAAGTATTTTATTCCAGGGTATCAAGTAAGGTAGCATGTATATGCAAACAGAAATGTTCGTCCTCATATATTATATGACCTAATATAAAAATACATATAGAGCTCATTTAGAATGGCTAACTGGAGAAGTGGAGAAATAAAGATCTTAAACCTGACATACCTACGAACATTGTTTAGATTTTTAGTAATTTACTGTATCATTGGCTTATGATTTTAACAAGTTTAAGTTATCATACAGTCACACCTACAATACACATCAATATTTTACAGCTGTTTAGGACCTATAGAATAAGTAATACACTATACCTTTCGATATGCAAAGCTCATCGCTTTACTTTTAATCAAAATGTAGACTGACTAAAGTAAGCCCAATGAGACGAGATAAAGAATGTTAACAAACTTTCATGGGTTCATAACATTTTATTAAGAAATTATATACAATATTTAATCTTTCTATTCTAATCGTTGTCGTCTGTATTAAGAAGAATCAAGAATAAAAACCGGCCGGGGTCTGAATCTACTTGCGCACCGAGGGTTCCGACATTTCTTGGACGGACGTTTTCTTGGTTTGGCCAGAAAAAAACTAAACCGCATAACTAAATATGTTTGTGAAGGAATTTTAATGATTTCTTAGAAACTGTGCTGAGGGCAATGGTATTTTTTTTGTCATAAGTCAATAAAATGGACTGATGGATAAGGAATCCATTTTACCTTTTTGGTTCGGTACCTTAAAAACTTACATTAACGGATTAATATCTTGTTCCCAAAAAGCGCGGATCAAATGTTGATAGCTGCTTTACCGACCGCTTTCCTGCGCCACGAATCACACAGCGACAAATGTCATCGACCAACTGACGTCATTATGTATGTTAGTGTATGCAAGAGATAATATTCGTTCGCTGTCGTATTGTAACTCAGTAAATGTCAGGTTGTTTACGTATTTTATCTCGTCTCGTTGGGCTTACTTTAGAAGCTTTCCCACACAACCACGGCTAGGCCGTTTAAAGTCTCTCTATATTATGACACATGACGGCAGCAAAGTTTTTGTTCGTATTTAATTATCAAGTCACCTTTAACTTAGTCAACTTACGGTTAGAGTAACTTAAAGTCGTTTAGCAAACTTCGTATCTCCGTACTGGATTTACTATCAACTTCGTGTCAGATGCTTAAGTCATACTTTGTGTTACAATTATTTGTTCAAATATTTGATCCAATCCCATACATGTTATGTTGTTTGAACCATAACAAATATCTTCATTGGGCCTTGTCTTTTATGGCAAGATCGTTACAAAACAATATGCATGCAAATCTATTGAAATAACTGACTTTATACTTATTTGAATTGTATGTACATTTTGAACACATTACAAAAAAAAGGATTATTATTTGAACAAATAATAGCGTATGAATTCAGACAGCTTAATTATTCGAAATAAAGCTTTATCGCAGCGAACTTTCAACGTGTATTCGTATTTTATTATAGGTTATAAGTGGGTAATTTTCTTATTTTATTCTGTCTGCAAATCACAGACCTTGCTCTTTGATATAACTTGAATCACCATAATAACGAGGAGGGTTGACTTAATCACCATTTCAGATATGGTAATGGTAACTACAAACTCGACCCATATTGAAAGATAATGTACTTAATCGAACCCATCCTCTAGTTCAGCACCCTAGTATGAGCAACGTGTGAACCGTATTATGTCAAACACCAATTTGTGTAGTATTTAGCTTTATAAGCTGGAAATATTGTTAAGTACCCCTCGCCTATTTAATGTTACTTTTAGTATAGCGCTAACCTGAAAGTATTGTTTACAATAGTTTTTATGCCATGTTACGTCGGCGGAGCGCGCACTGCTTGAATGGTTCGCGCGGTGACCATGATTTTATGTAAATTTTCTTTATTTAATCCAGATCCTTCAAATTAAAATATTTTTGCGTTGTTTCAGCTTTTCGCTATGCTAAAAATAACGTTGTATAATTTCTTAGATGTTCTACCAAAGTCAAAGCTTAAATACAAAAATACAGTATTATCTTTGGAACATGGATCTCCCTCCTCTCTCCCTCACCGTTCAGTTATATAATAGATGGATGATAAAAATGTAGAAGTTGCTTACCAAATTCTTCGTGTGAAGAGTGTGGGCTGCCCTCTCGCAGAGCATAGTCGGCGTCATCGAGGGGCGCCGCCGCGCGCGCCCCGCACCAGGGCACGCAGCAACGGAACACCCCGCCTCCGACCACCTTGGTGCCGTGCGCGACCACCGAGCCAATGCGCTCGCGCTCGCGCCCGCGCTACACGCACACCCCGCACATGTACCCTCACAACTACCACTAACCATACGTCACGTAACACTTGACAGTTTACAGCAGACACAGATGTCACTCTCACTATTCTTTGGCACTTTTACTTTGATTAAAATTATGTAACAAGTTATTAAAAGAGTTCAGCCTTAGAAGTTGACTTAAGTAAAGATATGTCAGTCGATTTGTTTTGATAGGGATCTTAGGAGGATGTTTATTACACTTTAGGAAAGGGAAGGAGAAAGTAGGAAAAACGTACTTTAGTGTTCAACAAAAATATATTTGACGTTTTTTAAGCACACAAATATTTTACCAAGTCATTACTTAATTCGTACTATTTATTTCATTTTGATGTTCACTTTAACCTGTAGGTAGACCTGTATTTTGTGACATTTATCTATCATTCAACGATTAATGAGTATGGCTGTGAAAGAAATGGTTTTGTATGCTATCGATTGATAAGTCAGGGTTACTACATACTCGTACATATAACATATGAACTAAATAATTAAATTTGAATTACACCTGACGAGATTTTGTGACAATGAATTGATTCACGCATATATCAAAGTGTGTATGTCTTATTAACGTATACCTAATGGCTTATTTTATATATATATATATATATATATATATTATATCTCATGTTATGTCAGACTAAAAACTAAAATGAGTTAAATGGAATCGTAAAATACCTAGGTAAGCTATCATCAAAAGATATCAAAGAGGTACAATCAAGAACTTTATTTGCGATGGATTATGAGATTTGTAAGGTTATAAATATAATATCGTTTTCTAATAATCCCGCATCTCTCGGGCAAAACCCCGAAATATGACGGCCAAATCCACTTTCGCTGTAGGTAGATTCGTCAAACTCGGAGGATTTCTTTCCTTCATCGCTTGAGCCTTGGATAAATCAATTTTTGCAGAAAAGTCTATTTGAACAACAATTCTCTTGACATGGTTAATGTTATGAACCATATTTCATACGACATAAAAACTAAAGGACTTTGTACGTTGCTATAGACATAGGTCGTTAGTTTTATTTATTATACTTGTAACGTAGGTAGGTATATTGTTTCTGTCCTTCAATTACTTTGAGAACTTGTTCTTTGAGGACTTCTTCTAAGTTGTTAAAGTAACTTATGTATCTCGTTATACATTTGTTGGAGACTGTATTGTATACGACAAAGCTACTAAGATATTTAATTGTGATTCTATATTGTAAAACCCCAGTTTGTCGTAAGCCTTAACAGAAATGGTTTTTTTCTAGGCCTACTGAAACCACGAACGTGCCGTTTTGCATAGGATAACGAATACAGATTATCGGAATATTATTATCCTTTATTATATTAGCATTAAGTGTAGATAAATACAGGCTTACTGGAAGTTTGGAAGCCCTTACTCAGTAACTACCATGCCATAATTACTGTAACATATTGAAGTACATAATTATATTGATTTCCATTTCCAACATAATTTCATACCAACAATATTATAGCTATTCTGTAATGGAATGTATCTAGCGTGGCGTATTTGAGTAAAAAAGATAGTACCAACTTGAATTTTTAACTACAGCTTCGAAGCGCACAATGCAAACATTTTAATTCCAAAACCAACCACAGAGGTAAGCAGTTTCTTTTTGATCTCTTAAAAATACATGGCTGCAGTTGAACAAAAATAATAAAATCAGCATAGCACTAAAGAAGATACGAAAAAGCAATCTATTTAAATGGTACCTATACACTTCTTCTGTCAAGGTCGTCATAGAAATAATCGCAGGGAACATGTTACGATGGTGGCCAAATTGTGCGTCAAATAACTTCCTCATTTCGTTCTATTGCAATATTAACGCTTACTGCTCATAGATGAAACGACACATTTCCATTAATTTAACGTTCAATGTAATGTGAATAGGAATAATTGATATTATTATGATTGGGCAAGGAATTGCCACCAATAGCTATCGGCACAATCAATTACTTCTAGTTGCGCGGTCGCTGGGTTCAATTGTAGAGTAATTTTTGTACGTCGCCAGTCGTTAGTCGACAGGCGTCATAGCACTGACAACTAGGTAATGGATAAATATGCACTTGACGTTCCATGGTCTGATAAGTATTTCCTTTGTAAGAAACGATGTGACATTTCACGTGATGGTAGAGCGATACGATATGCTAGCTACGATATGGGGTTCTTCAAAAAAGGCGTAAATGAGCTCTACAAGGTCGGCAACACATTGGCGATCCCCCTGGTATTGCAAATGTCCATAGGCGGCGGTGACCACTTACCATCAGGTGGCCCGTCTGCCTGCTTGTCAACCTATTGATATAAAAAAAAAAAAACCAACAAACTTTTTTGCGATAATTATTTTAAAACCCTTAAGGTAGAAAAGTCGAAACAACATTGTATTATGTCTCATGAAATTAGTTAGCAGTAAGTCGACCAAAACTTAACTTAGAGGATTACTGTTAAAAAAAAAAAAAAAAGCTAAAGAAGTAAGGAATCAATACCAATCACAACAAAACAAACCTGTTAATGCATCTAATCTTAGTTTTAATCAATGCTTACGACGTTAAGGTCTATAAAAGAGAAAAATAACTTTTTTGGATCTAAAATATCGCTAACTTTATCTCCCTAGCTACCGATTTAACATAAAAATTAGCACTAATAGACCATATTATGGATTTAAAATACAAATTCTACCTATTCAGGCTGTATGGTTGACTAATTAAGGCATTAAATTGATTGGTTTTAATGTAATTTACTTCTAAATTAATAATTTACATATTAATACTACAAAGTGATACATAAAAGTATTAACAACTAGGTGTTTTTATTTTTAAAGCAAATATGTAAATGTAGGTCACCTATATTTTACAATATACCAAGGATATATTGTTATTTAGATATAGTTATAGCGCTCATTTACGACCTAAAGATTTAAATAGCGCTTATTTATATCTCTTATAACTTTGTTATGTTGAAAAATGTGTCAAGTCTATAAACGAGAAACGTTCGTACCACGAAAATGTCAGTACGGCGATATTATTATCGCTCTAGGGTCGTTTGTAAACGAAAATCACTGTACGTTTCTAAGAATTTGCATGGAAGCGAGTCTACAGTCTACTAAACAATGGTTTTGTAACCAAAATATTTGAATATCAATATGTTTGGAATAGCATGCTAATTCTTGTAGCTAGAAAATAGCCTGGCTTTGGTATTTCAGTCGTGTTTCTAACAGAAAGTCTTAAACCTTGGCATGTTATTAAGCTTTCAAGTATCTTTTTATAATATGAACGTAGATTAGGTTGTCTGATTTTTTGTTTACTGTATACTTAAATTTCCCTATTTTCAATGGATACTTTTTAATAACATCGAAATCCGTATTAACAATATCTTATAACAATAGTTTTGATTTTAACATATTTTTTCTCCAAAGGGCTTACTGAGATTATTATTGTAACTTCCTGCAAACTGACAAACAGTAACAAGTGAAGTCCATTCCAGTGGACTTTCATTTTCTACAAAGGGAAATGCCTCTGGGGTTGACTACCGGCATATTTTAAAGAATATTGCAAAGGAGTTGTAGCGAGTGCAAAAAGCGTGCACTTTCTTTTTATAGATACGAGTATTTACGCCATTTTATAAAGGCAATTATTGCCTCTTAAATAAACAATATTGAATGAATTCAACACTGCCTGTGTTATAATTATGTGGTTAAATATGAAGGTTGACGCTTGATTATTTACCTAAATAATGCTATTTGAATAGGCTGATGTTTACGGATTACATTAATACAAATAAAATGATCGCATTTGATATCGGTATTTCAATATTAATAAAAAAATTCCTATCTTTATGAAAAAAAGCGGTTAATAATTAAATTAACCATACAAATATAGTTAGTTGAAGAAAAATATAATATTCGTAGCAGAAACTTATGCTGATATTATACCTATAAAAAATAAATTTTAAATATATTTTTTTACAAATTAATTAATAATAAGTTAATTATTTAGCCAAATGAAATCGATTCTACTATGAAACTGAGCTCATTTCTGCTTAATTGAATGGCGCTGCGCTGTATAGAGACGGCAGTACCTAGTTGATACAGCTATAATTAATTCAATAGTAACAAATCGGTACTGAAATATGTGATCTTAATGAGTTCATAGAGATAGCATAATTAATAGAGCGACTATCTGTACTAGAGTATGTGACGATGACGAGGTTGTGAAAGTTGTGAAGCTCGGATTTTTGAAATGCGCGTTCATAGTTTGAACGACTAAATACATATTATGAATGCCAATTTCTCAATATACAGGAACTCATATTGACATGTTTTCTGACAGTAAATCACTAGTGTACGACATATCTAGGAATACATCTACCTACTGCAAACAGCTCTCGCTTCGCACAAGGTGAGACGTTGTGAACGCCATCACTCCATAATATTCTTATTCTATGGTTGAGCTATATAAGTTTATATTTTTCAGAATTATAAAACGGGAAGTTAACAATTAAGTATTTCACAGATATTTAAACCTTCATGGTCAAGTTTTATATTATTTCTCTGAAAATTCTAATACAACACCCACTCAAGAACCAAAAATGACACGACTTTGCCTATAAATACCCAAACTACATCAACGTATTATTATATTAGAGGACAGGATGCGATAAAATGTAATATTTTATAATAATGATAAGATGCAGATGAGGCTTTTTATCTCGAATAATTTACTTTCTTATATTAAAGTTAATAAGACTGTACCATAGTGTTATTACCTCCTCACACAGCGTAGGTAAATATTTACTAATTAAGTAATTTATCTGCGCTAAGACGTGCATTGTTTAAAACCGTATCATAAAACAGGGATTAATTGTGAAAGTTTACATTGTATCTTGCTGTAAAGTACAGTTAAACTTACAATTATATTGGCCCATTGTGTTATTTCACGATAAAGCAAACAAACATTCAACAAGTAGGACATATTTACCTAACAGTAATAGCGTTTTTACGCATTATAATGTAAAATGTTAAATTATTGCACTTAATTATTCATATCATTTTATATTTTAAGTAGTCGTATATTTGCCATCAATTGATTTCCCCAGAGGAATTGGTCCGCAGTCCGCACACTAATCTGCGGCAGTACTTTTAACAAGCACATATTTTATCAATGTGTCCACATAAATTAAACATCTTCGTGCTTCAGAGAACCTTGACACTTTTACAGAATTACCTATATTTTACACATTAGGTACTTGTAAGCAATACTGCGCAAAGCGCTAATGCATGTTTTTTACCGCGTGATATTCGGATTAAACTGTTATCTCATGTGTCGTAACTGGTTACAATGATCGCTACGCACGATTAATATACTCCTAAACACGGTAACGTGCCCGCTTAAACAGCTCGTGGTTCGATAGCATACAAAAACCATTTAACGTAATCGTGACATCAAAACCGAATCACTGGTGAGTGAAATCTGTCATAGATGAGGCGGTAGGTATCTACATTCAAAATATACACACATAAAACAATGCCCCAATGGCACACTGCACTTTGTAGATCAGACCGTGACTGGCGCGTATATACAAGCCAAGGTAAGGCGCAGTTCCACCGTCCACCGGTAGCACACGCTGGGCGCACAGCGATGCTGGTGTTCAGTAGTTCATCTCACACATTTCCCACATACGCGGCGAGGCGACGAGGCGGCGTCAGCGGAGCGGCCCCGAGCGTCGCGACGGCCGGCAGACCGCGACTGGAGCGTCGCTGCGCGTCGCAGCCTAGGGCGCGGAGTGAGCAGGACGTACATACTCGTCGACTCTGCGTTCCAACAACGATTTTAGCCCTTGAACCCAACTATTTGATTCTTATTTACAATGGCCGGAGCCAGTCTCTTATTGCAGGACCACAAAAGGGTTTTCACCCCGCGAGCCGTCCGATCCCGAGAACATAGTCACTAGAGATAGAGATGCTGCGTGGCCTTTCCTATCATATGGGTAGTTTTGATGTTATGTCACTATTGAACGTGCTTGTGCCCTGTTGTTTGGCCGTGAATGTGTTTTAACCGTGCACTCATTTGGACCATTATGATTTATAGATCCAGAGGGAATCACATGATAAATGATCACAATAAGCTCCACATAGCGTGTTACGTTGATGCCTTCGCAACGTGTGAAGGATTGAATTCCTATCTTCACACATAGTAGGGATTCCAAATACAGAAAGTATAATCAAGTTAGATCGCCAGAGATCATTGGAGAGGGGGGTATGGTCAGTAACGCGTGAGTTATGCCCCGTGTGTTGCAAACGTCCATATGGCGACGGTAACCGCTTACCATCAGGTAGGCTGTACGCTTCTTTATCGAAATCGTCGTATAAAAAAGAAAAATAACTCAATTATATGAAAAAAAAATATATCCTTTCAAGAATCATAATTATAACATTCTTAGATGAAGGATAGAATATTTGTGAAGGATGAATAATATTTCTACGGTAGTAGAAAATTCCAAATCTATAATAACAATACTATTTTACATTTCGGCCAAGGAAGTTCAAGAAAATGAGCATCATTATGCTAGTCTTCACCTTGTAGATAATTTAATGACGTTATTATATCTAACGGCAAAATATTAAAGAAAATGTAGGCATGGAGTAAATAATTAGATTCATCATATTTTTTCTGTGACAATATTAAGGCTAAATGGAAGATTAGGTACTAAGTTCACATTCTTTTCCAAATTGTTCTATTCCCATTAGAATAAACCGGTAATATTATCCGGTCTACATAAACTATTGTATTGTACCTATATGTTACGCTCAAAGACCGAAAACACTCATTGAGCGACATATATAATTGACAGGGTCGAATCTCCGATGTACAGAATTAAGCAGATCAATCGGATTAAAGAGATTCTGTGACGAAGCCGTACTGCGTAAGGATACAATGTAACACCTAGATGCCTACCTCATGACATCTATTTAGAAGAAAATATGACACGAGCCGAGCACACGTGGAGCACCAATGCATTTGCGAGTCTCGAACGAGCGTTCGGCTCGCGCTCAACTGCGCTCCGCCAATGGTCGATTTTTTGACGAACACAAGGATTCGCATCTCGCTCGTGTTGTAGGCTCGTTGTACATTCACACTTGAACGAAGAGCGGCTCGGCTCGTACTCGGTTTGCGTAGCGTAGACGCACCATAATAACACATAAAATATATGAACTTAGAAACTCTATAGTCTATTATCTTAGGAAGAACATTTTTCATAAGGTACCGGTAAGGTAAGTAAGTTTGAATCTTTCAAACGATTGTTCATTTTGTGCAAAAACAATAAGCAGTGGGAAAGGAAACAAATCGATCTATTAAACTTCCAGCAACAGTACAGAGAAACGAAGTAAATAACATGCATTAAGCAGACTCGTAGTTGAATATTGATTTTGCTACGATTTCGTAGCACAACATCGTTCAGAAATCGTACAGTCGCACAACAAAGTTTTGCATTGAACTAGGTCTATTTCATAGATCTAGTAAATGGGACATATGCACGGAGGTACCTACTTGTGTAGGAGCTCGTATCGGTACTGAAAGTTATGAATGCTTCCCCGAAATCACGAATCCAATTACACGACAATGCTCAGCTATTATGCAATAGTCGTTTTGTCGATAGCTCTATTGTGAACTATAATATTAATTTATTAACTCCAATAAATATTAGTTCCTTAAATATAAAATTAGCGGGTTATATGGAAAAAGCAATTTAATCAATCTAAAACCGTACCTTTGCTGAAAAAGTTGTGAGAGCGAGAATCCATAAAACTTTGAAGTTGGTTTTAACTACCTCATCGGAATTTATTATTTTTCCTTACAAGAAATCTTCCAAATTCCGCAAAAAGTGGTAATCTATTGTAGCAAGGTCTGGGGAGTATTGTCTTTGTCGGAGACATTCTAAGATTTCCAATCGCAGCTCCTCTAATTTAGCAATCTTCTGTTATGCAGTGTGTGGTCTAGCGTTGTGCTGAACCAGCAGTGGGCTAGAGCAATTAACTAGTCTCGGTTGTTTAACGCATAGCTTTTCCATCATAATTTGCAATCGTTGACTAGATCTGCCGTAATCGTCAGGCCATATCTTAGGAAGCTGTAGTGGACGACACCGGCACTAGTCTTCCAGACACGGAAAGGAGAAAGAAAGGTTTTAAGTGAGTTAGAGCCTAGCGTTTATTGGCTCAAAAAGCAGCTCGACTGGGGAAGTACCATACAGAATACCGCTGCCAAATAATTTTGTAGTGTTACTGCTCGTGATAAAGGTTGGCAGAGTTCATTTGGGGAGGGGAAAGGGTCGTTAATGCGTGAGTGAAGTCCCGTGTGTTGCCAAGCATGCATAACATATAGATACGGTAACCGCTTACCATCAGGCGGCCGTATGGCTATCTACCGAATTGGTCGTATAAAAAAAATGCACTTACGCTTGGGTGGGGCAGGATTTGGCCGGTTTTCCTGGGTTCAACCATTGTGAAGAGCGTTTCAATATCAGAGAAAAATCAAATGGCGCGAAAACACAAGACACCGGGAAAATTTTGTTGACATACTGAATATATGGACACAGCGTTTTGCATCCTCATTTATAATGCGGACAGCAAGGGAGTAGAACTTGCTTCCGGCTTCTGCGTTTCCTGACGCTTACAATCTAGGAACTTTCAAGGCCAGAGTGAATAGGTTTCTTCCCTAGGTGAATAGGTCTTATGGGCGGGTCAGTGGCCAAACGCAAGCCCATTTAATAAAAAAAAAGAAAAATAATAACAAAGTCTAAATTTAAATTTGGAATTCCTAACCACAGTTACGTTGCATTTTCATTTTCATAAATTCGTGTATTTTGAGTTTTATTGCATATTATCGGTGGTATTTTATACAATAAAGATCAATCAATGTGCACCAGTGAAGTGAAATGAAATTAATCATGTGTGTATCGTGACTTTTCAAGTTGTCTCATGAAGTCCGTGAAAAGTTTTAGTATATATATTGGATACTCAAAGACCACCACCATTGTACTAAAACATTACTTTTGTGGACGGTGACTGATTGAGGACTACAAAGAGAATATAACGCTACGCTAAGAGAGGACTATGTGAAAGTGATTTATTGTCTTCTTCTTCTTCTTATTTTTAATTTTGGCAACCAAGCCCAAATTAGGGCTCATTTCTGCCAGTGTCGAGTTATATTATAGTTTCCAGTCACAATAAATCACTTCACATTATAGTCCTCAGTCAGTCACAGTCCATAAAAGTCATGTTTTACTACAATGGTGGTCTTTGTACTAAAACTCTTCACGGACATTTTGAGACAACTTGAAAAGTCACGATACACATAATTCATTTCATTTCACTTCACTGGTGCACATGGATGATCTTTATTGGGTAAAATACCACCAAAAATACACAATAAAACTCAAAATACACAAATTTATGAAAATAAAAATGAAAATGCTATGTCACTCTGCAAGTTCCCGCCAAAAAGTCGTGATTTATTGTCACTAGAACTTATAATATAACTGGAAATTGGCAAAATAAACAAGCCGTGTAACGCCAACACCTTAAGAAGAAGAAAGAAAGAAACGCAAAATATTTGAGATCAAAGTAGCCAGTTCGAAATAACGCCAATTTCATACGTAAGGACGAAATATTTATTTCAATAAATTATAAGTTTCAAATATAAAATGTTATATTTATTGACTAGCAGACCCCCGCGGTTTCACACGCGAACGGTTAAATTTTTTTTGCGCGGAACACTATTTATCAAAAATAAAAGTAGCTAAGTTACTCCTTATAACATCAGCTATGAACCGGAACAGACAGACAAAAATGTTTAAAAACTCAATCCGATTTTATAAAATAGTTGAACTCTATGTGAGTTGAAAGCTTGGTGCAATGCGTAGTAGAGGTAGATAGGCTGTCAGCGTATAGCGAAGAAGATAGCGATAGTTCGACATAATTATATATATATATATATATATTTGGATTTTTATCGAATTTAGACGAAACTATCTATACAATTTGCATGATATTGACAGAAAATACACTTGAGTAAAGTAATCCTTTGATCTACTTACTGTAGGTATCAGTTAAAAAAAAACCGGCCAAGTGCGAGTCAGACTCGCGCACCGAGGGTTCCGTACAAACCTGTAGGTATATAAGTAAATGGTAGTATAGACCTGAGTATTTGATATTAATTTCAATTTATGACCTATTAAAAAAAAACTACTTACTAGATCTCGTTCAAACCAATTTTCAGTGGAAGTTTGCACCGTAATGTACATCATATATTTTTTATAGATTTATCATTCTCTTATTTTAGAAGTTACAGGGGGGGGACACACATTTTACCACTTTGGAAGTGTCTCTCGCGCAAACTATTCAGTTTAGAAAAAAATGATATTAGAAACCTCAATATCATTTTTGAAGACCTATCCATAGACACCCCACACTTATAGGTTTGATGAAAAAAATTTTTTTGAGTTTCAGTTCTAAGTATGGGGAACCCCCAAAATTTATTGTTTTTTTTCTATTTTTGTGTGAAAATCTTAATGCGGTTCATAGAATACATCTACTTACCAAGTTTCAACATTATAGTTCTTATAGTTTCTGAAATAAATGGCTGTGACATACACGGACAGACAGACAGACAGACAGACAGACAGACAGACAGACAGACAGACAGACAGACAGACAGACATGACGAATCTATAAGGGTTCCGTTTTTTGCCATTTGGCTACGGAACCCTAAAAAACGACGACGTTTGTAAGTCACAAATAACATACAATTAGGGTTTCACAGTTTCACTGCTCTCATCAACAAATATCGACACTGAGGTCAAACAATAAAAACCTATACCTACGCGAGATAGGGACACAAAAATACGCTTAGTCCTGCTCAAACATACACGTTTTGACATATGCGTATCTTGGCTTGTCTAACTATAATTCTCCGTCTACGGCGCAATGCAATACTTGTGGCAATACTTTTTAAAATTGGAATGTCAAATACCTATCAAAGAATATTTAAATCAAAAGCACTAAGGAGTATTGATATCAATTTCGATGCAAATAATCCCTAAAATAACTTTCTACCCCTTTTTAACCAGTTAGGCGATGAGTTTCAATAAAATATGAAACATGTCTTCCATAAATCTGGTTAAAGAATGTTTATGCAAAATTTGAAGTAGATCGCACCAAGGAATCAACGTTGTCCCATACAAACTTTGCCCCCGTTTTTTACCCCCTTAGGGGTAGAATTTCGTAAAATCCTTTCTTATCGGATGTCTACGTCATACAAAGAACACACCCTCCAAGTTTCAGGTCTCTACGATCAGCGGTTTAGGCTGTGCGTTGATTCTCAGTCATTCAGGACAAAGCATTTTATATGTATAGATAGATAGATAAATGTTATTGTCTATGAACTATGTCATATACGATTTGACTCTACACGAGGAAATACTTGTGTCGTAGACAATTGCTTTCCCTTCCATTGTATAAAAAAATATCAGTTACCTATGTGTTTTGCTTGTATGACCAATAAAATCAAATGAGCGGCTTTTTATTCGTCTGAGTGAGCGGCACCCAAGTAGCATAACAAGCTGTTTAAAGGCTGTATTAAAGTTCGTTCTTATACTAAAAGCTGAATATAAGGCTGTACAAAGGCTGCATAAGCGCTTATACAGACCTTATAAGTGTAAAAAGGGCCCACATTACACAGCTTATTTCGTTATTGGAGCTGTATAGAGGCTGTATAAACAAAAGACAAGTATAAAAGCTGTATTAGAGCTGTTATTAGGTGTATAGAGCAGCCTATACTCTACGGATATCCTCTTTTAAGTATCTTGTAAGAATAAGAGTTCTAAATAGGTTGTTGAAGAGAATTATGATGAATGAGAATAAAATAAATAAAACTATTTACGACGCCATACTGAATGGCGACATAATATTTAATAAATGGAAAGGCTAAAATCTTGAAAATGGATATCTGATGCTGTTAATTGATGAATTCAATGTGCAAATTTTAATTTATTGTGAACCTGTGTATGTTTTCCGTCAAAATATTCACGCGCCAACAAAATAATCAAGCCAAAGTAAAGAAATTATACTAAATACAGTAAATAAGTGTTTGTTTTTGAGGTTAGAATAAAAATATATTTATAAATAATAGACATGAGTACACATGATCATTACTCAAGCTGATAACCATGATACGGCTATAGTTATTATCAAATATTCCTTTAATTGTAATTTAAATGTTGTTATTGTAAATGTCAAAATGTCGACAATTTGCTATACAGCCTAGACGATATTTGGAGTGTGTTATAGCTGTACTAAGTAAGTTATGAACGTTTATTGCTGTATTAAGTAAGTGAACACATGCTTAATACAGCCTGTATACAGCTTTAATGATAAAACCAGCTTGAAGTGTCAGAAAATACTTAAGGCTGTATGGTAGAGTTATAATATCTGTTTGATAACCCTAAGCTGACGCGGATCCCTTTATACAGCCTGTATACAGCTTTAACGATAAAACCAGTTTGAAGTGTCAGAAAACACTTAACGCTGTATTATAGAGTTATAATATCTGTTTCAGAACTCTAAGCTGACGCGGATCCCTTTATACAGCCTATATACAGCTTTAACGATAAAACCAGCTTGAAGTGTTATAAAATTCTTAACGCTGTATAGTAGAGTTTTGATATTCTGTTTAAGAACCCTAAGCTGACGCGGATCCCTTATTAAGAATTTTATACAGCGAGAGCTGTATAATATCTCATAAATCACTCTTATAAGTATTAACACTGTTCTTTACACTCTTGTAAGTGTCTAAAAGAACTCTAAGTTCTAAATGGGCTGGTTTATTGATGTAGAATACGCTTGCGTGCTGCTTGGGCATCGTAGGTTATTTCTCAATTACCTTTTTTAATAATATGATTTGTATAATAATTTTACAAAAAAACAACAAATAATTGTTTAATATTTACAACAAGCAATCTATTTAATAAAAAAAATACTTCGAGCCTCCGCTGCTGCTGATCATTAAGCAGGTAAGGTTCCCAAGAGATTGGCAGCGTTTTCTATTTGGATATCCAAACTGAGCTTTAACGGAAAAATCTCGCCCACCTTTAACTCTTAAAAAAATCCTCCGGACTTATCCGAACTTACCTATATAACCTATATTATAACGTACTTACCTATTAAAATACATAAAATGTACATGAATTAATAATTAACTTCGTATAATATTAATTGCCTACTTTGGATATTAAAATATTCATGGCTACATAAATCACTTCAGAGAATCTAGTAAGATCAATTAAATTATATCTTCAAATAATGTAGAATTATCGATACAGAATTTGCGTTAAGTTATTGTTAATAGAAGCGTAGAGTAGAGATGTAGTTTTGCCCCAATTACAGGTCTACTTAGTTATTATAATAATTGGGTATACTTGAAACAAACAGTTTTATTTTGCATATTACTATAGACTAGTATTTTTTATATCTTCACTCCTTGATTAAAATTTGATAAATATATCGTCCACTAACGACATAAGAACATTGAGTTGATATTCTGACTTCTAAATACTTACACGAACGTTAGTACAGAAGCATATCATTATATTTAGGGTCGCCAACGCCCGAGTGACACCCCTGGTGTTGCAAGCGTCCATAGGCTGCGGTAACTGGTCACCATCAGGCGGGCCGTATGCTTGTTTGACAACTTAGATAAAAAAAACGTTTTCGTATTGAAATAAAAAATGTCACACTGACAAGAACCCATTACAACTCAATAGCTATTCAGCCATTGTGCGTTATCTGCTAAATTCATAATGGTTTTCGACTCATGTTTTTTTACACCACTGATAGTTTATTGGAACACAATTATTGTAATAGCAGACTTGGGACCCAGCTCTATCGTTTACCTACAAAAAAAGTATCCTGTATATTAATCCAGAACGTATTCTATCTTACAGCCTAATTCCATCCAAATCTGTTCAGTAGTTTATGTGTGAAAGGGTAACAAACATCTACACAGACTTTTTGTTGTTGGATGAGTGGGTTGAGGCAATCTAATTACTCGTACATACCTTGTGAAATACCTATCTATCTACTGAGTAACTGATTTATTATAGTAATTTAGAAAATTCAACACAAATATTGTTTGCCTATTTACCAAGAACTCTTAGGAACTACGTGAGCTAGCTTTTACAGGTTTCACGTTGTTTGCATAAACACTCATTTAAATATCAAAGCCAGTACTACTATATTTTTAAGAATAAATAATGATATTTCTCGTTGGAGCAGGAAACTTTATTAAAATAGATCGCAGACAAAGAGGCTAGCAAAGCCATAGTTTCCAATAGACGTTTGTAAATCAGTCAAGCAAGATTAATGCTTTTGGTATATTGAGATTCATGGTCGTTGTAGTTCCATTTAATACAGCTTTGGACACCTTTTGTCTTCTCGCTTAAATATGCCTAACAATAGAGCCACAGTAAATATTAAAATGTGACATAAATGCAGATTACCATTATTTTTTTTTTTTTTTTTTTTTTTTTTTTTTTTTTTTTTTTTTTTTAATGTGAAAGTGATTTATTGACTGGAAACTATAATATTACTCGACACTGGCAGAAATGAGCCCTAATTAATAATAATATAATAATATTTTATTCAGAACAAAAGAATTATATAAAACAATAATGTTTTAACATGTAAGATTAGGTCTTCTGAGCTATTTAGACAACTACGCATTGTTGTTATAAATGGAAGTTGGTCCCCCAGTACTCCATATAAAATTCCAGGGTAATCCAAGTGGCTTATTGGCATAATACGCCGAACCACGTCAAGTGATCAGTCACCGAAACGTCTCACATCTGGTATTATGACGCAAAATTTCCATCGCGCTACTTTTTTTTCTATTATTGGTTAATGAAAAATCTTATTCAATCATTTTTTCCGTTCCCTATGATGGTCTTTTTGATACTGTTTTGACAACATACTGTGTTATATAGGAGCATCAATTTGCACGCCAAATCGATCACTATTTTAACTAAGATCGACTACGTTCTACTTAACGCTGTTTTTAATTTGCTTATACGAATGACGTAGACGCAATTCACTTACGTAAGTGAATGATATATGGTTATAGTTCATCGTGAGATATTTATACTTGTGGGCCAACGCATCAAACATTGATTGGCGCCAGACCTTTACAATAAAACCGTGTGCCACATTTTTGTTTCAAATAAACCACTTTCGAAGTGGGTTCGTACTGTCTGTCTATACTTTGAAAGTGCGTAAGAAGCCCGAGACATATTGAGAAAAATAGTTTTTCAAAAAAATTGAATGTGATTTACCTACAACATCAGTGAAGTTTTAGTAATAATTTATTATTCATATATTGTGTAATTGTATATCATGTTACAATTTCATGCATAGAAACATACATCAGTTAAATAGATTCTTTAAATGTAAATCAATTTGATTATAACTTGTACACCTTCGCATGGTAATGACATGGTAATTACGCTTAATGTTTTTATGATTCACCATATTTTTCACTCTTGTGATGATTTATGGATATACAAATATTTATCAGAGCATATTAGGAACACGGGTTCAAAACAGGATGAACCCTTTGTGAATTACGAAGAGGGCTGATTTAATTCCTTTCAACGTATTTTTAACTGATGGTGATATTTTTCAGGTGATACCTTAACTTGTACGTAGTATTTATATACTCTGTGCCTTCACTGTCAAAATCCATGCAGCCGTTTGGAAGATACGAGGTATTAAAGAAATTAACAAACAAGATATGCGCGAATAACATAACCGTTCCTTGGCAGTCGGGTAAAAAGAATATATTTTAAGACATATTTTTAATTATGAAAAAAATGTACACAAATATTCATTAAATGAATAAACGACTACGGATTTTACACAATATTTCATCATTACAATAATGAGGCTATGTATAAACCGGGCCTAGTCCCTGCCAGTATAAATGTGTACCATGTGTGGCAAACTCGAATAGCAAAGTAATTATAGTCCATTCTAAGGCCTACTGGCGAATACATTATGTGCCTAACTATAGAACAATAGTCGATAAATTATTATTATCATATTAGATTTCCGAAATTGTCCCATCTTATTATATAATAACTATAGAAATAGCATGAGTTCGGCGACGTGACACATTGTATTTTATAAGATTTTTCAATAAGCATTATTTTGAACAATATCCCATGAGAATCACGTGAGACTAATTTAGCCATGTAAAAATTCATCCTACGTGAATCCTTCAGATTTCATGTTTTTGCAAGTAAATAATAATAATTCTAGATTTTCCGACTACTTGTTTAAAATCTGTTGAACTACTCCGTGGTCTACATTCGTAAATGCCTGATGCAGATCATTTTTCAACATGTTTGTCAACAAATTATGAGAAATTCCACGCGAATGTTAAGAGCGTAAGATAAACAATGTGTTTACATTGGCAGTCGCCTGTGGTATATATCTGTGACACCTGTGCACCTTGATATAATCCATTAATAGTGGCCTAAAATTTAATGTTATGATTACCTACTACACGTTATTTGCGGTTACCTGGCTTACCGACAAACAGTGCACATACATTTTAACGTGTCTAATTTATGACGTTTAGCCTGAATCGTTGGATGATGAAAGATGAACTAAAAACATGTTTTTCTCTGTTCAATTTCTTATCTGTCCCAATCTCTGAAAGTATGTCAGTTCAATGATGGAACATAGGTAATGATGACCGTTTGAGAAGAAATATCAGAGTATATTTATAAAACAAATGCCAAGCTTTCGATGAATTATTATCTTTAAAAAATTCAACATTAAAGTCAGCAATAAAAAAACAAAAATGGTATGAAAGGGGAAACGGGACCCTATTACTAAGACTCCGCTGTCCGTCCGTCCGTCTGTCTGTCAGTGAGCTATACCTCATGAACTGTAATAGGTAGACAGCTGAAATTTTCAGAGGATTTGTATTTCTATGGCTGCTATAACAATAAATAATAAAAATGAAATAAAATTAAAAATTAAAGGGGGCGCCCATACGAGAATTTTTTTTGGCTTTTTTCTTCATATCATGGTTGACAAGAAGGTATTTTGAATTTTCGAGTGTAATTGTAACTGTAACTAAAGAGGACAGCATTGATCGATGGTGGAGATGGGATGGAGCGCGGGCGCCCTTTAAAAAAAGTTTCGTTCAATACCTACAATAGGCAAAAGGATAGGAGATATATTCGAAAATAAACCATGAAATAAAAATTAAATAATAAAGAAGTACCTATACATGTACCTAATAGGTATTTTATTCAAAGCAAAAAAATACACAACATAAAACGTTTTAATGGGAAATAACTGCTTAGATAGTGTTCATATCAGTTCAAAAAAACGTTAACGGCTTATATACCTAATGCCAAAGCCAAATCCCGTTAAAGTTTATTAGAAAATAAAACGAATATATCCTTTTCTTTAGATTACGAAACACATTCCTTCCTTTAGTAGAAAATACACATTCATATGGCAATTTGCCGAGCAATCACAGCTGAGTTTGATTGATGATTGGACACATTGTTTAGCAAACAATTAAACCGTATTGGTTAGGCAGAGGCAGCATGATCGTATACATAATCTGTCTAATCTGGATCTACTTCAACCTAGAAAGATTCGGGTACATTAAGTCATGTCGATTGATCAATAATATGACTGAGTTCATATGGATAAAACTTAAAATTTACATAATATATTTTATACCACATTTTGGTTAAATAATTATTGCGTGAACACACCATTACCTTGCATATTAACTTATTTTGCTATATAAATATGTGAAGAGAAATCTTCGAACCCTTTTTAAGCATACCTATTAGGGTGGGCCACGAATGTATGAAGAAAAAAAAAGTGGTTAATTTAAATATGTAATAGCGATAAAAGGGTGTCATAGCACGTCTTTAATTCATATGCAAAAAATAGTAAAGCTTATATATTATCTTCTGCCTCCGGATTGAATTCGAAATTTTGGAAAATTAAACAAAAAAGCTTTTGTTCAAATCTCTTTATGAACTAAAAAATACTACTTATAATATGATATTTTATAATTAAACGCAAGTTAAAAAGGCTTATTTGATTATTAATGAAAAATTAATACTCAAAATCCAGTAAAAATATATTTAATTTATTTTCAATTAACTACAAAATCCTTCTTGTTGTTAAGTTTTGGCATATCTTTGCGAGATTCTATCTGAGCCTTAATGAAGACTTTTCTTGCAGATTTGCTGCACAGAGTATTTGATGCTTCAGTCACAGACTTTACGGCCCCTTCTTACGTATGATATGGTAGGCGCAATAGAGGCAACTCATCCTAACCTCTTTGTGCAAGAAATTGCAAATCTCCAACACTTGTACTCTTGAGAATAGGAGGTTCGGTGACATTTAACTACCAATCAATGAGGGGCCCAAGTCTGCTATTTCAATTGTGTTCCAATGAACTTTCAGTGGTTTCAAAATTGTGACGTTTTACAGTTTTGGTAGTCTACTAACACGATAGCGCCATTATGACATCATAAGGGCGCCAGATCGACGTAAAAATAAACGTCTATGTTTAGGTTGGGAACTTGGAATAGTCTGTAACTTGCAAAATTACTGAATAGGTTGCGTCCCTGCCCTGCCCTGTATGATACTCCAGTATCTGCCACAAGTATTTGCAAGCTTAAAAAAATGCATACTAACGGCAAACTTGTTTTGCGGAGGAGTTGCATCAAGCTTGAGAGAATTATTTGTCAATCAGACTCATTGGAGTAGGAGGAAGTAGGAGAGTGGAAGGAGCCAATGTCTTATTTATGATGCGTTCTTCCTGATATTTAAGTGAGGCCATTTTTTTTAAGTTTCCGATTTAAGGTTTTTCTAACTTGATTCGTAGTAGCGATATCAACGTTCCCTATTTTCTTATGTTTCTTGTGGTAGATTGATCAATTAAGAAAAAGTACTCCTTGGTAGGCTACTTTTCGATCTCTAGACACACCCACTTAAGGCCTTACACTTGCAACAAGAAATATCAAACAAAACAATGCTATCAAGCCGGAACTCTATATTTCTTTTCTCTATTTTTTTCTGATATTTTGGGGTGTGACTTTAGAAGATTTTTACACTTAAATAATAATAACACTTTAACTTTTGTATCACCCTTGTGTATGAGACAATAGGAAAATATGCTTTTGTCCTAATCTTTCGACTCTAGTTGTGTCAACATTCGCAATTTCCAGAAATTTGGTTCCGTTTTCGTATTTTTTTCGAATTTGACCTGCCACCGCGTCCACTCGTAATACTTTATAATTTCTTCGTAAGTTGGTAGCATATTGTCTTTAATATAACTTACTTCATCAAACAAAGGACATTTTAATGAGTTTCAAGTACGTTACATGGTAACAACAAGCGTAACACAACTTTTTACTAATTTAGCCGCAGCGTCACTAGCACGTAAAAAATGACGCTTCCCGACCCCCTACTTTATTTTGTAAATAATAAAATAATTACATTTATTGATTTGTTTTAAGAAATCGACTATATTTCCATGTAAATAACATGAAAAACGTATTAAAAATCTCAATTTCAATAATTCTTATTGGTTCTTGAAATTACCCCTATAAATGAAATATTTAGAAACTTCAAAGTTAATCCGGAGGCAGTTAATCAAATTAGAAACTTATAGTATTTTGCACATATCATTTATACTGTATTTAGCACTCTTTTATCACTATTACAATTAAAAAAAACGAAAAAAATAAAAATGACCCACCCTAATACCTATTGCGCGCACGGCCGTGTGTGAGAAGAATAGTACATTACATGAAAATATTGGTACATCTCACAAGTATCCCATTATTGTAGGAAGGCAGTATCACCGCGTGTAACAAATAATTGGAATAAGAAAACAAAAACAAAATAAATCATTTGGCCAACAAATCAAAAAAATTGTTAAACAACTCTAGTGGAATTTTTAATTCACATAATCATTTTCCTAATTATTTATTCCATCTAAAAACGATGTAACTTTTAATTATTTAACTTATTATTATCATACAGGGACTGAGCTCTATTTGAGATGGAAGTCAAACGAAGAGGCGAACATGAAAGAAAGTTACGAAAACTTTGATGTTATTTTTCTCCAAAACCGACGAGTCTCCGGCTCTTATTCTTTACCTTTGAAATAACAAATCAGCTTACAAAATGCTCTGTAGTATCGCACATTTCGGTCGTTGTATTTGCATCAGTCAACCTGTAACAAATCTATCGTTTAATTTTAGTTTAGCCTCAATATCCTTAATACAGATTTACTATATATAGAATAGTAACAGTAACCTATTTCCTCATTTCCAAGAGAACTAAGTTAAATTCCATGTTAGTGCTAACTCGTGATCGTGACTACGGCGGCTGAAGCTAATTGTCAGAAAATTTACAATTCAGATCACAGTCTCGAACCAAAAAGCGAAGTCGGGTCTAACAATATTATCCACGATATAAAAGGCACGATTAATAATAGTATTATAATCATAAAGTTTTTTTTTAAGAATATGATGTTGTATCCCCTTCGATCTTCAATAAATGTAAAAATTTGTAGTTAAATTATAAGTAAGTTGAAATTAAGATAGGAGGATTTTCTAACAATCAATTACCTACTAACTCAAGTCTAAGTTTTAAATACTAACTAAAAAAACTTAAATACTACCAGCCATGTCAGCGAGTCCATGCGATATTTTTTAATAAAATCCTCGACATAAAATATAAAATCGTAAACCATTGAAAAAAATACACATTAATAACTGAAAATTGACGTTCTTATCAGTTAGAATTAAAATAGTTATGATATGAGTACAATAGTCGTACATACATTAATAAAAATAAAAGACGTTTCACATATTGGCAAAAGAACATGATATTTATAACTTACGCATAAAATATAACTTACACTTATACGTAGATGTTCTCTTCTCAAATAAACATATTATTGCTGAAATTACAAACAGCTGTTCAGTCCCACAAAAGAAAGCGATAACAAAACAAAACGTAACGAAAACAGTAAAAGGACAGGAATAAATATCCACATCTCCAAATTCTGTCTGAAGTTCTCTGTGAAACAACATCTAATAAAATGTGACTTTGAGTACGAGGAATTCTATTAATTTTCTTAATTTTGAAGTTATTCCAGATATCTTTCAAATAACAAGTTATTTTTGTTGGTTTCATAAAAAAAAAAAAAAAAGTTTTTGACGCCACAAAATCTCTCTGACACGTGACGTTCGGTGTCCGAAAAAATGAGTCGGATGTAGCTAAGCAGCATTCGTTTAGTTAAAAAGTCCGTAGTTTCGTAGTCCAGACAGCAACAATCTTGTGATAGACCGAAGGCGAAGGCCGTACCCTGTCACAAAGGAGGAATTCTGTCGTATATACCTACAGGCCAATATTTTGCATACGCAGTACAGCGATGGAAGCAAAGTGCTCACACCCCATTTTGTTAACTTATCTGTAAAGTTAAGCACGTAACATAACGTAATGAAGCAACGTCAACAATGAATAGGTACTGCTTAAAGAATGCCACGTGCGATATACAAACAAACATACAATATATTCCTGCTTGTTACAACAGTATATTTTCATAGTTAGTAAGTAAAATTGTAGAAAATAAAAATGTTATTTATGTATCACATCGTACTGGATTCCCAAAAACCCTTCGTAATTTTTAAGGTTTTTTGTGAATTAAAGTACATTATCTATAATACTTAACAAGTTATACGTATTCCCTGAAGATTTTTCGAAGACGATTTCCTTATTTGACGAATAAATTGTACTTAGGTATGTCATAATAAATTTCGAGATGACATGGGAAATTCATCTTAATATACCTAACAATAAATATCTTAACTGCTAGACAGTTCTTAAATGAATACATTTTAATACCCTTGAAGTATGACTGCTAAATTATTATACATTATTATTCTTCATAGTGATATGGAGAATCAAAAAAATATGTAAAAGTTCGTTGACTTATTAAATATGTTTCATTAATAATATTAAATTATATTTATTTATTCATAACAGCAATTGACTACTCATGAAAGGTCTGTGCTGATATAAAAATTAAAAATGCTGTTACTTATATCCAGTAATAGAAGACCGAGTTTTTCACAAAAAATTAATAAGTTGAAGAGCCTTGGGGAGATCTGAGATAAGTTGACATAAAAGGCGTCTATTGGCTCAATTAAAGGCCTCCACAAATCACTTTCCTGTTCTGTACTGTTCCTTACTTTAGTTGTTTCTACGTACGACATTCTATAGTATGTAATTACAGCATGTACTTCCCGGGTCACAAACAGTGGGTCGCCGCTATTATGTCCGCTACATACCACAAAGTTTGCCTATTTTCGTTATACAAACAGGCGTGGCCAATACTACATTCAATGATACGATCAATATCAAAACGGAACGAATACAGAATTTTAATGTTTGCTTATGGCGTATAATAATGTATTCAAAAGGGTGACAAATTAGATTCAACGTGTAATCATCATAAATATTTTTGCTACACTATTGACTCTTACTTGTACTGGCAATGCTTCCTGCCAACTATTATGTTTAATTTATTATTATGTGTCTCCATGATTTTATTATTACCTAAATATCTAAACCTTTATTGTAAAGAAACTGTCAATGGATCAACAATATGTAACATAACTTGTTGAAATAAATATTTTTCTAGTATAATATGGCTTGACTTTATGTAAGGTATATTTTGAAAAACGTAGACCACACATGTTGCCTCTAAGAACTAGCATAAATGATGGCCACCCATTATAATATGTGACCAAAACAGAATGGCACTATTGTACAAAGTATCATTGTGTAGCCACCGGATACGGCATTGTGTATCTGCCGTGGCTGAAGTGATAAATGAGTTCAACACAATCACTGGAAATTGTGAAATAATATATGTTGGTCATTAGAATTCAGAATTGTAATTGGAACTTATCAGTCTAAATCCCAAAAAATATTTTTGGTCAGTTGATAGGGAAAATACTACACTTAACAATAAAAATATTATTTTTATTATATCCTGGGGCCAAGTCTGCTATTTTAACCCACTTCAAAAAAGGAGGAGGTTCTCAATTCGAATGTTAATATATATATTTTTTTTAAATAAAAATTTCTTTTTTTACGATCCCATTACAACTCCATTGCCCACAGATGACAGAAGGGCGTGGCATTATGGTTTTCGCATAGACGTATAAAATTATATGTCTATCGGTTTTCGACGCTCTATTGAATTAGGATACTACCAAAACTGCCATAGCTGTCAATTCTGAGACAAGCGCGCGATTTCAAAAACCCAAGCACAATGACTATCCTTACTTATATATATAAATACGAAAATGAGTTTGTTTGTTTGTTTGTTACGCCGTCTCGCCTCAACTACTCAACGGATCATCATGCAATTTGGCATGCCGATAGCATATGGCATGGAGAAGGACATAGTCTACTTTTTAGCTATTTGGTGACTGGAATTTTTGTTAACTGTACTTCCATAGTCTTCCAATATACACCAAACTTACCCAGCATGTAGGTATACCAAAAATCAAGGCAATCAGACCACTGGAAGTAGGTGAAATTCGACTTGCAAGATTTGACCCGTGATCTTGCATGTATTTCTTTAAAATATTTTATTTTATACAGAAACAATTATAATATACATATATTATTGTGTGTCTAAAGTACTCATCATTGGTTTATGTTACCTTACTTCTTTGTTATTCTTTGGTTGTTTTTATTTACGGTTTACCTGAAACAAAAAAAAAACATTATATGGGGTAACTTGAAGAAGATATGTTTCCAATTATTATAAAACAATCCCTTAAATTATTCAAAAGCCTACCACTGTGACAATTTTGGAAGTATTTAAAATTTATCAAGTCTCGAAATGAAACACTAAATTCTGAATAAGAAACCACAATCCGAGCTTACGAAGTTTCTGCAATTATGAAGACATCTAATTAAACATTTAATCTGGTTTCCTTCACTTGAACTACACTTAGCAGTGCCTACATTTTCTGCAGATACGCAGATCCTACTTATAAAATTAGGTTGTATTTATTTTATTTAAACCTACAAGTTGCAACGATGCAAGCAAGATTGTTTACTCAGACAATTGGTTAACGCTAATCTTCTGGTGTTTTTAAAAACATCGCCTATACAGTATGTGCTATAATTTGTAGATTAAATTATCAGCTGGAAAACATCTTCAGCCTGAACGAATAAATAGAATATTTTTTTTTTTAATTAAAGCTTGCATAACCACATAATCGGTTCAGAGAAGAACCAATAGAATTTCACAAAATTTACGTTTCGTTTTGCTACAATTCTATTGGTTAATATTTGGCTACGTTGATAATCTTAGTGTGTTTTTGGAGAAGACTCTTAGTTTCACTTGTATTCTGGGGTTTCTAACAATTCTTACATTTATTAAAATGTCACTCACTCACACACACACACACATATCATGATATCAGCCTAGGGATGTCCACTGCTGAACATAGGCCTCCTCCATTAACATCCACTTTGAAGGGTTTTGGGCCGTTTGCGGCGCCCAGGTCATCGGTCCACCTGGTGGAGTCGTCTCGCTCGGCGCTTTCCAGTGCGTGGTCGCCACTCGTGAACTGTCCTTCCCCATCGGCTATTGGTTCTTGGAGCGATATGGCGTGCCCATTGCCACTTTAGCTTACTAACTCTACGAGCTATACTTATATCGGTAGTTTATGTTCTCCTACGAATTTCCTAGGCTAGTTTAGAATCCACATTGCTGCGAGGAGTGGTGCTGTTTGCTGAAATACAGGTAGGTTTTACCTAGTATGGTAACGGATGCTGTTCATATATTTTTTGTCATGTAGGTAGATACCTACTTGAGCCCATATTTGTGTAAATGCCCATGTTTTTTTTTAATGTTTCCTATAATTTTAGTCTTTTAAATATCTTTCGTTAATTATTGTCATCATATTTTTTTATTCAGTTTTTGATATTGTCTTTATTATTTCATTGTTATGCTTACTTATAATTAGTTGAACATAATAGATTAAGGCTTTTAAAATAATTGTAATTAATGTATGAAAATTGTGTAACAACTGTTAGTTTGCTTAATAAATAAAATAAAAATAAACATTATTGTACTTAATACTTGTATACCGAATCCGTCGTATAAAAAAATATAGAAATAAAATATTAAATTATTTATTAAACCTTGTTCAGGTTATTACGCGCTATTTACTGCCCCTGGCAGGTTTTTCACTTGGTATTCGAATTAGGTTTTGATCCAGTCAAGAAATTTCATATCGCGATAATTCTGTCATACAATATTCAGTACGTACCCTGGTTGAGCGAACACCACATATTTCTGAAAAGATTGGAATAACTATCCTAGTCCAATTAACACAACGACACAGCTAAGCAAATCATGATCAAAGTAAATGTAATGTAACTAATCAAAATTACCTTTATGAGTAAACTATCTGGTCTCATTATGTTATATGTTATGTTATGTAACCAGCTAAAAAAAGCGCAAACAAAATATATCAAATTGATCCTCCTTACCGCGCTTCACACCCAGCAATGGGACCGGCGTGAAGTTAGCAGCCAAAAGTTAGCGGCCAATATAATCCGATCAAATTAAGAAGAATCCAAACAATTGCTTTATTTATCTTATTTACAGAGGAAAATTAATTTAAATATAAGGAAATTATAAAAACAATTGAAAAAAGTCCTAACAGGCGTTAAAATATATTAAATAGACATGAATTCAGAATTAACAAAAACCGAAAGTCTTTTGTAATTTAATCGGTTTCAAGAGTTCAAATCTAAAAAAAAATACTAATTACAAAAGACTACATAGTACCTTCATAGTGAATTGAGATTTGATGATCCCATTAAAGTTTCAGAGTCATAAATCGAACAAAAACAAACGTAATGCAATAATCATACGTTTTCGCTCCTTAAGAAAGAGTATAAGATATCAAAAATGTGATGGTGTCACTCTGAAAATGTATTTATTTTAAAGATGTATATGTATACTAAGTAAATAATATCATTCTATGTACTAACCGAGGGGACACATAGGTTTATTAGCCACCGGCGACAATAATATCGACAACAATCTTTACTTTGAATTTGATGGTAGATTAACCTCTCAAGACATGTCCTTGTCAATCCAGCTATGTATTCAGATTATAGATACATAAGTTATCTAAGTAAATAACAGCATTCAATGAACTTAGCGAGGGGATATCATAGGTTTGTGAGCCAGCAACAAATAATATATCCACAAAAAAAACACTTTGACTTTGATGGTAGATTAACATTTCAAGACTGGTCCTTGTCACTCCAACTTTGTATTTAGATTATAGATACATAAGTTTACTAAGTATTAACTTAGCGAGGGGATATCAAAGGTTTGTGAGCTGTCATCTAAAAATATATCGAAAAAATTTCTACATTAATTTTGATAGTAGATTAACCTCTCTAGACTTGTCCTTGTCACTCCAAGTACGTATTTATATTATAGATACATAAGTTATCTAAGTAAATAACAGCATTCTATGAACTTAGTGAGGGGATATCATAGGTTTGTGAGCTGTCAGCTAAAAATATATAAAAAAAAAACTCTTTTTTAATTGTGATGGTAGATTAACCTCTCAGGACTTGTCCTTGTCACTCCAGCTATGTATTTAGCTTAAAGATACATAAGTCTTCTAAGTAAATAACAGCATTCTATGAACTTAGCGAGGGGATATCAAAGGTTTGTGAGCTGTCATCTAAAAATATATCGAAAAAATCTCTACATTAATTTTGATGGTAGATTAACCTCTCTAGACTTGTCCTTGTCACTCCAAGTACGTATTTATATTATAGATACATAAGTTATCTAAGTAAATAACAGCATTCTATGTACTTAGCGAGGGGATATCAAAGGTTTGTGAGCTGTCAGCTAAAAATATATCGAAAAAAAAACCCTATGACTTTGATGGCAGATTAACATTTCAAGACTGGTCCTTGTCACTCCAGCTTTGTATTTAGATTATAGATACATTAGTTTACTAAGTAAATAACAGCAGTCTATGAACTTAGCAAGGGGACATCATAGGTTTAAAACCTGGCAACTAAAAATATATCCTCGAAAAAACTCCCTTTGACATTAATGGTAGATTAAACTCCCAAAACTTATCCTTGTCACTTCAGCTATGTACTTAGATTATAGATACATAAGTTATCTAAGTAAATAACAGTATTCTATGAACTTAGCGAGGGGATGTGAAAGGTTTGTGAGCTGTCATCTAAAAATATATCGGAAAAATCTCTTTTTTAATTTTGATAGTAGACTAACCTCTCAGGACTTGTCCTTGTCACTCCAGCTATGTATTTAGATTAAAGATACATAAGTCTTCTAAGTAAATAACAGCATTCTATGAACTTAGCGAGGGGATATCAAAGGTTTGTGAGCTGTCATCTAAAAATATATCGAAAAAATCTCTACATTAATTTTGATGGTAGATTAACCTCTCTAAACTTGTCCTTGTCACTCCAAGTACGTATTTATATTATAGATACATAAGATATCTAAGTAAATAACAGCATTCTATGACCTTAGCTAGGGGATATCATAGGTTTGTGAGCTGTCAGCTAAAAATATATCGAAAAAAAAAACCCTTTGACTTTGATGGTAGATTAACATTTCATGACTTGTCCTTGTCACTCCAGCTTTGTATTTAGATTATAGATACATTCGTTTACTAAGTAAATAACAGCAGTCTATGAACTTAGCAAGGGGACATCATAGGTTTAAAACCTGGCAGCTAAAAATATATCCTCGAAAAAATTCCCTTTGACATTAATGGTAGATTTACCTCCCAAAACTTATCCTTGTCACTTCAGCTATGTACTAAGATTATAGATACATAAGTTATCTAAGTAAATAACAGTATTCTATGAACTTAGCGAGGGGATGTAAAAGGTTTGTGAGCTGTCATCTAAAAATATATCGGAGAAATCTCTTTTTTAATTTTGATGGTAGATTAACCTCTCAGGACTTGTCTTTGTCACTCCAGCTATGTATTTAGATTAAAGATACATAAGTCTTCTAAGTAAATAACAGCATTCTATGAACTTAGCGAGGGGATATGAATGGTTTGTGAGCTGTCATCTAAAAATATATTGAAAAAATCTCTACATTAATTTTGATGGTAGATTAACCTCTCTAGACTTATCCTTGTCACTCCAAATACGTATATATATTATAGATACATAAGTTATCTAAGTAAATAATAGCATTCTATGTACTTAGCGAGGGGATATCATAGGTTTGTGAGCTGTTAGCTGAAAATATATCGAAAAAAAAATCCCTTTGATTTTGATGGTAGATTAACCTCCGCAAACTTGTCCTTGTCACACCAGCTATGTATTTATATTATAGATACATAAGTTATCTAAGTTAATAACAGCATTCTATGAACTTAGCGAGGGGATATCAAAGGTTTATGAGCTAGCAGCTAAAAATATATCGAAAAAATCTCTACATTAATTTTGATGGAAGATTAACCTCTTTAGACTTGTCCTTGTCACTCCAAGTACGTATTTATATTATAGATACATAAGTTATCTAAGTTAATAACAGCATTCTATGTACTTAGCGAGGGGATATCATAGGTTTGTGAGCTGTCAGCAAAAAATATATCGAAAAAAAAAAACCCTTTGACTTTGATGGTAGATTAACATTTCAAGACTGGTCCTTGTCCCTCCAGCTTTGTATTTAGATTATAGATACATTAGTTTACAAAGTAAATAACAGCAGTCTATGAACTTAGCAAGGGGACATAATAATCTTAGTACATAGTTGAAGTGACAAGGATAAGTTTTGGGAGGTTAATCTACCAATAATGTCAAAGGGTCTAAATGTCTTAGGGTCGGCAACGCGCGCGTGATACCCCTGGTGTTGCAAGCGTCCATAGGCTACGGTAACCGCTTACCATCAGGCGGGCCGTATGCTTGTTTGCCACCTAAGTGGTATAAAAAAAAAAAAAAAATGGAATTTTTTCGAAGATATATTTTTAGCTGCCAGGTTTTAAGCCTATGATATCCCCCCGCTAAGTTCATAGAATGCTGTTATTTACTTAGATAACTTATGTATCTATAATATAAATACATAGCTGGTGTGACAAGGACAAATTTTGGGAGGTAAATCTACCATCAAAATCAAAGGGATTTTTTTTGATATATTTTTAGCTGACAGCTCACAAACCTTTGATATCCCCTCGCTAAGTACATATAATGCTGTTATTTACTTAGATAACTTATGTATCTATAATATAAATACGTACTTGGATTGACAAGGACAAGTCTAGAGAGGTTAATCTACCATCAAAATTAATGTAGAGATTTACTCGATATATTTTTAGATGACAGCTCACAAACCTTTGATATCCCCTCGCTAAGTTCATAGAATACTGTTATTTACTTAGAAAACTTATGTATCTTTAATCTAAATACATAGCTGGAGTGACAAGGACAAGTCCTGAGAGGTTAATCTACCATCAAAATTAAAAAAGAGATTTCTCCGATATATTTTTAGATGACAGCTCACAAACCTTTCATATCCCCTCGCTAAGTTCATAGAATGCTGATATTTACTTAGATTACTTATGTATCTATTATCTTAGTACATAGCTGAAGTGACAAGGAAAAGTTTTGGGAGGTTAATCTACCATTAATGTCAAAGGGATTTTTTTCGAGGATATATTTTTAGCTGCCAGGTTTTAAACCTATGACGTCCCCTTTCTAAGTTCATAGACTGCTGTTATTAACTTAGTAAACTAATGTATCTATAATCTAAATACAAAGCTGGAGTGACAAGGACCAGTCTTGAAATGTTAATCTGCCATCAAAGTCATAGGGTTTTTTTTTCGATATATTTTTAGCTGACAGCTCACAAACCTATGATATCCCCTCGCTAAGTTCATAGAATGCTGTTATTTACTTAGAAGACTTATGTATCTATAATATAAATATAATGCTGGAGTGACAAGGACCAGTCTTGAAATGTTAATCTACCATCAAAGTCAAAGGGTTTTTTTTTTCGATATATTTTTAGCTGACAGCTCACAAACCTATGATATCCCCTCGCTAAGTTCATTGAATGCTGTTAATTACTTAGATAACTAATGTATCTATAATATAAATATGTACTTGGAGTGACAAGGACAAGTCTAAAGAGGTTAATCTACCATCAAAATTAATGTAGAGATTTTTTCGATATATTTTTAGATGACAGCTCACAAACCTTTCATATCCCCTTGCTAAGTTCATAGAATGCTGTTATTTACTTAGAAGACTTATGTATCTATAATCTACATACATAGCTGGAGTGACAAGGACCAGTCTTGAAATGTTAATCTACCATCAAATTCAAAGGGATTTTTTTTTCGATATATTTTTAGCTGACAGCTCACAAACCTATGATATCCCCTCGCTAAGTTCATAGAATGCTGTTATTTACTTAGATAACTTATGTATCTATAATATAAATACATAGCTGGTGTGACAAGGACAAATTTTGTGAGGTTAATCTACCATCAAAATCAAAGGGATTTTTTATTCGATATATTTTCAGCTGACAGCTCACAAACCTATGATATCCCCTCGCTAAGTACATATAATGCTGTTATTTACTTAGATAACTTATGTATCTATAATATAAATATGTACTTGGAGTGACAAGGACAAGTCTAAAGAGGTTAATCTACCATCAAAATTAATGTAGAGATTTTTTCGATATATTTTTAGATGACAGCTCACAAACCTTTCATATCCCCTTGCTAAGTTCATAGAATGCTGTTATTTACTTAGAAGACTTATGTATCTATAATCTAAATACATAGCTGGAGTGACAAGGACAAGTCCTGAGAGGTTAATCTACCATCAAAATTAAAAAAGAGATTTTTCCGATATATTTTTAGATGACAGCTCACAAACCTTTCATATCCCCTCGCTAAGTACATAGAATACTGTTATTTACTTAGATTTCTTATGTATCTATAATCTTAGTATATAGTTGAAGTGACAAGGATAAGTTTTGGGAGGTTAATCTACCATTAATGTCAAAGGGAATTTTTTCGAGGATATATTTTTAGCTGCCAGGTTTTAAACCTATGATGTCCCCTTGCTAAGTTCATAGACTGCTGTTATTTACTTTGTAAACTAATGTATCTATAATCTAAATGCAAAGCTGGAGTGACAAGGACCAGTCTTGAAATGTTAAACTACCATCAAAGTCAAAGGGTTTTTTTTTTCGATATATTTTTTGCTGACAGCTCACAAACCTATGATATCCCCTCGCTAAGTTCATTAAATGCTGTTAATTACTTAGATAACTAATGTATCTATAATATAAATATGTACTTGGAGTGACAAGGACAAGTCTAAAGAGGTTAATCTACCATCAAATTTAATATAGAGATTTTTTCGATATATTTTTAGCTGCTAGCTCACAAACCTTTGATATCCCCTCGCTAAGTTCATAGAATGCTGTTATTTACTTAGATAACTTATGTATCCATAATATAAATACATAGCTGGTGTGACAAGGACAAGTTTTGGGAGGTTAATCGACCATCAAAGTCAAAGGGTGTTTTTTTTCGATATATTTTTAGCTGACAGCTCACAAACCTATGATATCCCCTCGTTAAGTTCATAGAATGCTGTTATTTACTTAGATAACTTATGTATCTATAATATAAATACGTACTTGGAGTGACAAGGACAAGTCTAAAGAGGTTAATCTACCATCAAAATTAATGTAGAGATTTTTTCGATATATTTTTAGCTGCTAGCTCACAAACCTTTGATATCCCCTCGCTAAGTTCATAGAATGCTGTTATTTACTTAGAAGACTTATGTATCTATAATCTTAGTACATAGTTGAAGTGACAAGGATAAGTTTTGGGTGGTTAATCTACCATTAATGTCAAAGGGAATTTTTTCGAGGATATATTTTTAGCTGCCAGGTTTTAAACCTATGATGTCCCCTTGCTAAGTTCATAGACTGCTGTTATTTACTTTGTAAACTAATGTATCTATAATCTAAATACAAAGCTGGAGTGACAAGGACCAGTCTTGAAATGTTAATCTACCATCAAAGTCAAAGGGTTTTTTTTTTCGATTTATTTTTTGCTGACAGCTCACAAACCTATGATTTCCCCTCGCTAAGTACATACAATGCTGTTATTTATTTAGATAACTTATGTATCTATAATATAAATACGTACTTGGAGTGACAAGGACAAGTCTAAAGAGGTTAATCTACCATCAAAATTAATGTAGAGATTTTTTCGATATATTTTTAGCTGCTAGCTCACAAACCTTTGATATCCCCTCGCTAAGTTCATAGAATGCTGTTATTTACTTAGATAACTTATGTATCCATAATATAATTACATAGCTGGTGTGACAAGGACAAGTTTTGGGAGGTTAATCGACCATCAAAGTCAAAGGGTGTTTTTTTTCGATATATTTTTAGCTGACAGCTCACAAACCTATGATATCCCCTCGCTAAGTTCATAGAATGCTGTTATTTACTTAGATAACTTACGTATCTATAATATAAATACATAGCTGGTGTGACAAGGACAAATTTTGGGATGTTAATCTACCATCAAAATCAAAGGGATTTTTTTTTGATATATTTTCAGCTGACAGCTCACAAACCTATAATATCCCCTCGCTAAGTACATAGAATGCTGTTATTTACTTAGATAACTTATGTATCTATAATATAAATACATAGCTGCTGTGACAAGGACAAGTTTTGGGAGGTTAATCTACCATCAAATTCAAAGGGTTTTTTTTTTCGATATATTTTTAGCTGACAGCTCACAAACCTATGATATCCCCTCGCTAAGTTCATAGAATGCTGTTATTTACTTAGATAACTTATGTATCTATAATATAAATACATAGCTGGTGTGACAAGGACAAATTTTGGGAGGTTAATCTACCATCAAAATCAAAGGGATTTTTTTTTCGATATATTTTCAGCTGACAGCTCACAAACCTATGATATCCCCACGCTAAGTACATAGAATGCTGTTATTTACTTAGAAGACTTATGTATCTATAATCTTAATACATAGCTGGAGTGACAAGGACAAGTCCTGAGAGGTTAATCTAACATCAAAATTAAAAAAGAGATTTTTCCGATATATTTTTAGATGACAGCTCACAAACCTTTCATATCCCCTCGCTAAGTTTATAGAATGCTGTTATTTACTTAGATTTCTTATGTATCTATAATCTTAGTACATAGTTGAAGTGACAAGGATAAGTTTTGGGAGGTTAATCTACCATTAATGTCAAAGGGAATTTTTTCGAGGATATATTTTTAGCTGCCAGGTTTTAAACCTATGATGTCCCCTTGCTAAGTTCATAGACTGCTGTTATTTACTTTGTAAACTAATGTATCTATAATCTAAATGCAAAGCTCGAGTGACAAGGACCAGTCTTGAAATGTTAATCTACCATAAAAGTCAAAGGGTTTTTTTTTTTCGATATATTTTTTGCTGACAGCTCACAAACCTATGATATCCCCTCGCTAAGTTCATTAAATGCTGTTAATTACTTAGATAACTAATGTATCTATAATATAAATATGTACTTGGAGTGACAAGGACAAGTCTAAAGAGGTTAATCTACCATCAAAATTAATGTAGAGATTTTTTCGATATATTTTTAGCTGCTAGCTCACAAACCTTTGATATCTCCTCGCTAAGTTCATAGACTGCTGTTATTTACTTAGTAAACTAATGTATCTATAATCTAAATACAAAGCTGGAGTGACAAGGACCAGTCTTGAAATGTTAATCTGCCATCAAAGTCATAGGGTTTTTTTTTTCGATATATTTTTAGCTGACAGCTCACAAACCTATGATATCCCCTCGCTTAGTTCATAGAATACTGTTATTTACTTAGAAGACTTATGTATCTATAATATAAATATAAAGCTGGAGTGACAAGGACCAGTCTCGAAATGTTAATCTACCATCAAAGTCAAAGGGTTTTTTTTTTCGATATATTTTTAGCTGACAGCTCACAAACCTATGATATCCCCTCGCTAAGTTCATTGAATGCTGTTAATTACTTAGATAACTAATGTATCTATAATATAAATACGTACTTGGAGTGACAAGGACAAGTCTAAAGAGGTTAGTCTACCATCAAAATTAATGTAGAGATTTTTTTGATATATTTTTAGCTGCTAGCTCACAAACCTTTGATATCCCCTCGCTAAGTTCATAGAATGCTATTATTTACTTAGATAACTTATATATCTATAATATAAATACATAGCTGGTGTGACAAGGACAAATTTTGGGAGGTTAATCTACCATCAAAGTCAAAGGGTTTTTTTTTTTTGATATATTTTTAACTGACAGGCCACAACCCTATGATATCCCCTCGCTAAGTTCATAGAATGCTGTTATTTACTTAGATAACTTATGTATCCATAATATAAATACATAGCTGGTGTGACTAGGACAAATTTTGGGAGGTTAATTTACCATCAAAATCAAAGGGTTTTTTTTTCGATATATTTTCATCTGACAGCTCACAAACCTATGATATCCCCTCGCTAAGTACATAGAATGCTGTTATTTACTTAGATAACTTATGTATCTATAATATAAATACGTACTTGGAGTGACAAGGACAAGTCTAAAGAGGTTAATCTACCATCAAAATTAATGTAGAGATTTTTTCGATATATTTTCAGCTGACAGCTCACAAACCTATGATATCCCCTTACTAAGTTCATAGAATGCTGTTATTTACTTAGAAGACTTATGTATCTATAATCTAAATACATAGCTGGAGTGACAAGGACAAGTCCTGAGAGGTTAATCTACCATCAAAATTAAAAAAGAGATTTTTCCGATATATTTTTAGATGACAGCTCACAAACCCTTCATATCCCCTCGCTAAGTTCATAGAATGCTGTTATTTACTTAGATAACTTATGTATCTGTAATCTAAGTACATAGCTGAAGTGACAAGGATAAGTTTTGGGAGGTTAATCTACCATTAATATCAAAGGGATTTTTTTTGAGGATATTTTTTTAGCTGCCAGCTCTTAAACCTGTGATGTCCCCTTGCTAAGTTCATAGACTGCTGTTATTTACTTAGTAAACTTATGTATCTATAATCTAAATACAAAGTTGGAGTGACAAGGACCAGTCTTGAAATGTTAATCTACCATCAAAGTCAAAGTGTTTTTTTTGTGGATATATTATTTGTTGCTGGCTCACAAACCTATGATATCCCCTCGCTAAGTTCATAGAATGCTGTTATTTACTTAGATAACTTATGTATCTATAATCTGAATACATAGCTGGATTGACAAGGACATGTCTTGAGAGGTTAATCTACCATCAAATTCAAAGTAAAGATTGTTGTCGATATTATTGTCGCCGGTGGCTAATAAACATATGTGTCCCCTCGGTAAGTACATAGAATGATATTATTTACTTAGTATACATATACATCTTTAAAATAAATACATTTTCAGAGTGACACCATCACATTTTTGATATCTTATACTCTTTCTTAAGAAGCGAAAACAAATGATTATTGCATTACGTTTGTTTTTGTTCAATTTATGACTCTGAAACTTTAATGAGATCATCAAATCTCAATTCACTATGAAGGTACTATGTAGTCTTTTGTAATTATTATATTTTTTTTAGATTTGAACTCTTGAAACCGATTAAATTACAAAAGACTTTGGGTTTTTGTTAATTCTGAATTCATGTCTATTTAATATATTTTAACGCCTGTTAGGACTTTTTTCAGTTGGTTTTATAATTTCCTTATATTTAAATTAATTTTCCTCTGTAAATAAGGTAAATAAAGCAATTTTTTGGATTCTTCTTAATTTGGTCGGATTATATTGGCCGCTAACTTTTGGCTGCTAACTTCACGCCGGTAGCAATGGGAAGGCTGATGAAGATTAGGACCGGCTAATCTAAAGAATAATATTTTATAATATTTTATTTTAAGATCTAATTAGTATACTAGGAGAAGAGGTAGACTGAGAGGTAAGAGTAACTAGGTACATGCCAAGATGATCATGAAATTCACGGACAAAATATTATGTGCTCATCTGAAAATGGTTTTATTTATTTAAATGTTATTTATTATTCATGAGATTGTTTGCTTCCTGCTAAAATATGTCCATTTTTATGCCAAATGTACACCCTTATCTTAAATATCTCCTTTGAGAAATGAAGCCTAAACGACTTGAGATAAACAAATAAAATGTTCTCTTGCCTGCGTGTAAGGCTTCAACGCCAAGTACGCCGGTAAATTTTTATAGTGGACGGAAAATCACGCTTGTGTATTTAACTTCGTAGATAAATCAAAAGTTAATTGTTGTTCCTGTTTTCAGAATATAAAACATAGCGGCGTGTCTATCTATTCATAGAAGATTTACGTCCGGAGTATAATTAAATTCAGTGCCTACACAATAAGTGGTATGGGCGATGTTAAAATTATTAAAGTTACTAAAATAGACACTTTTAGGAATATAATCTAACGTTGGTATAAATTAATGTTTTATTGGAAATATATTGAATTCGAAGCCCATATAGCGATTAAAAATATTATGCTGCTATAACTTTATATCGCGAGTAAAAATAAGTGCAGAGACAGTAAATTTTTTTCATTATTCGTACATACTTATATATATACCTATACAGGATGGAAATTTTAGACGGGTCCGTAAGAGCAGCTACCTTTAGGGTTGAAGCCACGCGAATATGGTCTGAAGTGACTGTCCTTTATTTTTTGAGTCATTCTAAACGGCATTTACAGATTTTTGAAAGGTACAGTCAGCTAGAAAACAGCGATTTTTGAAAAATATTTTTATTAGCTTATTCGATCCTGTCTCCGACAAGGATCAAAAGGCATAATTTTGTCCCACAGTAAAAGTTGTTCAGCATGACTAACCCAACATAGGTTTCGAAAATATGCCATCTCGACACCCAGTAGGTAAATGTATTCCGCGACAGAGTTTTTCAAAAGTAATATATTTCGCGTATACCTAATAAAATTTTCAATTTGTCTTTCAAATACACCGTGTATTAATTTAGCAAACTGGTTTCACAACAAATAGGATACAGTCAGTTTTGTTCAAATATTAACCATTTAATTAAAGTATTGTACCGCTAGTCCTTCAAAATTACTCGACTTTCAAATTCTCGGCTAGCTACACCTAAAATCTTTGTAAGAAACTGCGAATGAAGCAAAACTCCACGCTTAACATCTGTAGGTACAAACAACTAATAAATCATTGTCTCAAACATAAAACTAATTGGTTTTAGCTACAGAAGGTATACAATTAACTTTGCTCTCGACACTTGACAGTTGTTTGCGCGTAAGCTGTGACGTGTTTTGCTGGTTGATACGAATTCAATGATTCTTCGTTAAAATGTGTCTCAGAGGCATAAATCGTGATTAAAGTAAATAAATAAACTAGTTACTAGATCTGATAAAATACCAGAGGTCTTGGTCTTAATGTTTCTTTTTCTGATATATAAAGTACCTACCTAATGATCAAATATACCCGAGATTGGTATGCCTGAGACTTAGCTACAATGTTCGTTCAATATGTCACGTTGGAACTTTTAATATCTTCGTTAAAAGGCGGGTTTACTGTACAATAGCTATGAATAGGTATTCAGTATTGAGACGGCTGTCTTACTTTTCAGGGATAATGGGCATGTTGAACCTGATCGTGTACATGTATATAGTATTATCTCTCCGAAATCATACTACTTTTTTTAACGACTTCAAAAAAGGAGGAGGTTCTCAATTCGGTTGTATTTTTTTTTTATGTTTGTTACCTCATAACTCCGTCATTTATGAACCGATTTGGAAAATTATTTTTTTGGCTGGAAGGGTACACTTCCCGTTTGGTCCCATTGTCATCAGATCAGGATTTGATTACTTCTAAGTGTACTTTGAAGTCGGTTTAAGTTTTTTGTAAAACAGTCCAACTATTGTAGGTATCCCATTAAATATTGGCCTTTAAAACCAAATTACGTAAGAAGAAAATATTCGTTTTTGACTGAAGTTATTTTCATAAGGTAACTTGAAGTAAAGTAAATTACAACAAATATGTACAAATAACACTCTATATGTAGTTTTTTTTTGTACCTTATAGCATTCAAGTTATATTCAAAATTTGTTTTTCTCTTTTCAGTAAATTTTTGTTTTACGCAGTGGGGTTTTTGTTTCTTTTAATAATTTATTTTTTTAAATGAATTTTTAAATGGAATTTTTGACAGTATTCTTTTTGTAATATCTAAAAACTCACGCAATGGAGT
This sequence comes from Achlya flavicornis, assembly GCA_947623365.1. Taxonomy (NCBI): domain Eukaryota; kingdom Metazoa; phylum Arthropoda; class Insecta; order Lepidoptera; family Drepanidae; genus Achlya; species Achlya flavicornis. The sequence continues at coordinate 7,536,538 of OX392474.1, forward strand.
GTTTATATCATGAAGCTGTGAAATAACAGACAGTTATATAAAATAAATATAACTTATGAATAAAGCGATCAATCTAGAAATACATCTCCTGTGAAGCTTGCATTGGGTGCACGCTTGCAACCATTTCCGTTCCACAATTTCCGTTGAATTTTTCATGTCAGTATGTGCCTGACATTTTCAACGATTCATAAGCATTTTTATGCATCATATATTCACACGACCTTTCAAAGTTACTGCCACTGATGCTTTAAGAAATATTTTCTAACAATAAATAAAAATGAACGTACCTATACCTACCATTATACTTTTTAGCCGATTATATTGAATCGTGGTCCAAATAGACCGTAATTCATAAAAAAACTAAGTTTCCATAAATAAATGTTAGCATTCTGCATTTCTTCTCTATGTGAACTTGTACTAGACTAAATGTCAAACTCTACCGCGCAGAAGTTGGTAAAAAAGGGGTACAAAGTTTTTTCTTCGCGTAAATATACGAGACGAAGGTCCCGGGTTCGAAACCTACAATGAGCTTGAGCTTTCGGCGAAGGAAAACATCGTGAGAAAACCAATCTCTCAAAATCTATCCGTGTGTTTCGATAGCTAGAACCATCTAGCCTCTGTGTGCTTACCACCTTCGCTCGGCCGCACTTACCATGTCCAGATTGCGGTCAAACAGAGACATATACACAGTCAAAATTAAGAAATATCATCATTATCATCACACACATCATATTAGAAATATAAACATAAATACAATAATGTTGGCATATGACGCGTCTACCTGTGAACGTGATTATATTATAAATTATCTGCATTTGGCATAACCAGTTATTTACAGTTTGTTATTAGTAGATGTCACATCAATACTGAAAACCTTTGCGAGCACAAACAAACCTCAAAAGGAGTATTCTGTTCGAATGCGACATATTCAAATGCATGACTGTAGTTTTGGAAGCCATCTATTTTCTGTTTGTGATTAAATATTAATTCTGTGCTTCAGTCTGGTACTCAATATTGCATATTTTTTTATTATAATATTATTGTAAGTTATTATTACAAAAATTAAAACTAAAATATAAACATGCCCAAACAATAAATTGAGTTGCTTCTTATCGATCCTTCTCAGTTAGTAAGTTGGACTGGACTGATGTTAATTCAGTAAGAACTTAAATTCTCCTAGTGCCTTCTATAGCTTTCTCAATTAAATATACCGCGTGTGAATGTTATATCTACTCACATGTTTTACTCGGGAAATCTTTCAACCCATGACCCTGTCGGAACTTTATTTAGCTACGAGCATGGGCAGGGCAACAAGTGACAATAATTGCATTTGCGTCGCAACGTTGCGGCCACAATTTCCCATAGGAAACATTTATTATGGCCTATGTTGTTTCTACGTTTAATATTATAAACTCACTAACGATGAAAGCCTAAAATTCCTAACTCGTTTTAGTTCACGGGATGATAGGTATAATGCAGATTCTTTTGTTTTTTTTGCTTCTCTATATCAATTATTTTGTATAGTAAACAACGGTGACACGATTGTAAATCAATCACAATCAGAAGCTACTGTACCTATCTATAGTAAGTAACCAGTTAACCAATAATGTGAAGTGTATTGTACACCGAACACTAAAATTAATTCAGGATAATCCTGATTTGGACGATGTGAAATACCTGCCCGGTTTGTGTTGTATAGGGATGTAGGCATTATGTGTCATTGAGAGCGGCTTACTTAGGATTATGCCATAATACCAACAACATGAACTGATGTTGTTCTCACTACCATTATTGAATGAGTTTTAATAATTTTTCGTTTGTTTTAGATTATTTTGTACAATTACTTGTTTGCATAATAATATTAAATATCCTGGGACATTCCTCACACACGGTCATCTGATCCCAAACTAAGCAGAGCTTTTACTATGGAAACCAGATAACTGATATAATACATATACTACTTTTTGTTTGTAAATACATACTTAATATACATAATTACACCCAGATTCAGGACATACAGACATGTTCATGCACACAAATGTATGTCCTGTGTGAGAATCGAACCCACGACCTGCGGCGCTATAGGTTAAGACTCCACGTCTTAACCAACTGCGCCAACTGGCCCGTCTGTGAGAATCGAACCCACGACCCTTACGACGATATTAAGTTTAGAGAACGCCCTAGAAATCTACCAAGCATATTGTAAATAGTCTACATTTATTTCCAACATAGCGAAATCTAAGGACAGTTATTTATGTAAAAGATACTTGGCTGCAGATGATTGCCAAACTATTTTATTTGGCTTTGGCCAGCGACGTCGACGTCCGTCTGCGGTTGAGTAGCACCAACAGTGGAATTGAAAAGGTTTTCCAAATTTACAGTGTGGAAAATTGTTTTTCAAAATAAACTAGCATCTAGAATCCATTAGGTGCAGCGATATTTCTTTTTAAAATATTCGTTGATACTTCACATTCTGAAATCGATGAAAACATTAGCAGTTTCTACTGTAGGTAATGGGAATGTATTTCTGTCGCCTAAAAAGGCATACGTAGTCTTCAATGAGGTAGTAAACTTGACATTCAGTGTGAGTAGTTTAGGCAGAAAATAGGCAGTCGTTATCGTAGAGACTCACGTGGTAAATTTCATTCATTGGTTCATTAAGAGATCAATTCCTTAGTTAAAGGTTATGTGGATAAACCCGATGACGTATGCCCAAATTAACTGAGCGCTCTGGTTCAATTCAAAATAGCACAGTTGTTCTGTACTGGTAAAACGGGAGAGCGGTTTACACCTGACTATTTCTGATAAAATAATTCAGAAAGCTATAATTTTGAATACTGTATTTGTAAATATTCAATATTAGCTATCCATGTATGCCGCTTATAAGTAACTAGCATTCTGCCCCGCGGTTTTACCCGCATGATAGAGGGATGGAATTTCTTAAATCCTTTCTTAGGCTACGAAACGAACCAATTGTTAATTAATTAAACGACGCACAACTTTTAAACACTGTTTTATTTAATAAAGGTTACATTTGTACATGAGGAGATGATGAAGGCAATAGATCAAGGAGCAAAAGTACATACCACAGACCGGCAATATTAATTATCTATATACTACTAATGTTGCCAGTATTGCATTGTCATTTTTCAACACCCCCCTTCAATGCAATACTTATTAAACAAAGTATAAACTTAATCAAGTATCCCACATTCTTTACTAAATTTTAAAAGTACATCTTTACCAAGCGCTTTAGTAAACATGTCCGCTACCTGTAACTCAGTATTTAAATACTTAAGACAAATTTTTTCTTTAATAATTAAGTCTCTTATAAAATGATAACGTATATCTATATGTTTTAAACGTTTTAGACAATTTGTATTTGCAACCATTATGGCAGATTGGTTGTCACAAAATATAGTGCTTGGTCCATCATGATTAATATTAAAATCATGTAACAAATTTTTCAGCCAGCAAGCTTCACTTGCTGCCATACTTACTGCTATGTATTCGGACTCAGTTGAAGACAAACTTACAGAACATTGTTTCTTGGAACACCATGATATTAAACAATTTGAATACATAAAACAATACCCAGTTGTTGATTTTCTATCCCTAAGATCCCCTCCCCAATCTGCATCACAGTAACCTATTAATGGTGTACCATTACATTTATAAATAAGCTTGTAATCAATGGTATATTTTACATACCTAAGGACTCTCTTTAAGGCCATCAGTAGTGCATTATTTGCATTATTTTGGTATCTACTTAGTATAGAAACAGCAATACAGAGGTCTGGTCTAGTACCAGATACTGCATACATCAAACATCCAATTATTTGCCTACATATGTTTTCTATATTTTTATCAGAGTTACAATCTTTATTTTCAAATATCTTAGTATTGAAATTTACATCCATTGGAGTATGTATGGGCTTACAGTTTTCCATATTAAATTTAATTAAAATATTTTCTAAATATTTTTTCTGACTTAATACAGTTATACCAGTTTCTAAATTTTGGTTAACATTTATTCCCAGAAAATCGGATACTAAGCCTAAATCTTTCATCTTAAATTCAGAATTCAACATTGATTTAAGTTCAGATATCAATTTATAACTTGTTCCAAAAATTAACAAGTCATCGACGTAGATTAATACATATGTTTGATTTTCACCGTCACACTTAGAATAAAGACATGAATCACACTGAGATCTTTCAAAACCTTCATTAGTTATTACAGAATTAAATTTTTCATTCCAATATTTAGGAGATTTTTTTAAACCATACAATGACTTTTTTAATTTTACAATATTTTTATCATCACTAAATGCCCCTTCTGGTAAACTAATAAACACATCCTCTTTTATTTCCCCATATAAAAAGGCCCCAGTGACATCCATTTGATACATTGGGAGTTTTAACTTTGTTGCCACAGTTGTAAAAAGCCTAAAAGTGGTTAATTTTGCCACTGGTGCATAAATCTCACTTAAATTTATCATATCATTTTGTTCAAAACCTCTAGCTACGAGTCTAGCCTTATATTGTATATTATTACCAATTTTCTTTATTTTAAATACCCATTTGCTACTAACAACATTGTTAATGTTTGTTTCATCACTATATTCCCATGTGTTATTTTCTTTTAGAGTCTGTAATTCCCTATTAATTGCTTCAGTCCACATACCTGAATCTTCCCTTTGCATAGCTTCTGCATAAGTTTTTGGTTCATCATCCATTAAAGATGCATTATGACACCTGTAGAATGATGTTTGTTTTCTCACCCTTCTGCTTCGTTGATTCTGTAAATTTTCTGGTGTTTTTTGACAACTTTCATCACCTGGTTCTTCAATCAATGACTGCTCACCATCACAAACATCAGACTGAAAAAAATGAATTTCATTATCTACACACTGAGACTCTTGGTGGGGTTGAGTCACCTCAGATATTGTACTTTTAAAGTTGTCTTTTAAGGTCTCATTATCTTTCTTTAATAATGTAATTTCCTGGTTTTCTTCCTTTACAAATACAACATCTCTTTTAATCTCTACACTATTTTTATGTTCATAATATATTCTATAGCCTTTAACATTCTCATTGTACCCAACCATTTTTCCCTTTTCTCCTTTAGAATCCCACTTCCTCCTTTTTTTCTTTTGGAATGTGGACATATACTGGTGTTCCAAATATTTTTAATATATTTATGTCAAAGAATTTTTTTGGTCCATGTTTCATAAGGTGTCTTTTCAGGTTCATTACTTTTTGATGTTCTATTTAGTACAAATGCTGCTGTGTTAATGGCTTCTGCCCATAATTTTTTGGGTAAGTTTTTTGTTAATAATAATGTTTTTGCAGCCTCTACCAAAGTCCTGTTTTCTCTCTCTGCTTTGCCATTCTGTTCAGGCGAGTAGGGAACCGTTTTTTGATGGACAATACCACGACTTGAAAACAGTTGCTGAACATCTTTGTTTACAAATTCTGTCCCATTATCACTTCTGAAATACAATACTTTATTTCCCGTAATATTCTCACATTTATTTAAAAAATTATCAATACATTCCTTTATTTCATCTTTTCCTTTGACAAAGTACACACTCCTATAGTTTGAGTAGTCATCTTTGAATAATACAAAGTACTTTGAACCTCCAATTGACGGCACCTCCATTGGGCCACAAGTATCAGCATGAATAAGTTCACATGTCCTGGTTGTTTTAGTGTCACTCATAGTGAAAGGTAAACGATGTATCTTACCTTCTAAACAACCCTTGCACTGTTTATGCGGGCTGTCATCTATAACCTCAATGTTATTTCTTGCAAGTACTCTCCGAACATGTGGCAAATTTTGATGAGCTAACTTTTCATGCCATTCACTTAGACTTGATTTTAGTTGACTTACATTTGCATAATCACATTTATTTAAACGCATTTCCAAGTAATACATATCATTTCCAATACGATTTGCGACTGCACAGAGCCTATTGTTTTTGATGAATTGGCATTTGCTGTCATTTATCATCATAATATAGCCTTTTGATGTTACACATTTTACTGAAAATAGATTCATTTTTAAATCTGGCACAAACAACACATTGTCTATGGTTGTATCAATCCAATTCAGCCCATTAAATACTTGGACCATTATCTGTCCACAGCCTAAGACACTAATTGATGTGCCATCACCCAAGACAACAACTCTTTGGGATATAGTTGTATATGAAGTAAATAACTCTTGATCGCAACACATATGTTCGCTTGCACCTGAGTCTACCAGCCACTTAGATTGATGATAATGTTCATTCAATGAATCTGTCACCATAAATGCATTACTCTCTTTATTTTTCTTGAACCTGCACTGACTTTTAAAATGTCCCACTTTGTTACAGTAAAAACATTTCTTTTCTGTATTCATGTTTCGGTTTTTCATATTTGTAAAGCATTCGGTTTGATAATGTCCAAGCTTTTTGCATTTAAAACACTGAACATTCTTTTTGTTCTTGGCGGCAAAGGCCATAGTACTTTGTGATGAATTTTCCTTTGCTTTCTCTTTTACCCTTTCTTCTTCCACTAGTAATCTGGCTACTAGGTTATCATATGTTTGCTTATCATCTGGTGCGGACTCCCATGCCGATACAAAATGTTTATAGTCATCGGGGAGTGACATTAACACTTTTGTTATAACAAATTTATCAGAGATTACTTCACCCATTTGTTTTAATTGATTTTGCATTTCTTGAACTTTTGACAAGAAGACAGACATCTCAGTCCCATCTACATATTTATATTGAAAAAATCTTTGTTGTACGATATGAATATTTGTTTCACTTTTTTGTTCATATACACTTTGTAGTTTTCGCCACATTTCTGCCGACGTGACGCAAGTTATAATATGCAGCATCACATCTTCCGTCATTCTAGTGACCAACAAGGTCTGCGCCTTGGCATCCTTATTTTCCCATGTGGTTTTTTGAGTACCATCTTCCGGCTTTACGCTGCGGCCTTCAACTAAATCGTATAAACCTTGACCGCGTAGTATAACAGCCGTTTGGAACTTCCAAATATTCCAGTTTTTTGTTCCTTCCAGTTTAATAACTGTACTTTGGTTTTGTTGTGTGCCGTCCATTTTGTAAAGCGAGCACGCTTGCTTTCTGCTTTCCTTCCTTGTTCAATATTATTATCCCGAAACAAGTATTTACTTTAAACTTTCAACAATACAGAGTTAAGTGCCAACTGGGCCCATAACCTGTTAATTAATTAAACGACGCACAACTTTTAAACACTGTTTTATTTAATAAAGGTTACATTTGTACATGAGGAGATGATGAAGGCAATAGATCAAGGAGCAAAAGTACATACCACAGACCGGCAATATTAATTATCTATATACTACTAATGTTGCCAGTATTGCATTGTCATTTTTCAACACCAATGTATTCCAACTTTTGTGTAGTAATATAGACACGTAGTAAAATCCTCCCCTTAAAACATTATTACCCCTTTTTGCCCCGTTAGAGGTCGTTTTTCGAGAAACCCAAAAATACTTCTTTATTTTCTATTGCAAGTAGGTTTTTCCATACAAACTTTAACACCCCCCCCCCCCCCCCGTAAACTCCCTATTAGAGGTAGTTTTAAAAAACTTATAATGTGAAGCTGTATTATATATTTATGTTAGTTATTGTACTAAGTTTAAAATTTCTAAACCCAAGGAATAAGATATTTACTACAATAAAATGTTCACCCCCTTAATGGTTGAATTTCCAAAAACCCGTTACTAATGTATAATATTTCAAGTTTGCGCGGCAAACGGCAGCGGTTTATATTTTTTTATAAACAAAATATATTTTTGAAATTGTTAACTAGCATATATACAGATAGACTGCGCGTGCTTCCTCTCGGCACCCTTTGCTTACGGGTGGTATTACCTCCTTTGTCGTCGAAAGTGTTTGCATCAGATGAAGGATGGTAGTAGAAAATTCTAAATCTACAGTTTGCATCATGTCGAAGTCTTAGAATATATTTATCTCTTTCTCTACAAGCAAGTAGATAATGAATTTATCTATTTTGCTAAAGGATTGAACCTTTTATCAATTATGTACCAAAGATGTTTTTAAACTTGTATTAAATAGTGATTTAATCAAAATTCGTTACAGTAAATTAATAGTTGGTCGGATGACATTAAATTAAGCTGATGCTGTTAATTTCAAAATTATTTTACGCCACATTCAGTAACTTTTGAATAGAACCGCTTTTATGAAAGATTAATGACCAAAATCTAATCACGGCTTAAAAATGTTTTTGCACCGTAACGCTACGTAGATATTCCTTTTAGAGTTTTTAGTGCTAGAGTAGGTAGGCTATCTACTCTACCTATAATGTCCTTAGGTCGTAAACTACGGCTGAAGTTTGAAAACTATCGTTTAAGTACTTACATTGAACTCACGAACTTTGTTAAACGTTTGATGAGGTGATATATTGATGAACTTAAGCCTTCATAGACTAAAAAAAGTAAACCTACTTCATAAACTTAATTGCGGACCTTTGATATTTGTACATACATATATAAATCGTATCGTATATAAATGTTACTGTAAAAGTTCGAACTATGGTATATCCTAAGATTTACCAAGTCTAATTGGTAAAAGTGCGAACTGTTCTGTGATAATCGTTAACTTCTAACTTTTACTAGCACTTACTCAGTAAATCTTTGTTTTTACCTCGGAGACACGGTAAACGTTGAAACATAGTTGTCTAACTAAACGTGATGAGGGTTTTATCATACTCGCGTCACAGGATCGCGTTGCAAGATCGGCAACGTTTGAGTGATACCCCTGGTGTTGCAAGCGTCCATAGGCTACTGTAACCGCTTATGCTTGGCCGTATGATTGTTTGCTAGCTTACTATAAAAAACACTGAACATAGCCTGAGTCAAGTCTCAATGGAGCGAAATAATCAAGACAAAGAAAATATACCTTTTTTTTATTTTATTTTTTTATTTTCGTGGGGAAATCCTCCTAGGATACCCGACCGCCCTGGGGGGAGCGGCCTGGTTATGCCGGACTTTTACCGGCTAAAACCCCACGGTGGTCGCCACCTGCGCTACAGAGGGGGGCGGGCTCTCGTGCAGATCGCGTACCTGCTTGCCCCTCCACGCGCGGCGCTGTGATAGCCCGTCCCGGGAAGTGTGATACCTCCCCCCAGCACCCTCGCAGTGCTATCGCACGATGAGTCGTGACCACAACGACCCATCGTCCTCCTCGGGGCCGCTTCTGGGCATTCAGGGCCCCCGCCCCGATTGCCCACGACCCCGAAGGTCCCCGTTTAGTCGCCTTTTACGACAGGCAGGGGAACACCGTAGCTGTGATTCTAAGCCCCAGCTACAGGGCAGGAGAGCCGCCACGAGGCACTGCTGCGCCTCGGCGGCGTCGTCTCCGAGCGGGATCGGCCCTCTCCCGATCCCGTTCAGCAGCCTCCTTCTGGACCATTACGGTCTCGCAGAAGGAGGCTACGGCCCTCCACGCCGTATCCCCGCTCAGCATCGCCGACACGACTGCTGGCAGGGAGAGATTCCGACCGATCAGGTCAACCAGGATCCGCCGCTCGGGTTCCCACGCGAGGCACACCGCGAGCGTGTGCGATGCAGAGTCCTGGTCGCTCCCACCACAATGGAAGCAAGCCGCCGTTGCCTCACGTCCGATCCTACACAGATCATCACCGAACCACCCATGCCCGGTGAGTATCTGTGTAAGTCTGTAGGTGAGTCGTCCACCTTGTCGCTGCATCCAGGCCTCGAAGACCGGCAGGACTGCTCCGACAACGCGTTTGCGCGCATGCCGCTCCTCGCAGAGCCTTGCGCGCCACGTCGCGAATGCGATAAGTCGCTCCTGCCGTCTGATCGCCTCTTCTGGATCGCCTCCACCACTCTGGCGGACGATGCGGATCCGGTCATATACCCTCGCATCCATATCCGCCAGAATGTCTAGTGGCGGAAAACGAGCCAGAACAGTTGCCGCCTCAAAGGATATTGTGCGGAATCCCCGTACGATCCGTATGGCCATCTTACGCTGGACGCTGTAGACTTTTGTTCGACAGCGTCGGATGGCCAACCTCTTCGCCCATACGGGCGCCCCGTAAAGGGCTACGGATCGTATGACCCCCGCATAGAGGCGGCGAACTTCCTCTCTCGGTCCCCCGAGATTGGGCAGAAGTCTGTGCATAGCACCCGCTACCCTCTCGATCCGGGGGACTAGGCGATCAGAATCGGATGTGAATTGACAATTGTAGAAACAATACCTCCATGATTCTTAGATAGGCAGCCACGTATGCATCATACCGGTGGGTGCATACATAGCGACAGGCTACCGACTTGAGAGTGGTAGCCAGCCAGGCAAGTACCCACTACAAAGTCCCTCCTACCCTACAGAACTGTAGTTTCTTTCACCAAAAACACACCAGTATCACGATTACCGTTATAATCCACCGGCATATTCATAAAAAAACATCTCAAAAAGGAATGCGACTTCCCTAAATAGGTAGGAGACAAGACTCAATTTCGGTACCCGTAATCACTACCACGGTAGTGACACTAAAAACCGGTCAGGCGAACCCTTCCTGTTGGGGTAACCGGACGCCTCCTAATGTCCCCAAAGTCATTACGTAATGTTTACCAAATTATCATGGGATCTCACTGGCAAACAACAATGCAGTAGGGAGGTTTATAGATTTGGTAACAAAAATAATATAGGTATCTATCGGTATTCTAGAATCACTCTAAAAATAAGATTCTACCTACGATTTAATGGAAATGAATAAAGTTCACTAAATTGTTGTCTAGTTTTTACCGTGATAAAAGCATAGATATAATAACCATAACATCGTAGATTCCCTTTTTCCTCACGAAACGCATACTGGTATCACTAGTTCAAACAATGCAAATGTAAAATGAAAGTGTATGTAAATCTCCTTTATTACTCTTCCTTCACTCAGCAACCTGAACCGGGGCAGTATCGATTGAATGCGAAGGCGACTGCTTCATTCCACGTAAAAGCTTCTAAAGCAGTAAACAGTAAAATAGATCTCCTCCGGGAATGAATTCGTTGTCACGAGACCAACCATGACAAGTAGAAAGTTTTCTCTAGGCTATGATGCCTTTCAAAAAGGCTAATTATTTTCGAGGCGACTAACAAATTAAAGGGCGACTAACTATTGGTTACTAAAAAAATAACTTGGCAGAGATTAAATACTTTTTTATTTTTTTACTTAATTATTATTAATATATTATTTGATTAATTTTACTTTTTAGCTTATCGTGTTTTTTTGGAAATTATATTTAGATTCGAATTTTAAAAAAACAGCTGGACTCGAACCGGGGTCTTCTGGTTTCGGGACCGAAAACAGTGACCTTTGATTTTGTATGGTTTTCAGGGTCTGATGATGGAGTAGGAGGGTTGGCACTGGAACTCCATAGTGGAGCAACGTATCCTACCCGTGTTCGAGAAATTGTCATGAGATGAACTTTGACTGTATATAGATTTCAGGGTCTGATGATTTAGTAGGAGGGTAAGCACTCGAACTCCATAGTGGATCATCGTATCCTGGCCGTGTTTGGGTTTGTTGGAATTGTCGTGAGATGAACTTTAACCATGTAAGGTTTTCAGGGTCTGATGATGGAGTAGGAGGGAACTAAAACTAAAATGCATCATGATGCATCTCAAGCCGATTCCAACAAGTCCGAACACGGCTTACATATACACGGCTTATGTGATTCCATAAAATGTGAAGCAATTCCATGTTTCCAGGTGAAGCTAATAAAAGCGTGTTGAAAATAAAAGTCAAGAAATAAATCTATAGACACACACTATTTTTTTTGCATGCCACTATTTGCTTTAATTAGAGCTCTTAAAATGTCGCACAAAGTATGTTTTATATGACCATGTTCATATTTTCTTCTCATCGCAGTTTACTTTATATACAACCTCATTATATAATTTAAGAAAGCCTATTTTCTACTTTTTATCCGCCATCAAGTCTTCGCCTAACAATAAATTCAGTTACCAAAACAAAAATATCGATGCCAGTTTAAATTAAAACAAAGCTTATTTAGCTGCTGCTTTCTACTTAAAATGATCCTTCACTTTAGCTGCCAACCTATTATTTTTAGTACCTCCTTTCATTTTTTATAAATACCAAATTCAGATAAATTTTTCGCCGCGTTAAATACATGCCTTTCAAAAATATACATTGTTAATAACTTTTAAAACATTTTAAATGACACATTTTTACTATTTGAAATTCCAATAAATACAAAAAGTTTGTTACTTTTTATTAGAACTTTAGAAACGAACTTTTTGATGCAAAGTTTCTTATTTCATATTTAGGATGGAAACCAAAATGAAAAAGTATAACGAATACGGCGATGGTAATTCGAGTTTAACGTAGGCTTCGCTTCGGTCTCGCACACTATTGTGCACGTAACTTGTTATTATACTTTTATTATATATACTGAAATAACTACAGCTGACACGACAATTAGTCGGACATTATCTTTATATATAGTAGGCTAAGTATAGGTAGGTACCTATACTTAGCGGTTCATCATAAATTATTTAACTTTTTTATCACTTTTTCGAAGACGTCCATAACAATAGCACAAGTTAGTCCCTTATTTCCTTAGGTGATTGCCGGAACGCTGCGACATGGATTGTTGTTAGAACTTTTTGACATATTTTAGCAAATATTAGGGCTAACCGAACGGTCTTTTATAAAGGTTTTATTTCTCCTAGGCATCCGTTGAAAGTAACGTGTGATTTGAATATGCAAATTCAAGCTTAGCTTTAATTTTGCCGCACCACCTGGGACGGTTTACGTCTGTCTACTTATTTTATAATAGTGGGTACCCAATTACATGCCTTATAAAGGCTGAAAGGTCGGAGGACGAAGCACTAGAGGCATTTAGAGGACCCTTATTTTAATACTACTAGATACCTATAAAATTATGAGTTGGGCAGAAGTCGAGGCTGCTTATAAATTTCTTTAGGGTGGTACGGAGTTTACTGATTTGATACACCCTCTGGCTAATTTTGAATAAGTATTCATGTTGTAATTTGGGTAAGCGTTATAAAGCGCACTTGGTGTAGCATGATTAACCGTTCTTAGGCGGTTATCACACTGCCACGCACCACGCAGCGTAGCGCGTGAATGCGTGTTTTAACGTTGCTTGTAAGTATCTCCGTTTGTATAGAAAACACGCACAGTCCAACACACAGAAAATGCATCCACGCGCGTTCATTCAGATCACGCGTCTACAAGCGGAGAAACATGCGCACACGCCCGTGGGTGCGGGGCGACACGCAAGGTATGGCACACCGAGTCTCGCAGTGCCGTGCGTGATTTTGGATGAGCTCTGCACTGCACTATCACCACAGCAATGAAAATTGAATGAAATGAGTCAGAGCCGCCGTGAATCCACAAAATGCAACTACGCGCGTGAGTGCGTAAAAAACCCGCACGATGATGCAGATCTGCATTCCCGCAAATACGCGCGTAGGTGCGTTGACACGCAACATGCAGGGTGATGCGTGGCAGTGTGATAACCGCCTTAATCGGCAAAGTTAAGCTGACACTAGTGTGGCCGGTACCTAGATGGGTGACGGCACGTAAAGCCGTTGGTTCAGGTTATCACAGGCTTTAAACTAGTAGAAGGCCTCCTAGGCGGCTTAAAAAATTCAAACAGTACCACTAGTCTATCTCCACCGATCCGCAGTAAGCAGACGTGGAGTATTATGCCCATTCCCTGTCACCCTCATTTGTGAAGTGAGGATTTTGCTCAGCAGTGGGACATTTGCTGATGATTTTAGGTTAAACTAGACACTTAATCAACATTGGAGTGTCGATGTTTTCATATTGGTAGTGCTAATACTTTGAAGTTTCAAACATAACTCATATGTAGGTAACAATAGTACGTTTGGGAACTATTAAGGGTCGTAGCCATGGTCATTTAATTAATTAATATGTTAGGTTTATATTTCCTCTTCCTCTTCAAAATTATCCACTATTAATTTCAATTAGATACAATTTTAGACGAATATAGTAGTAGGTACATTAAAAACTCTCTTTGGAATGATAAGTACATAATCTCCTTCATCTAAATCTATAAGAAAGTTCTGCAAGAGTCGATAAAGTGTTGTATCAGCTGTTTAATGAAGGCTTTCGAACATTCGCGCAAAGGTAAGTGTTAATTAACTTCCAATAAGAAACCTTCTAAACAACAAACAACACACTTTGTACTTACTTTGTACGTACTCGTTTTAAATATCGTTTCGTTAATCTTAATAAGGAGCTTTGCTCAAAAATACAATGAAAAAAGCAGATTAGATGGAAAAGGTCCTCTAAAAGACAATATTTACCATTGTGTTGACAGCCTTCAGATATAAAAAGGCAAGTTATTGTGTCACTAGTTGATAAAAATATGTTTGTATATTGTAGACCCTACAACATAGAGTATTTTTTTAAATATCGTAGGTTTGACGAGCCTTCTTGTCCACCTTACATATGGTAGGTAATGGCTACCTTCGTATCATAACATGAGTTATAATCATATGTTTCGTATAAATTTATGCATTTTGCATCAACTATACAATACATAAGGAATTATAACTTCGTATGCGCGTATTCACGTCAAGTTTAATTTAGCTTATTTATCTATATTTGGCCTAACGCAAAATATGTTTAATCCAACTGTAATGATGTAACAAATAGTTGAAATTATATTGTAGGTATAGTACTTATTAATATAGCTAGATTGCTCCGGAATTCGTTTCAAAAGCTCTTTTATTGTAAACTTAGCTTATAACATATTAACTGAGGAAATATTCATACTTCATCGTGTGATATTTTAAATGTGTTTTATAAATATCGGCGTCATAAATCATTTTATTGAAAAGTAACGTGAACTGTGTATAGTTTCTGATGCCATACATTACTTTATTTAAAACAAGAAACTAAGAGCATTACAACACATTTTTTATAAAATATACTTAAATGTAAATTATGAACTATTTCTGCTTGTAAATTGTACCTGTTGTTAATTATAACGTAATATAGATTCGACTCATATTTAAATGACCTTCTAACTCATAATCATCACTTGAAATGAATCTCTAAAAATCAGCTCATCTATTTTAATTATTCATGGCAAAGGTATCGATCGCATCCCGTCCGCCATCTGGCAACTGTCTGCGGCCCTCGTGCCCACCTAACGCCCCTTCGAAATCCATCTATCTTACACCCGCTGCCCCTATTTTGTTACAAATCCCACTGTTACTTGCAAAAGTACACACATCAGCTTTTCAATCTTAGCTGTAATCTTTTCTTTGGTCATGACCTTTATCAATGTTTGTAAATGTTTAAAAATATTTTTTCAGTCTACTTTGTAATTTTGCCGCCGCGCCGGGGCACGCAATTGTTTTCAGTGCGATTAGAATGTAAATATTATGTAATTAATCTAAGCCTGTTTTGAAAAGAGTAATTGCTGAGTTTATTGCCGGCTCTTCTCAGCAAATGCAACCTTCCGAACCGGTATTAGAGTATTAGAGTCAGACTTTTCATAAGTGCCTGCGAAGGTCTATTTGAATAAATGATTTTGAATTTTGAATTTTTTGAATTTTGAATGAATGCGCAATATTTTATTGACTGAAAATAAATACGTGTATTACTTTTTCTTAATTAAACGCGCACGTGACCGCAATATAAATGCAATGTAATTTGACCTTTATGTCTATAGTTATAGGCCGTATGTAGATAGTAAGAGTACTTTGTATAAGTAATTTAGTAGTGTAAGCGTCACCGACACCAGTAATAAATATTAATTTAAAGATCTTAACTAGAATAAATACAATAAGAAGGGTTTTTAATTAATTATTTTCGACAAAAGAACTGTCTCATTAGGTATGCATAGGTATCACTTTTCATTTTCAGTTATTAATTTTGGGTAAACTGGCGCTATAATAAGTTTTATTAATTTGCTTTGGAAGAATAGAATTTAATTAACAAAGAAATATTACCAATTTCCAACAAAGAAAGAACATTACCTATTATAAATCTTATGATCTATACGCTACGCAACTATTTCCTAAAACTCAAAAGATCCACGTCGTTTACCTTCTCAAATAAGATTTTCATAAAATCCATAATAATGTTCAAAGGTGATTTTGGGGTGATGTTCCAGATAATATCTACAAAAACCTTCGTTAGTTTATCGTTATGCAAAAGATAAAAGGGCCACGGGTCTGTGAAAGGATGTTAATACGCCGTGTGTAAACCGAGCAATGGAAACCCCACGCAGGGCTGAGGGGACTACCCAGTGAACTCGTAAACTTTTACACCCTTCTCGGGAGCATTTGAATAAATAAAGTTCTAAAGTTCTCGCTCTTAAATTAATTAAAAGAGTTTAGTGGCATCAATTAGAATTCAGAACTTTTTATCGATAGATTTATTTGTGATTTGGTATTTTTATAGTTTTGTTGGATTAATATTTTCTAGCTGCAGTTTAGTTTAGTTTACTTTCAAAGTTTTTAGAGTGATTTTTACATTAATATAATATGTACAGCTCATACAGACATAAAAATATATTTATTTTAACATTATAATCTGTGCATATATAGTTAAACCTATAGGTATGCTCACGTATAGCTGCACTTGAGAGCCAGTTCCATTTTCTTATCTGACTTTTCGTACTTACATACCACATTATAATAGTGAGATTATGGTCAAACACAAAGGCATAAATAGTTCAAAAATACATTTCCAGGAGAACCACCGCTTTCATATATTACAGTCCCGGGGGACTCGTTATCTACTGTTGCACTCGTCATACCATACGGGCTGCCCGCGTTTCTGTGGCGTAGCATAAATGCATTTAAATTCTATGAATGAATATCAAAATTAGCAATACTGCGTGGATGCAGGCCATTCTCACTACATATTGCGTAGTATATGTCAATAAAATACATTTTTTCTTGACTCTACTACATTCTCGAGTTTCTGAGGTATTTTTAGGAACAACACGTATACGTAGTGGGTGCTTGTGACGTAATCTTTGTAATATCACACGCTGCCGCCCTTTTAATAACATTTTTATGAGTCTATTTTAATATTTACTTGAATCTAGAGCTTTTTACTATTCATATTATGTCGTATAAAGGCGTGTTTTATATTTTACAAGGAATCATTATTCATTCTATTATGATCTCGACGATATGGCGTAGAAAAATTTGACTCGACATTTAAGTCTTATCACTAATTTGCTAACGTTTATCTGCTGGAAGCTACTAGGTGAAGGTCAATAATTCTCAGCTACTTCAACCACAATTTGAGACACTCCTAAGCTCTTAGTTTTACTGGATATTATTTTCTGTTTAGTAACATTCTTCGCCAGTTTTGCTACATTTACGGGGGTAACCTTTTTGAATAATTAATAGTCTCGTGAACGAAATGACCTTTTGTACATAATATAATGGAATCATAGAAAGTTACTAGTTGATACTAATAGGTATAAATAATGTATATTCCTGATATTACAACGTTTCATTCAAGTTATGCGCGTCGGCAATCTTCGTATGCTTGTTATTATTATTATTTTTTCATTTTAAAAAGAAACTATGCTGCGGGACATATAGAACATGCCAGAGGTTCCCGAGAGGCGACCACGTACTGAAAAGCGCCGTGCGGGACGACGTCCCACCAGGTGGACCGACGACCTGTGGCTCCACCGCGTAACTTTGGTGGTAATCGTAACAAACACCATTAATGAATTTCATCCAATCAGGGCCCACGAATGGTCATCGTCGCCTCATACCGCGTGCGCGTCATTGGATGACATAATTAATGGTTTTCGTTACGATTACCACCAAAGATACGCAATAACCCGGCTGATCAGAGTCGCTGGGGCCGCTGGATGTAAGCGGCCCAGATTCCAGAACCGTTCGAAGTGGAAATCAATGGGGGAGGCCTATGTTCAGCAGTGGACATCCATGGGCTGATATGATGATAACTCTATTAGGTACTTACAGTGACTAAAATGAAAACATGGAGTTCGAAATTTCATCTACATAGTTTATATTTTACAGTCCTAAAACCTTGCTACCGAGACCCTAAAAATCAG
Organism: Achlya flavicornis; assembly: GCA_947623365.1. NCBI lineage: Eukaryota > Metazoa > Arthropoda > Insecta > Lepidoptera > Drepanidae > Achlya > Achlya flavicornis. The sequence continues at coordinate 7,554,692 of OX392474.1, forward strand.
TATGGTCTATTTCATCTAAAATTGCGTGTTATTACAGGACTACCTCTTGCCCAGAGGTCATTAACAGCTGTTTATGTTTGACCCTAGTGGGCGTATATTTTTTTCTTATTCGTAGAAGCTCTATAGTTTTTATTTTTAGTAAATGTACGTGGGAGGGTACTTACCTATTTATTCTGATTTCTGTGGTGGTAACTATCCCTTCAAAATGAATGAAAAATTCCGATAACAAATCCACAGCCAATTTTATAGTATAGTTAAAAGCATTAAAAGCATAGTAAAACATATCTATTTATGGGAATCATACTAGTTCATAGGTAGGAATAAGTATAATTCTAGTTTGTAGGTTGATTTGCCTATCAATCACCATAAATATGCAAATGATTTATTGATTGATATCCCGTGCATTTTGCATCTCTTTGACCCAACTTTGACCAATCGCAATTAGCATATTGTATTGACTGATATGACAGAACCATAAACAATACTATTATTGTCAGATTATGAATCGATTTCAGCTATAGTGATGTATCAGCGGATGTGCAAGTTAATTCCTTATGGTGCGTCCATGCTACGCGAACCGAGCACGAGCCGAGCCACGAATGAACAGGATTTTTCGTTGTTTGCGTAGCGTGGACGGACTTGCGAGCCTCGAACGAGCGTTCGGCTCGCGCTCGACTGCGCTCCGCCCGAATGACAGTTTTTTCACGAACACAGGGATTCGTATCGCGCCCGTTGTAGGCTCGTTGTAACGTCTACACTTGACATCGCGAGCAACCAAAGCGAGCAACGAACGAATTCTGTTCGTTTTACTTGTACGTAGTATTTATCTACTCTGAGGTTTTACCATTAGGTATTGAACTATGGTTTGGTATGTACAAAATTTTGTACCTTGGATAAGTTTGCGATTGACCCTTGTCTGTTAACGATTATCATAAAGCATGATCAATCCTTTATACATACCGAATGAACAGTACTTGAGAACTATTCACGTGTCAATTAAAACTAAAGCTATTCCAAGTTTATACACGTGGTTCTATAAATAATGTTGAACGTACACTCTGTTCATTCCATATTACTAAGGTACTAACTACTGAAATCAGGAACTTTCAGAGTCAATGTCAAAGCAGTTTCTTTAACTTTAGCCTTGAGAAATACATAATCATAAGAAGGTATACGACGAGAAAAGCTTCAAAAATATTTCTTTAAGTTGATATTCTGATGTTTAACCACAATTTCACCAACTTAAGTAATGATGGAGGCAAAAGGTGGTAGGCACACAAACTTTTGCAGGATACTGTCTCTCAAGTGTAGCTTTCAAAACATACCACAAGGCGACAGTTTTGAACTTACTAGTACTCACAAACAAAGCTTCGCTTGATCACAATATATACATATTTAAACTCAATATCTAATCACACAAAGTTCAACATAGCGCAGCTATTCCTTAGGCATCCTTAATTCAGACAAAGTGAGCTTGAGCTAACTAAGCATAATAATATGCAAAATTTAAAATATTCATATTATGGAGACTGCTACACAGTCTTCTGCTAATAATAGTTAAACTTAGACATTTAAATGTTAAATAAACATGAAGTCTCTATTGATCGCTGGCGCTTATTCGAATGGAAACATCTGGTTGGGACAAGTTATTTGGTATATCAGCATATGTAAATATGTGAGAACAGTTTCCTATTTTGGGAAATGGCAAGTAAAGTGACGATTTTCAACCTAGCTACGTTTCAGAACTGAGCCATTTTTTCATATTAGGCCCTAGCAGGTAAGTCAGTCACTGAAGTTACCATTTGTTTCCTGGTAGTATGGTTTATTCTTTGGGCTGGAAAGGATAAAAAAAAAAAAATAGAGTCCATAAAAATATATTATCAACACAAAATGTAAGGTAGGTATTTATATTTTTAGATATTTTTTGTTCCTTAATCTGACACTATGGTTTGTTTTGTGTATTAAAAGCCTGAATTAATAAATATATAATTTTGGGAACTTTCTATTTTCTTGCACCTTAACATTACCTCTATGACAATTTTCCAGGCTCTAGCTCAACGGGATGTACTAGGTTTTGCTGAGTAAGTGTGTGTATATATGTATGTATGTAGGTTTTAGAAGTTAGATATTTGTAGGAACACAAGACCTATCTTAATCATATACATTTCAAGACCTCAACTGTACCGTGACGTAAGTGGGGTGGTGTTGTGATGAGCTGCTTTTGGACAACTGCCGGATGATTATGGCACAGAGGATTGAAGGGAACAGAGTACAAGCTTCTAAGAAGCGTTCAAAAATCATACCTATTTTGGTAGGGTTAGCACAGGAGAATAACATTAAATGAATACATAAAAATGTATACCTATCAGCTTATTCGTGATGATAGAATATTGCTATTCACATATTACAGATTATTAGGAAATGGTACTAAAATGCAAATCTAGTTTTGACGCAGACCATACCGGTGTGACTAAGATTTGCTCGCAAACTCGGCAGATCGCGTTGTCCCAGAGATGAAATCAAGCTGAATCACTTTATCGCCCCCAAAAACCCCCATATAGCAAATTTCATCGAAGCCGTTTTCGAGATCTCAAAACATACATGCTCGTTAAATAGGATAGGTATGTAGGTACACCTACGTATATGAAATCATAAACACCCATCATGCCATTAATTTACGAGAAAAGAGACAATATAAAAACAATTTACCAGAAAGCTAATACCTACCTACCTATTATATGCAAGATACTAATAGAAAACTTATTCATTATATTATTGTTCATATACTCAGGAAAGTAAACCATATTTACACATTTGGATATTAAAATTCTATTATTAAAATCTAAACGTAAACAAACACGATGCGCGAGTGCCCTGAGTTTGAGCACAGGCCGTGCCAGTATACACCGGTTTCGCCTCGTACGTGTAGAGCCGCCTGTGCTTTCGCACACACGCGCCTCAAGCTTGTAGTTGTGTACCTACCGTAGCGCGTTTGTATGAAGCTTGGTCTCTGTTCCCTTCAATCCTCTGTGATTATGGTCTATGTAATGAATTTCAACCATTTTTTTTAATACAGAAATAAAGTCACTTCACAAACTGTGAAATACAGAAAACATTTAAAAATCGTGAATCGTGCTTCAAAATAATATTGTGTTCCAAATATTCCTACGTAAAATTAACACACAATAATGAGGGAATTCATAATGTACGAGAAGCAATTTACGCGTCTGACTGAAGTAAGTGCCGGGCGCGGTTCACAAAGACGGCAACTGAGACGAGATAAGGCTCTCTGTGAAGAGACTCTGCGCAATCTACAGTTCAAATCTAGCAGACTACAACTAAGATTACTATGTAGTGCACTGGATACAACAGCTGATATAACAGAATATTAATCTTGCAACGTACATTTGAAAGCGAAACCACAAGTTATCACAGCACTTGATTAATTTTCAGAGCTCCCGTAAATGTAGGTATCATCAAAACGCTGATTGAAACAGGTGTAATGTATAATGTTTTTATCACAATGTTTATCCATAAAAGGTCCTGTTTGTTTCGGTTACACGCAAAAAAAACAGACTGGAATTTCATAGGGTGTCCATAGACTTCAATTTTTTTATTTAATGTGATTTAATTTAAGAGGATTGTGTGAATAACTTTTTCAAGCTGCAACGCACATAATGTGGCAAACATGCATGAACATATGAAAACGTCATTACCTGTAACAATAATGAGAAATTACTTTTAAGGCTATCATGATAAGTTATACTTGATGCCACCCACAATTATTACAGCCGTATAATAAACACAACAGATTAAAACAAAAGCTTTTACTGCAATAATGTGTACCTACACTGCGTACCTACAGAGTATTTTATTACAGGTACGCACGTAATTCAAACATGTAAAGCGGTAACAGATGTTTTGTTGAAAAAAGTTTTACGCTATGCCACGCAGTTAAAACATGCTCCGAATGCGAATCTGTTGGCAGTACCTACCTAATTGAAAAACGATGTCCCATAAAACGTAACACTGTTATGAATCAGTATGTACACACGCACGCGTTAAAATTTAGCAAAATGCGAACGTGGCTCTACTTTTCTCCAGAAGCTAAGTGAAAGCCGAAGAAAACCAGCATTTTCAACATATTTGGTTTTTTAAATTCAATTAATTGTATTGAGATAGTTTCAAAACTATAAAGTGAGTTTAAAAAAGAAGCTTGGTAGCGTAGTGTTATGGTGAGGCGCGGGTAGTAGTATGTAGGGTATGTAAACCGTGCCGCTGCGCCGCGACGCCGGCCGTATCGACCGCCACCACCGCCTGTTGAATGCCGACGGCCCCCTTCGCCACCGCACCCCGCCACCCCAAGACCTTACCCACCCCTTACACTTTTCACGTGCTTAAAATAGAAGCGTGCAATGTCGATATTTCAAACATTAGCCTGTCACGGGACACTGAGCGGAACTAATTCACCGATGATACGTTTGGGATTCCTTTGTTCATTGTCTAACGTTTTATTTAAAAGCTTATGCTCATTTGAATCGAATGTAAGCAGGTTTAATCACCATGGTAAATGTTGATATGGCCGAAGGTAGAGAGCACGTAAAGCCTAGAATTAATTGACTCTCAAGTGCAGATACAGTACCACACAGTGGTGCTTGGCGACGTATTTTCAGCCAGCCAAGCGGGTACCTACTACAAATCCTACCCGACCATCGTGTCGTGGTTTCCTCGTGATGTTTTCCTCCACCGATAAGTAAACTCTTTGATATCTAGGCACAGAAAACGGTCACCGCATTTTTTTGCGTAACGTTCAGTACTCACACGTTTTTATGAACTGTAAATTGCAATTACTTATACTTATATGACATGTTAAATTAGACTTGACATCTACCATAATTATTTAAACAGGCGTAATTTTATTCATAAAGTTATTGTGTTTGTCACAAATAATCCATGACTGTAACAATTTTATCAAACAACAAGTTTTACCTTTATCGCATAGGTACAAGCTGAATTTAAAGTTTCAACTTTCATATTTGTCGAGTATCTATTTGAAGTATTCCGCAGCATAGCTGATAGTGCTTTTTAATTATTGAAATGGTTTTGTTGGCATCCAAAAGTTCTACAAACACTTTAGTATTACATACATTATTCACAAAGGCGAAATTATTCTTATTTTAATGGTACTTATAGAAAATGAAAAAAACCTCATATTTATTTTCATACGCAATATATTTAAGTATATGTAAATAAATCTGGGTAACTAGTGAATGTAGGTACATACATAGTCAATATAAATGTGGTAGCCTAAATTTAAATAGAATACCTTCAATACTCAGAAAACCGAAAACCTGATACGAGTGAAATCGTGGGGGGAAATATGTAATGAAACACATCACGGGATTCGATTCAGTTCAAGTGACGCGTGGACACTTCTCTCCCTACACTGTTTATTGACCTTTTTAATAAGGGATTATATTATCTGCTTGCCCTTTATTGAATCTAAGGAAAAATTACGTCAGCGTTATTTTTTTGAGTTTATCTTCTCTAGCAGGCTTACGAAATATAAATAATTTATTAAACTTTTAGTCGAAAAATCATCATCAGCTAAGGGAAGCAAACTACTAAACAAAGCCTGAACGATTTGCATCCGGTTCTTATCGGGACGTAGATCCACCTGGTGGAAAATATTTTGGACTGAAAAATAAGTAGTAGTGTATCAAGTTTTTATTTTATTCAATACTAGCTGCCCGGCGCGACTTCGTTCGCGTAACATACCCTACATTTAAACCTTCCCCGGACTTCCACGAATATTTAAAACCCAAAATTAGCCAAATCGGTCCAGCCGTTCTCGAGTTTTAGCGAGACTAACGAACAGCAATTCATTTTTATATATATAGATAGATAGTCACTGGTTTATATAAAATCAACTAATCATGGCCATGCTAACCGTTAGTCTTATGTAATTAAACTTTTAATAGTGGTCACTTTCGTTAAACTGCTTACACATCGATGTAATTATTAACGTACCGCCCAGCGATCTCCAATTTGCCTTGGTTGACTAATTAATTAAGCCAACACTCCTTCTTGTTTGATTTAGTAGGTGCCTATTAACGAGGAACCCTCATGGGAGCAGAGTTTATTGTTATGAATTAGTTATCTATAAAAAACGTAAAACTTCTTACTATAAGCACACACGCATGTACATACATTCTACATTCGTTAAACTTTATTAATAAAAATATCTGGCTCTATTCAGCTCAAAAAAATTATCGCTAGCGACATCTGCCTCCAAAAGTGTGCATTTCTTTAAAAAGAAATTTTTTCTGAACACAGCGCCATCTTTTGAAATTTTCCGATATTAAAATGAAAACTGAACGAAAATTCTGGAAAGTTAGGCTTAGTTCATACGGAAGGTATCAGATGGCGTTAAAAACGGTCCTGAATAGAGGCTCTAGATTTATTAACGCAATTTGATGAAACCATCGGGAAAGACAGAGTCAAAAGTGATGTATTGGTTTAACACTATCACGGGGCCTCCACTATAGAGGGAAATATGCCACTGTGTCAGTTTAAAAAGCGGCTGTAAATATTATCAAGTTACCTACGTTGACAATATATCCACTATCATGAAGCAACACACAATGCTGTGTTCTTCAAGTTTATTTTCAGTCGTCCTTGAACTAGTTCCTCTCAAATAGGGCTCGAATAATATTAAGAATGAAACAAATCATGGTATATTTTAGACACTTCAAAGTAAATACTGTACGACGAAAACGTTTTTTATTTAACATTTTATTTTACTTTTTCATAATGTTACATATAGCAGACTAAGTAGGGATATGCCGGGCTGGATCAACCTTTAAGATTAAGAATTACTACATCAATCGGTAGTCGCATCCGATCCTGGGGACCCTTTTCAATACAAAATTGGAAAATCACAATATGCCATAGAATACTGACCTAAGCTGACCGGGGAAAAGGCAAAATGAAAAATATGCGTATTACAGTATATTTTATCATCAACAACATATATTGAGGAGATCTCTTAGGGAAAGGGAAATCGGGATAAAAGTAAACTAAATATAAGCTTATCCAACCAACGAATATCCGCGAGCGTCTACACGATTTTCCAGATAAGCTCTGAACTAGAGATTTCGTAGTCTACACGAAAACATGAATGATATAGTATCATCAAGTTCCTAACTCGATTTGTAGTGTTCATCTAAATTATTTATGAAAACAAGTTTTATATTATGATTGATACTTTTTATACTTAATTGTAACATATTATAATGTTGTATCGTAATTCAAAGTGGCTGCTTTGTTTCAAGGCTTTGTTTGATTATCGGTAACACATTGGCTTTAATGTAAGAATCCTTTGGTATTTCTAATATCCTTTGACGGCAGCGATTTACTAAATTCAAAAAGCATTTATTCAATTTAAGCCCTGATAAGGCACTTATGACTCTACACCGGTTCCAAATACAACTTGAACTGAGAAGACTCCGACAAGATTAAAATTTACAAAATATATATAACAATAGCCTGCGAAGCGAACAATTCATTCAAATGCATTCTTGTCATCTATACACAAAATCAGAAACTTTATAGTACCCTTTCTTGCATAACTTCTGTTTTACTATCTATGTATAGGTAGCTCTTGGATTTCATTGGGTACTTTATTATAGAAACTTATACATTGCCCCTTGAAAGAGTTAAGGACTTTGCTGAGCCGAGTTAAAGGTACAGCAAGTTTGTGCTTATTTCTAGAAAACCATACCATTTAGTGGACGGCGGTGGCGGTCCACCGAGCATGCCATTTGCAGGTATTTTTTCATTAATATGGTTAGCTCTGTCCCATAGCTAAGCGAATCAATTAACTTAAATAAAAATGTCTATATAATATAGACTACGCTAATGACATTGATAAGCGAGGTAAATACATCTCTTCTGCGTCGAATAAATTGGCAGTTTGACTTTGAATTCCCTAGAAATCACGCACAGAACGTAGATTTTACCTTTTCCGAAATTATTTAGGTAATGTTTGTTCTAGCACCAGGTAAATAATTGAAACTTTTTTCACACAAGACTGTTTTTAAATCCTGGTGCTCAACCTAGAAACAGTGTTACTTTTATTTAAAAAAACATGGATGATACTATTTATACACTCTGAGATGATAGGTACCTTCTAAAATGTGAATGTAAGAGCGAGACAATTTCACTTTTGTTTTCACTTTATTTCACTACCTGAAGTCACGGGGAGGAGGTACAATTCGATCATCGCTGACGTTTGGAAACTTAATCAATATATTGTACCTACCTACGATTTTAAGTCAATCTAACTTTGAGTCCAATACTTTTGTGCAATGTCCAAACCAACGTAATGAAAATTGTTTACATACCTAGTAAAAGTTGTCAAACAAGAAGTTCAAATCAAAGCTCAGTTTTGCGGTATTTTTTTCAATGGGTTCGGATTTAGGACAATTTACCTGATTCATTTCGTGTAAAATGTATAAGATTCAATTAAATGTAAGTAAACAAGTCATGTTTCTGTATTATATCCCAGGATATTTATTTATATAAAATAGTCAGTCTTCGAAATGGAAATTATGAATTTATTGGGTACTTACTCATAAATCCAATAAAATGTTTCGAAGTCTTTGGTTTCTTTTGCACCAAATAAATCAATTCTTTTTCTGAAATAAAGTCAAACTGTTCATGTAGTCCACACATCATTCGGTAAGCTTAGACTTAAGAAGTTGTTTGCAAAACATTATTCGAACTTCCAAAAATAGATTGTTTGCATATAAATATGGAATCATAAAACAGAAAGCTATCAATCGATCACGTTGTCGAGGAGTAAAAATAAACATGCCACACAGGTTCCAAAATTAATGATGTATACGTAGGTTCATGCGTAAGTATTTTATTTTTGGTTACCCTAAAAATATTCTTAACAGGTGTGTTTTATATTCCCAGGAATTCTTAGATGGATGCATTTGCCAATACCTAAATCTCTTCTAAAAATCGCAAAAGTTTGTTATAATTTCCAGGGGAATTAACTGGAAAAGTTGTATCTACCATGGCAAAAATTATACACATATAATTACGAACTTCATTCATAATAAGTTCGAAATCTGAGATAAAAGTTAGCACTAAGCGGCTTGTTTCCTAGACTGGCGATACTGAGATTACTATGAGTTGACAGCCAGTTCTCTTTATTATTGGCATACCACCCTCGACCACATCACTTACTTATTTGAGATTGTAAAATTTAAACCACCGACAATACTGAAAAGCAAAAAATAATAAACCTTTTAAATATGTATATAACTTGAATTTTATAAGGTTTTGCGAGGTTATGCAGTCAGCATTAAAATCTGTGAGTGAACAATAAACCATCCCTATTTTCCCACCCTTAGGGTAGGTTTTTTGTATCTAAATTTATATGGTAGGTATACCCTATCCAATAAAAAAAGAATTATCAAAATCGGACTACTCTGTAAAATATACGCGTCGACCTCCTCCGTTTTTTCGTCGGTAAAAAATTGATTTATTTTTTCGCACAATTTTTGTGATTGTATTGTCAAACTCAAACAAATACAATTAAATTATAAAAGGTTTTATAAAATCTCATCACTTCTTACCACGTATTAACCCAATTTTGTTATTGATTACATTTTGATGGATAAATAATGGACAGGTCTTAGAGAAAAACGCTGAAAAGAAACAAAGCTGAATTTTGAAGAAATTAAAAATGGCATGGTATACGTACCTATAATTATATACACTCGTATATAAGACTAGCTAATGCTCAGTGTGCTTATAACGCCCTTTGTTTTCTATGTTAAAAACCTTACCTGCATACCTCAATTGTACCTCGTAATTTTTTTGGGCTGAATTTCATGTTTGTAAAACAAAAGCTTTGCTATATTGAAGCTTTGATTTTTATTCATCACAGTGACATGCTACAACTTTTGAAAGTTGAAAAATTCAATCATTCGAACAATACGAATACAAAAAAATACGTATAATTATTAAAAATAATAATAATAAAGGGATGATCATCATCAATCATCAAAAATCGAATCTAGCCAAAGATTATAACGTGAACCCTCTTGTAATTACAGTACGTAACAATAGATGGACCCGACATTTATCGAAGAAGATAGATTACGTACCTACTAATATAAAGTAAATTGAGTCCCTCATAATCTGTGATCGGACCTGATCCAATTTGCACATGATATTCATTTTCACAATATACAGGCAGAATTTATTTTTCTAGCCAGTAAGGGCAAGTTCTAAACTACAGGTCTTAAGAGAAAAACGCTGAAAGGAAACATGAGCTGAAGTAGGTAATGCGTGGTAATGCTTACAAGCATTGTATTTGGGTTTAGCTGCCACGCCCGCGCAACTGCAACTGCATTACAAATGAAACATTCAAGTTTCACGTCACTTGCATTTCCGACCTCATCAGTACGCTGGTAGCCAGAGAGTAAGTCAATTACAGTGTATGAAAAAAAGAAAAAGTTTATATAGGCTGATATAGGTACAGGGTTATCGGTAAAACACGAACAACCGACTGTATTACCAAAAACATAAGCAACAACTTTTGTTCTAGCACATTTCAATTCTGTATTTTGTTGGCATGCGTAGGTACCTACGCATGTCTACGCCACCCGTCTGTCACTCAGTTTTTGCTACAAGTAGAGTTCGTAACATTTAGAGCATTGAATTTAAGTATTTTTATTTTTGTATACCTACAAAGTTGATGAATTATTAAAAAACAGAATAAATGTTGTTGTTTATGATGTTAGTAATCCTGAGAGGTTGTTAGTATTTTATCAATAACCTGTAGACCTGCTACGCTCCTCATTAGTCTATTTATAATTTTATACTTAGGGTCATACTGTCATACTTATGGTATATGGCATAATTCCTCGCTCGGTCGGATTGTGTGACATAATATTCAGGCAATCTGCTTAATTGGCAAACCATTAATGTATTGCATCATAATAATGCACATTTGTTATGAGCTAAAACTTTAGCATATTCCTTGTTTGGATAATTTTGATTAATTAATTCAGCTAGGTTCTCTCAAATAATATCTTGATAAGACCGTTTTTGAGTGTTTATCGATGCTTCGATGCTGACGGATCCAATGCTGGAATCAAATATACTTACGTACGTTTAAATACACTATATCCGCACTTATTACTCGCTTTTAAAAAAGTATTACTTTTTTACCCGGATAAGCGTGCAATAAGTGTGGTTTGTTTACACACCGTATACGATACTCGTGACTAAAGTCATTTCGCACGGAGTGTTTAAGCGCCCTCGCTGCGCTCGGACGCTATTTCACGCCGTGCAAAAATAGACGAATTAAGTCACACGTATCGTAATATACCTACTATTTAAAAGAAGTAGAACATAGCGTTTATTCTCTCAAAGAGCAGCCGACTGGGGAAGTACCTCACCTTTACAGAATACCGCAGCGAGATAACTTTATGTGGTGTTCCTGTGCGTGAGTAGGGCTCATTGGGGACGGGGGAAGGGTTGGTAACGCGTGTGTGATGCCTCGTTTATTGCAAGCTACGGTAACCGCTTACCATCAGGCGGGCCGTATTGTTAACAGACTTCATCGTAGGTATAAAAAAAAACCTTTATCTCAGGAAAACGCAGATTCTTCGAAACCACGGAGCGAAAGCTTAAACATTTCATGCGGCTACTGATTTATCACAACATCATTTCAGTGAACAAAGCGGGCAACAGGCATTGATGTGCAACACATTTCTATGAAGTATTATATTTATAATACGTACCTACTGTAAGTAAAACCATTTACTTAGACCGAAATTATGCTTTGAACTTTAGTTATACCGAAATTGTGCTTTGAACGTTACGATCGCATCAACAATATACCTATAATAAAATTTATAGCGCTGGCATTCTTCTAGTACAGGTACAATGCTAATAAATTATAGAAAATGGACGGCACCAAAATAATATAAACAGTATCGATAGAAGTAGCGTCTTGTTAAGTACACTGTAGGTTAATTTTGCACCACCATAATGCGCTGAATGAACATCCATTGATGTCAAGCCGAACGGCTCAAATACACACACAAGAGAAGCTGGCATGATTTCTAAATACAATAGATTGGAAATGCATGAAGCGAAGATAATAAAACACAAGTTTATTTGTTTGGATTTGCTTGTTGTGGGTTTGATATTTTTGTTGAATGAAATTGTATTTGAAATTTTACAACTAAAGATAACATGAATTAGCGCATTTATCAAGTTACTTAGATACCTATACGGGGTGGATACACGACAATATGACAATAAATGAAACTACGTAAAGTAGGTACTCATAAATAGGCTATTGGACCAACTTCGAAATCGAAAAAAAATATTCCGTTTTTCATACATGTCTCGTCGGCGAAAATGTATGAAAAGCTGTAAAAAAAAGAAGCGATTTCGAAGTTGGTCTCATAGTTAAAGTTGATCGTATTTATGAGTACTTTACGTGGTTTCATTTATTGTCGTTTTATCGTATCCATCCCGTATATAACACAGGGATTCGCATCGCGCTCGTGTGATAGGCTCGTTGTACGTCCACACTTGAAAACTAGCAACGAACGAATAGAGGCTCGTTCGAGGCTCGGCTGGTGTTCGGCTCGCGTAGCATAGACGCATCATAAGGGTCACCGCTCACTATAAAAGCACGGATACACCTCGGCATTTACCTTGCCTTGCAAGTGAGGCCTTTAAATCATATGCTTTAAAGTAAATATTACAATGACTAGATAAAATAGTTGATACCTCTCGGTAAGCGTGTTTGCCGCTACATACAAGCCACTAGTCCTGCTGACCACACGCTTCCAGCAGAACTAGTCATTGTAAAATTTCCTTTAACGCATACAATTTAAAAGCCTCACTCACTTGCATGGCAAGGTAAATGCCGAGGCATAGCCGTGCTGTTATAGTGACCGGTGACCCTAATAAACAGTTAAACATTCCGTTACACAAATTGCTAGCACGAAAGGTATAATAAATCCTGACTCATAATGTAGAACTATTTATGAAATAAATTAAAACTGAACTGAAACACGAAGAAAACGGCATTTATTACACAGCATTATTTTCAAATTAAAAAGATTTGATTATGTCTGATAATCCAGTTAATAGAGTTCTTTTATAACATTTTCCTTTGTCGTTAATGCATTCTTAAATATTGGGAGATTCGTGTACGTTTCAATAGGTAATCAATCATCAATAGTAATAATCTTTCAGAGACCATATCAATGCCCAATCTCACTCCATTTGCTCGTTGGTTGCGAATGGGATATCATCTGATTTGTTTTGATGTAGGTAGGCATACCTACATCAAAACCTATTCCTACATACCTACATCATTTGTGAGATATATATTTATGTGTAATTTTAATTATTTTTTCTTGGCTTTTTTTTTTGCTGAGAGCTGTCCGCTGCTCTCGATTACAATAATATTAAGAATAACTTTTTATTCATGTGCATGGCCTACTCTTTAATTCCCCTCGCCTCGTCCTGTTCTAGCTTACGAACTAATATTTCTAAAATCATTATCAGCACTATTTGACTATTTTCTTTATAATTTTGTACACCTTATTTTATCATAACTATACTTAACGTTAAAATAACAATACTATTTGATTTTTAAACACGAACGAATAAAAAGCAGCCAAGTTTCATATCCATTATCATTTTAATGGTAAACGGCAGGTAAAATATATTATAGTAGCATAATATCATCTGAATCTTTATCATCATAAGTATACATGCATTAGTCAACGAGGTTTCTATCTAGATCAAATTGAAGCCGCATTTGTCATACAATTGGTGGGAGAATTTGTCTGAGAGAATAGAAACAGGGGTTCTACCGCGTAACTTTGGTGGTAATCGTAACGAACACCATTAATGAATTTCATCCAATCAATGGTGTTCGTTACGATTACCACCAAAGTTACACGGTAGAGCCCCTGGACGTCCATAGTACCAGCGTACAACCTACCAAAATCTGCCCTGCAAAGGAAGGAAGAAAATGATGTATTTGCCTAGATGAAAAAGTAGGTCAGTGGGACAATCGGTCATCAGTCAGGACAAAATCGGGCCTACGAAAAGTATGATTAATGATATCTTCCTTAAAACTTGGAATTCTTCCCTCAAGAGGATCTCTACAACCTACACACATGTAGTGAAATACAAGAACAATAATAAATTCACGCAACATACTATAAATCTCAAAGAATAGTTTGAAATCTTGCTCTCCTTTAACTCTTGTGAAAGACTAAGAAGAGAATAAGGGGTTAATGAGGTAATGATATTATTGTTAGCACAAATAATATTGTTATTATTGGCCTGAAGATCTCTAGTAGGTACATACTGGTTATCTATCACCCTGTTCGGACTCCAGACTCTCATAAGATTTTATATAATTTTTGGACTCACCTTATGGTGAGTAATTAATAATTTTAAAAAATATTTTTTTCAATTTGAAAAGTAAATAAACAAATTTTCTTTTCCTTTTTTCTTTTGTAAATATTGTTTATATTACTATCTCATTTGTAAATTTTCTCATATAATTTGTATAATTGAATAGGAACAAATTGTAAATATTAATTGTAGTACTTATAATAAACCTATACGTAGATATAATAAACACAGTTTTCCCTAGTCTTTATTTGACTAATACAAAACCATAAGTACTACGTAACTAGTAGACTTCTATGCCATCACAAAGTCATCGTGTAATAAATAACTTCTTGTAACTACTCATATAGTAGGTAGGTACTACTAATCATTACACAAAGTAGGTATATCAAAGAGCGGGTACATAAGGTTTCACTGGATAGAAAGCACAAATGGATCCCCATTACATCTTTCGGTAATTTAATACTCCTTTAGTGGCCCTTGTGGTTGCCAGATGTCCTACCTACGTCATTGTACGCACTAATAGTTACAAATCGAAATTGGAATTGTCTTATAGCATCCTGTAGATATATCTTATGACGGAAGCTCTTAGCACCCAGGGGTTTGAATAAAGAGCACGCTTAAAATATAAAATATTCTTCCTCGTTATTGCAGGTTAAATGATCAATGAACATACCAGGTTTTTTGTGTTTGACCACAATCTCACCATGGTAAGTGATGATGTGGCCGAAG